>BNCR01000015.1:27888391-28613734 GCA_014656515.1 Oryzias celebensis
CTCTGGTACTTCTGCGAGGACGCCGTGCTGGCCAGGCTCAGCAGCTTGTTGAAGACCTTACATGTAGAAAGTGGACGTAAGGCACCAGCTAAAAATGGGACAGAAAAGAAAGAGCAGCAGCTCACCTGCAGCATGAACTCCATGCTAATTCGGTTTTCTATAAGCCTCATCACCAGGTGAGCTTTGCACTGGAACATCTTGTAGTACTCCAAGACATGGTGTGAGGGTGCTTGATGAGAAGTGCAGGTGGGGGGTGGGACTAAAAGAAGAGAAGTGCAGTGAGAGGGTGATCCCAGAAAGAGGGAAAAGCAGAGTCCTGGGTCATCACCTGTCCTTGTCTTTGCATCCAGTGAAGGTGGGGTGCAGCAGCACACCTCCCATTTTCAGCTCGTACTCAACATCTTGTCCAGCTCCTAGATGAAAAAAAAACACCAAATATATCAATCAGGAACTTTGTTGTTTTTGTTTTTAAAGATGGACACAAACATGACGACCATCTTCAACAAACAGGTCAGCAAAAAGCCCTTAAAGATTAAAGATACATTTGGATTTGACACTTTATTGCAGTGGTTTCCTAAGGACAAAGACGACAGTAAAATATTCACAGAATGATGTGAGGAAGGATACAGCAGAGGCCAACACCAGTGATGACACTGAGTAAAAGCTACTTAAGAGAAGCTCTGCAGCTGAGGAGGAGCCGTCATTCAGGAGGAGCCGTCGTTCAGGAGGAGCCGGCGTTCAGGGGAGCCGGCGTTCAGGGGGAGCCGGCGTTCAGGGGAGCCGTCGTTCAGGAGGAGCCGTCGTTCAGGAGGAGCCGTCGTTCAGGAGGAGCCGTCGTTCAGGGGAACCGTCGTTCAGGGGGAACCGGCGTTCAGGGGAGCCGGCGTTCAGGGGGAGCCGGCGTTCAGGGGGAGCCGGCGTTCAGGGGGAGCCGGCGTTCAGGGGAGCCGGCGTTCAGGGGGGAGCCGGCGTTCAGGGGAGCCGCGTTCAGTCAGGGGAGCCGGCGTTCAGGGGGAGCCGGCGTTCAGGGGGAGCCGGCGTTCAGGGGGAGCCGGCGTTCAGGGGGAGCCGGCGTTCAGGGGGAGCCGGCGTTCAGGGGGAGCCGGCGTTCAGGGGGAGCCGCCGTTCAGGGGGAGCCGGCGTTCAGGGGGAGCCGGCGTTCAGGGGGAGCCGGCGTTCAGGGGGAGCCGGCGTTCAGGGGGAGCCGCCGTTCAGGGGGGAGCCGTCGTTCAGGGGGAGCCGTCGTTCAGGGGAGCCGGCGTTCAGGGGGAGCTGCCATTGTGGAGGATGTGCCGTTCAGGGGCAGCTGTGACTGGAGGCTCCACAGCAGAACCAGGACTCTAGGGATGTTTTGCCTGAGCTGTTCTCTTCAGCTGCAGGAGGACCTTGGCTGATAATGACACTGATGAGGACCACCGATTGCGATTTCAAAGACGGAGAGAATAAATCCATGTACTATCAAAGCTCCACCATGCAGCCCAACCACAGTCATGTTTATTTGTTGTTTAATAGAGAAAATAGATATTAGAGCAGAGACCACTGCTGCTTTCACATCTCCAACGTCAACAAGCTTCTGTTGCTGCATCTTCAACAGACCATTTGTGCTTTTGCTAAAAAGCATGTGTTTGGCCAGAGGTGACCTGCAGCTTTTCACATAACAATTAATATCTGAATGTTTTAGAAATGACAGGTTTCTTCTGGAAAGAAGTCATGTTAAAAGCAGCAGCAGTTACCTCTTTGATCCAGTGTCGATACTCGTTTACTCCAAACGTCTTCTTCAGGTACAGGCCGTAGATGTAACCAGAGATGCCCTTCAGCACCCACTCATCTGCCCTGCAGGAGGCAGTACATCATTCCATTGTCAATGATTCAGAGTAAACTGCTCTTTATGTTCAGCAAGTGCAAATAAGTGTTTTTTAAGGGTTTTAGTATTTGAGAAAAGAAAAAAAAAATCACATCCCACAGAGAAAACAAGGAACTGATCTTTGCTTTAAGTGACATGTAATTTGTTGACATTTAAACATGTTTGCTGATTCCAAAAACTGATATTCAAACTTTTTTCCTTGAGTGAGGATAAAAAAAACAAAAAGTCTGTCATTTTGGAGCCATCAGTGACATAAATACAGAGCAGAACCGTAAATGTTTGTCTACATGGAAGTGTGTTCCAGTTGTGCTGATGCTTTCACCTTCATCATGGCCACATTCTCAGAGCAGAACTGGACTACCAAAAACCAGTCCGCTGTGACCACTAGCCAACTTTCTATGTTATGTAATTGTGCATCCCTAAGTGAACTTCTTCCCTGTTTCATTTTTCACTTGACAAAAAACAAAGCTACAAGAAAACGTAGAAAACAAAAGAAACAAATTCCATTAGAAACTTGTTGGTTGGCTCCCCAGGTAAACAGTTACTCAGCTTTGTCTATAAACAGGATCCCTGTGTGCTCTCACACTCAGTGTGTTGAGGAGCTTTCTGTAGAACACACAGACTGCTGAACCGACAACGTTCCACCAGCAGATCAATGCTCCACATCAGATTTTAACCTCAGTGGTTTCAGACTGCAGACCTTCCGTTATCATGAATTTATTTAGATGTTTTCTGAGGCTGATTTAAACTAAAGCTTGACAAAAAAAAGCTTTATTCCTACATTCTACCTCACTTTCTGTGTGATTTTTGTTTACTTTCATCTGACAGGCAAATGACAGCCACTGTGTCCAATTACACCCCCCCACCGCCACCCCCAATGGAAAGACTGCTTTAGGAACCCCTAAAACAACAGGCAGCAACAACGCTTGATAAGTTGCCCTCACAGAGCAGCATTCTTCGTCCTGACAGCTGAATCCAGCCACAAATCTCTGCATCAGCCAGACGTTCAGAACTCTGAGACAGATGTTACAAAGACCTCACTGCCAAACAACAGCAGCTGCTTTGCCAAAGGACACAAACTAACATGAGAATGGGGCGCGACAGACAGAGGTTTTCAGCACCTCCCCGAAGAGGATCCGGAGAGTACATGGCTTCCCTTCAGGGACACATATGAGGTGTCTCACCATGACATTCTGGAGATGAAACAGCCAAAGAACTGCTGAGCCAGGGCCTGGGCCAGACAGCGGCGAGTCAGCGGGGTCTGGTCAATGATCATGGGGCTGTGCAGCAGGTTGGTGCTGAAACAATAGTGTTACAGTAAATACACTAAAGAACAGACGGTCATTCTGGTTGTCTGCTCATCCATACCTGAAGATGCTCATGGAGGCATAGGAAGACACCTGGACATAGGCTTCATCCACAAACACAGTTTTGAAACAGGAGTAAGGATAGCGGCACGTCAGGATCTCCTCATAGAACTCAAAGATTTCGTGCAGGTAGGACATGGAGTGTTTGAGCAGAGGAAGCAGCTGCGGCAGGCAAAAATGGGTCACCTGAGGAGCAGGAAGACAGCCCGGTCACGCTGGGCATGCAACACTAAGGTGTGTCCACCACAAATGGTCATAAAACACACAGGCGGAGCATGATAACACCAGATATGCAATGTTGGGGGTAGTGAATTGCAGTAATGAGTTACTGTAATTCAATTACTTTGGTCAATAATGGGGTAATGTCACAAATTACAGTTCAAATTTCAGTAATGAAAGTCTAACTACTAGACTACGAAAATCCTCATTATTTCATTGCTCACATTTTGGTGCAGTGAAACCATTGGTGACTAAGAAAACAAATCAACTTGTGTAAACAGTTGAGTCTGATATTGCCTCTTGGTTAAATGAAAACAACAAAAATTAAAAAGAAAAAAAACAGTTGCTGATGCATGTGTGTACACATGCGCTTATGCAGAGTTCAAGATTTGCCAAAGTAAGATGAACACAGCATAAATATGGACAAGGATAAATAACTAGACAAGTAGAGATATTCAAATTATTTCCAATTTGTTAAAAACAAAAGCAAAACCATTTCAGTTAAGTACAAGTTTTATCCTGGAGATGAACTACTTTCTACTGCTGGAGTGTAAACACAATCAACAACCTGACTATACACTATGTAGGCTATTATACAATGTATATTTTCTCATGTTCATGCTGTGAAATTAATGAGGCGGTGCTAAAAAAAACCTGATTGCCCTAGTGGAGCCTCTGTGCTTTTATTTTGTGGATTTTACAAAGGGATCTTGTTGGTTTTTGCTTCATTCCTTTGAGATTTTGTATGCAAGTGGAAAAGAAGTAAAGTAGTGAGTAGTGAATTACTTTTTAAATTAGGGAATGAGTAATTTAACTTTAATTTTAACCAGTAACTAAAGTAAAGTAATTATTTACCCTTTAAAAGTAATTTACCCAACTCTGTAGATAGTCTGCTAGATGTGGTTCAGAGACATCTGCTGGCCAACAGAAGAATGAACGTGTAAAAATAATTGAAGTTATCCTGCTCTTCTAGAAGCCCCTCCCACAGGTTGGATTGGCTGGATGGGCACTTCTTTACCATACGCTCAAGCTGCTCTCACAACAGCTCAAGGGGGTTAAGATCTGATGACTGCACTCCATTACAGGTAGAATCCCAGCTGCTGCTTCTTCTCTGAATAGTTCTTGCACAGTTTGGACGAGTGCTTTGGGTCATGGTTCTGTTGTTGGATGAAACTTGCTTCAATCAAGCTCTGTCCACAGGGTATTGGATGGGGTTGCAAAATGAAGTGATAGCCTTTCTTATTTAAAGTCCCTTGTACCCTGAAGAAATCTCCCACCTTAGCAGCAACGAGACCCCAAACCATCAAGCTAATTTTCCTCTGTCAAATTTCTGTGTTCTTTTGTTCATATTCATCTTTTTTTGTTAGCAAGTCTCAGATATGTTTTTTTCTTTCTCACTCTGCCCTGAAGGCCAGCATCCAAAAGTCTTCACTGTAGATGTTGACACTGGTGTTGTGCAGGGATTATTCAATGAATCTGCCAGTTGAGGACCTGTGAGGCGTCTATTTCTCAATCTGGAGAGTCTTATGGAATCATCTTCTTGCTCCATTGAGCAGCGGATCTCCCACTTCATTACTCTTCATCCTCTAGTTAAAGCCTGTTTGTGCTGTTCTCTGAAGTGAGAGCATCTTCAGTTTCTTGGTATTTTCTCTCATGGAATAGCCTTCATTTCTTCCATTCTGTTCAGTGTCACATGAAAGTTCTCTTTTCTGGTCCATTCTGAGTGTTTTACCCATGCTTTCGCAGTTCCACTCCAACTCTATTTTTTCTATTATAACATTGTTCCCAGTGGTCTTTTGATTTTGATTGTGTCGTTTATTTGCTTGCAAAAATTAAATTTCATTTGTTAGAACATATTTTCAGCAGCACAGCAGAAGCTCATTAAAAATTAGCCCTTTACATGTGGATGGGAACGTTGGTGCAGACAGCACTTTGTTTAAAATCGCTCCCACTAGCTTATAGCACCTCACAAGCCGAAGCTAACATTAGCATAGCAAAAAATAAATAAATTAAAGAAACGCAAGGAATGTTGGAGCTTTTTGTTACTGCCATATCTGTATCCAGAACTGTCTGCTTCACCGCTCACCCCGCATGAATGTACTTTACCTCACTTCCTTTCTTCGTCTACATTATGGCATTATCATTTCGCGGCTGTAACTCCATGATCACAGAATTAATGTTTTTCTTAACAACAGAGAGCTTCTCCCGACTGGATTACAGCGTCAGGGAAAAAAGAACGGAGAGGAGAGGAGAGGAGAGGAGAGGAGAGGAGAGGAGAGGAGAGGAGAGGAGAGGAGAGGAGAGGAGAGGAGAGGAGAGGAGAGGAGAGGAGAGGAGAGGAGAGGAGAGGAGAGGAGAGGAGAGGAGAGGAGAGGAGAGGAGAGGAGAGAAGAGAAGAGAAGAGAAGAGAAGAGAAGAGAAGAGAAGAGAACATTTGTAGATTGTTTGTAGCCCATGGCAGGATTGTGTTGTCCTGATCCTTAACGTTTCTTTTTCCCTTTGTTTTTTTAGACATTAAAGTTTAATTTTTTTATATTTTAGTGGAAGTGAGGTACGGTTCACGGGCTGAACAGTGAAACAGAGAGTTCTGCATACAGTTAGGGCAGTGATGGCGGACGATTCAAGATGGTGGCGAGTCCATACGTGTTTTAAGATATCCAAAGAATTAATAGCCACTTTCAAGAAGCCACACAAGATTTACACTGTTATTGGAAGAGTGAACAAATGAACTTTGATCACAAGAGGTTTCAATAAGGTTAGTTATTTCTAAAAACCGCGCATTGAGCAAAGTGCTAGCTTTCTGTGTAAAACTCAGTGTAAAATTCTGTATAGCTATCTGTGGAAAAACAAAACCCATAAAGTTAAGAGATAAGAGTTAAGTCAAGAGATACTTGTACAAATATGGTCTTCATGGAAGAGTCATCAGAAGAAAACCTCTTTAACATCCTCACCACAAAATTCAACCTTTGAAGTTCACAAATGAACATAGAAACAAGCCTGATGCACTTTGGAAAAAAGTTCTGTGGACCGACCCGGTTCAGATGGAACTTTTTGGCTGCAATGAGCAAAGATACGTTTGGAGGGGCAGAAACTGAAGGTTTTGCAGTGAACTTCTCAATCACCTGACCTCAACATCATTGAAATTCTATGGATAGACCTGGAAAGAGCAGTGAGGAACAGACATCCCAGAAATCTGAAAGAAGAAAACAGCACATGGACCGCATCCCAGAGCTTCTCCTGAAGAGGACAGCTGAGGACAGACGTCTCCATGAGAAAGGGATCAAGAATCCCCTCCTGAACCAGCAAGTGATTACAAAACCATGTGCAGAGTTTCAGCTTGTTTGTGATATTTCAGAATGTAACTGTGTAAACACATTGAATAGAAAAAAATGATGCTCTTTTCTAAATTGATTTTTTTAACACAAGGTGATGATGATGGTGATGAAGACTGATGAGATTCATCATGTACATCATGAGCCACTGGTGCAGAAGCTGCAGGAGGGAAACCAGCAGTTATCTTATCTGTTGAACGGCACATTGAGAGGAAGAACCACTGTCAAAGTCATTCCTGCACAGGACGTCCACACAGATGCTGATGGACTGACCAGTGGTGGCAAATAAGTGTCGTGAGTGGTCTGAGTCATCGTTTCTATGGCAACCACTCTCACCAATCAGGAGTGAGCTTGTTGGGACGCCACATTCATACCACTAGAAAACGGGCTTAGGAGAATCTGTCAAATCTTTTGAATGTTGGATGTGAGACCACATACTGGTACTTTTGAGGAGTCTGATTCGTCACGTTTATAACTTGAATAAGTTGCACTAAAAAAAATCAATCTAAAAGAAATATGAGGATAAGGAAGAACGTTAAAAAAGCTGTCAGAGTAAGAATGGTTATTCTGACCAGTAGAATGACTGAGTAACAGCTGTTTAATTCTCAACAGAAGTCTATGGGATTTTGGCTTCTAGGAGCAAACGGGTACTTCCAGTTTGGAATGCCAAGGGGGAGGGGTCACTCAGTCCAGTTTTCATTTGTTGTTAATGGTCCCATCTTTGTTTTATCAGTTGAAACTGAACTTGACCTTTTTGCATGCTCTTACAGCTTGTCATCAAAACCCACCTCGTGCATGTAGGGGTCCACAAGGATTTCAAAGGGACCCACAGCCAGCGAGATGTTGGGAGCTGCTGTGGGAATGGGAAGCACATAGTGGAAGGTTTTCTTCCGCATATCATGTGTGTAGACGGTTTCAACCAGGTCTCCACAGGATACAGCCACCATGGATGCATCCACGGTGAACTCCAGCTTCCACGTGCACAGCTCTGAGTAGGAGTCCACACAGGGGAACCAGAACCTGGAGAACGGAGGAATTGGTTATTCTTTATTTCTTAGAACCAAAAATCACAAAAGGCAAGCTTTTTGTGATCTTAGCTTTCCTGCCTTGTTGTTTACTCGGTTTCTGCAAGATGCAGATAAAGTCACCTGGTGGAGTTCTGGTAACCGAAGGAGAAAATGTGAGCAGCCCTCTCAGCCATACTGCCCTCCACATCTGGAACAACAAAGTGAAGACCCCCTTTTGGCTGGTCCAGAGAGAAGTCTATGTACACCTTCAACACCTTCAGCTCTGCAAACAAAAACAGAAAATGGCTCTGGAACCTCAGCTTTAGTCAGTAAACTGAGAAATGAAATTATGCTTGTCGGGACTCCAGAAGAGCCGAAGGAAAGGTCGCTCCCAAGAGAAAATTTAAGGAGGACCAATGAAACACTGAAGGAATTAAAGTCACCAATCATTCACATTTCAAGTAGGGTTAGCTTTGATGACATCATGACCTGCTACCAGATCACAACATCACAACACAAGTGCTGTGAGTCTCTGTGACCATGAAGACAGCCAGCCTGCTTTGAAGTTCTCCGGGCTCATTCCTGTCCTCTGAGTTTAGACAGATCATTTCAAACTAAAGAAGAAACTCAGTCAAATGACATGAAGAACTCTGACAGCCCACTTTACTTTGATCCCCATCTCACCATCTCCCTGTTTCCAGAGTTCAGAGGGAACTTTGATAACCAGCTCTCCGTTTCCAGCATCAGGGTCCACAGCACTCACTGCAGCCGTGTAGGCACTGGAAAAATAGTTCAGGTTCCTCCTAAACAGACAAACCAAGACACAGTTTAGCCATCAAAATGACAAAAGCGGCATAAAGATGTATCAGTATGTATACTGGGTTTACCAGTCCTGCCTCTAGTTTACAGTGTCAAATAGAGCAGAACAAAACGGTCCACATGGCTGCAGCAGGATTCATTAAAGTGGATTCTATAGAGGCAACAAAATATCACTTTCTGCCGATTATGAGATTGGTAAAGGTTTGAAGTTTGAAGCGGGGCGGCCGTGGTGCAGCGGTAGGGTGGTCATTCTCTGATCGGAAGATTGCAGGTTCAATTCCTGCCTTTCCCGTCCATGTGTGGAAGAGTCCTTGGGCAAGACACCGAACCCCACATTGCCCTTTGATGTAATGTTGGCGCCAGTGTTCGGCAGCGGAGCCGCCATCAGTGTGTGAATGAAGGTAGAAAATATACATATACAAGTCTACGACATTTACCAAGTTCAGCTTTGATCCATACTGCCTTGATCCTTTGGTGACAAAGGCTTTTAGGGAAAAGTGAACCTAATTCCAGTAAAAATCTTAGGTCAGAACTTTGACCTGTGAGTGGAAGGTCCATCTCTGCAGTGTGTCCTGAAGGTGTCATCTCTGGAGTAGAAGCCTCAACCTTGTGGGACATTCCTGGAACAACTTCCTCAGATAGGCGTCCTAGAGGCCTCGAGACCAAATGCCTGAGCCATTTTAAAAGTGAGTGGAAGGTGATTTAGAGCAGTGTTTCCCAATCCTGGTCCTCTGGGCACATTGTCCTGCATGTTTTCCATGTTGCCCTGCTTATGCAAACCTGATTCAGCTCATCATCATGCTCTGCCTGATACCTGACTTTGTCACATGCCTGACAATTAAGGTCATCAAAGGAAGGTGCGTTTGAGGAGGGCTGGACTGAAAAAACTGCAGGAGTGTTCCTTGAGGACCAGGGTAGGGAAACACTAGGTTTCAAGTTCACATGGGTTGCAGCAGATTGATTTTCCATGTGGAAAAGCCAAATAATCCGTTGACAGTGGGAGCTGTCAAAACTTGCTTTACTCAAAAGGCACATAGAAGTTCAGTGAAGTCTATTAGCTAAACTCCAGTCATAGTAAAAATATTTTTAGTTTAGCTAAATTAGCAAAACTCCAAATTAGTCCGAAAAAATGTCAGTGGTTAGTCAAATAAGCTAGCATTATGCCAAAACATTAGCTTAATGGCAAGTTAGCATGAAAATCAACAGTAGATTCCAACTTAGCCAAATGAGCTAGCATAATGCTAATAGAACAGCTAAATGTAAAAAAAAAAAAAAAAAAGCTAATAATAAGTGGAATGTTGGTCGAGTCCAAAAAGCTAGAATGATGCTAATATTCTTATTGCTAATTTACTTAAATCAACTGATGCAAAATGAATACATTCTATGCAAGAAGACGTGACATATTTCTGGTTTAAAATAAGACCGCTCTTCTATTTCCGGTTGTGGCTAACTGTATGCATAGACTTAGCAAATCTCTGTGTGCTATACCTGATATCCTTTCATTTTGTTTATTTCTTACATGACCAATGTTATTTGCATGTTCTTACGTGCGACCAGCATAAATAGTGAAGGAAATTCACGTTGGCCACACGATAAACGTGCAGCAAAGTCGCTCATTGTGCAGGCAGCACATGTTTTAAGTGCATCCAAGGCTGGATTTTCTTGTTGTCCGCACATATTTACAATGAGTTAAAGTTAACTTAAAGTTGAAGTCCCATTAGCTGTCCTGCACAGAGGTGTGTGAAACGTGTTCTCCGTATCCCGTAATAGGCCAAATGGTTCCAGAGTTGTGTCTGCCGATCACTGCGCTCCGTGCTCTGGGTGAGTGACAGCTAACGGGACTTATCAGACTTAACGGGATGTGTAGATGTGTAGACTGCCTTTGGAAGATTGGAGATGCTTGTGTGTGAATGTCTGTGAGATTGACTGTCGTCGTGGCAACGAGCAGAAAGGGGGGGGCCGCGCAGCTGCGTCCTTTTTTCACCTTGACAAATAAAGGCTGTGCACTTAGCTTGAACCAAAGCTCGAATCTTTTAAACCATTTTCCTCAGAGTAAAAGTAGAAAACACCGTCAGAATCCAGAGACGATAGCCTACAACAAGTGTGATTTTCATGTTTTTCGGACTACGCATCCAGCAGTAATTGCTAACTAAAACCATGAGGTACACAAGAAAGTTTTCCAACAAAACTGTATTATGGTCAATGTGAGAAATGATCATCTTTTGCTGAAATTTGGGGCCGCTGTAAGAAAACTACATGTCTCAGGGTTCTCAAAGTTATATTGTCTGAAAGCCAGGAAAAATGCCTACGTTTTGATGTAAGCGTCTTCTGTGAGGGACACTACGGCAGAGTTTGAGCAAATTGAATCCACAAAGAACGTCGGTATCCGCTCACTGTGACACATTCTGCTCCCCGACTTCAACTGCTGCTCCTTTTGCATTGACTTTCATTTATAACTGAAAACAGACTCAAAGATGGCAAGTCACCTTTGACCTGTGATATCTCAAAAACTGTGAGGAGTTTTAAAAAGAAAAATACAAGTTCAAGAGCCCAAAGTCTGCTAAACAGTTTAAAAGTTGAATGGTTTCTGTAGCTGAAAGTCTACTTAGCAGAAAGATTTTAGGTAAAAAATGGAGAATTGAAGATTCCATTAATCATGTTCAATGGTGTTAAAAAAGCGGTAGTTGGTTGAATAGTTTAAAAAGTGGGGCGGCTGTGGTGCAGTGGAAAGGGCAGTCGGCCTCTGATCAGAAGATTGCAGGTTCGATTCCCGCCTTGCCCTGGAAGTGTCTTTGGGCAAGACACTGAACCCCACACTGCCTCTGATGGGAGGTTGGCACCAGTGTTCAGCAGCGTGAGTGTGAATGTGTCTGTAAAGCGCTTTGGGCCTTCAATGAACATAGAAAAGCGCTTTATAGGTGTACGCCATTGACCATTTTGAGAAGAGCTATGAAGCACCCATCTCCTAAAAGAGCTGAATGTTTTGATAGCTGAATGAGCTGAAGAGCTACTGATGTCCAAAAAGTGTACAGAAAAAGAATGGATCACTATAGTGTGAATGCTACACAGCATACACACAACAAGAATGAAAGGCAACGATAGAATCCCAGCCGTAAATCCAGGGAAAGCAGGAGATCCACTCACTGCTTGGACTCGCTGTGGCACACCTCCAGCGTAGGATCGTTGTAGATGAATGGAGCTTCCAGTTCATTGACTCGGACCCTGTAGATGCGACACTGCTTGCTGTTTAGCTTGATCCTGTTGAGGTTGACCACCGTGGGGAAAATGGTCAGCTCCACAAAGCCCTAGAGAAAGCAGAACAAAGGATGCTGGAGGAGGAGCATGCTACAAGAATGATGCAGAGACAAGGAGAATGTGGTGGGCCTTCTCACATTCATTGTTCTCTTGATACCTGCGGTAACTGAACAAATGAAGGTCAATTGTAAAATAAATGGAGCTTGCTGCTTTTCTGCCATGAAGCTTATTTAGCTTGTTATTAGGGTGGCTCCTTCCACTGGACAGAAATGAGCTGTGCATTTTCCAGCTCCACCTTTTTATTGCAGTTTGCAGAAGTATTCATCCCCCTTGAACTTCTCCACATTTTCTCACATTACAACCACAAACATAAATATATATATTTTTTTATGATTTCATGTGAAAGACTAACACTAAGTGGCACACACTTGTGAAAGAACACATTTACAAGAGTTCTATTTTTTTACAAATAAAAAACTGAAGAGTACAGTGTGCAAAAGTATTCAGCCCGCTTTTCAGGGAATGTGGAAGAAGGAGCTCTGGTCAGATGAGACCAAAATGGAACTTTTTGGTCTAAATGCAAAGCGCTGTGTGTGGAGGAAATCTAGCACATCACTCTGAACACACCATACCCACTGTCAAGCATGGTGGTGGCAGCATCATGCACTGGGGCTGCTTCTCTTCAGCAGGAACAGGGAATCTGGTTAGAGTTGATGGGAAGATGGATGGAGCCAAATCCAGAGCAATATTGGAGGAAAACCTGTTGAAGTCTGAACAACACTTGAGACTGGAGCAGAGATTCACCTTCCAACAGGACAACCACCCTAAACATAAAGCCAAAGCTACAATGGAATGATAAAAATGAAACGGATTCATGTGTTGGAATGATCCAGTCAAAGTCCAGACCTAAATCCAATCCAGAATCTGTGGAGAGATCTGAAAACTGCTGTTCACAAACAATCTCCATCTAATCTGACTCAGATTGAATTATTTTGCAGGAAGAATGAACAAAGATTTCAGTCTGTAGATGTGTAAAGCTGGTAGAGACACAAACCCCAAAAGACTTGCAGCTGGAATTACAGTAAAATGAGGTTCCACAAAGTATTGACTTAGGAGGCTGAATACTTTTACACACTGAACTTTTCAGTTTTTTATTTGTAAAAGAATGAATTCTTGTATAATTTTCTTTCCACTTTACAAGTGTGTTCCACTTTGTGTTAGTCTTACAGATAAAATTCCAATCAAATATATTTATGTTTGTGGTCATAATGTGAGAAAATGTGGAGAAGTTCAAGGGGTGTGAATACTTTTAAAAGTCACTGCATTTAAAGACTCACCAAAATGAAAACTGTCTTTGTTGGTTTGTAACATGTTCTTGTGGCTTTTATTCTCATGATTAGGGACGTGATGTTCACAAACAAACCGAATCTTTTGAACGGCTCGTTGACATGAACGATGGGGATTGAGTCGTCATTGACTGAGAATTGTTCTGTTTCCTTCCTCCCCGGAGTTTCACAGAAATGCTCAAACAATCTCATTATTTTTTCCAGATGCAAATATCACTTAAGCTGTGCACATCTGATTCATATGAGTACCTCAGGAGTGACAACAGGAAAAAAATCTGATAACCTCACAGTCCCAGCAAGGGGTGGGGGCTCTTTAGTTATTCAGTTTTCCTTTTTGTTAAAAACGTTCTTGTGTCACAATGTTTCACCAGCAGCTCTTTTCAAGGAGCTTCAAAGTAGTCTGATCTGTTTCTATTGCGTATCAATAAGGGGTTCTTTAGTTACATTTTACCATTAAGGTATATATATTTTTTATATACACACGTGGACAAAATTGTTGGTACCCCTCAGTTAAAGAAGGAAAAACCCACAATTCTCACTGAAATCACTTGAAACTTACAAAAGTAACAATAAATAAAAATGTATTGAACATTAAATAATCAAAATCAGCCATCACTTTTGAATTGCTGATTAACATAATTATTTAAAAAAAACAAACTAATGAAACAGGCCTGGACAAAAATGATAGTACCTCTGTAAAAGATTGAAAACTATTTGACCAGACTGACATGATTAACTCAGGTGTGTCCTTTAATTGACATCACAGGTGTTACCAAACTCATAATCAGTCAGTCTGCCTATTTAAAGGGAGACAAGTAGTCACTCTGCTGTTTGGTGAAAAGGTGTGTACCACACTGAACATGGACAACAGAAAGCCAAGGAGAGAATTGTCCCAGGACATCCGAAAACAAATGATAGATAAACATCTTAAAGGTAAAGGCTATAAGACCATCTCTAAACAGCTTGAACTTCCTGTGACAACAGTGGCTCATATTATTCACAAGTTCAAGACCCACGGGACAGTAGCCAACCTCTCTGGACGTGGCCGCAAGAGGAAAATTGATGACAAATTGAAGAGACGGATCGTTGGAATTGTATCCAAAGAGCCCAGAACAACCTCCAAAGAAATGACAGGTGAACTCCAAGGCCAAGGTACATCAGTGTCAGATCGCACCATTCGTCGTTGTTTGAGCCAAAGTGGACTTCATGGAGACGACCAAGGAGGACACCACTGCTGAAAAACAATCCTAAAAAAGCCAGACTGGAATTTGCAAAAATGTATGTTGACAAGCCCCAAAGCTTCTGGGAGAATGTCCTTTGGACAGATGAGACCAAACTGGAGCTTTTTGGTAAGACACATCAACTCTATGTTCATAGACTCAAAAACCAAGCATACGAAGAAAAGAACACTGTCCCTACGGTGAAACATGGAGGAGGCTCAGTCATGTTTTGGGGCTGCTTTGCTGCATCTGGCACAGGGTGTCTTGAATGTGTGCAAGGTACAATGAAATCTGTAGACTATCAAGGCATTCTGGAGAGAAATGTGCTGCCTTGTGTCAGAAAGCTTGGTCTCAGTCGCAGGTCATGGGTCTTCCAACAGGACAACGATCCAAAACACACAGCCAGAAACACCCAAGAATGGCTGAGAGAAAAGCGTTGGACTATTCTAAAGTGGCCTTCCATGAGCCCAGATCTGAATCCCATTGAACATCTGTGGAAGGAGCTGAAACATGCCATTTGGAGAAGACACCCATCAAACCTGAGACAACTGGAGCAGTTTGCTCATGAGGAGTGGGCCAAAATACCTGTTGACAGCTGCAGAACGCTCATTGACAAATACAGAAATCGCTTCATTGCAGTGATTGCCTCAAAAGGTTGTGCAACAAAATATTAAGTTATGGGTACCATCATTTTTGTCCAGGCCTGTTTCATTAGTTTGTTTTTTTTAAATAATTATGTTAATCAGCAATTCAAAAGTGATGGCTGATTTTGATTATTTAATTTTCAATACATTTTTATTTATTGTTACTTTTGTAAGTTTCAAGTGATTTCCGTGAGAATTGTGGGTTTTTCCTTCTTTAACTGAGGGGTACCAACAATTTTGTCCACGTGTGTAGCTAGCTCAGACCACTGAGCTGGCTTTGGATCGAGTTCCAGGCAGAAAAAATGAAGGCTTGCTTTCCAAATTCAGTTTGAACTCTGGGAACATGCAGATGAAAGATATAAGAGCGTAATGCGTTAACTGGTGGTTCTTTGAAGAAGAGAGCCAAGATATGAAGATACCAAACCAAGCAGCGCTTCTAGACAAGAGTCTAGTGTCAGTGTGTGAACCTTCATGTGTTCAGAGAGCCATTCTGCTCTGACACACAGTTCACAGTGATGAGGGAGATGACTACAGCCAGTTACAAAGGCACAGTGATATACGGTACTGAGCGATTGAAGACCGGTGGATGAGGCCTTCATATAAAGAACATCTCCATAACCAATCAGAGGCAAAAAGGAGCTGCTACCAGAATTTTTCGAGCTCAGAGTGAGAAGCAAGATCTGTTTCTAAAATAAAACCCAAGCTTCAGTTTATGCAGTAAAGTGGCAACATGTATTTTATAAGAAAGCTCTGAGTCAAGCACAAAACCCGGGAACTTGAAGCGGTCTACCATTTGTCAATAACTGCAAGTAAAGCTGCTGCATCAGGAGGATGTTCATTCACAGAATTTTATTGTGAAAGGAAATTGAATGTGCTGCTGTCAGAGTAAAAGAAATCTATTTTTTTGGTATTTAGCCTGTTGAATAATAAAAGATTGTTATAATTTAATCATTGTAAATATTTAAAAATGACATGCAATAAATAAATTGCTTGATGGCTACAAAAACAAAAAGGGTATTTTTTTTAAAGTGTAGTGAGATTTTGCGGCGCTCACTTGGTTTAGTCGGGCAGAAACTGGACCAAATGGTTCTCTTAGTGTTAAAGGTTGCAGAGCCCTGGTTTAGCTGTTGCATTAATAACATAATTCAAAGCGTCAATACACATGGTTTATGCAAAGGGTAAATAGTGATCTCACTATCAACTCAGAGGGATACAGTCAGAGTATTTACAAAGAATCCATATCAGACTTTAACATCTTGTTCAAACATGTCAGATGAAGCTAGAATTTAAAAATAATAATAATGGAAAATAAACTCAATTATTGGTGGGAAATCTGAATTTGAATTAAAGCCATGTCCGTGCCCTCGCCGGCCTCCTCTATATGCCGCCACCACCCTCACCGCGCTACTTTGACCCCACCTTACGTGCTAAGCAGCCGAAACGCACCCCTGACCCCCTCCCTTCTCTTTCTGCAAGGCTGGTCTGAACTGTATGTGACAAATTCTGTTGGTTTTAAATGCTGGGCTGTGCAGTGACAAAGAAACAGTATACTTGACAAAGGACGAGCTTTAAACCTAATAACAAACAGTTCTTACAGTAGATTTGATCATCATTTCACTCAGTCATCTGACGTTTGAGTATCGATAAAAAACATAAAAATACAGACAAAAACCATAAACATTATTAAGATCTCTTAATTTAGTCTCTTAAATGCCAGGAGTGGTTAAAAATGAGTTTATTTTAGTATTATAAGATCATCTCATAAAAAACTGAAATACAGGAACAAAATGTAACCAATAAATCTATTATTGATACTCGGTAAGAAACGGCGCCAGCAGCGCTCACCTGTCGGGATAAATCCATATTTTACTCAGGACTGCTGGCAGCTTAACGTTTTTTTTTTATTGTTGAAGTTGTCGTCTGTTCTGTCTGTTCCTGCACATATCCCATTTACAAGGGTTCCACATGCAACTGTTCTTGTGTTGCACGCCCCCGACTGCTTCCAGCGCTCAAGAGACGGAAATGGAATCCAGAGAATACCGTCCATTTTCAAAATAATTTTTTTAAAGAATAAAAGATCGTTCAGACTTAGTCATTTTGCTTCCCTGACCAAACTTTACAGCTCAAGTGTTTGAAGGTGTAGCTGAGAGAATCTGGCTATTTAATAAAAAAAAACACTTTAGGGATTCAAAACAAAATAATGTACTTTTTCTTCCGTGCCTGATTGCTCCAGGGATTGATCCAGGGACGGCTTGGTGTTTGGGGACCACTGACGTAGAGACTACTATGGTTAGCAACAAGCTCCCTGCCCTGCTCCATTCTGATGCGTTCACCTGCAGTCAAAGAAATCCATGTACGCCTTTGTTTTCCTCGTCTGAGCTGGAATCTGGATCAAAACGGTATGACTGGATTACTCCAACATTGCTCGCCATTTTTGTTGCATCAGTAATGTTAGGTTGGTAGTATGAAGGGCTGTAAGCTAGCACAAGAGAGTGTAAATAAAGAGATCATGGGAAATGTGGGAGGGCCCCAATAGTCCCACTGACTAATCAGAAGTGAATTTCAAATGAACTCTTTCTGCTCTGCAGAAACTATGTTCTAGAAAACAACATTATTTCTAAATGTCAGAATCACAATTAAAGACTACAGGGAAGGCTTTCAAAGTAGATCAATAGATGATTGGAGCAGGACTTTCATTCAACTTATGTTCTCCACAGCATTCACATGTTTTTCAAATCTGAATCCAAATGAAAAGAAATGCTCAGAAGCCCAGCAGTTTGACAGTCTGCAGGTCTTACCTTCTTCTCTACAGTTCAAACCCAAGCATGTCCCACTCAGCCCCCTTTTGAAAGTGGCGCGGCAGTAGGATCACCTTCAGTTCGGCTGCGTTCAGCTGACAGGACAGCAGAGCATGAATGCCTCACAGTGAATCGAACAGCACTGCTGATGCTGCAGACAGATGCTGAGGAGAGGCTGCTGCACAACCCAGCATCATCTCTGCGGTTTCATCAAGCTCCACTCCATCACCCCCCCGGGCCCCCACACTCCACCTCTGGATGTACTCACAATGACGGACTTCCTCTGGAAGTTGATGTTGTTGATGCACACCACCTGGTGGGTCGTAAAGGTAAAGAAAACATCTGTCAGCAATTCTCCATAAATCTGAGAAAAACCTAAAAGTCCTGTCCAGAAATGACAGGACCAAAGAGAGAGCTCTAACAACTGAGCTGGGGCTTCGAACCCCCATCCAGGGTGTCATGGCTGGACGGGGTAGATGCGGCCCACATCCAGCATCAGCGTCACCGACAGGTTCCCTGTTCCGGTGAAACGGTCACCCTGTCGGCAGTTTGAAGCCGCGCTCAGCGGTTACGAGTTTGAAACGAAAATCCAACCGGAATACTTATAATTTAAAGGGCCGCGGGCTCTCGAAGCCTTTGTCCTTCTTCCTGTTCATCGCGGCTGCGGGTTCTGTAGGCCGCGGAGCGGGGGAAACCGGCTGCGAAGCCCCGGAGGAAGGACCGACAGCCGCGGCGGGGTCGCCTGAGCCAGCGGGGCAGAGGGCCGCGCGGCGTCCTCTACAGACAGGTCCAAGACGGTTCCTCTGGATTTTACCGACGGTTGTTATGGTGCCTTGCCGCCATCCGCTTTTCCCTCGTTTTCCGGTGCTGTGAGCCTCTTGGTGCTGCCCTCTACAGTCTAGGATGATGAGGTGCGCGGAAGGAGCAGCGGTAGAGACACCCAGCTGCAGGTATTAATGGCGGATGGATACGTCATGGCGCGTGGATAGCACTGAATGCCGGAAACGGAAATAGCTTTTCATGTATTTTGTTTTGAGAAAGACGTCCGACCCTGATGTCTATGGTCCGACCTCGGCTCGAGAAGAGATGACAAAACAGAAGTTAAACCGTTTGTTAATAATTATATTTATATATAACAACTGTTATTGTCTGGCTGAAACATTCTATGAAGATGGCAATTTAAACGAAAAACTGGCGCAAGCCGCGCTTTGAAAATGTTGTGTGCTAGTATTACAGGGTTTACGGCAGAACCTGAAACTCGATGAGAGCCCTGTCTCTCTACTGTATTCAAATGTCTGATATGATAGAAGTACTTATGAAAGACAAATGTAAATAAAACACTATTCTCTATCAAAAATATTTCTACTATATACTATATACAGTTATAAAATGTCAAATTTATAGTGAAGTCGCAATTACACTTGTTAAATGTGAGATTTTATGTGGCAACTTTGCTGCATAATTCCAGGCCTTGAATAGCATTTCCTTGTTCTACAGGTCACCTACTATCTCCTCATACAGCTTTGAGTATTTTTTAGTGTGTAGTTCTCTAAATACAAGTACTTAAACTTTGCCATTTTTACCCCAAAACTCTATAAGTGGCCAACTGCAAGTTGTAATAAAGTGACTTTGTTGCATAATTCCAGGCCTTGAATAGCATTTCCTTGTTCTTCAAGTCACCCACTATCAACTCACATAGACTTGAGTATTATTATATTACTGTGAGTATGTATTATGTTAGTATTATTATTATTAACATAGTATGTATTATAGTAGTATTATTATTAACATATTTGAGAAAAGTAGATGGTATGTGCATTAAGGAACAAATTAAGTATTTTATAAATGGGTGTTTATTATTATCTTCAAGTTGTATGTCACATAACTTGCATGTGATTTTAGTGCATCAATATACAAATAAATTGCCATGTAATATATTCATTTTTAAATTAAAAATAAAGATTACATAAAACAATACATTCTGTTGCACCAATTATTTACATGAAATTTTTAAACAAATTGTAAAATCTTTATGGCTCTGTATTTATTTCAAAAAAGAAGTCTCCCAGAGAATGAGCATCCCCACACTTATCAATCATTTTTAATGAACTGCACCTTTTTTCAGGGTAAATGTTCTTTTTTAACTTCTCCTGTTGTTTTTAACATGTTTTGAGATAATAGTTCAGTCATGCATCCTTCGCCTATGAAAATGTGATGGCTTTATGTGGAGTTTGTGAATGCCAAACCTGTTTTACAAAAGGCACAGACAGAGAAAGCATTCAAAATAGAGGAAAAAAATAGAAACATTTTTAAAAAGTTATATTGACACAGAGGAGAGCAGTTTTTCATCCTATATTTGATCTGTAGATACATATAAAAATAGTCTTCAGTCTGTACATTTGCATTGTCTAACCATGCTTTTTCCCAATCCTTTATCAGTACGTGATCTGTTGATTTTATCTTTAGATACATGTATCAACTATAAAGAAGGATGGATGCAAAGGGGAAGACCGGGCTGCAGGCAGAAATTCTCCTGGACCAGAGCAGCATTTTTCATTTATTTTTTGTCTTTGTTTTTAGTCACTTTTTTTTTTTTTTTAAACTTGTCCTGTCCAACAGCTGAGCAAATAGATATGTACGGAGCCCCTTAGGGGACATCGACAAAAAAAAAAACCAAACAGTTTCTGGTGAGCACCAGATACTAACTGGTGAGCACCAGATACTAACTGGTGCTCACCAGATATCTGGTGAGCACCAGTTAGTATCTGGTGAGCACCAGATACTAACTGGTGAGCACCAGATACTAACTGGTGAGCACCAGAAACCTGGTGGGCACGAGATGGAGTAGACCTATCGTTACCTATGTAATAACAATGGCCACGGAGGAGGATATATTCAACTTTATGAAAACAAGAAATATTTCCGAAAATGTCATCCAAAAACTTAAGGAAGATAAGGTATGCTAGATTATACACCTTTTTGCTGTTTTTTATATTTTGAACGTATTTTGAACCGTTTCGGGTGCGTCAACATGTCCACTTGTCTTCGTCATCTGTGCATGCGGATTAGCTGCAGAATATGGACGCAAGTACACATTCATAACGTTCCTAATAGTCTAAACTTGTGTAGTCCATATTTTATGTCAACTTTAAGGTTTTTACTCCGTTTTACTTTTCAGATTGATGTCAGTGTCATAGACGTCATGACGGATGAGCAGTTAGCCCAGTATATCGAGAGATATGGTGACCGACTTGCTATCAAAGCATTCTGCCGGCAAAGAAATGTTTCGTTTGAAAGAACAGCGGAAGTAAAGTGCGCTCTGATGCAACGAGTGAGAGACAAACTTCAGGGACAACGGATGCGGAAAACGCCGGCCGACGGAAACACTGCGGGTCCTAAAGTTGGGAATAAGCATGCAGTAAAAGACAGCCGAAGGGTTGAAATGGGCTGGCTCCACTATTATAAGGATGATTATCATCAAGTCCGAACAAAACACGGAGGTGGGACACGACATCTGACTGTGAGCAAATCAGTTACAATGGGCGAACTGTTAGAGATAGGAAAACAACTCTTTTTCCCGAATGGACACTCTTCCAAAGGACCAGTGGAGGATTTCGCGTTTGACATCAGAGATTTCAGTCATGAAATTGTGCCCCGTGAATGTACAGTAAACCAGTTGTATGAGCAGACAAAGATAAGAATGCTGCGCATTTACACATGCTCCCAAGAAAAGGACAAAGAGGTTTCTCCTGCAGAGGTGCTTTCTGACTCATCTTCAGATTTTGAACCAACTGAGGGCAGGGGAACAAAGGTGAGTTCTGACACATGGCAATGACACAATTACTTGTAAAACATTTCAGAAATCAAAACAAATCAACATTATATTAATGCAATTTATATAAATATTTAAATCTTGTACTTGTGTTAAAGGTGGGGAAGCATGACTAAATAATGTATTTTAATGGGAACGGTACTGTATATTTTAAGTACTACAGTTATATGATTGAAGTACACAAGTAAAAATTAGTGTTACATGGAAATGCTTACCATACTTCATTCTAAAATTACATGAAATTATTAAATTAATTCACATCTTTTTTTAGGCCAGGAGACTGCAAAGACCTCTTTTAAGAAACAGAACCAGAAGATCTGACCAGGGGACTGGACCTGATCAACAGTTGGATCATTCAGATCTATTATCAAATTCTGACATATTACCAAGTGCTTCAACACTGACAGAACTAGGAATAGTAAGATTTGCTGCAAATTAACGAGCTAGCTAGCTCACTTGCTCTCTCTCACTCACACATATAATTTGTGTATCCAAGTTTATGTCAAACTCATTTTATTTATTTGGCCTGAATCTTACTTTTGCTGAATGTGTATGAAAGATTTAATGAAATGCTTGTTACTGAGCTATCAATGCAAACTTTGCAGGTTAGATCAAATTATACTTAAAGGTAAGATAACAATTTTGTTGTACTTTTCGACAGGTGGGACAAACAGCCAACCAAATAGGTCACCAAGCCCCTGAGATGAGTTGTGCAGAGAGCCCACATGCACCATCTTTGAGTGATGCTGGCAATAGTCCACATCAAGCTGCAAGCAGTCATGACAGTGAAGAGCTCTACTGGACGTTAACACATAATCAAGATCACTTTAATACTGAGTCAAACTCTCCTTTCACCACTGGCATCAATGCATCCCTTGAAGACTCTGAAGTACAGTTTGGACCTGTTCCTAACCATGATGGGGATGGTCTAGACTCTACCCTGCTTTGGAATCCAGATGACCTCATCACTCATCAGGTATAATATAGGGTTTTTTTTCCCTATAAAAAATGTTGTTCCATTTTATTTACTGGATATCACAGTTTCACTTTCATTTGCTGTCATTTGATATTTTTTAAAAGTATCATTAAAAATATGACTACAGTTTCAGATATTAAAGTTTATTTTTTGGCAGGTGTTTCATCCCATTGACAAAAAGCATTGTTCTCTTATTAGAAAATATTTAAAACCAGAATATTTTTGCATTTCATTTTTGAGGATTGTTGATTATGAATAAATGTTTCCAGTATCTGACAACTCTAAAGTAATTCATGTTATTTCATTTTTATGAATAAATAATATGAATGATTTTAGAGTTGTCACATACTGGAGAAATTATAATTGACGCACTTTTTTTCCCTAGCATTCAACAATAAATGATGGATCTGGATCACCAAGCAACCATCCGGCATCACCAGGCGGTCACCCAGCATCCTTCAACCACTCTGAAAAAGAGATCCGCTTTGTTACAATAAGGCGGATCAATGTGGTTCATGATGTCATAAAGGCCTTTATGGAACCAGATGTACTGGATGTTGTGCTCAAAATTAAGTTAAAAGGTGAGAAAGCTGTTGACAGCGACGGTGTTTCAAGAGAAGTCTACTCAGCTTTCTGGGAAAATTTTTTGGAACAGTGTGAAGGGGAGGAAGAACGAGTTCCCAGACTAAGGCCAGACTTTACTGAAATGCAGTGGCAAGCTGTTGGCAGAGTTTGGTTAAAAGGATTCTTGGATCATAACATCATACCAATCAGACTGTCAGCAGCTTTTGTGCTTGCTTCTTGTCAAGGTGTCGGTTCAGTAGATGAGGAGCTGTTGATGCTGTCATTTCGAAAATTCATTTCAGCAGCTGAGCGAGAAGCAGTTGAAAAAGCCTTGGAAGGCAACATGGATGAAGCTACTGAAGAAGACTTACTTGACCTATTTTCAAGAATGGGCTCACACTGCCTACCTTCAAAAGACAACTTGTGGGCTTCTCTTGTAACAATGGCACATAAAGTTCTCCTTCAAGAGCCTAAATTTGTAATAGACTGTTTCCACTCTAGTGTTCACAGTGCTGTCCCATCACTCTCCAGCAAAGACAGTATAATGCAACTTTATGAATCAAAGAGGGCAACAAACAAGAAAGTGGCCCAGATGATAAAGCCATCAAGTGAAAGCCTAAGTCCACAGGAGCAGTCAACCCTGAACCATCTGCTGAGATACCTGAGAAGCATTGACCAAAGAAAACTGGAAATCTTCCTGCGCTTTTGTACAGGGTCCACAGTGCTGTGCAAAGACACCATTGAAGTCACATTTAATAAGTTGTCTGGTTTAAGTCGAAGGCTTGTAGCACACACATGTGGAGCAGTACTTGAGTTACCGTGCACCTACAGCTCATACCCAGAGTTTCGCACAGAGCTGGACAACATTTTGTCAGGTGACTGCTTTACAATGGATATTTTGTAGCTCAGTGAGCTCTTGCATGGTTTTCCTTTCCTCTAGAAAGGGTTAGACATTTTTATGGCTATCAAAAACTCTTTTTCAAAGCTTTGCGTTTGGTAAGTCATGGTAAATCTGTTTGTTTGCTGTTAAAGGGTTGATGCTATTTTAGGTCCTAACTTTTGTACTGAAACCTACCCACTAACAGTGTTTTGGCATGCTCATAATTATCATGCTTTTTTTTGTTTATTACTGTGAGCAAAGTTTGTTTGAAAGTGAAGTGGGATTGCAGAGTACTTAACATTGTTCGTACTGACCTAGCAGGTTTTGTTTTACCATTCTGAAGAGTCAGAAAGTCTGTCCTGACATGTGAAGACACTTTATTACAGGTTTCTAATGTTTAAATTTTGACATGAAAAAAGGTGTATGTCACTGTTAAATAAAATGACAAACATTTGGAAGAGGTTTCCATAGTTCTTTTATTCCAAGACTCAAGAAAAACATACTGCTATTAACTGTTAGATATTTAATTGCATAAATTTTGCACTAATATTAAAGAAAATCATTTCTAACTGTTTAAACAAAAACAATATCTAAAGTAACTGGTAAAACCAAAGTAATACCTAAATGTAAAATCTCAAATACAGGGTCAAGGAAGGGAAGCTTTAATCTTGCTTTTCAGCCTTGATATTAATGTGCCTAATACCATATAAAGAACTGGCATTAGGAACATAAACACAGTGAAATGAGTGTATATTTTTAAATAGTTATAATAGCATAATTCCTGGATGAAAACATGAATTGCACCTTTATAAAATTGATATCAAATATAAATACCAGGATGAGAACAGTGTCGAATGTACATGAAAATACAAAATTCCTCTCTACTTCTATTTCGTTTCAGTCATTGAGACTCTTTAGAGAGCTGATCTTATACTTCTCCTCAAGTCCAAGTACAAATCTAGTGCTTGATAAGGATCAGATGGCGGATGCAGCCCCGACTCTGCCATCAGAAGATTGCACAAGTTGTAGATGTCTGTGTCACATGGTACTGTTGATCGAGATGTGCAGCTGATGAGACACATCTGTATATCAGCTCTCTCCACCTGGGAAAGGTAGTCGTCAGTAGAAAAGAGGTCGGGAAACATGTACATAATTTTGGGTCGCCCGCTTGGTACTCTTTCATTCTTTGATGGTCGGATGACATGTGAATCCCACACAGAGATGGTCTCATCTAGTTCATCCTAGTGAAAAGGATATAAAACAATTGAACTAATGTTGAACAGAATTTGCTTAAAATTAAAAAAGCAAGCAAAATGAACTACTTCCAGTAATAAATACTTATTTAAAAACTGCCATTGATTTTACACTTCTAATTAAATATGTTTTTATTTGTACTGAGAAATTGATCGTATGCATTTCCATCAGAAATTATGGATAATTAAAATCAATGCTAATTTACTGGAAAAAGCTTTTTCATCTAAGTTAAGACATCAAAATAGATTATTTGACTAAAAGAATTAAAAACACAGGTTTTAAAACTGAGATTTGAGCTTTGAAGGCTATGAGAATGCATTAGGAAGAAATGTAAACATTCAGACATATTCATGACCTACCTGGATGAGACCCATGAAGCAAAACTGAATGAGATTTTTGTCCACAAATGCACCATCAAACAAGCCCCGGTCCTTCAGATCCACAAACAGAGAGATGTAAAACTCCATTGATTCCTTCCTAAGGAAACCCCACCAACTTTCTATTCTCTGATTTGCCGTGCTCGCTCCTTCGATGTAGCTGTCAATAGCTGAGTTATCCTGCATGTTCCGACGTAGAAACCGCTGAAAGTCTCTGACTCTGACATTCTCAGTGCCCCTGTCGCCCCTGACAATCCTTGGACAGCCCCCTGATTTCTCTATTGCTGCCATGAAGTAGCCTCCAATAACTTTTGGATCACTGCTTGTTGTAAATGCGTTCATCCAAATTATTTTACGTGAGAAACCGTCAATGCATCCATTAATGCAAATACCAAATGGTTTCAGTTTGTCATAGGAGTCCAAATGCCAAATATAATTTGGCCCCTTTGCAAAGTAGCTGCGGCGATGAAGACGTCTTCTTCTCCTGAGTTCAACACCTCGTGGGTCCAGTTCTTGTAGAATTAAACGAACTTCTTCTTTCCGGACGTGCATACCATTCTCCACGCACTTTGTGTACATCCATCTATATCCATTGAGTTGGCCAGATGTTTGCAACTGTTCACAAATAAATGTAATTACCCGTTGTAGGTTTCCGTATGCCTTGCGACGAGACAGACCATACGATTTTAAAAGTTGCTTTAAGTGCCGTTGGGAGACAATACAATAGTGACGTCTGGCAAGCACAATAACAATGTCTTTGTACCAAAGTCCCAGATTAAAGTAAAACGTAATCAAATCACGCATGACGTAAAGGTTGAAATGCAGTTAATGGTTTCCTGTGGCCAGTAGACATCAGTTGATAACTGGTGAGCACCAGATACTATCTGGTGCTCACCAGTTATTATCTGGTGAGCACGAGATAATAACTGGTGAGCACCAGTTACTATCTGGTGAGCACGAGATAATATCTGGTGCTCACCAGTTATTATCTCGTGCTCACCAGATAATATCTGGCAGTATCTGGTGCTCACCACTTAGTATCTGGTGAGCACCAGTTATTATCTCGTGCTCACCAGAAACTGTTTGTTTTTTTTTTTTTCGTCGATGTCCCCTAAGGGGCTCCGTAGATATGAGCTGAGAGCCTCTTGTATTAGACAGATTTTACTCTTACAATCGGGGGTTATAAATGATAGGGAACACAAAATGTATGTTGGTATAAGCCCCTTTTGTAATTTAACCAAAACTTTATTAATATTATTTTTTTTGTGTTCTTTTTGTTGGACTGGACGGAAAAAGAAATTGGGAAAGGGGGGGAGGGGTGGATTATAGATGTTAGAGGATGACTAATGGAAAAGGAGGGTAGAGTTGTAAATCTACATGCAACAAAATGCTGGAGCTTATACCCTCTACAATAGTGAGTGTTGGTCTAAAATGGGCGGGGCCTGTCCACACACTCAGCTGTTACAAACATACCTGCCGGCTCCAAGAGTGTTCACAAACTTGTCCACATCCAGTTCATACACACACTTGTGCATACCAACCAACACATGTAAAGCATTACATTCTGGCACGCACACTATTTGAAGGTGCAAATGTGAGCCGACGCCTGTGCTCAGGTGAATGTTTATGTTAAGCTGATGTGGATGATGGTATGTAAAAAAAAAGGAGCGAGAGCTCCCAGACATCCCCACACCAAGACCCCCGCCGAGGCAGCAGTGCTGGCCAGGGCCCGCCCCCGCACCCGTACTGTGGGGTCAACTGTGGAGATCCACCCACCCAGCAATCCAGCCTGGCCATCCCCCGTAGGGGGACAACATGTGAACTGCACTGCACCAAACAGAGGCATGATAAACAAATAAAATAAAGCAATAGCAGATGACAAGTGATGTAATGAAGATTGCAGGGGGGGTGGGGGGATACAGACCCTGGTTAGGGTATGGAGGAGAGGAAGAGGGGAAGGGTGTAGGAGGCGGACGAAGAGTGAGTAGGAGCGAGTAGAGCCAGTGTGGTAAACTTCATTACAGTTGGTGAGGTAGAGGAGCAGTAAGTTAGAAATACTCTGATGATTAGGTAGCCTGGCAATAATCCTGTCCAAAGAGGAATGTTTTAAGTCTAACTTTGAATGTAGAAACTGTGTCAGCCTCTCTTACACGAGCTGGGAGCTTATTCCATAAAACAGGAGTTTGGTCGATAAAGGCTCTACCTCCAACTGTGCTTTTAGAGATTCTAGGAACCACCAGCAGTCCTGCATTTTGTGAGTGAAGTGTTCTGTTTGGTTGGTAAGACTCTATGAGATCTTTAATATAGGATGGGTTCATACCATTCAAGGCCTTACAGGTTAGCAGGAGGATTTTGAACTGGATTCTAGATTCAACTGGGAGCCAGTGAAGTGAAGCTAATACAGGAGTAATGTGTTCTCTTCTGCTGGTTCCTGCTAACAATCTAGCTGCTGCATTTTGAACAAGCTGAAGACTTTTTAAAGAACTTTTAGGACGCGCTGCTAGCAAAGAGTTACAGTAATCCAGCCTAGACGTAACAAATGCATGGATGAGTTTTTCAGCATCGCTTCTAGATAATATGTTTCTGATCCTAGAAATATTGCGTAGGTGAAAAAATGCAGTTTTACAAGCCTGTGATATGTGAGCCTTAAATGATAAATGAATGACCCAGCATTCCAGCAGCATTTAAACGCATCACTTACACACGAATCTGGGAGACGTGAAAAGAGTCTCACATCAGATTTGTTTGTAAATGTGGTTTTGTGTGTGCGTAATTAGTGATTCGTGCATATTGTTTAAAGATTTGTGTGTGTAGTTAGTTTCAAGCTGTCGTAATTTTAAGTTGTGTATGTGTACATTGTATTTTGTATTTTTCTAAATTTTGTAATTTTTGTACTAATGCACAAAATGTATTTTATGAGTTACAAATCCAGGATTACGCACGCACAAACCCAAAGTTACGTAAAAATCGGAGTGATACTTATTTCTCTCCATAGAAGCCTGCATGATTCAATCAGATGAACAGCGCAATATCTTTGGATTAACCTATTTAAAGTACAGTTGCCCTTAAGAACAGTCTTGTCATGTCGTGACCTGGAGGACTGAATCTTTACAGGCATCCTGATCCAAACAAATTGAAACTTAAAAGGCAGGAAAAGCTGAGCAGTTTTTTCCCAGTGCTGCTGCTTTTTGCTTGAACGCTTCTCATTGCTTTATTATAATTCATAGCTGCATTAAAACAACAGCAGTACAATGAAAAGCGGTCCTGGCATGTCACCTGAGGACATAGGGATGGGAAATTAGAGCTAACTTCCAGTCTGTTAGACATAGTTACGTTTAGATACACGCTGCTGCTAAGCAACATGCCACCTGGGGATGCTTGGTAATTGAAATGCTGGACTGAGGCTCTGGTTTGAGGTGTCAGAGCATGTTACAGCCATGCTTCCAGCCTCTAATCTAAGGTGAGGCAGTGCTGATGTCTTTGGGGCCATGGCTGCATTTGAAATGGCAGCATCCTAAGCTCCTGTTCAGCTCCTATTAAGCAGTGTCGCTTGCTGAGCTCAGTCTGGAGACAGCTCGCTGCCAGCTTTAATAACATCAATGAGGTGACTTTCTTTTTTTTTTTTTTTTTTTTTTAATTCTGCGACTTTCTAAAGAACTCCGGTCAGCACCAAGGTTGAAACAAACTAGATCACCAAAATGTTCACTATTTTCACATTTTGGTTGCTTCAACCCCACTGTTTATATTAGTCATGTATAGTCATAAATGTGTAGTAATTCTATCATGTAGGGCTGCATGGTAGTGGTGGTAGTGGTCAGCACTCTCAATCACAGCCTGAAGTCTACATGTTCTCCCTGTGTATACAAGTGTTTTCACGGCCACCCTGGTTTCTTTCCACAGTGCAGGCATATGATCCATAGGTTAATTGGTGAGTCCTACATCTTTTTAGGTATGAATGTGAGTGTAAGTGGTTGTTTGTCTATTTACGGCTATGTGATGTACTGGTAAATCATCTAAGGTCTACCCTGCCTTGCCAAACAGTAACTGTAATAGGCTCCAGCAACCCTTTGACCCTGAGAAGGATTAAGCAGGTTTGGAAATTGGAAAGTTGGATGGATAAGTTATATAAGAAACACTTATCCATGCAGTTGTGTGCACATGCAAATCGATTGCATACTGTGTTTACATAGGCTTTGTTGATTGATTGCTAAGGCTGATTATGCATACAAAAACATGTCCAAACTGAAATATAAATGAGGATTGAAATGGATTCCGTTGATTAACTTAATGCAAAAGAGAGTTGAGAATGAGTTTAAGGAATGAAAAGGCTGATGAAGTAAATTAAACATACCGGTACTTCAGTCCTTGAACATAATGTGACTTCTTTTTCAAACGAAATGGGCGCTATTTTCTATATCATGTTAAGGCCATTGCTGTATTTGAGCTAAAGGTAGGGTTAGGGGTCCTATCTGCTGACCCAGCACACAGAGAGAGGAGAGGAGAGGAATGCACTATACACAAATAAAAACAAATAAAACTTTGTCTGCAAAATGCCAGGAAAAAAGCAAAACCAAAGACAGAATAAATGTCAGGTGGTTTTTCTGGTTTCACATCAGCCCTAAATTCATCCAGTGGTCTTATACTACAGGGCTGAATATGCCATTGTGTTTGTCTCAACAGTCTTTGCCTCTGACATTACAAAGTTTTTGCATAAAAAAGATGTACTCTTTTGTAGCAGTTTGGTGTTGTCACTTTCCCCAACGCTGTGCTTAGGAATAACTTCTTTCAAGTTAACAAAACATTGTGGAACTGAAGACATGTTCTTAGGATGGGACAGACATGGAACTGCAGCCCAAAGTTATCCACCCTGAAGGTACAGTTCTGTTGTTTGTAACACAGCAGAGTGAGTGTGAGAAATGTGTTCTCTACACCTGACTGCTCTCCTGAGGAAGCTGTATGCTGCATTCTCAGCCACACTTATCAACAATTTGATGGTTTAGCCTTCCAATCCAACCCTTAACAATTACTGTCAAGCGATCCCATTTGTAGTCTTCGGTGTGACGGGTTTGAACTTCCAAGCTGCAAAAGGCTACTAAAGTCCCACTCCGATCACCTTTTAATCTATTTTCAAGAAGAATTCTAGAACATAGTTTCTGCAGAGCAGTAGTTGCTCTGTTGTTGTGAGCAGGACTGTTCGCACAAGGTAAACCTGGCTCATTCCCATCATCTATCTGTTTAAGTGCTGTTCTGCTAGCTTACAGCCCCTCACAACCCCAATATAACAATACTGTAGCAATAAAAATGGCGAGCAATATTAGAGTTTATATGTATTTAGTATTGGAGTGGACAGTCATAGTGTCACAGATGAGCAGACGGCTGGTTTCACGTGCAGCAGGTTTATTCAGCACAGACAGGATGAGTAGAGTTGACCAAGCAGGGGTCAGGTGCTGGTAGAACAAAATCAGAGAGTATGCTAAAGCAGTCAGAGTCCAGGTGAGGGTTGGGGGAAGGCGGAAGGCAAACGGGATCAAAAACGAAGCAGGGTCAGGTAAACAGCAGATCATATTGGGATAATGCTCGGTATGCAGGCTGAATGGCACAAACAACACAATACATCACAACTCTGAAAATAAACAAACTAAAGATAGAAGCAAACACAGTAAAAATAATCATTTTGGGTTTTTTTGAAAATGGCAACCAAACCAAAAATTTATACCATGTTAGAAATAACTAAAACCCACCCAGAAGACATGAAAATTGCACTAAAACATGGAAGCAAGGCTCAGTGAAACCAGGATAAACGGCTGCTCACCCTGATGGAAGAGCTGCCTTGGTAATTGTTCAATAATTAAGAGTTGATGCTTAAAATCGAAACACAGAGGAACATCCTGAAACTGCTCCGATTGGTCAGAAGAGTCCAGGGTTTCACAGATGTTCTTGGATCAGTTGGATCAGTTTTTGCTAGTGACTCTCTAGTTGAGCCAGCAGTTCTGTGGCTGTCAATCGTGCTCTCACAGCCTTTGAGGCGTGGCTTACTGCAGCTAATTAGTGCGTGTTGGTGAGATGACAGGCTGTCACAGATCTGAAGTATGGAGTGGACAGGGGCTGGACAAAATGTGTAAAAATAGCAGCAAATGAAAAAAGGATAGACTTTAATGAGTATTGATGGGGCTGCTGTGGACTCCCTGGAGGCTTCACATTCGGAGGCATCAGAGAGCGCAGTGGTACGACTCATCCCACATGCTGCCTTAAAAGCTGCTCATTGACAGCCTGTGGCTTATTCACAGACAGCGCTGTGCTCAGAAAAGACATGCATTTCTGCCAAAACCCAACATGTACACTTTCTTTGCATGGCCATTGGGAAACTGCTGAACAAAGCAGCCTGCTGTAAATCACTGTGTGAACAGCTTCTGTTAAAGCACTGAGGGGGGTGCTGCTTTACAGCCTTCTGTAGGTTCTGAAGTGTAAGAACACAGCAGCTCATAGAAACTGTCACAAGAGAAGTGGACAAAAACATAGTTTGATGCAAATAAGCTTTCACTGAACATTGGCAAAACTGCTGTTAATTATTCCCAAAAAATATAAATGTTGACATGCACAAAAATGGTGTAAAACTGGAAAAAATTCATAAAAATACACTTCTTGGGGTTATCATTGATGATAAACTAAACTGGATAGCATAGGTTAGGTATATGGAAGCTAAACTGTCAAAGTTTCTCAATTTTAAACTAAGCTAATCTGGTTCTGGTCTACAAATCTTTCCAAGTTTATATTGTGCATTAATTTGACCACATTTTTCCTATTGTATAGAAATTGGTGGGTGATCTTGAATCAACCCTACATTCACTTTCAATACTTCAAAAAGAACATTACCAGGTATTCCCAAAGTAAGTTACCTTGATCATAGAAACAACTTCTTTTTACAGTCAAAGGAACATAAACATTATGATTTGATAGAATACTACACAGCATAAATAATATTCAAAGAAGAAACAAATATATCACCAAAAACATACAAAAGTTATGTTTCTTAAATCTTGTCTCTTTTTACCTTAAAGCAAATGTCTGAAATAAAAAAATATCATTTTATATGGTGTTGCAGTACAACCACAAGGTGTCTCTTTTCCTCCACAAAAGTTGGCTTCTGTGTGAATTCCACAAAAGAAATGCTGCCTTACAAACAGAGAAAAGAAAGCAACCGGGGGTTTGGGGTTGTGATGAGGTGGAGTTGAAGAGGCAGAGGCTGGATCATCAGAGGTGGATCAAATGAAAGTCAAGTAGGCTGATAAACGCAACACTCAGGCAAGAGCATCATGCACAGCTTTACTTTTCACATTCTGACTTATTTAGCAAGAAACCTTAAATATTCTTTCCTCCCATTAAGGCGGGTCTGCAGTCAAATGAGACATAAACTCTGCTTTAGCTTAGTTTATAACAAAGAATCTCTTTGTCAGCACCTTGTCTCAAACTGGTGAATGTTAAATCCACATGAAGAGATCTTACTGACCATCACCAGTTTGCAGACGTCTCAAAAGCAGAGCTTCAGTCAATTTGCTGCCATGAAACATTCCCATGTCTGAACACGTGGTATGAGAGAGACAGTCTTTGCTGCACATAAATCTGGAACAGCTGGACGAGCCCTTCAAAACCCATCCATCCATTTTTTTTTTCCATTTCTGGATCATGGGGTTACCAGAGCCTGTCCCGGCTACTGCTGGGGGAAGAGACGATACACCCAGGACCCATCGCCAGTCTGTCACAGGGCCCCGGTCAGGTCCAGCCTGAAAAAACCATATTTGGATCACTCCCCCTGTGGACCACTACTTGCAGGAGAGGTCAGAAGAGGCCAGTGCAATGTGGGTTGGGAGGTAAATGAAGACGGGTGCCTTGGCGGTCCAAACAGAACTTGGCTTTCGGGACATGGAACATGTGCTTGTGTGGGAGGTTGAGAGGTAATGACTGGATGTAGTTTGGCTCACCTCCACACAGAGCCTGGGCTCTGAAAGTCAGTCCCTTGAGCCCCCTTGAGATGGGTTGGACTCTCTACCATTGTGGAGTTGCACATGGTGAGAGGCGACGGGCTGCTGTGGGCTTACTCGTGAGCTTTCAGGGTCTACTAGAAATGTCTGGCTGAGCCCTCCGTCAGGGAAGTCTTTCACTCCCTCATCTGGGAGAGCTTCAAACTGGCACTGAGGGAGGCTGGTGACACTGAGCCCGAGTGGACCGTGTTCTGCACCTCCATTGCCTCTGCTGCTGTTCAGAGCTGTGGTCGCAACGTCTCTGGTGCCTGTCACAGTGGTAATCCCCAAACTTGGTGGTGGACACCGGAAGTACGAGATGCCGTCAAGCTGTAGAAGGAGTCCTACCAAGCCAACAAGGCTTGACAACTTTTAGAATTAAAAAAAAAGAAGAAAGAGGAGGAAAATCGAGCTCAGAGCAGAGGTTTGTCTGTTTTATGCACAATAAAATGCTTGCAGGTTCTACTACCTGTGTCTATCATTTAGACACTTAAAAACAGACTACGGCTAGTTTTGTGTCACCCATGCATATGTTATGATCCCAACATAGCCCAGGACTTGGGGTAGACAAAAAGGGTTCGCAACATATGAGTGCTCGTCCGGGATTGTCCGCACAGTACCTTTAAGGCTGGCAGTTTCGATATCTCCTGGTTTTCTCTTGCCTTCTACACCATAAAACTGCTGCTATGTTCTCAATCTGTTCATCTGGTTGAAGTATTAAAAATTGGATTAATTTTCCAAACATCTGCTGGAAGTGTGTAAGGGATTCCTTACACCATGTGTCTTTATTACATTTCACAATTAACATCAACACAATAAGCAAATTTGAACAGAGCAAACTGGAAAACCATTTCTGTAAAAAAAGACAGCTGAACAATAAATCCTTATAAATAACTGTCCAAGAACGACTTTTGTGTCAGAAATGACACAAAAGTAATAACATGAAGCTACATTTGCCAAAGTGCCTGTTTTCCTGCACCACACTATGGTACACAACAACAAAAAAACTATGGGGGTCAACAAAAGTCTCAGGTTTCCTCCACAGTTTTGTAAATGGTCAGAAAGGCCAAAAACGACAAACTGTTGCCATGAAACGCAATATACACATTAACTGACAAGACAGCAGAGAAGACATCCCTTTCCATAAACTCCAGAGAAGCAGGCGAGAAACAACGGCAAATGTGTCTTGACAGATCAATCAGTGTGACCTGGCAGCACTGCTTTTCTCACAACATTCAAATGAGCTGTGTTTCTGCAGTACTTCAGTAGAATGCTTCTTCAAAACAAAGAAAAGGAAAGTGTGCAAACAGAAGAACACAAACTGCTGTAGGATCAATGAGCAGATTCTGAAAAGCTTCAGCTCAATAGAACAAATAACTGAGTGGAAATGAAGCATGGAGGGGGCCGGTGTGAGGGACAGCAGTAAAACACCAGAGCAAAGAGAGAAGGCACGTTTTCCTATCGTAGCGGTGCAGGTGGACTTCATGCAGGTAGTTACTGCAGTGGAGTAAATAACAGCTGAGACGCTGACAACAATCTGCCAGAGTCTGAGGTTGACAGCGTCTGAGGCAGCAGCTTCTGCACAGCATCGCATGGATCTTGTACTGAAGTCTGTCATGCTTTCATAAAAAAAAAAAAAAAAACCTCAGTGAGAGACATTTTGGACCAAACAACACCATTTCTTGTGAATTGAACTACAGCTGACAGGCAGAAACAGCAAAAGGAATGTGGTTTGTGCTTTTCCACCCACACATTTTTTCATAGAGCTTTTTTTAAATTTTCTCTGTACAAATATGATTAAAAAAACAGCACAGTGCTACGGTGTGACCCATTTGGAATCTGTTTCAAAATGGTTTAATTTTACTTTTAACTAAAGTGTACTTCCCAGTTATCAGCTCCAGAAAAGTGTATTTAAAATAAACTCCAGCATATTAATTCACATGTCTAAGCTTGATTGACAGTTTCTCCAAATCCTGAGATAAAGCCAATTAAAGAACATGGACAGGAGTGTGAAAAATAAATTTGCCAAGGCTGGATAAATAAATGAATTACCTCAAAGGGGCATTATTTCAATGCACATGCATATTGGAGATTAAAAAGCCCTATAAATATTAATGTGGGGCATCTTCCAGAGTTCAAATAAGCAGTGAATTATCTGTGTGGGCTTGGAGTGGAGTGGGCCTGATGCCCTCCCTCTGGCAGAACTGAGCTTGCTGACAAACACTCAGAGATGCAGTGGATGATACTTATCATTTGTGGAAGCATTTTCATATGAGACTTAGGTGAACATCACCAAACCAGTTCTTTTTCAGAAATGTCCATAAACTGTGAAAACTCTCACAATTAAAGCACCCTTTGAAAATCTAACTAGATCACCATTTTTAGGTGCACATGTGTCTTGTTTCAGTCTCCAGTTTTGTATAGCATGAAAAATGAAATGATTGGTATACATATCCCATTTAATTAGAAAACAGATTACAGGCAAATCAATCCTGGCTCAGCTCCAGGGAGTGGAGGAAAAGGTTGCTAAATGTTTCATTCTGCCTTCCGTTACGGGACATTTAAATGCGAGTCTGACCATCCTCTCAGAACAAGCAAAGCTTCACCTCAGGTTTTTCCTGTTTAGCTCAATTTTTTTCCCCACATTATATGTCTGCTCCATGCCAGCCCAAAGAACAGTCTGCATCACACACAGACTCGTGGAGGAATTACGAAACATTGGATGTTCTTCAAAGAGGATCAGCTTCATTACAGTTGAATAAAAGCAACAAAGGCACATTTAAAATATGACAGGATTGTATCTTAAAGACCAGGATTTTATTCTATGCTTGTGTTTGTCATTTCATTTTCTGTATGCATCCCACCTAAACTGGGTTTTGGGTTTTTTTGGTACTGTTTCAATTCCATAAACATCATTGCTCTCAAGTTTGGTGAATATTTGTATTTTTATTCTTTAAAAAAGGGGTGGTATATCCCATGAGGATCTGTCCTCCAGCATTGGATGCTCTGTTGTCCAATGCCTGAAACATTCTCTGATAACTTTCATCCTGGATAGTGGACCACTAGTCCTCGGCCTCCTTCTTTGCTGCTAGCATACAGTATCAGGGTGCTGGATTTGGGATGGAACCCTCCATGTATGGTGAGGAGCTTTCAGGTCTGGCCATCTGATTATGGCAATGGCCATGGACAAACATTGCGATGACAATTGAGAACTGGACACAAAATATCTTTAGCACAATTCTGCACATTGTAGTTGCCAGAACATAAGACAATACAAACTAAACATTTATCTTATTCTTATAATTGCCTTACTTTATTTTAAAAATCAGAGTCAATGAAATATCAAAGCTGCACATCAGGATAGCAGATGTGGCATTCAAACCATATACTTCTGATGAAAAAAAAGAGGGCAGTGTTACCAGTCCTCACCACTTCGGAACACTAGCAAGTTTGGAAGTGTTTATCAGTTGAGAAAAACAGCCACCCAGAAAGTGCTGGGTCCAGAGATCAGGTTATCATGAAGATTTTTCACAATTTTTAAATGTAAATTAAGTGTTTTTGCCGTAACATCATGTTAGTTGGGTTATGTCAGGGTTCAACCATCCATGTCCTCCTCCGGCCACCAGAGGGAGGCTTCTCCAGAGTATGACTGTCTCTGGCAGTCTTCCTCACTCCAACTCCCAGCATGCATCATCCTCCTCTCCTGTCGTCACAGCTGCTGCCCATCATCATCGTCACAGCCCTTTACAAGCCTGCCCTTGACTCGGCTCCATGTGACGTCTTGTGTTGCTTTTCCCTGACTTACAGGCTGATCAGGTTCTTAGGTTGCCTCTCCGTGTCTGACCCTTGCCTGTTTATCGCCATCCTGCCTTGCTCCTTGTATCTGACTTATGCCTGAACTCTGACTGCGCCCTGTCCAGCCTGTTTATTGCCTGTTTATTCTTGTAAATAAATCTGTTGCATATGGATCCAACTGTCTCTTAGCCTGGGGTTACAGGTAATTTGACGACCACAAAAATAGTTTTTTTTTATTGTCGGCGACAAAGACAGCTTGCTTTGATACTTTTAATAGTTTATCAATGAAACACATATTTGTAAAAAAAAAAAAAAGTAAATAAATAAAAAGAGTTAAAAAAAAAAAGAAACAGTTTCTACAATCGAAACAATGATGCTGCTGCAAGAGTCTGTCTAAGCCCTGGAGTCTAATTCCACTAGGCTACAGCATCTAACCAGCAGATACTCTCTTGACTTTTTATTCAATCAAAAGAGCATTTTCGACTCACGTCTGTGACACAACAAAACTCCCTTTTTGGACGCATGGTTTTGACCCCGCTAAAACGAGTAGTTTTGTACGTGATGAAACATTGCTTTTAACAGTGGTCTTGGAACAACACAAGAAAACATAAATGACGTGATACTTTTAAAACATGCGCAATTAAATGCACTTTTGATGGTCAAAAAGCTTTTATCGGCAATTTATGATATCTTTCCCTTGCCGTAGACTGCAAATGCATGTGCATCCTTGTGCTGACAGGGTGGCAAAGCTCTTCCAAAGGGAGGCGCCGTTAAGAAAACACTCCAACCAGACCAGTTCAGACAAAATAGAATGTGATGCCATCAAGCACGAGCAGACTGTTGAAATTAAATTTGTTGAAAATGTTCCGTGCATTCTTGTCACATTTGTACTTCATCAATTAATTTTTATTTGACAAATGACCTGTTTTTGTTTTTTTTTTTATTCTGAAATTAAATTTTTTTTTTATGGCTCCAGGGTGGTGCAGTGGTTAGCGCTCTTGCCTCACAGCAAGAAGGTTCCTGGTTCAGGTCCTGGCTGGGGGACTTGACACAGTGTCACCAATGGGGGACCTTTCTGTGTGGAGTTTGCATGTTCTCCCCGTGCATGGGTTTGTGATTGTGGCCCCTGCGACAGACTGGCGACCAGTCCAGGGGTGTCCCCTGCCTTTGCCCATGAGTAGCCGGATCAGGCTCCAGCAGCCCCGTGACCCCGAAAGGGATCAAGCGGTTCAGAAAATGAATGTCTAAGGCTAAATATTACACTATTGAAACTTTTTGTAATTGCACCACTACAATGTGTGTTTTATATGGTTTATACATGGACACATTTTAAAACATAAAAAAATGATAGTTACATATTTTTCATTTCGTTTTCTGAGGTGTTATTTTTACCTGGTAAGAAAAACTGATGAAAGTCTGGTTATGTTGCCTGGATTGGTGTCACTGGGGCCTCACGCTACAACCAGGTCGGGAATAGGGGCTCCCAGGTGAGTTCCGGTGACCGGGGATCTGCCCATGGGCCCCATTTGCCCCTAGGTGTTCCTCAGGAACGTGGGTATTTCTGGGATGTTCTTTGGGAACACCTTGGGGTCTCCCTAGAGGAGCTGGAGGAAGTGGCCAGGGGGGGGATTGAATTCTGGGTGTCTTTGCTTAGACTGCTGTTTATGGCTGCTGCAAGAAGATGGATGGGTATGATCCAGCAAAGCAAACTGACAAAATGAGTGAGAAATACATCATCATAAGAGGAGTGTGAAAAAAGTTGTCCAGAAATGGTAAAATAGAATGCCATCTCTCTAAATTTTGGTTTGTAAATGAAGACACACTGAGGACAGTCACTGGTTTGTTTTACAGAACTGCCTTAGTCAGTAAAAAAAAAAAAAAAAAACCTGATAAAAGCAGAATACATTTAGCAGGCTCACACAGCATCAACCACACATGGCATGCTTTAAAGTAACATTTCAAAATAATATCTTAAAAATTCCTCCTTTGCGTGTGTCCTTGGCCCCCGATGATGTGACTCTGCATCTGGCTCATGAGAACATACTTAACATGATGGTGCTGATATTACAAATGCGCAGGAAACACTCTTTGGGATGGATTTATTGCAGTACCCAGTTTTTCCTCCAATAGAACAACATCAAACGCTACACTTTACCTCGAGTAAATGACACTGAGAACAAAGGAAGATAAGCTTTCAATTTGCATGAGAGTGCACTTTTCTATTTATTTATAGTTCTCTCAGATTAGATTTCTTTCACCTGACCTGTAGACCTTCAGAAGCAGCAGCCCTCGTAACGGAAAAGCATCAGCAGAAATGTTAGAGTTTCAATGATCAGACTGACTCTTGGAGGGGAGAAATGCTAAAAAAATCTGTGGACAGCAGCTGCATGCTGAAGACTGCAGCCAGACGGGAAAGGACGAGATGACTTGCTCTGCTGTGCAGACACCTCCTTGACCTTTCCTCAGAGGTTAACCGCATTGTAATTGAAAAGTGGTCTGGACATGTGACCGCTGTTTACTCGGTTCACAGCCCATTTATCTGAAGGTTTACCGAATATTACTGCAGAAGCGCTGACTGGGCTTTTCACACACCTTAGCTTCTCTCAGTGGACACACTGCAGTGTACATACACACAGAGCTCTTTCTGTGCACACTCTTCAGTTCAGAAGAACCAGACAAGACCATGGGGCTGTTGCTGACTCTCCAGTTCCAGCTGACCGATCTGAAAGGAAAACTTATGTCACAAAATGATTTTTCACAAATAACAATAGAGTTCCAGCATCTCGTGCACTTTTCTGCACAGCAGCCTTTTCTTTACAATGTCCAACAGGTTTGGTTTATATGTACAGTAAGAAAATGTTACGGATGGAGTCAGAGAGGAAACCCAGGAGCAGGAAGGACTCGAATCCAGGATGTGAGAGACAACAGAGACCAGAAACCCAAGAAGACTGCAGGAAACACACAAGACTCTGTGACACTGATGAACACAAAGAGCACGCCTTTTAAACATGAACAGTAATGGAGAAGATGAGGAGCAGCTGTGAGAACCAGCAGGGGGAGAGGGAACACAGCTGACCTGACCTGAGTACAACCACAACACCTTCATCAACTCATCCGGATCCTCACCCCTTCAAGCAGCATATGGTTATCAACCTCCTCTGTTTCCCTACCAGGAACAGTTGGCCTCTTCTTCTGGTCCTGCTGCCTTTGTGATGCCTGCCGGCGCATCTGGAGTAAGTACCGTCTCCAGTTGCTACAGAACCAAGAGAGGCTCAGCACTGTTGCCAGTTGTTGTAGGTCACCTGCCCCAGAATACAAGGTGGGAGACGAGGTGTGGCTCTCATCTGCTGATGTCCCTTTGGAAGGAGGTACCAAGAAACTGCTCCCTCGCTACATTGGTCCCTACCCACACTCTATACTCATCCACCTAGTATTTCATGTCAGTAAGTTGAAGCTTACTCGAAACTCTCCCCTACATTTACACATCCACTTCATTTTAAAGGTTTTCACAAGAATGTCAGAAACTTACAAGAGCTGCAGTGCTTTTTCCACATTTAGTCTTGATTTGATTTGAATTATAAATGGTTTATTTCAAGCAGACAAGAAAATATAGAAGACATGTGACACAACCAACAATAACAAAGATTTGCATCAGTAATCATGTCAAACACAGGATAACTAGATATCAGAAAATTGACTGCTTGAAAGGGAGTGGGAGGAAGCGAACTCATATAATCCCACCCCGACTCGACCATACCATTTACTTTACATTAGATATCAACCGGTTCGTAACTAATAATCAGGTATTTATACTGTACTGACAGTAATACAGGTCATTGAGTAACAATGAGTCAGACTGCTTTGCATGTAAGTAGAAAACTATTTTAAACTTGATTGGATCTTATGAAAAAAAAATAACAATAAAAATATTAATAGTATTAATAATCAGTGTGAACAAGTCAGTATAGAGACCCCCCCCCCCTTTTTTTTTTACTAGTCTCGTTAGTCTCGTTACTTCTCATGTGTGCACGAGCCCCTATGCAACTGATTAAAGGGACAGTGCATATAAAAAGTGGGTTGGCTTTTGGTTTGTCCAGGTATTCCTCTAGAGCAGGGGCCTCAAACTCAATTTCCCTTGGGAGCACTGAAGGCAGGGTCCGGCTGAGGCCAGGCCGCAACCTCAGGGCACATGCACACGCATGCAGCCTGGTACCTGGTACATCCCTTCTTGGGTAGTAAATATGTATGGAACATGCACTGTACTGTACAAAATTACTAATAAAACTCTCAATCAATCAACAGGTACATAGACAAATAAAAAAATCAAGCAATAAATAAGCCAGTAATTAATGTCAGTTTTCTGTTTATTCAGTCTTTTATATCTGTTATTTTCAGATTCAAACACCCTAAGGGCCTAAATTTTGCTGCGGGATTGTGGGAAATGCACATATTAAAATTAATAAGCAACAGTTAGAAAGAGTCAGGAACGTCCGTACATTGGGTGGGAGCGAGACGATGTAGTAAAACCCGACGAGACGAGTGAGGGGATTCAACCTGGCGGCTCGTAAGTAGTTTAACAAACATCTCTGCCTCATTCCCTTTTACCGCCATATTAAAATAATAATAATAAAAACAATAATAGCAAAGCCTATAAAAGGTTAAGTTTTTGACAACCTGGAGGACGTGGAGAACTTCATAGACGAGTGCTACAAAACCTTCGTGATGGGGAAGACCAACACCACTCCTTCCTCCTAACCCTGAAGACTCTCCTGGGGCTGCCTCCTCTCCGGGCAGCAGCTTCAGCAACATACTTGATTCCACAGATAAGAAGCTCTCCAGCCTTGATTGCCGCTTGAATCTGCTAGCGATTCTACATAATGAATTCCAAGGCCTGTGAGAGTCCCTGGAGTTCAGCCAGCAGCAGGTGCAGGAGCTGCAGGAGAACCAGGCCCTCAGAGAGACCGTCCAGACTCTGAGCAGCGACACCGCTCGTCTCTCTGACCCAAACACCCCAAAACACACAAGTACATACACAAGGAAGGTGGCACTACTGATCTTCTGTCCCCTACCCCATCCATCCCTGGCGGAGGGAACAGGGCCTTCAGCAGCAGCGGCCGTGTCTCTCGGGTGTCGGCCTCCTGGGCCCGGCGGCCCCCTCCCCACTCAGGGAGAGGGATCTCTTAGTTCTCTGGCAAAGACCAGGAGCAGCGGATCACATTCTGAGCCTGGAGCGTGTCCGAGTCTTCATGGAGCAGGTTCTGGTCCTTGCCCTCGGGTGCCAGGCCCCTCCTAAATTCCAACATTGGGAGATCCTGGTCGGGCTATGTCTTCTACACCTTTCGGGGACCTCCACCTCTCTTGGTCGTCCCTCCTCTAGGCAGAGCTGGCCAGCCCCTGCCATGCTCTCTTCTAGATCTCCTACGGTTGCCTGGAGCTTGGGGGCAGGTCTCCTTTGGGGGGCCTTGGCTCGCACTTGGGGCTGGGGTGGGGGGGTCAGCGGGACATGAAGCGATTTTGAACGGAATCCAGACATAAACGAAGCATAAATCCAAAAATGTTACAAATGTGATCATGTTCAGCTGGTTTAGACTCCAGGTGACTGACAGCTCTCCTCATGCGGCTGCTGGAGCTTTTTCACTACAGTGTTGTGCTGCTGTTCCAAAGAAAACAACTTATCTGTGAAAGAAAAGAAAAACACTTCATTGATGGTGTGAAAACACCCGGATAGAAATCAATAAAGGAGTTACTTAGAAAAAAGTTTCTTTGAAATTCAAGTTTTGTATTTGATGTTTTAAATGTGACTTTTTTCTCTGTTTGCATTTAACATCATATAATATTATCACATCAAACCCCAGAGGTTTTTCTATGTAACAGAGTGTATTTGGCTGGTAAGTCAGTCAGTTGTTGACGTGGTGACCACAGAGATCTTTATAAGGTTCTCTGCAGTTGTGTAAGTGTATTCCTTAATCAACACAAAGCGTGTGGTGTCAAAGAAACAGACATTTGGTCCACAATGAAAGAAACTTGGCCAATTTAGAAACAGGTTTTTTTCCATTTGTAGAAAGAGTATTTGTTTTTTAAAGTACTAAGTAAACTTCCTTGAATGTCACAAGTTAGTTTTCTTTACAAACAGGGTTTCTCTACAAAAGTTTTGGAAGTTGTTGTAGATAAGTGGTCACAGGAAAACAGGTTGAAGGAAATGATAGTTGTCAGCAGTGATAGAAATCCTGCTGCTGCTTTCAATCAGCTGAAATAAAGCCTCAGATGCCTGGAAAATGCAGATAAAAGGGCCCAAATTTTCTATTCTAAAAATGTATTATTCTGTGGTATGAGTTGGGCGACGTAAGATCTGTAGCCAAGTTCACAAGTAACCACCTCGCACACACGCCTTGAGTCTGAAGTTCTGAATGCACACTTTGTAGAGGTCACTAACAAAATAAATAAATACTCAATATTCATATTTTTAGCACTTTATTCTTGTTATTGGATCGCTTTTTCACAAACAACTGACTATTTGATACGTAATGCAACCAGTTGTCACGGTAACACAATGCGTCGCTGGGCTGGCAGCGGCAGCGGCAAAGGAAGTGATCTGTGCTGATTGTCACAAAAGGTTAAATGAAGCATCAGTAAAGAGAGAAAGTTCACCTCTTACTGCTTGTTTTCACCAGCCTCATGAAAGAAAAGTTTGTTTTGAAGAAGCCTGCACATGTAGAACATTGTGGCCAGAACTTTTTCAAGAACACCCAGCAGCCAATCAGATTAGAGTATTCAAACTGACCGTGTAAAATGCAGAAACACTGTTTGTTTCTTATGGCTTAATATCAGCATCTTTGTTTTCTTGGAGTAAAACTGCAGACATTCAAGTCTTTCCAGTTCTGTTTCTCTCCCTGTTGATGTGTTTTGTTCAAACACATTACACTTCTGAGTTAACACTTTAGAAATGTAATCATTTCAGACAATAAAAATGAATGAAAACATTTTCTCTTTGGCCTTTTTGTTCTTCTTGGGTTCTCATCCCTTGCCTAATTCTTACTGCTGGACATTTCGCAGAGCTTCCAAGTGCCACAAGTTATTATAGAGCAGCCGTCACCCACTGCTATATTTCTAAAGTAGAATTCAAACTGTGGTCAGTAAAAGAACGGCGCTGGTCATTGGAGATCAGAACAAACGTCACACACACCTGAAATCAAAGAAAAATAAAGAAATTCATCAATGAGATCAGTCTGTGCACATGCACAAATATTACATTCTATTTACTATACGTTTGTTGCTTCAGGATTGTAAACTTTGTTTTTCATTTTCAAAAAATGTAAATAAAAAACATTTTAAAAAGATCCACTCCCAGTAGCATTTCCTGACAGATTATTCTGTGATCTCAACAATGTATGTTTTTCTCAACAACAGAGAGCTTCCCCTGACTGGACTACGGTGCTGGAAAATTAAAGAACGTTGCCTAAATGCAACACTGTATAATCATTTATTGTCATCATTACAAACAATGAAAATCTCAACAATACATGACAGAATGACAGACACACAGCTAAGAGTCGTTCTTGCTGTTTGATCGTTTTTATTTTTCAAATGTTGGAGACAGGAAAGAGAAGTAAGCTAACCGTTAAGAACAGTTTTAGAAGAAAATATACCGTTAAATCCTCTCACCTTGGGAGTTAACTGCTGTCAAACAAAACAGAAGAAGCTTCTGCTTTTGCTCCGGCTTTTTCAGACATTAAAGGAAACTTTTTTATCATAAACATTTTAGGACGTTATCATAGTTGTAAATGTCCGTAAACACTGAGCGTAAAAGCTTTAGCGAAAGTGACGTCGTATTTGCACATGCTCAGAGTGATCTGGCAGCCGTTACAGATAGGATTATGCCCCGTCCATCGAGGTCACTGGCCCGGTCAATGTCATGCCCCAGGAACCATATACTCTACTGTGATTGGTTGGTTGGTCAGCTCTGCACACAACACTATAACAGTGCCATTCATACAAAACTCACCCGCATTCAATTTTCATATTAAGGTGGGGACCGCAAAATGTTGTCCTGGTAGCCGCAAATGGCCCGTGGGCCACCAGTTTGAGACTCCTGCTCTAGAGCAACCAGTTTTCTTTGGTATTCCACGTGGATTTCTGCTTTTTTCGCTATATTCCTGCCATATGCAGGACTGTCCATCTCACATTGACCTGACAGAGTTGAAGTTTGATATCACAAATGTAACTGTGATGGAAAGCCGGAAAAAGAGACGTTTTTTTGTAACCAGATTCTTCCAGGTTCTGGGAACATCTCTATAAATAGAGGGCAGTGCTGTAACTGCATTCATTGTAACTGAAGCTGCGGATTGTTCTTGTCAGCATCCTTCATTGCTGGAACAACCACAGCAGTTTTTTTCCAGAGCAGTAAGTTTCAGTGGAAAGATGCTCTCTGGCATTTTATTAAACTTTTTCTGCCACGAGAATTTTAACTTTGATGAAAACAGCTTTTTTTCCGATTTTGGGCTACAATTTGTTGATCCAATCAAATATATTAGCATAAAGCATGTAAGCACAAAACCATTGAAAATAAAACATGGCTTGATGCTCTGTTTTATAATGTCAGATTCATGACTCTTCACTGCCAAAATGCTCATAGCTCTACTCATTACAGACAAGAGCAGCTACAAGCATATACCATCACAGAACATTCAGAACATCACTCCTACTTTTGGTGTGTTGATTTTACAGCTGGGATTTGACGATGTATGCAACGATGAGTCACTCAGCCGTAATCACATCTGTCTGAGTTGTGCAGTCTGGAAGTCTGCTCTTGTGTTGGCATTCCTCTCACACTAATTACATCCGACAGCATCAACACTTTATCGGCAACAAATGTCAGCAAACAGCCTCTCAGTGCTCTGCTTAGTGAGAATAATTCCACTACAGTTTTATTCACTCGTTTCAAGGAAAATACTACAATGCATAATTAATCACGCGTGAACTGCTTGGCAGCCTGTCCAGGGGTCAGCAAATTCCTATTAAACTCCCCCTATAAAAACAGTTCATTAAATCCTCTCCTGTTTGAATTTAAATCAATGTATGCAGCCATTAGAGACTGGCATACTCAGGGGGGAAAGCATGGCTCCTAATTGGAGCTCCTACCTAATCTGAATGGAGGTCCTGGTAAATGGAGCATGGGCCAATGTGTTTTTTTTTATTGATTCACAAATACAAACAAGCAAGAGCACAGAATGTACCACATTGTTTCACTGGCCATTGTAATTTAGCTGATTAAATATATGAAGGCAGTGAGATTGATTAATCCTCTGAATTCCTAAATGCTTGAAGCTTCGTGAAGCATCATTTCAGTGTGTTTGGAATAGGAAACATACGTCTTTAAAGTGCCACTCCAATTATATTTTATTTTATTGGGAAATCATTCCCAGTGATCTTTTAATTATGATTATGCCTTTTTCAGCCAAAATCAAAAAGCCTGTATCATTTTTAAGAAATATTTTCTGCAGCACAGCAGGAGTTCATTAGAAATTTGTCTCTGAATAATGAGCATGACTGCACTGGCGCCATTCTTCCACCAGAAGCAATGCAGGGTTCAGTGTCTTGCCCAAAGGTACTTCAACACATGGGTGGGCAAGGTGGGAATCAAACCTACAATCTTCAGATCAGAGGTTGATCTCCCTACCACTGTACCATGAGGCCGCACCTCATGAAATCAATCCAACAACCAAACACTAAGTAAAACAAAGACAATGTACACACAGCAACCAAATAAAAAATGTATGAACAGATAATCATTAAGACGCTTAAGATGCCACTGACTGAGCTGTTTCACTGGAACAAAACTCCATGTAGCTCTCTTTGTTCTGAATGATAATGATCTGAAGAATCTGTTAATTGTGTTACCATTACTGAGACTGAGTGGACTAAACCAAGCAACAATGCTGAATGATAGGATGGATTTGATGCAGCATTTATAAAAAGCGACAAGGATGGATGGAATTAGACTTTTCAAAGTGTCTAAAGAAAAAAGAGGCATTTCTGGCATTTACCAAAGAGGTATTACTGTTATACTGAAATTTGAGTTTGTGGTCGATTGTGGTACAAAGATATTTATATGAGTGGACGTGTTCAATTATTTCATCATTAACAGACAATATGTTCATGATAGACTGTCCATCATGAAAGCAGACGGTCATTTCTTTGGTTTTTGACACATTTAAGCCCAAACGGTTGTTTTTACACCAAGAAGAGAAAGTGTCCAGTTCATGCTACAACACATGTGCTTCTGTGGTTTTCATTATGACAGTTTTGTCTGACTATTTCATACATGTAATTCCCAGGGTTGAGCATCTACATTCAATTGTGAAAGAGTGAAGAGAAGTGGAGAGATAACAAAGCCTTGGGGAGCAATAAGTATCTTTTGTGAAGATCAACAAGCTCTGGTTCTGAATTTCTTAAAATTTGCTTGGAGAATCTGATCACAATTACCAGAAAACAAAGACATTTTCTTTTCAGATTTAACCTCCAAGCGATACACAGCTGTTACGTTACTTCTTTCTGTGTTACACAAAGAGATTCCCTGTGTGGGACTGAAGAGCTAATGAGTAAAGATGGTATTATGGGCCCTAAAAGCAAAGTTTTAAACCAAGTTCAATTACGGGCAAGAAACCAATGCAAGTCTTTGAGAATGGAGGGATGAGGGAGTTTTGGTATAATGTGGACAGCAGATTTCTGGACAAGTGTAGGTTACAGAGTAATTACACTTAGTGACAGTCACATTAGATAATGCTGAGGGTGCGTGAATACGTTTGACAGCAGAATGGGATGGAAAAAAAGAAGAAGATGATCAAAGTCACAAACTCACAATCCTCAGCTGTTGGTGCAAACACTGAATGATTGCTAAATTGAAAGCTTTGTGTTCAGATTCAAATCTGTCTTTACCACATCAGACTGGCACAGAGTCCACATTACTGTGCACTTTAGTTGTGAGTTTGACTCTTCATCAGTCCCTCTCTAATGAACAGAAATTCAGGTACCCGTTTTTTCCAATAGTTTAAAGACAGAAAATATTTTACTGAACATAAACAACAGGAAAAAAGTTTTAATATAAACACCTGCATTTATTATATTTCCCCCTGACAGTCTCCAGCAGCGCTCACATTACCCAGATAAATATATAAATTCATGTGACCTTCACCACGTTTGACAAGTCACCCACAACACAAAGGGGAAATGCTAAGAAGCTTCCAGCAAGTCCTAATGTCCAGAATAAAAATTACTCAAGAATATCAAATTCAAACAAGGACAATTATGGTACTATGTATTACTCAAGGACCTGCACAGCAAATGGATGTGTTGGCATGGCAGCTGGCTTTGTAAGAGATTTTGCATGTGATGATGGATGTCAGACTTCTCAAGTGTTGCAGAGGCAGCAGTGGTTTCAGGCAGGGACTCATAGGCACAGGATTTATTGTCATCCTGTGGTTTTTATTCTGTTGTCGTTCACACCAAAACATTTCTTAAGTCATGTCTGCAGTTTTTCTTATTTCTGGCAGGACTATAAATGAATGTCTGTATTGTCATTTATTGTTTTGTTGACACATCTTCAATGTGTTGAGGTAAGTCTCCTGCAGCATTTACCCTCATGGTTACTTTGATATTTGTAGACCTTTAGCTTTTGGTGCATTGCTTTAAAATATGTCATTTCATGCAAATGTGCATGCTCCCAATTATTACAAGTTGTTCATGACATTTTTTGGACATGAAGAACGTGTGTGATAGAATCAATGGAAATAAGTTATTTTAGTTTAGAGGCATTGCTGTCCATTGCTACAATGAGGTTCCCACAAATAAAGATGATTTGGTCACTTCTTTTCTCATACAAGAAGAGAAAAAAGATACACCTTGTCTGGATTTAGAGCAATCGATTAACAATATCATGGATGTTCAGTTGCTTTCAGTGAGAAATAAAGGTGCACATTTCTGGTGAGGTCTCATTCACAAAGTCATTTGGAGTTTCATTCAGTGTTGTTTTACCTCTGGGTGAAAAGCAGGACGGGTTCGTGGGTGATGAGTTCCTTCCACAGCAGGAAGGTCAGCACATTGACCTGCTTCCAGCATTGAACTTCTCAAGAAACGAACTTTTGCTTGCCACACATCTAAAAAACCTTGAAGTTCACACACCAGGTGACATTTGAGCAGGGATGTTCACTACTTCCAAGATGCCTTCTGTGGGTTTTGCCTTTTGTGTCGTTTCTTTTCATTTGCTCTGTGAGGCAGCACGGCTCAAATGTTATTAACTCATATTTCCTCTGTAGACAGAGAAGGAAGGGGACCAGGAGGTCCCAGCAAAACAATCAATCTCCAGTTGGCTTTTGAGTGGTAGCATCCTCCAAGCCTTTTGTTTCCATGGTAACTGTATGAGCCATCAAAACTGGATGATGTGGAATGGGTGTGGGGGAAAGGAGTAGAGAGATTTTCTGAACATGTTAATGACTGACAGTCTGTTTGCAGGCAGAAGCTCTAAATGTGCAGTCCTTCTGCTCAGTTCAGATGGGAGAACATTTTCAGTTGGATAAATAGGAGAGAGGAAAACAGAGAGAATTGCTCTTATCTTCTGTTAACCAAATGATGTAGAGTGCTGAGGGCTGGAAAGGAGACAGGTTTTTCATCAGGAGAAAGATTCAAGAGCTTTTATCTAGTAAAACAATGTAAATGTAGCTAAAAACATTCATTGGCTCCATACTAACCTGTCAGAAAGGGGAACGAACTTGTAGATTACTTCTCCAAGGCTAAAACCAATGGAAATGATGACCAGTATTGACAGATAGAGTCATGGTTTTTCATCCAGAAAGTCAGCTAAAAACCACTAGATCCCACAAAAAAAACACTCAAAAGTTAATCAGTGATTTATTAGCTGTATTTACCAATTATTAATGTTCCGTTATTTATTACTTTTTGGTTGAAACTCCAACCTGGATTTGAATAAAGTCACAACCGTATACATTGCATTTCCTATATGTCAGTGTATTTATTTATAGAAACTTTTTAAAATCTCGTTTATCTCTTGCACTTTGTGCAAAAATATTCATACCATGACCTGGGTCTTATTTATCTGATGATCAGAATATTTTTCTTTTTAAAATCGGACTAAACTTAAGCAATTTATGGTCATTTTACTGAACTATATCTGCTAAGCCGTATCTCGTTCTTTTTATATCATTCCAGTATGGCGTCGCTCCTTACGTATCTTGCACAATGGTAAAAGACCAGCATGCAATCTCCAGCAATAAATAACTCAATGGGTAGCTCCATGTGGCTAAAGAAACTCGCCCAATACACGGCTGGGGCAGCAAACTTAAGGAACACGTTTTTGGGAAAGCGTCGAGCAAAGATTTCTTTACGTGATAAAAGAGAGGCAGCTGACACGAATTAACTGTGCAAATCCTGTTCGGTATGAACACAGCTTTAGAATTTTGTCTAAGTTGAACAGCTCCAAGCAGGCATTGAGTCATAGGCTTTCTTGTAATCAATCCAGGCTGTGCTCACGTTCTGTCAACCAGGAGTTGGTGTTTGGCTCCTCTGGAATCTTTACCAACGTCTTCCTGTGCGTTGCTCATGAATTGTATACACCTATTTATATTTGGTTGCAATGATGCCTGACATGAGCTTCAATGTTGTGGAGAGACGAGTACTGGCCAGTGATTGGATGGGACGGCACCCTTTGAGGGATCCTTCTGGATCAGAATTGTTTGCCCTTTCGTTGGCTATCTGGAGTGAGTCTCATCTCTTAGCAGGTCATTCATTTATGCTGCCAGGCGCTCATGGAGTGCTGTGAGTTTCTTATAACGTTTCTTGCAGTGAGAACTGTATGTCAACAGAACTCTAAGAGCCTTCATAGGAAACTCAATGAGGCTGTTCTATCTATCTGTCGACAGATACACACCGTATATCTTCCAATAGTAGCCGGGGAATTTATTTAAACAAACTTAATAAAACTTAACATAATCTGATTTGCTTTATTCATTTGAAATGCTTAGTGATTTAAAGTTTGAATGAATTTGTTGTTAGAATAGCATACTGTGTAATTCTGATTTTCCACAGAGGTTGGAATTATTTTATAGGACCAAGCTGCTCTTTGGTGAGAATTACAGTTGGAGGTGCATGCCAGCAGAAGTGTCAACAGGAATGTGGGGTCCTTAAACAAGCTCATGAGGAGGATGGGATTCACAAACCAGTGGAAAAAAACAGTTCATGTGGGAACAGAATCCACAAGAAACTACAAGACAAGTGAGGAAGGAGGCGCAAAGGACCAATCAGAGATGAAGACCCAGCCTACTGTTTGCATAATCACTGTGTTTAAATTGATGGGTAAAGGGTCAGAGGGCGTCTTCTTCATCGGGCCTGGTGTTAGAACGTCCATTTAGACTGTAGCAGATAGGGACATTTTGAAGACCCAGAGCTCTGTTATTAGCACTTACATGTTAGGAATAAATCTTTTGGTGGAAAACCTCAAAATCATTCCAGACCTCGATTTTTGAACACGCACTTAGGCATTTTCAAAAAATTATAGCCTACAGCGTTTTTTAGAAACCAGTGTCTATTGGAGATCGACGTTTATTCCATCACAGACAGAATGGTGATGGTTAATGGGTTCATTTTGGGTAAAATTCGATCACAAAATACAGAAAATAACAGATGAACATTTCAGGATTTATAGAAAAGATGAAAACATTTTATTCTGTTCTGATTCACACTGGCTGTGAACGTCAATCTCTGTAAATCTGATTCGCTTTCATGCTGATCATTTTCCTTGAGACATGAGCACCTTTTCCTTTGCTCAGTCATATAAGAGAGATACACCACTCGTGAAACATCTTCCTGTCACATCCTGATCCACTGAGGTGCCAGAGACTACTGAGGTACATGGGTAGGAAAGAACTCTTCAGGCAGTGGAATTGTGCTGAATGGAGACCGATTCATAGATCCGCAGAGTGTGTTTGTGTGAAAGCAGCTTGCACATCTGCCCTTTTAAGACCTCTCCAGTGGTGAGCTACAAACCAAAGTCAGCTCTTGAACGTAATGCTCAGCACCTCCAGATGCTTTCTAAAGTAATTAGTCATCTCTTCTGCCAAGTTCTTCATTGGGGTTATGTATACTGCCTGCACAGAAGGAGAGGGTTGTGTCCACATAAACAGGATCAGGAACTGTGCGCAGTCAAGTGAGCCAGGTAGAACATGGACCAAGGGGTTGGGGGAACCAGACGGACACAGTAGTGATAAATGAGCAAACACAGGCACAAGCAGGATCCGTTTGTTCCCTGGCAACCAGCATTCTCAACTTCCTGTGAATTATTATGCGAGCTACTGGCATAGTCTGATTTAATGATGATGAAAATGAAAACTGGAAGTTCTCATGTGTGTTGGACCAAGTGCTAGCTTTTGATTCACTGTCGTGGTTAAGATGACCTTGAACTGATTTTAAAAATCAATATTTTATTTAACATTAAAATAACAATTTTTTGTTTTAATTAAGCTTATTAATATTTTTTCCTGCAGTTAAAGTCACAAAGTAAACACTTTTGGATGTTAAACTCAGTAACAAACCAACAATTTTGGGTAAGTTACTTCTAAAAAGTAATTGATTACTTTACGTAGTTACTGGATAAAAACTGTGATTAAATTATTTTACTCATTGGCTATCTAAAAAAGTAATTTACTACTTGTTACTTTACTTTTTTCACTCATATATTAATTCTCCAGGGGAAAACAGCCCGGCACAAACATCTCTCATTTAAAAATGTAAAAATAGTTTTGTTCCTCTTAAGATTTGGCCACTCCTCTCCAGAACCCTCTGTAGGCCCAGACAACCCAAAAACTTTCAGGACCTGTACTGGTCAACCTCTATCCGAATATTTGTGACTATTGTTGAATGGGACTTTGTTGCAGCTGTGTTATAGTTCCACTTGTGGAAGGGTTTAAACTGTGTCTGTGTGTGGGTTGGGGGAGGAGGGGTCTTTGCTGTGTCCTTTCAGTTCTTATCAGAATGCTGTAAGATTGAGTGCCATCACCAACTCTCTGTTGCCATAGTGAAGACGGACAGAGGGCAAGTTGAATGACAGGCGATTTCCCACCACACGCACACTTCACCTCCATCTTGCATTTTGAAGCTGTGCAGCTGCTCCTAACAGCCATGATAAGATGCTCTGAAGATCACCCCTTTGTCATGTCATGATAAAATCTTGGGTTATGCTGCATTGTGTTTTGTTTTTGGTTTTTTTCACAAAAATGTTGTGTCTTGGGCGGATGATTGCTGTTCTGTGAGCCCAGGTCTTGTTGCCAAGGGAAACCGGGCAGCAGACTCTCAGGTGTGTGAGTGACACTAACACAGGTTTGTCTTGCAGTTCCCTTGAAGATCATTGGTAATGAAATGTACAGTAGAAAAACCTATTGTGAAGTATTTGTAAGGCTAGTGTAAGTTGCAGGGACTTATGACATACAGGTGAACTACAGTGTCTTTACATCAAACCAAAGTATTGGTCACAACTGTTCTTTAGAATGGTCATCAAAAAAGGAAAAAGCCATACAGCAAGAATCCGTCTCAAGTGTTTCACCCCTGCAACCTATCGCTCGCAACATGCTTGTAAAAAAATCTGCACAGACACTTTTGCCCCACAGGCTCACAGTCCTTTGTAACCTTTGTAACCTTGCAGGTTCCACACTTGTACTTGTACAAGTGTGGCCATTTCTCAGATACCTTTAGTCTAGCCTCAAAGGCAGTTATGAGTAAGCTGTTATGATTGAAAAAGCAATTAACAAAAAGCTGTCAGACATTGATATATTTTGAACATGTGCTTTAAAGAAAAAATATGACAAGATAAAAAGAATAATGCTGTCAATTGATTAAAACATTTTTTACAGAAAGTTTTTTTTTGTAAGTACCTACGTTTGTTACAGACACGTCCTTTTACAGTTACAGTTCGTTTTTATAGAAACACAATTTATGTCTAAACTTTTTTACATTCAGATAATTTCTGTTTACAAGTACAACATCTTTTCACAAATGCACAAATCTGTTTTGTACAACAGCAAAACTTTTTTTTACAGACGGACAATGTAACTTCATAAATCAGACACTCATTTGTCATTTTGTTCCTTTTAAATACTTTCCCCATGATATTTTAGAAATATCACAATTTATTTATATTTTGTATATGTACATGCAGGTATTTGTCAATAATCATATTTTAATTTTTTTTCCTAAACTTTTTTATGTTTGGACAATGTTTTAAATGTAAACTGGTTCTCTTCCACCGGCTTGCTCCACATATGGATAGACAAAATCATTTTTTTGTTTATACGTGTCTTAAACATTGACCTTTTTTCCTGAAATTATATTTCTTCTCTCTTTTTATGAATAACCTTTGTATTTTTCTGCTTCTTTCTGCTGGTATTTATACAGAAGAACATAAAGTCAGTTGTAAACTATACACAACAGCTGGTTGATAAATTTAACTAAGCTAAACTGGCATCCCTGCCTTAAGACCCTCAATCTTGGTGAGGAAAAACTCCAAAAATAAAAACTCTATCTTGGGAAAAAATGAGAAACCTCAGGGATGTCCACATGAAGGAGGAATCCTCTCCCAGGATGGACAGGTGATGTGCTAGAACTGTTAAATTAGCTTATCTAACTCTACAACTACATGTTTGAATAGTGCAGCAGATGCTTTTTTCAGGTGGAACTGAGGAACAGCTGGGGGAGCAAGACGAGCCAGAGGCGAGGTCCACAACAAAAGACAGGAGCACAAATAATTCACCTGTAATCTCTTCAGGGAGTGGGGAAGAGGAACAACATATGAATCGCACTGCAACAAACAGCGGCATGCTTAACTTATTAAAATATGGTACTGGATAAAGAATACAGGAGAGAAGTTATAGAAGACAGAACCACAGTGCACTACACTTTCACCTGCGTCTAACTTCTGGTAGCCTAATACTGGTATTGAAAATGTATTTCAAACATTGTCAGGCGAAACCTGGAGAAATCGCCCCAGACCTGCAATAAATAAGGACAGATGAGACAAGACACGAGAAGTAGTTTGTAGAAGGGCAAGTCTGCACCGAAGAGCGCAGGAGCAGTTCCTTGTTCCTTCATTTATACACACAGGGTTACATAGTTCATGAGTCACGGTGTGGGTGTGATTAAAACAAAGAAAAATAGTAAAGGGGAATACAATAAACTCTTAGCTGGTTACATGGTTATATAGAGTGTGACAATATAATAGGTACTATATACAATTCTCTTCTATCAAACATGTTAATAGGAAGCTGCATGTAATATGGCACTAATGCAGATGGTAAATAACAAGAACAAAAATAAAGAATCTTCAGTTTTAGCATTCACTATTAATGTAGCTAAGTTCCAGGACTGGGGTTTAAGCCGCTGAGGCTCTTGCCTTCGACTACCACCCAAATCACATTGCACCGGCCTCCTGCCGAGCTCTTCTGCAGGTGGTGGGCCCACTGGACAGGGATCCCACGTCAATACTTCAGGCTGTGCCCAACCGGGGCTTGTGGAAGCCCCGGCCACCAGGCGCTCGCCTACAACCCTCAACTCCAGGCCTGGCTCCAGGTTGGGGCTCCAGTAATGCCAATCTGGGCGACGTTGCCGGAGAAAGATGGTTAGCCCTCTCTGGGTGGGTGGAGTGCTCCTTCCCCAAGTGGAGGAGTTTAAGTATCTTGGAATCTTGTTCACAAGTGATGGAAGATCGGAGCATGAGATCGACTGGCAAAAGAGGAGGAGCCAGTTGAGATGGCTCGGCACCTGGTCCAGAGGTCTCCTGGGCACCTCCCTGGAGAGGTGTTCCGGGCATGTCCCTCAGGACATGCTGGGAAGACTTTGTTGGCCTGGAAACGCTTTGGTGTGCCCCCAGAGGAGGAAGGGGCCAGGGAGAAGGAGTCTGGGCATCTTTGCTTTGACTGCTCCACCGTCCCAGAGAAAGGGAAGATAATGGACTGATGAATGGCATTGTCTTCACCTTGAGATAAGGCTATACATGTAAGTAGAAAGTTGACACTTTCTCTCTGGCTGAGGCTGAGCGCCCAATGTATATTGTCACGCCTTTCCAGCAGACTCTCACCATGTCATATCTTCATGTGAAAATACAGAGCTATTTTGCAATCAAGAAGGTTGTGGTTAGTGACCAACATGATGAGGTTGAAACTGTAGGCTTCAAAATGTTTAAAATAAAAAAGGTTCTCATCTTCTATCCATGAACATTGAACTCACACTACACCAAACTCTTCACTAACTGACTGGAACACCACCAAAATCCACCTCCAGTTAAAACCACATCTATCACACAACATATTTCAGTACACATTACAAGCAAATTTCACAAACATCCCCAATCCAGATCCACCAGCTCCACGGTCATATATCTTCATCCCATTCACACCATACCAAATAGAAAAGAAGCGTCAACCCATCCGCACTCATGTAGGAACCTAAACTTTTCTGTCCAAACTAAACATGGACAATCTGCATTCAGCTTCTATGCTCCACAGATCTGGAACAGACTTCCAGAACGTCTTAGATCAGCTGAAACACTCAGTGTATTAATCCAGGTTAAAGACCCACCTGTTCTCAGCTGCATTTGATTCATTTGGATTTAAAAGTTTATCTATGGTTGATTTAAATTCACTTCTCTCTTATTTTTTCATTGATCACACCATTGATGTTTTGATTGTTTTCTTTCTTTCATGTTTTATGTTAAGCACTTTGAATTCATGATGTGACACCTAATTTTATCTATATTGTAGATCAAATTCCCACTTAGATTTTACCTGCATCATGTGACCTTTTGGTTGAAAAGTAAACAATAGATTAAGGACAGCAACTGATGCTGTAGCTCCACTTAAAATAAAAACTGGAAAAATCAAAGCTACACCACCATGGAGAAATGAAAGAATCAGAGTCATGAAACTGGGATGCAGGAGAGTGGCGAGAAAGTGGAGACAAACGTAACTAGCTGGACGTCAAGAGATCTTTAAGGAACAACAAAGGATGTACAACAATGCAGTAAAATAAGATAGAACCCTCCACTTCTCAGACTTAATTATACAAAATAAAAACAACCCCAAATTTATTTTTAATACAACAGAGTCTACAATGAATAGAGATTGTCAGAGGTCCTCCATGCCAGCATCAAATGCTACATATGAGAGTTTGGAAGACCATTTCAGGAGTAAAATCAATGTTATTGGATCTGGTTTTATAATTCAATAAGATATTGGTTTTAATGATTCTAAAGCAGAGCTGCTCATTCCTGGTCCTTGCGATCTACCACCCTGCCTGTTTTGCAGCTCTCCCTGCACTGCTTGCTGTTGATTACCTGGACCAGGTGTGTCTCATTAAATCAAAATGTGGAGACATCAGACTGAAATAATCAGAAGCTGGCAGGGCTTGGAGATCTGGAAAACAGTCAGGGGGGTAGATCTCAAGGACTAATGTTGAGCAGCCCTCTTCTAAATCATTGTATCTTTCATGGGAAACACTGGAAGGTTTGTCCTGGTTGATGCTGCGGCACTTGATCGAGTTTTCTCCCAGTTAAAGCCACTTTTAGACCCAATCCCCACATCCCTTTTAAAAACAAATATGACTTCTTTGAGTTTGAGCTTTTAAAAATAGTAAATTACTCTCTTCAGACTGGGGTCTTAATATAATAATAATCATAGATTGGATTTTTCTGCGCTTTTCTACACTCCTAAAGCACTTACAGTGTATATACATTATTCATTCACACTTTATTTATACTTGGTGATGGTAAGCTACTGATGCAGCCACAGCTGCCCTGGGACAGACTGACAGAGGGGTGGCTGCAAGTAGGTGCCATCAACGGTACCTTCACACACCAGTGGACCCACACAGGAGACAAGGAGGTTAAGTGCCTTGCCCAAGGACATGGCGATGATTGGCTGAAGGCAGCAGGGATTGAACCGCTCCTTGAACCCAGTTTCGATCGTTGGCCGACCTGCTATACTGACCTGAGATACTGCTGTCTTTCCTGCCGCAGTGGTGAGGCCTCTTCTGAAGTTGACTCATTTAGATTCTAACACCTTTGATCACTATCGACCAGCATCCAACTTACAATTTCACAGGAAAAAGTCTGGGGCTCTCCAGTACTGTTCTAAATGGGTTTTACTCCTATCTCACAGACCAAAGATTTTACGTAAGTATGGATATGACAGGCCCCAGCCATCCGGCTCCCCCTCTGACCATCAGGGGGAGTCCTCTCCTGAATATTGACCCCTCCACATCAGCTGGGTCTCATCTCCTCATCAGCCTCATTATAGATTTATGCCCTGCCTAGACTTTGCTCCTTGTGAAGTTTTGTTTTTTTTTCAACCAATCCTGTGCTCTTGTATTGCCTCATGGTGTTTTGACCTTTGCCTGTCTCTTTGACTCCCTGTCTCTCTCCATGCCAGTTGACTCCTGCCTGGCTTTTGACTACGTCTTGTCTTTGCCCTTGCCTGTTTTGTTCTTTAGGAAAACTTACTTCCTTGCACATTGATCCAAAAGCCTCCGCGTCCTCGTTACAGGATGCATGCTGGGCTGCACAGTGGTACAGTGGTTAGCGCTCTTGCATCACAGCAAGAAGGTTCCCGGTTTAAGTCCCAGCTGGGGGACTCTAAACAGTGTCATCAATGGGGGACTTTTCTGTGTGGAGTTTGCATGTTCTCCCCATGTATGGGTGGGTTTTCTCCAGGAACTCCGGCTTCCTCCCACCTTCCTAAAAAATGCTTCACAGGTTAATTAGTCACTCTAAAATTTTCCCTAGGTGTGGATGCGAGTGTGCATGGGTGATTGCACCTGCAACAGACTGGCGACCAGTCCAGGGGTGTTCCTCTGCCTTCGCTTATGAGTAATCGGGTTAGACTCTGGCAGCCCCGTGATCCCGAAAGGAACAAAACAGGTATGAAAAATGAATAAATGGATTTATGCTCCTCAAATGCCTATGAAATCAATTGTGTGGTCCCCTGAGGATCAATATTAGGACTACTACTTTTCAATCTATACATGCTGCCACTTGGGGACATCATCAGGACGCATGGGGTTTGTTTTCATGGCTACACTGATGATGCACAACTTTAAATCGCAGTGTCTCCTGATGACACAGTCAGTAAACGTTCATTTAAACTGTATTTCAGACATAAAGTCATGGATGGCACAGAATTTCTTACAGCTCATCCAGGACAAAACAGGTTTTAGTGATCGGTTCTGATGACAAGAGAGACTGTTTTATCAAAACCAAAAAACTATAAAACTCCAGAAGATGTGAGAAACCTGGGTGTTATTTTTGACTCTGAGTTGAATTTTATCACACAGATTAATAATACAACAAAGACAGGATTTTTTCATTTTGAAAATATTGCCAGAGTCCACCGATTTTTCTGAATTATTTTGGATTACAAGGGTCCTGTTCTTTATCCATGCCACACGTGATGGTGCGCTAACCTGAATCAAACAACCTCAACTGGTGGAGCCTTATGAGGAACTTACTACATCCATCTGCTCAGTCTAGGCTGGTAGAGATGAGTGTATCTGCAGGCCTGGAGAACAACGCTCTCAGGACAGCATTCTCAGGACAACAGATTAGCTAGATAGAACCGGTAATGAGGAGAAGAAAGCAGCAGACGGAGGAGGTGAACATGAGTCCAATGAGGGACACAACAACATGGAGCGTCCTGATTGAATTCAGTGATTTGGGGACAGCACATACAGGACAACGGCAGGTGAAATATCACTGCTTTCCATCAGGCATTATTGGAAAATAGAAAAGAGCATTTCAATCAACTTGATTTGCAACATTTGAGTAGCTGGAATAGTCTGTAACCACAAAAGCAGTATTCTGCTTTGGTCCAACACTTCCATCTTAAAAAGCTAAGCAAAGAGAAAAGAAAGTTGCAAATGAAAGGGGAAGAGAGAGGTGAGGATTAGCAGATGTGACATGTGAATGGCAGGAGGCAGAGGGGAAAGTGGAGTGATGGAGAAAAAGCAAGTGAGAGAAGGAAAGAGGCAAAAATGAACAGCAAAATGTAAGTGAAAAAAGGAAATGGTAAGTGAAAGACAGATAACAACACTTGAACAAAGAAAAGTCAGTGAAAGACGGGAAACCATGTGATGAAGTCTGTAAGGGGGGACAGATCAGATGAGAGGCACATGAAATACTAGTGACCTTTTTTATGAAAGTTGCAAATGACTGAAAACTGTTTGTGTTTATTATTTTTTGCAGATGTGCAACTGAACCAGTTGTGGAAAGAAACAGCAACAGTCTGGAAAAAACAAGTTACCACACTGGATGACATTCATGTGCAGACACAGAAGCCAACCATTCAACCTGAAACAGAAATAGCATTTCTGTTTGTAAGGAAGAAAAAACAGTAATTATCTGTAATACCAAACGGGGTCAATTTGTCTTCCTTATAAGATCAGTACTGATGTTTGATGGTTCAAAGGTGGTTTGCCCTCTCTGGGTGGGTGGAGTGCTCCTTCTCCAGGTGGAGGAGTTTAAGTATCTTGGGGTCTTGTTCACGAGTGAGGGAAGATCGGAGCGGGAGATCGACAGACGGATTGGTGCTGCGTCCACCGTCATGCGGTCCCTGTACCGGTCCGTCGTGGTAAAGAGAGAGCTGAGCCAGAAACAAAGCTCTCAATTTACCGGTCGATCTTCACCCCAATACTCACCTATGGTCAGGAGGTCTGGGTCTTGACCGAAAGAACGAGGTCCCGGATCCAAGCGGCTGAAATGAGCTTCCTTCGTAGGGTGGCTGGGCGCTCATTTAAACGTAGGGTGAGAAGCTCGATCACCTGGGAGGAGTTCGGAGTAGAGCCGCTTCTCCTCCACATCCAGAGAAGCCAGTTCAGGTGGCTCGGGCATCTGATCCGGATGCCTCCTGGGCGCCTACCTGGAGAGGTGTTCCGGGCATGTTCCACTGGGAGGAGGCCCCGGGGAAGACCCAGGACACGCTGGAGAGACTACGTCTCTTGACTGGCCTGAGAATGCCTCGGGGTCCCCCCAGAGGAGCTGGAGGAAGTGGCCGGAGAGCGGGAAGTCTGGGCATCTTTACTTAGACTGCTGCCTCCGCAACCCGGTCCAGTATGAGCGGAAGAAGATGGATGGATGGACTGATGTTTGATATGTTGTTTACATTGTCATGTTTAAGTTTGAAATTAAGTACATAATGAAGTACATATTGGAGTATTTGTTTGGTTTGTTAGGTTCCACAATTCTCAAAAAAATGTAAAAATATTTCCGTTTTAATTTTGTAGATTCCCCCAGTCTTGTGTGAGGGTGTAGGCTCAGCCCCCAATGTTCAGGTCCAGAAATTGCCCTTGATGGACACTGCCAACACAGTTTACCTCTGTTGAGGGCATCAAGCACATCAGACCTTTGTGGTTTGAGAGGTTTGTCTAGATTTATCACACTGAACTAACAGTAAATATAGTTCCAGGGCAAACTCAAAACAATGTCCACAACAATCCAGGGTCCTGCTATGCTTTCCTGAACCAAATAAGATCTCCGCTTGAGAAAACCACATTACTCTTCTGTGGCCTGGAATGCATTGCCAGAATGCAGCAGATCTGTCAGTAATAACATGTCATCACTAATTCACTGTGCCTTGGGCCAGACTCTTACACTGAGAGGAAAGCAGGCATCTTCATTATAGTGATACAATTTGAAAGACTCTAGCAGAAGTTCTTGTGACAAATCCAAAGCCAAAGAGCGTATTTTCTCTTTTTTCTCCATGGATAAGCTTGGTAAAGTGTTTGTGTATCTTTCTATCACAGTCAAATATCTGAGGACCCTAGATAACGCTGCCTTGTGGCTGTAAATGACCCTGCCAAGAATTAGTGGATGTTAACAGGATGAAAGCTTGCTGGAAAGGACTGGTTTAAATCACAGAGAGAGTGAATTCAAAGAAAAGCCCTTGTAGAAACTCTGCAAAGCTCAACTGGCTAGAATGAAGTTACTGTTTGCTGAGCAGATGTTTTATCTACATACGATAAAATCAATCTTTTCAGGCAAGGTGCTCAAGCAGGACCAGAGTGTTTTCTGCAACATCAAGATCCCAAGGCAACATGATGTCCCTGACTTCACATACACACGTGGACAAAATTGTTGGTACCCCTCAGTTAAAGAAGGAGGAACCCACAATTCTCACTGAAATCACTTGAAACTTACAAAAGTAACAATAAATACAATTTTATTGAAAATTAAATAATCAAAATCAGCCATCACTTTTGAATTGCTGATTAACATAATTATATAAAAAAAACAAACTAATGAAACAGGCCTGGACAAAAATGATGGTACCTCTGTAAAAGATTGAAAACTATTTGACCAGACTGACATGATTAACTCAGGTGTGTCCTTTAATTGACATCACAGGTGTTACCAAACTCATAATCAGTCAGTCTGCCTACTTAAAGGGAGACAAGTAGTCACTCTGCTGTTTGGTGAAAAGGTGTGTACCACACTGAACATGGACAACAGAAAGCCAAGGAGAGAATTGTCCCAGGACATCCGAAAAAAAATGATAGATAAACATCTTAAAGGTAAAGGCTATAAGACCATCTCTAAACAGCTTGAACTTCCTGTGACAACAGTGGCTCATATTATTCAGAAGTTCAAGACCCACGGGACAGTAGCCAACCTCTCTGGACGTGGCCGCAAGAGGAAAATTGATGACAAATTGAAGAGACGGATCGTTGGAATTGTATCCAAAGAGCCCAGAACAACCTCCAAAGAAATGAAAGGTGAACTCCAAGGCCAAGGTACATCAGTGTCAGATCGCACCATTCGTCGTTGTTTGAGCCAAAGTGGACTTCATGGGAGACGACCAACATCTGTGGAAGGAGCTGAAACATGCCATTTGGAGAAGACACCCATCAAACCTGAGACAACTGGAGCAGTTTGCTCATGAGGAGTGGGCCAAAATACCTGTTGACAGCTGCAGAACGCTCATTGACAAATACAGAAATCGCTTCATTGCAGTGATTGCCTCAAAAGGTTGTGCAACAAAATATGAAGTTATGGGTACCATCATTTTTGTCCAGGCCTGTTTCATTAGTTTGTTTTTTTTAAATAATTATGTTAATCAGCAATTCAAAAGTGATGGCTGATTTTGATTATTTAATTTTCAATCAATTTTTATTTATTGTTACTTTTGTAAGTTTCAAGTGATTTCAGTGAGAATTGTGGATTTTTCCTTCTTTAACTGAGGGGTACCAACAATTTTGTCCACGTGTGTAGACGAAAGAAAACTCAGGAACAATTTTCTGCCGAACCGCAGATTCTGTCCCAGGCCTCACCAGTGCATCAATGGAGGTACTGTATGAAAGCCACAAATATGAACATCTTCTTAAGCAGCTGTTGCAGAAGTGAGGAAGGTCTGGGATTTTTGTGTGAATAACTGTGAGAAGGTATCTATGAAATAAGAAAACACATAAAATAGATTTTTCAAATATTATTATGACCTCATATATACTTGATTTCTTCATCTAACAATTTGAAAGTGCCAAGTACCAAAAATTCACTTTTAACTGTAAATATGTTTCATGAGGCCAAGTATTGGCAACAAAGAGTAGAAAACATGTACATGCATTTATGATTCATGCCTGAATATTTAAAACCAAACCACACTTTTATACGTACATTTAAATAATTCCCTCATCAATAATCAAACTAAAGGAATGCAGCAGGTGTCTAACTGCCCAGTACAGAGAGTCTGGAACAACGCACAAAACCTACCACATTTCAGTCATCCTCAAGTTTTCATCTGCTTTATTTAACACAGCACCTGCTTGTTTCTCTGAAGTCTTTGCACATTTCCCCCATTTCAATAAATGTTCATGCTTGGCAAAAAGAGAAAATCCAAATTACATTTTCTGGGACAGTCCAAGCATCCACATGCTCACAAGATCTTCCAAAGTATACTTTCTCAGTTTTCTCATCATAGCTCCTGCTTCTCAGGACATTCTGCTTTGGCATAACCATGTGCACCAACTATATGTTACAGATACTGATTTATTGGTTTATCACTGACTTTTCAAAGACAAAACAAAAACAAAACATGTTTTTGTTATCTTTTTATAACTTTGACCCCCTGCCACTCTAAAATCATGTTCACGTCTCTCTGGTTTACAGTATATTGTGGTGGATACCATGGCTGGACAGTTGTGAAGTATTGCATGGAGCAGAACTCAAGTAGTGTCACAAAACGGGCAGAATGCTGGTTCTAAATGCAGCAGGTTAATTGGGTCAGACAGGAGCATAAGCTCAGACTAAAAGTCCACAAAACTAAATCAAGGTCAGAGTCAGAAGATCAGATCCAGTAATAATGCTTGGTATGTAGGCAGAAAGGCAAGAACAATACTTCACACTGAGCGCGGCCCTGAGCAGAGTCCTGTGGCTGGTTAGCTGATGTGTGACAGCTGAGTAGGATCTCGGGAGTGTGCACTGTGGTTGCTGGGAGATTGAGTGCTGTCAGTACTCTGGAGACAGCTCCTGCCGGTGACCGGAGGAGGCAGAGCGCTGACTCCTGACATAGGCTGGTACGAGCAAATGCCGCCTTTGTCACACTAGGAAGAAGGATGTTGAGCTGACTCACACTTCATACTCACCACAATACTGAGGAATCAGAAGGAAAGGGGTTCTAAAATTGTGGGCAGGCTCATATGAATGTCTGTGGTCGTGAGGGTGTGTGGAGCTTCAGTCCAAAAGGGGGAAACAAATGGTGTATAATCAAACTGCTCATTACACCAAGAAAAATATGACATCACAAGCAAATTAGTTTATAGAAAGGGTCACCCCCCCCCCGGACCTACACAAACCCCACCTTTTAAAGAACCGGTTCAGCACCAGCACCTATAAAATCTGAAGCCGTCCCTACTCTCACCTCACTTTAAATTGTCATGTTCATCATTTCCTAGTTTTCCTTTGTGAATGAGCAATAAGAGGTTTTTTTATATCAATACATAAACATACACAAAGAAAGCATTTTTGTAAACGTCTTTATTTTGCTGACATGTTTATTCCTGGGCTTCTTTTCAAAAAACCTCTTCTAATTCAACTGATATCTTGTGTGCACTAGAGGAGCAAATGAAGCTTCATGAAGCATTGCACTGGAATGAACCAGTTGAATGAAAGGCTTCATGAAGCTTCATCTGCCCATCACTATAGCACGGGACTTGCAGTGTAACATGACCCCTGTGAAAAACCCACCAACTTGTGGGGCAAATGACAGTAACACAACCAAACATCCCAACTACAGTAGCAAACAAAGCAACAACCAAAACGGATTCAACTCTAAACAAGCAAATATCCAAACCATAGCAAAACAACAAAAAAAACAAACATTATTTTCCACAATGCATTATGCAGGGTCGTTATAATATTTTCTTAAACTCATCCCAGAAGAAAGAATAATCACCAAAACTAAAAATGTTCCAACCTACTGTACTCTTTAAGGTTTGAACAAATAGCAACTTTTAACTGAAAGTTGTGCAAATTGTACAAAATGCCTTTAAACAGGCAGTGTTTAGTCACAGTAAAGATGGCCGTCTTTCAAAACTTCAGCCAAATCTCTGGAAATGACCTCTGTGAGGAGTCGCTGAAAGATTTAAATAACATTGTTTTCATGCCTTTTCAGTGCCAGTTGTTTGCCCAGAAAACAAGAACTGTGTCTATCATCCTGTGTTGGGCCGGTGATGACTGAGATGCAAATAGACAAACAGTTCATTAACGCAGTGCAAAGACAGCCTGCGGCCGTATGGGCAGACTGGGGGAACTGGGAATATTCTGTCAATCTGACAGCCACTTGAAATGCACTAATTGGACCCACATTGACTAAGCTAATGATGCAACAGCAATAATTACATGTTGCTTTGGTCAGCAGCTCTGTGGGTGTGACAATGATGGACAGAGTACACGGACAGACCAAAAACACAGAGCTATTTTTCTGCAAATAATTTGTATTCTTCTGATTACAGTGTGAATCCCAATGAGCTCCTGAACTCTAATTAAATTCTACTGTGCATAGGTAATGGGAAGCTAAGAGATATAATTGTTGTCATTTTCATGCCATCCTTTTAATTACTTTCTGGTTCCATTTCATTCCATTTGAATTGACAGCCTGATCAACTTTTAATTGCCAGTTTTTGCAAACAGCTTATCAGTGTGCTCCAAGCTTGTGTGCAGAGTGCAAAATGACCTGCCCAAGCATGCTTATAGTCTCAGAGCCCACATGAGCACAGCAGCTCTGCAACACAGTTTGACAGAGGGCAAAGTGGATGCTGCAACCAGGAGGCACTTTCATTTCCCTACAGAGCAACATCAGGAAGAGGAGGAGGATGAAGAAAGAGAGAAGGCAGAAAGCTGGGAGAAGGATAGAGATAGTAAGAAGAGGGGTAATTCATCACTTTTTCCCACTAACATGATGCTCAGAGGCAGAAACTCCTCAGAGGAAATCCTTGAATTTCAGTCAGAGGCGGACATATTATTAAGCAAGGTATGCAATTTCCTAGGGCCCAAGCTGTGTAGGATCCCTATGATGAATATCTCATCAAGTTATCTAATGTCAGCTTTTTTCTTAACAAAATGTTTACTCCTGTCATTTAAAAAAACATGCAGGTATAATTACATTAAAATAGTTTTTTAAATGTCTTTTGGGGGCCCCACATCACTCATGTGTACACTCTATTCCATGAACACATCAAGTAAAGATGGATAAGAATGCTAGTAGTTCAATTGAAATTATAAAAAGAGAAATAATTTAAAGTCCCACTCCAATCATCTTTTGATCTATTTTGAAAGTGTTTCCAGTGGTCTTTTAATTATGACTATGCTCTTTTTCGGCAACATCTAAGAATGTGTCACTTTCTAGAACATAGTTTCTGCACAGCGGCATGAGTTCATTAGAAATTCACCTCTGAGTTGTGGGCGGGACTATTGTGAGGAGTAAAACTTCCCCTGCCCCCTGTCATCCTTTTGTTTACCCTCTCTTCAGCTAGCTTATAGTCTACAAAAATGGCAAGCAATTTCTTAGCTACCTGACGTGGAAGTTGTTCCTCTGTGGCAACACCTAATGGGAAGTGCTAAAAGGTGACCAACATTTTTAGGTTTGCTCTGAATAAAGAAATACTCTAAAGGCAATGTTAAACTGAATTTATTTCTGTCCTGCATTATGAGAAACATTCCACAAGAACATGTAAAACAAAAAACAACAACAGAGCAACCCCACTGATTTTGGAACAAGAAAGTAGAAGGGAACAACATCTACATGCGTTCATTCATTTTATCACAGATTTGGAAGACATCCAAAGTAATAAAACACTGGAGGTTCTTTATTTGGCACTGTGCTGTGGGCAGAATCAACATTAATCAGATTTAATATACATGGTAACATTTTAAACCAAGATTTCCTACAACCTTTATCCCCAGAAAGATTAAATAATAATAATAATTAATGTTATTTAATATTATTATCTTACTGTTGCTGTGAGGATTTTGTGGTTTAGTTTGGTGTTTTAGGTCATGTTTTGTCTCCTCTCAGTCACATCAGGTTCATGTTGATCATACCCCGCTGTTTTTATTTCTGTTCATTATCCTCAGTGTCTGGTTTTCAGTTCTACGTTGTCAGGTCATCTGCTTTATCTCCTATTTGTTTCTCTGTACTTTTTGTCCTGTTAAAGTTTATTTATTTAAGTGTTTATATTTCTGCCACCGAACCACTTTCCTGCGTTTTGGGGCCTACACCTCCAGTTCCTGACAGCTGAACCCAAGGTCACTTGTATTAGGATTCACAGCTAAACTCCCTTTTGGACCTGATCCTCTAAACACAGACTTGTGTTGTAACTGGAAAGATTTTAATACAAAAGATTGTGAAACTGAATGATACAGAATTTAAAGGAGGAAATTCTGATCAGAAAAGATTACATTAAAGCACAGATTAGTGTCAGATCTGTCTTTATAAAAGACACAAAATCCTTTTTCTGTCGTCTCCTAAAACCGCATGGGTTCAAACAGACAGCATCTTGACCTTGACATCTGTAGTAAGTTAAGAAGAGAAGCAGTTTCCAGTTCAATAAAACTTAACATAATCTGATTTGCTTTATTCATTTGAAATGCTTAGTGATTAAAAGTTTGAATGAATTTGTTGTTAGAATAGCATACTGTGTAATTCTGATTTTCCACAGAGGTTGGAATTATTTCATAGGACCAAGCTGCTCTTTGGTGAGAATTGCAGTTGGAGGTGCATGCCAGCAGAAGTGTCAACAGGAATGTGGGGTCCTTAAACCAGCTCATGAGGAGGATGGGATTCACAGACCAGTGGAAAAAACAGTTCATGTGGGAACAGAATCCACAAGAAACTACAAGACAAGTGAGGAAGGAGGCGCAAAGGACCAATCAGAGATGAAGACCCAGCCTACTGTTTGCATAATCACTGTGTTTAAATTGATGGGTAAAGGGTCAGAGGGCGTCTTCTTCATTGTGCCTGGTGTTAGAACGTCCATTTAGACTGTAGCAGATAGGGACATTTTGAAGACCCAGAGCTCTGTTATTAGCACTTACATGTTAGGAATAAATCTTTTGGTGGAAAACCTCAAAATCATTCCAGACCTCGATTTTTGAACACGCACTTAGGCATAATCAGAAAATTTTGGCCTTCATGAGGAAGCTACACGCCATAAAAATGGTTCATTTATTCTGAAAATCCATCTGGTGTTTTAAAGTTACCACCCAACTTCCTGTTCCCGCACAATCTACTCTGCGTTTAGTTGATGGGCGTGTCTGGCAAAAGTACTAACAAGCTTCTTGAGTGTCTTTCTTACAAATTAACCAAATTAAAGCTCATTAAATCAGTGTCTAGTTAGACCAGAACTCACAGGTTGAAGACAGTAGCTTCACTGTCTTGTGTTTTCAGTGAGGCAACTGTTTATTTTGTTGTCCATAAGTGTCTCTCTCTGGCAGCTCTGGTCCTGAGCTCACACCACATGCGGTCGGGCTGTGGTGCAGACGCCTGAGTCTTTTTGTGACATGAAAGTGCGAGAGGCACTCGCACTGTATCTGGTCCAGTCCGGCCTCTGCGGCACTCCGTACCCATTTTGTTGGCTTCGAATTTGAAGCTGAGATGGACCTGATGGTGAGTCTGTGTCATATGGACATTGACACTCAGATTAGGAAGTTAAGAAACGTTTGCCCAGCTTTGTAATTCCATTGATATAAGACAAGTCACACAAAAAAAGAAGTGCCGTGAATATAGTCCAAAATCACGGCGTCATATTTAAATGGCGCGTTCTCACGAGAACCTACATGAGTTCAGAGGTCACCGAAGTTTACAGCAGAGCCTGTTTGCAGAAGGACCGCAAGCAAACTGTTGTCAGTCTGAGTTACCTGCAGTAGCTTGACTGGTCTGCAGCCTCACTGGAGTGAGCGGTGTGAGCCCGGGGTGAGTCTGATCAGAACCACAAAAGCAGAAGCTGTGGGGTTATGGACCCGGCTTTATAACTGGATTTGTTTTTAGGGTTCCCCTTCCTGTTTTATTTTGTTGTTGGTTGTTCTTCCTGTGTTCTCCTCCTAGTGAGTGTTCTCTCCCTCCTTTATTGGCACACCTGTTTCCACTTACCTCATCCCTTCCTCCTAGTTATAAGTCTTCGTCTCCCCTGCACTAGTTGTCGGGTGGTTCTTGTTGCTTATAGATCTTGTGCTCTATATTTCGAGTATTGTTTTCAATTAAATAAGAGACTTTGGATTTTGAGAGTTCTGTCTGCTTTTGTGTCCGCGCGTCAAACCCTGACAGAAGCAGCAGATCTAAACTCTCATATTAAAAAAACAAGGTAAAATAGAATGAGGTGAGATCTGTTGTGAGTTTTGTTTCTTGTATCTCTAACAGGAAAGTATTAATGTTAAAAAATATATATATATATATATATATATATATATATATATATATATATATATATATATATATATATATAAGGAATCGGGCACTTTTTAATATGAGGCAAAAAAGGACAGGTGCTGAAGCAGCCCTAGGACCCTATGTGTGCACGCGCCTGATGAGAGCTGCACTAACAGCTCCTTAATGGCCAGAAATGATTTCAAATGTTATTGTCAAAAGGCTTATTTTTACACAAAAATACTGCTTTTCATTTTTTCGGCAGCCATAGCTTTGTTACTTGATCAAGAAGTTTGGCTCCGTTAGACGCAAGTCCGTGGACGCTTGGGTAAGCTAGACCAACGCAGAAAGCGCTGCACTGGGGGCAACTAAACGTTGCGGTCATTAACGTCTTACGAGCGGACACGGCGTTGCTGGAACGGTGTCGCAGTTGAAGCAGTGATCCATGGCAGTGATGAACTTGGATGTGGTGTTGTCATAGTGTAGCCGGAGCGGAACCGGTAATTGGCCAAAAATATGGTGAGAAATGGACATCGAATCAACCCAAAAAATGCATCACCCTGGATCCTGAAAGACGCCCACATGCGCAGAACACCTTATACCTATACTGAAGCAACCAACACTACAGCATCACTCGCTATAGCTCGCTGCCACTAAACCAAGGCTAAAGCTACGCCAGCTTCACCGTTGCATCGCTACGCCAACGCCCGTGTGTTCGATTTTGTTCCCCCATTTTTCCCCCTTTGTTAATGATGCTATACAAGCCCTCAGGAGAACAGTTAATGCTGTTGTCCCTTTGAAACCTAAGTGTATGAGAGAGTGGAAATAATCCAAGATTTATTTTTTAGTACTATAGCCAGGCTGACCAGCAGTCACAGCTCAGTAGAACCACATATTCCTGCTACTCTCAGCTCTGAAGATTTCCTTACATTTTTGATAGAAAAATCTGAAATGGCAGACATGTTGAACAAAGTTATCCCTATTATATCAGTGCAGGCTGAAGAGGTAGAAACAAAGGCATCTATAGAAACCTCTGTAACATTAGACTGCTTCACTGCTGTAGATCTAGCAGAATTAACATCACTTATTACATCCTCCAAAACCTCAACTTGTCTTTTAGACCCAATACCCACTAAGTTTTTTAAAGAAACCTTCCCCTCAATTAATGAATCAATTTTACATATTACAAATACTTCCACAGAAACAGGTTATGTGCCACAGACTTTTAAATATGCAGTTGTTAAACCTCTTCTGGAAAAGCCCAGTTTAGATCCTGGTATTCTGGCCAATTATAGACCAATATCAAATCTCCCCTTTATCTCAAAGATATTAAAAAGAGTTGTAGTTAAACAGCTATACTGCCACCTACAGGACAATAGCCTCTTTGAAGATTTCCAGTCAGGGTTCAGACCTCACCATAGCACTGAAGCTGCACTAGTTAGAGTCACTAATGACTTGTTACTGGCCACAGAAAAGGGACTAATCTCTATTCTGGTCCTGTTAGATCTTAGCGCAGCCTTTGACACTAGAGACCACAGCATCTTACTCCAGAGACTAGAGCATGACATAGGGATCAGAGGATCTGCCCTTCAATGGTCTAAATCCTATTTATCTGATAGGTACCAGTTTGTTCATGTAAATGGACATTCCTCCCATTATAGTCGAGTTAGCCACGGAGTCCCACAGGGCTCAGTTCTGGAACAATAAAGTTTATGCTCCACATGCTGCTTCTAGGAAACATAATCAGGAAACACAGGATTAACTTTCACTGTTATGCAGATGATACACAGATGTATTTATCCATTAAACCTGAACAGAATGACTGCGTATAGAAACTTCATGGCTGCATTAGTGACAAAAACGAAAAACCTGAGGGATACTCTATCTGTCCACATGGTATCCCTGGATGGTGTAAATATAGCCTCCAATCCCACAGTTAGAAACCTGGGGGTTTTATTTGACCAGGATTTATCATTTAAGGCTCACATATCACAGGCTTGTAAAAATGCATTTTTTCATCTCCACAATATTTCTAGGATCAGAAACATATTATCTAGAAGTGATGCTGAAAAACTCATCCATGCATTTGTTACGTCTAGGCTGGATTACTGTAACTCTTTGCTAGCAGCGTGTCCTAAAAGTTCTTTAAAAAGTCTTCAGCTCGTTCAAAATGCAGCAGCTAGATTGTTAGCAGGAACCAGCAGAAGAGAACACATTACTCCTGTGTTAGCTTCACTTCACTGGCTCCCAGTTCAATCTAGAATCAAGTTCAAAATCCTCCTGCTAACCTATAAGGCCTTGAATTGTATGACCCCATCCTATATTAAAGATCTCATAGAGCCTTACCAACCAAACAGAACACTTCACTCACAAAATGCAGGACTGCTGGTGGTTCCTAGAATCTCTAAAAGCACAGTTGGAGGTAGAGCCTTTATCGACCAAACTCCTGTTTTTTGGAATAAGCTCCCAGCTCATGTAAGAGAGGCTGACACAGTTTCTACATTCAAAGTTAGACTTAGAAAATTTCTCTTTGGACATTACCAGGCTAGCTAGTAATCAGATATTATTTAACTTACTACTCCCTACCTCACCTACTGTAATGAAGTTTAGGGAATAATTGCAATTTCCATTACATTCATTATACATACTTCTCCATGGAACTAAGCAAAAGAGAGAAGGTATGATAAACTGGTTCATGGCGGCCTATTCCCTCTGCTTAGTGGGTTTAAACAGTCTCAGATTAGACTTATGATAAACTCACATTGACATGGTATAATTGCACATTCTCTATTACTGTTATTATTACTGTCCACTATCTGTGCCATAGTCATCCTCTTAGCATTAACATGTTGAATCAAATTTCAATACCAGTTAGTTGCGAGCAGGCTCCTAGAAGTTAGGAAAATAAAAAAATTCAATCAATACCGTAATAACATAATCATGCCTCTGTTTGGTGCAATGCGATTTGTTTGCTGTGCCTCTTTCCCACTCACCAAATGTTAAGAAGCTGTTAGAAATGGGTAGATGAATAATTGGTTCTATTTTGTGTGTGATCCAACATCACTTAGTAGACCCTGGAATTTCTTTAAAGAATTCCTCATCTTTACCTCTCAGGCCACAGTACACTTTAAAAAATTTTTTAAATTAATTTTATTTTGTCATTGATACTGCAAAGTGAATATTTTCATAAAGGGGGCAGGACAACAATCCTAATTGGATAACACTTTAAAATATGTCACAGCTTGTCCAATCACTGTAGTTGCCTAATAGCCACTACGTGAGGTGGATAACTGATCTTATTATTTTATTACCCATCCTGCCATCCCTACAGCATAGATCATTGTAGCTTTTGCAGCAGAAGCATCTGATTTAATACGTTTAAAATTTTTCACATGTAGCATTTTATGTAAAACCGAATACAGTCAAGTTGCAGGAGGACACTGATTAAGACCGGATGCAAAAGTGCACAAAACTGAGTTCTGAAACTGCAAAGGAAAAAGAGGAAAGGGGACATCAAGTTAAGGTGAAGAACTGAGATGAAACAAGAAAATGTGTACCTTCAAAATCTTCAAGAACAGAAGAATCAGAAAAGAAGCAGCTGATTTAAACTGAATAAGGTGACAAATTCAGATGTGGCTGTAAATGGAAGATCGTGAAACCTAAATTAGAAAATGCAATCAAGGCTGATTAATCATGCATGAAGAGCTGGTAAACTCTGCATCTTTACTTGCCTGTACTGATGTGCTGCCTCCTGCACATTTACGGAGAGGACAAGCTGTCATCAGTCACGACAGACAGCAGCATCTCTCACTGACAACTGAAGGTTGGCTTCTGCAACCTCAGCCTGTAGCTTAGTGACTTCAGACAAGGTGCTGGAATATATATACATATATATATATATATATATATATATATATATACATATATATATATATATATACATATATAAGTTGGAAAACAACTGAACTGCATGCACTTCTCTCAAGTTTCTCCAAGTACATAAACATGGCTGATATTCCTGGTGATACTGCCAGAGACGAGACAGACAGAAAGGGGGGATCGTCTTTGCTGTGAAAGACAGGGCCACGTGGTCAGGGGAGGAAAGTAAGACAATATGTGTGTTTGAAATGACCCAGCGCCTCGCCTGGATCATCAGTGAGACCAGGCGGCTGCAGGCGTGGGTGGGCAAAGGCGCCTGAGATGAAGGTGAACACTGAGCTGCAGCAAAAATGAGAAATAACAGTTTAGGTTTGTCCTTAAGATACAGTTGAATTTTAATATACCACTCCCACTTAGCATGAGCTGAGCTATTTTGTATTTTAAATTCGTTTTCATATTTGTGATACGTGTATTTTTTATTACCAGGAATAGAATAGAATAGAATAGAATAGTATAGAATAGAATAGAATAGAATAGAATAGAATAGAATAGAATAGAATAGAATAGAATAGAATAGAATAGAATAGAAAAACCTTTATTGTCATTGTAAACAATACAACAAGATTGTGCAACTCCCTTGAGCAAAAGATGAATATAAAATAGACAATTCAAGTATAAAACAAACAAATCTGGTATTTGCATTGTCTCACATTTGTGTTTTTATTTCATATTCTTAACTTTGCAGGTAGAAAATGTTAACATCTGTTCGAAGACAACAAATGAAATATAACCGCTGGGCTCATTGTCAATGTGGGATATCCTGGTTCTCCCCAGCGATCCCCAGGAGGGAACATGGGATCCTTAGGAGGAGGTCCTCAAAGTATGTGGATAACACCCTTCTATCAGCCACAACTGGTTTTTCATTGTTTCAAGTTGCCAATGCCTGTCAACCCCCTTTGTTCTTCTCTCAAAGGGAGAGAGGCATCAGCTCTTCTGCTGCTGTCTCTTTTTGTTGCTGTCATAGGATGTGGTGGAAGACCAGACAGGTATCACTGTGGCGCAATACAAAAAGTGTTCTTCGCTCTTTGGTATTCTGTTGGTAAGAGAGAATTAAAATTAACCTTTCGTCAAACTCATTTTGACAGGTGCCCTTTGACCCCATAAAAATAAATCATAATTTTTTGTCAGACACATTATGCATAATTTAATTAATGTGAATTTGATATTAAAGTGATATATACATAAAGTATAGTGTATGTAAAATGACCCATTACAATAAATCATAATTTTGATAGATACATTATGCATAATTTAATAAATTGGGAATTTGATATTCAAATCATATATTCACAAATTACGTCGTATGTATAATTTAAAATAAAAGAATGCAATGTTTATGAATGTAAAATGTTTATTTGCATAATGAGTCTTCTTACGATCCAAATCATCAGTGTCTTATATGGAAAAAAAAAAGCAGTGAACAGAATAGCAGGCTAAACCCCCTCTACCCCCACCCAACCCCACGCCTGTAGGCGGCCGCCCGCACACATCTGTTCAGAGGCCTAGTTTAGGAAAACTGTTTTGGGTGAAAGAAATAAAATAAATAATTTAATGCCCCTAAACTTCAAAAATATGTTTAGTTAGTCTTTCACAGATGCCCGATACAGTAAGTACCCTGACAAGAAAAGCATACGAGCGCGGAGCCCATTCACCTTACGGCGAGAAAAAATGTTGAATGTTGAAGTAGTGACTGCAAAAAAGGTTTTTGTATTTCAGCCATTCCATCGGTCACAATTCAAACCATATAGCCTTGCGCGCTAGCCACCAACATCCCGCCTCCTCCTCATCAGCCATTGGACCGACTTTTAGTCAAACTGAAAGGTCAGCCAATCACCTCCCACGGGCAACATCCCGCCTCCTACACTCCAGCTGTGTAGGGTGTACCGACCCGTCATGGAGATCCCATTCAACTTGTGGCTGGAAAAGATGCTGGAGGCGGAGCCTGAAATCACGGAGCTCCTCCATCGTTGTCGTGACTGGATTGAAACGCTGATTTTGAAGAGGTCTCTGGAATTTTAACCCAACCCCAATCCCCACCTCTTAGATTAGACACACCCCTTAGAGTAAGCCCTACCCACTTTCTGTTTAAAAAGTGAGCGACACGGCGGGGAGATTAAAACGCACGCCATCGCACCGCCGACCAACAAAGCCTAAAAAAGACGGACATGCCTCGGGGTCAGAGACGCCTTACAACCATCTGGACGCCGCCAACACCTCCACCATCACCGATGGACCCTGACATGCTGTCTTCTTCCGGAACACCTCCGGGTCTCGAGGGGTTTGAACGTCTCAGGACCTCTCTGCTGTGGTGCCGGAGTCGGACCAAGTAGTTGGAAGGGATGAGTTGGAACGTACCCAGAACTTCTACAAAGAAGAAGAAGAGGTTGAACCTTCTCAGGACACTGCACACTCCCGGATATATGCCCGCCGTCAGGACCCTCCTGTCTGGGCAAAATCTTAAGACTGATGATATGAGAATCCAAGGAGCGACTGAAACTCTGCTCCTCGAACTGAGAAACGGAGCCCGTGGTGCTGAAGGAAATATATTTGAGACCTTGTACGATCGGATGATTGACAACAACGAGGTTGATTGTGAATAGATAGAGGATGCGGTGAAAATATGGAAAGGTGAAATTCCCCAGAGAGTCTCCCTTTTTTTTTTACCCGAGTGTAGACCGTCAGAAAAGCCAGTAACTTTTATCTAGCAAGCTCAAGGTTTGGTTCTGTTTTGTTTTTTTTTTTAAAGTGTGTGATCTGACTAGAATGAAGTTTTCTGCTTTTTGATTTTTAATCAGAAAAAAAGTGTAACTGTTTTTTATATAGTAATCACCTCTGTATGTTAGCGATGCCTGCATGTAATAAATAGCTTCTCATCAGAGTCGAAGGCCTCAGTCTCTATTTTTTCTGAGAGGTTGTAGCAACATCATGGTGGAAAAACAAGTCCTGCAAAAAGCCTATTACGACCCCGCCCATCCCGGAGGTCTCGGAGGTCCAGAGAGATTACGCAGAGCCTTGCAGGAAGAAACGGGGAAAAACGTCTCATCGACGGACGTGAAAGACTTTTTATCAGAGCAGGACACTTACACTCTGCATAAACCGGTCAGAATACGTTTCCCCAGGAACAGAGTGTTTGTCGCGAGACCCTTAAACCAATTTCAAGCCAATCTATGGGACATGCAAGCTTTAGCGGGCGACAATGACGGAAATAATTATTTACTGACAGTCATAGATGTTTTTTCAAAAAAGGCCTACGCGCGTGTTCTGAAGAAAAAAACGGCCAACGAGGTAACAAAAGCTTTTGAATCCATTTTCAAAGAAAGTTGGATTCCTGAAAAAATTCAAACGGACTCGGGCAAGGAATTTTTTAACAAGAGTTTTAAAACGTTGAGGAAAAAGCACGGAATTGTGCATTTTGCAACAGCCAGCGATTTAAAAGCGTCGGTGATCGAGAGATTTAATCGAACGTTAAAGACTAGAATGTGGAGATTCTTTACAGCCAACAACACCAGGCGTTACGTCGACGTCCTGCAGGATTTGTTGAAGGGTTACAATAAAAGTTTTCACAAAACCATAAAAATGGCCCCGGACGATGTGACGTCCGAAAATGTGCCTCAGGTGTTTAGAAATCTCTACGGTTCTTTTCCACAACGTCATAAAAAACTGAAAATGAAGTTCAAAAAGGGAGACTTTGTAAGAATCACAAAACTGAGAGGAAAATTTGATAAAAAGTACGAGCAGAGTTTTACAGACGAGGTGTTTACCGTGGCCGGGGTTCTACACCGTACACCGCCCGTTTATAAACTTCAAGATTTGGACCGCGAGCCCATAGAAGGCTCATTTTACGAGGCCGAGATGCAGAAGGTCAAGCTGAGCAGAGACCGGACGTATCACGTTGAAAAAATTATAGGCAGGCGCACCTTAAATGGAGAAAAGATGATCCTGGTTCGTTGGAAAAACTGGCCTGAGAAATTTAACAGCTGGATCAAGGCCTCTGAATTAAAAAAACTTTAAATAACCGCGCCCCCCCTCATCCGTTTCTATTTCTCACCATGAGGGTTTTAGGTAAAGATGGTTTTTACATCACACTGCCTTCTAACGCCAGTTTAGACGTTTTTAAGGAAAACAAGAGCTCGAGCTTCCGGGTGGACTTACCCAGCCACCTGGATTTTGATCAAGAATGGGAGGTGGCTCTGACGGAAATAACTTATCCGCACACTTTTTACAACGTACCGCACGAGGACGCCTATTTCGAATGGCGTCAGAAACCTGAACCTTCGCTGAAGATCACAGAGTTTCTGCATGAAGGGTCACACACCGTCCCCGTTTACGGCATGAAGTCTGAGGACGCAGAATCACCCGTGCACGTGCAGCGGATCAGAGAGGGTTGCTATCGTACCGTCGGTATGATCAGGAAGGAGCTGAACGGATTTTTTAGAAAAATTAAATCCGATATCTTTTTGGGTTACAACGACATTCAGATGCGTTTTGATTTTGAAACCTCAGGAAGGACTCAATTACGTTTTCACTCGTCTTTAGCGCGCATTATGGGGATGAAACCGGGGGAGTGGTTTCAATTTGAGCAAAAAACAGCTCCTTTTCCGGCGGATGTGAGAGGGGGATTTTATCATTTATTCTGCTACACCGATATTGTAGCGCCCCAGATGGTCGGAGACGTGTATGCACCCCTGTTAAGAACCGTTGACGTTCAGGGGGAATACGGAGATATCATCATGCAGCGTTTTAACCCCGCGTACTATTTACCTCTGGCTTTCATTTTCATCAGATCAGAATACAGAGGTTGATGTTGATTATAAATCCACACAAGATTCTCCGGTACAAAATCCAAAACATATTCACACGTTTCCAAAACACAAAACACTTTACAAAATATGTCTTTCCACATCTGCTGGGTCCTACAATCAGACATGAAAATGGACCCTTAATTCTGCAATCATAATTGACCTCCATTTCAAGGGTGTGACTTTTTTTCTAGTTGCAGTCAATAACCAAAAGGTAAAGTGGTCCCGTCTTCAAAGAGACGTCTTTTATCAAACACCACCTGAAACCGCTTGGAAAATACAGAGTTTTTCAGAAGAAACCCCTTTTTATCTCTTCTGATGATTCGCTGAGGCGTCTGCAGCGTCTGACCTCTTGAACCCTGCAAAAAACCTTCCACCAGCCCCTTGACGCTGTCAAAATGAACGTGTTCGCTGCATTCTCGCGTCTGAGTGATGCCCTTGACACGGAGGACCGTTTTTTTACGATACCTCGTCTGATAAGCGTAACTCTTTGGGCCGGCGGCCGCAAATTCCTGAATGACGTCACCGTTCAACTCGTCCGTCAGATCACCCAAGTAGGGGCCGAGTTCAAGGAGGGGCTGATCCTCTCTCACAGAATAAATCAGACTGTCCGTATCCATGTACAAAATCCTATCTTGCAAACGTTCGAGATAACCGTACAGCTTTAGACGGGCGTACGCCGTTGTGAAAGAAGCCACGTACACGTTGTTTGAATTTCCCGGCGGGGTGAGGCATTTTTTGTTGCATTTCCACTGAACAAGGGCTGTGGCGTCGTTCAGAAACGCAAAATATTCCACCTCACATATCCCTGAAAACATCAAACGAAAAAATTCCTCGGGGTCGTTCACCAAGGCGGTCTGCAGAAGATTTATTCTTTGTCCGAATTTGCCCCACAAACTGTTCAGACATAATTTTGAAACCTGCCGGCGAGCGGGGTTGAAGCGGATATTTTCAGCATCCAGCTTAATACCCTGCTTCAGTTCATAGTCGCGAATGTATTTTTTATGACTCTCCTGGTCTGCGGCGTTCGGAGGATATCCTGACGCTTCCTGCTTACCTTTGAGAAAGGTGTTCATGTACGCGGTAAAGACTGAATCGCTTTTATTTTGAAAATGCCACACTTCAAAAATTCTACAAAGCACGTACCCCTTCTCCAGAGCTTTGTTGAGCTCGACAGTTACCCACACCCCCGTCAATGCTCTAGCCTCGTTGTCATGACAACACTCTCTATCCTGATTGTTGATTTCGGCGCACGTCCTGCATAGGGGGAATATGAGCTTTTTCCCCAAAGTTCTGTACGGCAGAACAGGATGCAGGAGCCCTCTTGGGGGAAAGACCTTGGCTTTAATTAAGCCAAAGTAATTTTGAGGAGGGTCAAAATTTTCGTAAATGATGGTTGGGTGACCTAGAGAGTAAGCCGAGGTGGCGTTCACGTAAGGGTACAGAGAAGTCACGTCCACGTAATGAACGACTTTGTTTTCAGCGGCTGTGTAACGCAGCTTGATGGGGCACGTTCTGCCACCGTACAAAGAGTGGTTTCAGAGGCTCTAGCGCTTCAAACGCTTCCAGAAAATGTTTCACCTCCGCGTTATTGTTTTTCATTTCGTGCCATTCGTGCTCCCATATGACCACGGTGTTAACGCCAATGTGAGGGGGGTTTAGCCTGCTATTCTGCTCACTGCTTTTTTTTCCATATAAGACACTGATGATTCGGATCGTAAGAAGACTCATTATGCAAATAAACATTTTGCGTTCATAAACATTGCATTCTTTTATTTTACATTATACATACGACGTAATTTATGAATATATTATTTTAATATCAAATTCCCATTAATTAAAGTATGCATAATGTATCTATCAAAATTATAATTTATTGTTATGGATCATTTTACATATACTATAATTTATGAATATATTAGTTTAATATCAAATTTATATTAAATTCAATTATGCATAATGTGTCTGTCAAAAATTATGATTTATTGTTATGGGGTCAAAGGGCACCTGTCAAAATGAGTTTGACGATTTAATTCTCTCTTTGGTAAGTGAGTATGGCTGTATACTACTGACCTTCCACTGTGTGTAAGAGGTGTAAGCTAGCTCCTCGTATTGGTGGGATCATTTCCCATTTTCAAAGTGATCAATCCGTTGGTCGTGAGGTTGAGACTTTCCTATTCACTTCCCGTTTTTGTCTAACGTTCCACATCTCCTGGGTATGGCCACAATCCGTGTATCGTTCGTTCATTCGTTTTTTCAATTTAAAATCAAAAACGAAAAACTGATCGTTTTTCATTTTTTCCTCTCAAAATCAAAAATGAAAAAAACAAAAAATCGAATAGTTTTTTTTTCGTTTTCCGATTTGTGTCTTAAATGGAAAATGGAGCAAACGGAATAACGAGGGTTCAGTTTCATTTTTCGCAATTTCGTCTGGAAAGTTCGGGTCTACCGGAAGTAGTTTGCGTGGAGTTTAATTTTGAAAGTTAATCCACTGCTTCTGCTGTCAATTGTATTTCAACAAAGGGAAACGATCTTATGTTGTTGTTTTGCGACCGTAAAAGGAAACCCAGAGATCCAAGGATATGATAACGAAAATACTTCCGTCACTTTCCAGGGTAGAATCAGTTTAATGATCTTTTTTTCCGTCACATGTCTCTGACGATGTTATTTTGTTAGAAGTTTTGCTTTGACAAGTAACTGTTGTGAACTGAAACTCGGGATGCACAAGAGGAACCCGAAAACCGTTCCTGTTGTCAGTAATAACCTTGTTAAGGGCCACCACGAAACAAGGAGGCATTAAAGTTGCATGTTCATCAACTTCATCATGAGGAGAATTAAAATGTTCGATTTTACATGTAGCTATTTCTGGAGTTTATTAAATCCCTTATGTAATTATATATGTCAAAATATTGACTGTAAATACAATGCAATGCAATAATCAGTTGTGTCTCATCTTTTTTGAATTACATAAGTCAGTAACGTAGCTGCAGCGTCTCCAAAGTGTGGAATGTGCTGCTAGCTAGCTAGAGCTAGCGTCAGACACCGGTGTAGTTCCAGGGATCAGTGACACAAACAGAGCTTTGTTTGATTCATTTAGGATAAGAATCGTGAAATATATGAAATTGTTGTTGTGGAATCATTTTTCAACTGACAAGTAATAATTATTGTCAGAAATATGGATATAAATTCTGGCAGGGGAAACAATTTTTTTCATACCAGCTGCAGCAGAGAAAATCCAGGAAGTATCCAGAGTCATTTCTTCAGATTCTAACATGACATAATGTTGTGATCTTTAGCAATGACAGAGCAATGATTCAGTGAAAGTTTTCTTATTTTAAAAATTCACAGAATTGTTCTGGAAATATTCTAATAATGGTTTTTTGTTGCAGTGGATCATTTATTTAATTATTTTGATTGTAATCAGTACTGTGTGTAAATGTGTGTTTAAAAAAACTCCTAAAATAGATTAAACTAAATAATGTGAATTTTTTTTGCATTACTGCAAATCACCAATAATAAAATAGGAATATGCACTCATGATGTATTTTTTCCAATAATCTAATTACCTGTGTCTCTGCAGGAGCAATTCTAAAATATTTGGAGATAAGACATTAAGCCAGAGGGATCTGAGGAACATCCTGACCAAGAATCTCCAGAACCATCAGGTTTCTGAGGATCTCTCTGGCATAAAGGTATCATCTGCAAATGTACATGGACATTAGCCTGTTTTTACTAAACCTGTAGATGCAGATGACTGGCTAATTTATTCTCTCATTTATTCAGGACTGATGAAGTCCAGAGACAATTCAGATTATTTCCCTTCCTCCAAAAAGGAGATTTTAAAAGCTTTTAGTATCACTTTTTTAAAACTAGTGAGAAACGATAACCAGACTTAGATAGACTTAGATTGATTATTGCCAATAAAAAAGTATGAGACTACGATAGTTAAGCATTATTTTAAGTGTACATTTGTTGTTTTAAATACAATTGTTATTTTATTGAATCTGTTCTAATTATTAAGATGAAGAGGATGCCCCCTCCCCCTTGTAGTCATTATATAGTTTTTTTTCTTACATAGAGCTGTCTTAGTGGACCAAAGGGTTAGGAATCCTTAACTGCAGTTTACAAATGAAGGCCTTAACCAGACCTACCTAGGGCCCCCAAGGCTAGAAACGGCCCAGCAAAAAACAAGAGTCGTGTCAGGGAAAGTCTGTCACGTTTCTGCTCAGCATCATATCTGCCGTGCTCTGAAAAGGACTCTGCAGATGAAGGTACCTCAACGACCCAGCTCCTGCTCATGCATGCTTGCAGCTTCTCTGCACTGGACTCCAGCTCCACTGAAATCCTGGAAAAAGAAAACCAGCTGTAGTTGGTCTTTTATTCAGGAAACAAGCTCAGCAAATGAAGAAACAGGCTATACTAGAAAGCATTAGAGGGGTCAAACACCAACCTGATTCAAATATTCTTTGGGTCAAACATGATAGTATTCCTCTGCCTACAATCTAAAATGTTCTGTTCTAAGTATTGACTCTTTGATTTGCTATTTAATACAATTTTATTTTTTATTTATATATTTTGACATGACTGTGCATATTACATAGTAATGCAGATACAGTAAACCCCCAGAATTACATTGTGTATTATTCATAAATAAATTACTTTTAAGGGTCATTCTTACCTTATCTATGGCTGATGCAACTTCAAGTTGTGTGTCATTTATCTTTTTCTCCGGAGCTGGAGCTTCAAACAGAATCTTCTCACAGACATTTCTGAAATCTCTGCCTGCGTTTGACTTTTCTGTCACTAAACAGAGCATTCTTCCAAATTTGCCTATTAGTAACCGCAGCTCGCATTGTATGTCTCAATAAGCACTTTAAAAAAACAACTTCCAGATGAACCAGACTTTACGACGAATTGCGAAAAACGAAACTGAACGCTCGTTTTCTGTTTGCTCTATTTTCGATTTAAGACACAAATCGGAAAACGAAAAAAACGATTCTTTTTTTCGTTTTTTTCAATTTTGACTTTGAGACGAAAAATAAAAACGACTGGTTTTTCATTTTTCCGTTTTTGATTTTAAATTGAAAAACGAATGAACGAATGATACAGGGATTGGCCACCTATTCCCAGTGATCTGATCCATCCTGTCAGGCCCTCACCGCCCGTCCAGCTTTTTGACAGCAGCCCTGCTTAGACATTGCAGTACCTTCTAAAGGCCTTGGGCCGGGGCAGGCTCTTCAGTGCATGGTCGATTGAAGAGGTATGGGGGTTCTGGGTTCTGACCTACTTTGTTGTGGTCTTTAGGCTCTTTCTGCCTCAGACTGATCCTGCCTCACTCTGACCCTGTATGACTGCATGATCCTGATTCTGCTCCTGCCGAGTCCTGCCTGAAGAAGTTCTTCTGCTTCAATGTATGCTTTGACCAGCTGAAGAAACAACTCAGTGCTTCACTGTGGAGTTTCCTTATTCGTTTCACCCCCGCCATTGACAGTTTATTAGAACTTGAAACACTCTGGTATCTCTTAATAAGGTGTTCTAGCTAAACACATTTTTTGACAGATTCTACGAGCCTGCAAAGGGTGTGGCTTTCCAACTGTGGAGGTCCAGAAGAGACATATTAAATAAATATATATTCCAATTAAATCATTAAATAAAATGTCATTAATTATTTAAAATTGGCATTAAATAAATAAAGTTGGGAATAAATAAATGTTGCAATATACAAGGCATTAAAATGCCATTAAAAAGCACATTTAAATAGTAATTCATTCATCTTCTATACAGTTTTGTCCCTTTCAAGGTCACGGGGTTGCTGGAGCCTAACTCGGCTACTCATGGGTTGGCAGGGGACCCCTGGACTGGTGGCCAGTCTGTCGCAGGGGCCCCAATCACACACATGCACACTCACATACACACCTAGGGACAATTTAGAGTAACCAATGAACCTATGAAGCATGTTTTTGGACGGTGGGAGGAAGCCGGAGTCCCCGGGAAAACCCACGCATGCACGGGGAGAACATGCAAACTCCACACAGATGATGTGACACTGGCACAAATGATCCGAGTTAGCCACCCTCTGAGTTTGATGGACAGTTTGATAGATAACGTAATGAAATGCTGCAAACAAGGACATGTAATGTTCTATTAAATCAGGAAAGGTGTCATTAAATCATGAAATAAATAAATGTTTCTTAAATCATTTAACATTAAATTTTAGTGAAATATTGACAAATTTAGTGACGCTTTTAATTATTTATTTCCAGTTTTAAATAATTAATTACATTTTTATTTAAATATTTCATATAACAAACATTTATTTCACTTTGTCTATTTCATCCCTCAACGGTCAAAAATTAAATAAATACGTTATTAAATGTTTAAATGTGCATTTTCATGGTAATTTTAATTTTTTTGATGCCACATGCATTTTATCATGTAATAACTGATTTCTAGTTTTATTTATTTTGATGCCAATTTTAAATGATTATTGACATTGTATTTAATGATTTATTTATTGGTGTATTTATTTAGTCAATATTGTCTCTTCTGGATCTCCACATTTAACAAGCTCACTCCTGATTAGTGAGAGTGATTGCCATTGAGAGCTGACTCACACCAGCTCTGACCAATCAAAGCTTATTAACTGGTTCCAACATGCTGATATTTGCATTGTGGAAAAATGGCAACTGAATTGACTGCATTTTGTTGGATAAGTGTATGCAATTTGTCTACAAGACAAGAAAAAGAAAAGTATGGGTGTTTGTGTTTGTGAGCATCCTACGTGGCACTGTGTCTCTGTAGTCTGCCTCTAGCATATTTTGTTTTTTACTTTATGTGGCTGTTGCTCCATTCCAGCTCCACTGCAGCGTCCCAGTGAATGGACAGCTTCAGAAGTTCAAGCTGTTTTACATAACATAGTTGATTTTTATCCTTTAAGTTGTATGGGGGTGGGGGGTACAGGTGGTAGTAGTTGGGCATTTTTGTTAGTTGGTTGCCCTAATGGCTTTTCCAGAGTACCTGCATGCCTTGATGGGGTGGGGGAGGGGTCCCTGTGTTTAACATGGACACACTGGACTTTGCCTGAGGATAAAGTTTTGATGCTATGTCCTCATGGCTTTTGATAAGAAACTTTCAACCTCCAGACACATTCAGTCTTGATCATTTTTGTGAATTGCCTTTTGTATTTTTTTAGTATAAAAACATAATTGTTGACACAGAGCTTAGGCCTACTAGCTCTAGACTAAGCCTTTGATTGATGAGCTACATTACTGTTGACTCAGTCCTCATTTTTACACATTATTTGAATTATCAAGATGCTTACACACCGAATGTGATTTGCTCAGCAGAGATTGCCAGTTTCAATGTAAATTCAATGTTTAAGACATGAATTAAGGTTCTGCTATAGTGCGAATTCAGCAACATGTGCAGTAAGCCAGAGTAAAAAAAAATCTAATCTCTGGGGAGGTTGCAACATCTGTGTCAATCAATCAGATTTCAGAACTCCTGAACTTCCATTCATTTTCTTAACCTGATGGATTTCTTTCGGGACAGCAGGGTTTCCTGAACCCTTCCTGCTACTGTTGGGCGACAGTCAGCTTCAAACACAGTCAGAGAGAGTCAGAGAGAGACGGAAACACCGCGATAGCGGCCGTCATCCAGACACAGCGGGACTGAAGCTCTGTACCGGAGAATCTCTAAATCAGAGTTGCTCAGACTTTTTCAGCGCGTGAGCTACTTATAACACATAAAATAATGTGAAGTTTTCATTTTGAAGTGTTCAAACATACAACCAACATCTGTTACAACAGAAACACAGGATTCCTGTTTAAAAACCATGAGAAATCCAGGGATGAACAAATCCTTTTGTGACAAACTAAATGAGTCCTTCACTCAGCATTTTGTTGGTAGCTGTCTTTACAAAGTGACAAACCCCTCTGTATGTCAGCTGCTCTTGTAGAAAATGTGGTTAGTCCCCATCCCTTATCATTTTTGCTATCAAAAGATTTGAATCCCGCAGCCGACTTTCATAATTCATTGAATCTTTTTTTCCTTTTTTGCTAAATTACTCAACACACACTACTTTAAATAATGAAAAACATCAGGATAATTCTTTGGATTTAGAGCATCATTGGAATGTATATTTACAGCCATGAGTTTTTTAGTAATACATAGGTAACACAAATAAATGTAGTCTATGAAACCTTTAGTTTCAAATTTCTTGTTGGTTTTAAAAAGATGTTCATAGAAATTACATCATCACAAAATGATGTATTCTTTGTGCTAAATTAAATACAAATTTGTATTTAAAAGTAACACACAACAATCTAGAGGATTTAACCAAGCTTCATATGGAGCGGTAGTTTTACGTGCGCTGGACAAACCGCTGTCGCCACAAGCACAGATTCAAAGGCGTGTTTACTATTTCATCACTGAATTTTACTTTTTTTGTGGAGACGTGATCACCGATGTTTTTGTAGAGCTGTTAGACAAATAACAAACCATGTCTTCCATGCCGTGTACATGAAATACAGGCAAAGCTTCAAGTAGTGATCAAAGCTAGCTCCTCCCACACACGAACGAGGCGGCGAGCTTAGAGAACACATTTTTGGCCACTCGGCGAGAGAGGGTCGGGCCACGCAAATTGCGTTCGGTGGGAAATCACCTTCAGATGATAGCTATACAAATTCAACATTAGAGAGAAAAATGCAGATTACAAATCATGTTTTAATCATTGTTTTTGCAATTGCATAGCAGGATGAATTGGCTCTAAACTTAAGCGCCATTGTTTTGAGGTTCTGATCCAGTTTCTACTCTTCCTGTTTAGAATTTTGCATTTTTTTGCAGCCACCTATGCAAAGCAAACGCAAAGGATTCATGCAGTTAACATACAACCTGTTTAAAAAGCATTTGTCACAAGAGAGAATAGAAGGAAGAAGTGTTGAATGAGGAGCTGTAGTGCAATCGTCCTTGTTTTGTCACAAAGGCTGTTTTACAGTTAAGAGCAGAAATACCTGATCTAACGTGTCATTCATTTCTCTTGAATTTTAGCCACCCACACACACTACACTGAAGAGCATCTGTTAAGCCTGGCATCATAAAAGAGGATTATATTTACTTTATTTCTGAGAATCTGTTGGTTTCTCTTAGGGTGTAGTCCAGCTTATGGTCAGGCAGGAATTTTTATTCCTGCCAATCAGCAAGTTGAAGCTGTAGCTTCTGAAAATGAGGCACCATCAGCCCTGCTGCAGAGTGGCACTCAGTCTCACATGGGAAGACGTCTGTTTGGAAAAATGAGGAGGGCTTTCACCACGGTGGCAGGGAGGGATGCTTAAATCCTGATTCATTAGTTAAAAAGCATGCTAATAAATTCAACACTTTCAACGTTTCCCAGTCCTATTTAACGCATACTAAAGCTCACATAGCCCTGTTTTTCATTACAAGTTTCAATCAGCACTCAGTATAAAAGCAAAAGTGGTGGGGGGGCCCTGTGGCTTTCAGTCAGCCTTTCAAACCTTACTAATAGCACATAAAGACGTATCAGACATTGTGTGGCAGCACTTTACATGAGTGAGGTACTTTGTTCTAGGGTTGCCAGGCCTAACCTAATGAATGAAGACACTGCTTGACTGCAGATAATTCCCATGGCTCAGTGGAAGAGATTTCACATCAAATAGTGAGGCACTTTTAAACAAACTAAATCTGTGAAACGGTCATTGAGATTCAAAAGGTGAGTAATGCACGATTCAACTGTCCAGTATCACCCGAGAAGATGAACATCTAGTTTACGTCCAAAATGTTTACATCAATCAGTGCTGCACTAACAGGGCAGTTTTCCCTTTTTCTTAAAGGAAGTCCCTGGATACAGACACATGGATCTCATCTTTAGACACACTCTTTTTTATTTTATAATTAAATATGCCATTTCCTCACTTATAAACCCTTTTCCTTTGTTTAAAGCAATGAGTGATGTACCACCTGTCGGGGGGGGGGGGGGGGGGGGGGGGGGGGGGTGCTGGACTGGACCCAATAGCAGGCTAGAGACTGACGTAAGTTTGAAAAGTAGTTTATTATGTGCCAGTCCTGGTGGAGAGATCGGGACAGTTTGCTGCTTTGCTTGGGTGGAGGGTGAGCCGCTGGTCTGAAGGAAAGTGGAGGTGACCGTCGTGATCTGGAGTCCGGGTTGGTTTGCCGTGGAAGGTTGTGGAGGCGTAGAATTCCTTGAAGATGCAAAACAGGATAAGTCAGTTTGCGAATGTTCATGTAAAAACAAGACATGAACTATAGCTTGAGGCGTAGCAGGGGCCAGTAGACTCCACCGCATGAAGCAGACGGACTGACTGACGGACTGAAGGGCATGAGGTCCATTTGAAGGCTCCAGGCTACAGGTGAGCAGATCCAAGCCAGGTGTGTGGGGGAGGTGACCAGGATCCTGACACCGCCTCCACAACACTGGGTCTGTTCTGATTGGTGAGATTCCAGAGTATAGAATATAGGATATAGTAGTGTCCTTTTAATTGGCCTGGTGTTGTCTAATTATTCTTAAACCGTCATTTATATAGAATCATCTCTTGAGATTTTTTTTTTTTTTTTGCAAAAGTAAAAATAGCATTATTAAAAACTGTTAAATTAATCAAAGACAATTTTCACAAAAAAGCATGTATTGTTATCATGATCATTGTCTGAATATAGAACTGCAAGTGTCTATATTTGTCAGTCCTTTCAGTAAAACTTGAAACTCCCCGACTTTGACCAGACCAAGCAGTTTCAGATCCTGCTGAAGTTCGTTTCAGGTGGAGGGACCACAGAAGGAGAATGCTTTATTTTGACCAGGTTCTGTCAATCCTGATGGAATACCAGAGCTTATGAAGTCCTGAGGGTGAAGCTGTGATGTTGCTCTTGTGTGAAAAGTAGCAAATATGATGGTACTAGAATGAGAATGGATTTGTAAATGAAAATCTACCAGTGCAGGAGTATGTAGAGGGAACAGTCAACAGAAGAATACAGGGTGCAGTGGTGACGGAGGGCATTGCTGCCTCATAAATCTCAGCCCTCATGATAGACAGCATCCAACATACATTGCAGCTGCTAAGGTATTCACATATGCGATATCCCAATGGTCTAACTGGCTCATGACTGTGGCAGAAACCAGTGTTTTTTTCTGGCATGAAAAACGAGATCTATTTCAGAAAACTTGTATTGTTTTTGAAGAGTTTTTGATGTGGAGATTAAAAATGAAAATTTTAATTAATGGTGATGTGAAGATATTTACAGTGGGGATAGAAAGTTTGGGCACTCCAGGTAAAATGTTTCGTTATTGTGCATAAAGAGCCCAAGGAAAGACTGAAAGATCTCCTAAAGCATCAGTTTACAGATTCTTTCCTTTAATATGTTAAAAAAAATGAGGCTTTATTTCATCATTTACCATTTTAAAATAACAGAAAACAAAATAAAGGCATGTGCCTGGGCACCCTGCAAGGTCAGTACCTTGTACTCCCCCCTTTGGCAAGCATCACAGCTTGTAAACATGTAAACTGACAGCAATGCTCATCACATCATCAGTAAAGGAAGGGGGCTGTAGCCACAAGACAACGCTGTTTGTCTAAATCTCTGAACACAGCACAGCTACTGGAAAATGTAATGTCTAAATCCTTGAAGACGGCCATAATGAGGATCCACAGTGACAGGCACTGAGCAGAATTGGGCAGACTTCACCTGTTGGAGCACACGCAAATGCCCTCACCTGAGCCGCAATCGTTTGCTGTGAAAACAGGAGCAACGGTGCAGATGTGATTAAGCCATTCTTTTATTGATTTGACATGGAAAACACTTTCATCCACACACACACATGCACCAGCACTACAGGCGATTTATTATGAAGCCATAAAAAGGAGAGACAAACCCCTTCATGAGAAAAATCATCAAAGATTCAGTTCTCCCGCATTGCCGTCACTGGGGCCTCACCCTGGGGGCCCGGTCGGTTAAAACTCGAAGGATTGACATGGGATCACTCCCCAGTGGGCCCACTATCTATATATATTGAAGTTTACCCCAGGGGACGAGCGCCTTCGGGTGGCAGACAGGTCTCTGACTGTGGTTTCGGCTTACAGGCTGAACAGCAGTTCGGAGTACCCAGCTTTCTTGGTGTCTCTGGAAGGGGTACTGGAAAGTACCCCAACGGGGGACTCCATCGTCCTCCTGAGGGAGTTCAATGCCCACGTGGGCAATGACAGTAGCACCTGGAGGGCTGTGATTGGTAGGAACGGCTCTCTTGATCTGAACCCGAGCGCTGTTTTGTTGTTGGTGGCTGGGCACTCACTTAGAGATAGGGGGTCACCCGGGAAGAGCTCGGAGTAGAGCCGCTGCTCCTCCACTGGCTCGAAAGGAGACAGTTGAGGTGGCTCAGGCATCTGGTCTGGATGCCTCCTGGACGCCTCCCCGGAGAGGTGTTCCGGGCATGTCCCACTGGGCGGAGTCCCCGGGGAAGACCCAGGACACACTGGAGAGACTATGTCTCTCGGCTGGCCTGGGAACGACTCGGGATCCCCCCAGAGGAGCTGGAGGAAGTGGCCGGAGAGCGGAAGTCTGGACATCTTTGCTTAGACTCCGGCCCCTGCAACCCAAATGAGTGGAAGAAAATGGATGGATGGATCAAAATGAGAAATGAGGGAGTTATCTGAGGTGAGCAAGTCTCCTGAAGCATGACTAAATATTTTACAGGCACTGCTGGACTGTGTCTTTAAAAACAGAAGGCTGAAATCAGAGAAAAAACAGCTGACCTTTGGAATTGCTGCATCTTTAATGGAGATAATCAAGGTTTAAATGACATCCCAGTGTGGACAGCACTGGAGTCCTACAGGACCAGAGAAAACTGGACTGCTGCTTTCCAGCCTCCTGTTCCTGTGAGTAATTACTGCTCAGTGGTTCAGTGAAACCCTGCAGGCTCGAAGGGGGAATGTGTGACTGCATGAATGTGGATTTGTCCGTCAACTTGTCAAGAAGACTGACACACCATTGAGTTGCTGACAGTAGATGAGAGCTGCAGCATTTCCATTAAGGAGATACACGCCGTTGCGGTCTCTGCTGTTCCATTTCTGCTCACTGACATGCAGGGTGATATGTCAGGACACTCAGTGTTTAGCCACAACATGAAAACCAGTGTCAGTGGAAGACAGGGCAGGGATTAAAGAAAAAAGGCTGAAGAAGACCAAATAAAAATTCTGAAACCATTCTAAAAAAAACAATGAAACAAAATTCTAACTTGGAAAGAGAGCAGTGAAGCTTAGAGGAGAAACTTCAGAGACTTTTAGTGCTTGAAACCTAACAATCTTCTTCTTCTCCACTTCGCTCCACAACACCTCTGTCTCTGCTAGCACATTTTTGCTCCCATTTATTTATCCCATTATATTTACTTGAGTAATTTACTGGAGTAAATGTGAGCGTCCATTCAAATGTAGTAGAGTAAAGAGTACAAATATTAAATAAAAAGTGTAGGAGAGAGTAAAAGTTGCTTACATCTTTGATACTCAGTACAAGTACAAAGTAGCCAAAAAAAGATACTTAAGTAAAGTAGCAAAGTCCATTTACTCAAGTACTTTCCACCTCTGTCTGCATTTCCACACCCTGGAGGAGCGGTGAGCTGCAGGAACTTGATGGTTTAACCCCCCAATCCAACCTCTTAATCCTGAGTGTCAAACAGGGAGACATATGTAGAGTCTTTGGTATGACTTGGCCCTGGATGAAAACACAGCCTTCCAGTCTCAGGGCGGACACTCTTCCACAACACCACGGAGCTGCTCACTTTACATTAGCAAAGAGTTGCATATCGGTGCAAAGCCGCTTTTCTCTGTGACAGAATCAGATGATTCACGTTGCTTGTTTAGACTTTACCACGGACTGGTGCTGCATATCGGTGCAAAGCTGATTATCAATCCTTCAGAATCCGCTGGAATTACATTCATTGTATAAACAGTTAAAGAGTTTTGCTGGTCAAAAGAATATAAACACTTGAGTTAAAGTTTCAGTGTTAAAGGGTTATAGACTAAATAACACATTTATTTGGCCAAAATTACTTTATGCTTTATATCGAATGATCATGTTGCATCACAACCCCTCCATGAATTGCCACCTTAACATGGCTGTCAAATTATGTTTATTTCTGCCCAACTGAGGTTCAGCTAGAATACTGAGATCCTAAAGAAAGAAAAAAAGAATCCTTTTGTTTCACTGTGGAATCCAAAGAGCAAGAAAATCTGCTTTAATATTTCAGCTCTAATTGAACAATTCAAGCTTTTCAAATATATTTTCTATTCCCACTTAGTCTTATGCTAGGTTACAAAGGTTGCCTGAGCTTATCCCAGCTACATTAGGGCAAAGGAAGGATACAACCTAGCCTGGTGACCAGTCCTTTGCAGTGCCACACACAGACAGACACTAGTAAGGACAACTGATAGTCACCAATAAACCAATGAAGCAGGTTTTTAGACTGTGGGAGGAAGCTGAAGTTTCTGGAGGAAACTTGCATCCATGAGCAGAGCATGCAAACTCCAAACATTCCAGCCAGGATTTGAACTCAAAGCAAGAAGATCCTGGGCTACACCGCCATGCAGGCCAAGAACAGAAGCTAGCGTCAAATAATCAAACATTAACACCTACAGTACACTACTAGACAAAAGTATGAACATACACATTCTTTTTACCAATGCTGTAATATTTTCATCTATCTACTGACAGTCTCACAGCACACCACTTCTTCTGCACCAAAGTACAGATTAATCTGAAGCTGGAATTGTGCTGTTCTCACACAAGGCACCTTGACCTGTTTGAAAACAAGCTTCACAGCACGCTTCATTGGATCTAAAAAAATGGAAAATTTGTGAAGAGAGCACAAAATAATCATTATGTCAATAACCGTTCTATTGGTGGTATAAGAAGACAATAAATCTGTCTTGGATCTGTCAATCCCTGCTTGGTTTTCTTTGTGAAACATTACTGTTTAAATTTAAAACACAATGGCATGACAGCGTCAACTGACCAGTTTTATTTTGTGAATATTTCTTTAAATTCTAAAGACTTGAGTTTATTAACATATAAATCCATAATTTTGCAAGCATTAACATAAAAAATACACTCAATGAACACTTTATTTATGACATGATGCCAGAAGATGGTATATTGTGGTCATAAAGGGATGGACATGGTCAGCTACAATACTCAGGGAGGCTGTAGCGTTGCAACCATACTCAATTGGAAAATATTGGTCCAAAGTGTGCCAAGAACATATCTCCCACACTATTACACCACCACCAGCCTGAACCGTTGATACAAGATCCATGGATCCATGTTTCCATGGTGTTGATGCCAAATTCTGACCCTACAGCAGAAATGGAGACTCATCAGACTAGACAGCATTTTTCTAATCTTCTATTGTCCAGTTTTGGTGATTCCGTGTGAACTGCAGCCTCAGTTTCCTGTTCTTAGCTGACAGGAGTGGTATTAGTGTGTTCTTCTGCTGCTGTAGTTCATCTGCATCAAGGTTGGATGTGTTGTGTGTTCAGAAATGCTCTTCTGCAGACCTCGGCTGGTTATCTAAGATACTGTTGTCTTTCTATCAGCTAGAACCACTCTGGCAATCCACCTCTGACCTTTGAACTCAACAAAGCATTTCCACCCACAGAACTGCTCCTCTCTGAATATTTGCTCTTTTGTGGACCATTCTCTGTAAACCCTAGAGACGGTTGTGGGTGAAAACACCAGTAGACCAGCACTTTGTGAAATACTTAGACCAGCCCTTCTGGAACCAACAACCATGCTGCCACAACATTGAAAAGCGATATTGCATCACTCAGGGTAAGTCAATTCATATATTTTGCTCTTAGTAACAGATACCAGTTGAGAACAGCTGACAAGCCTGAGGGCAGATAGCACTGTTTGTTTTCCCACATTTTAATAAAGATAAGTAACATCTCATTCCTTTCCAGTCTTTATAGTAAGATTTACAGTCAAACCACAATGTGATCAGTTATTATTTTTCTGAATGGATTTGGAGGGTTAGAGTTAGGACCAGTATAAGTATTGTGATAATGGGAATCATTCTCCCATTACTGTTTTTAAAGATGTTCTAGTGTGCTATCTAAGACTTATCTTCCCTGGTGTTTCCAATCAGTTAGATCAGTTTATGTTTGGCTATGTTCCGTTATCTTCCTATTTAAAGCTTCAGTTATTTTTATTAATTTGACTTCTTTTAAGAGAGATAGCAGATAGAGGATGTCTGCTCGCCAGGCAATCCCGTCAGTCACCCAGACGTTCAGGGGCAAGGAACAGAACCAGCATCACAGGGACACGGACACGCCAAGGCTCAGATGTGATGTCCGGTTCATCCTAAGGACACCTTATGAGCACTTCTGTTTCACCTGCACACCGTGTGTGCAGCATTGTGTGCAGGTTCTCATACCTTAACAACTGAAGTGGTGCTTAAGGGAGCACACAGACATCCTCCATCTGCTGTCTTGCATGGGCATCAGGGAGCCCTGGTTACCGCTGCTGCTCAGCGGGTATCTTGCTGTGAGGGGACCGGGCAGTCTCTCTCTTTTTACATGCCTTCATCCACCTCAGAACATAAACACTCACCTGACACAGGTGTCAGCTCACCTTTAGACAAAGTATGCGTGACAGAATGAAATGCTTTACATGTGTTGGTTTGTATGCAGGAGTATGTCTGTGCATGTTTGTATGTGAAGAGTTTTGAAGCCAACAGGTATGTTTGTAACGTTTCAGTGTTGCGGACACACTCCGCCCCTTTTGACTGATGATTAAACCTCCAGCTCCTTGTTGCTTGATGGTTCTAAAACCAGGATAATAACAGGGCTAAGTTGATGCTAAAACGCTGTAGTGCAGGAATAACTGATTTTTAAAACTCTCCAAGTTCTTGTTCTCTCTAATTGCTGGTGGAAACTGATTCCAAAGTTTAGGGGCCAACACAGCAAAAGCACGTTCCCCCCCGACATTTACATTTAGTTCTGAGAACCAGTAACACACACTGGTTCGCAGAGCGTAAAGACTGTGGGGGGGATATGTTATTAGCAGGCTGGAGAGGTAAGAAGGTGCTGTACCTGTCAGGGCCTTAAAAGTAAAAAGAATTTTCCTAAAAATCAGGATCTGCACCTGCAGCCAGTTCAAAGAGGCCAAGCTCAGAGTTATGTGGTCAAACTTTTTTGCCCCTAAATAAATCTGCCTGCTGCATTTTGGACCAGCTGCAGTCTGGCTATTGAGGCCTTGGGTAACCCAGCACACAAAGAACTACAATCATTTAGTCTGGACAGCACAAAGGCATTGGTGACTATTTCCAGGTTCTTTTTTGAAATAAAAGACTAGCCAGACGTTGCATTTGAAAAAAGCAGGATCTGGTCACAGCATTTATTTGGAGGTCCAGTTTCAAAGCAGCGTCAAGTTTCACCCCCAAGTTAGTGACCACAGACTGTTCAAAAGGGGCAAGAGAGAGAAGATCGACATCATGATCCTTTCGACCACTAGGGGTAAAGACAATTACCTCGGATTTGTTTTCATTTAGGTCGAGAAAGTTAGCTGACATCCACAACCTAACTTCAGCAAGGCAATCAATTACTCTATTAATCGTGCGGTCAGGTCCCTCACATATAGGGACATAAATTTGGCAATCGTCAGTATAAAGGTGGAAATCCACCTTATGCTTCCGCAATATCATTCCCAGTGGCAACAAATAAATAGAAAAGAGCAATGGGCCCAGAACTGATCCCTGAGGGACCCCCCACTTCAGGGGGTAACACTTAGACGAGTATGGGCCCATCTTAACACAGAGAGACCTGTCTGAAAGGTAGGACCTCAACCACTGTAGTGCTTCCCCAGAAAGCCCCACCCATTGTTCCAGCCGACCAATCAGGACCTCATGATCAACTGTGTCAAAAGCTGCTGATAGATCAAGTAATAAAAGAACCACCTGTTCACCTGCATCTGTTGCCATTAAAACATCATTAAACATTTTTAAAAGAGCGGTCTCTGTGCTGTGTCCAGACCTGAACCCTGACTGAAGAGGTTCCAGGATCTCATGTGCCTTTAAGAACGAGATCAACTGTTTGTAGACAATGTTCTCCAAGATTTTTGCACCAAAAGGCAGGTTGGATATTGGCCTGTAGTTTGACAGTAAAGCAGCATCCAGCCCTGGTTTTCTCAGCAGTGGCCTTACAACCGCCTGTTTAAAATTGAGTGGAACTTGAGTGGACGTAAGACTTGTGTTTCTAATAGTTAAAACTGCTGGTCCTAACACTGCAAAGACTTTCTTAAAAAAAACAAGCCGGCAGAACATCACAGGAGGACCCAGTTGGCTTAAGCCTTGATAGCAACCTTTCTAACTCAATAAGAGACACCAATGAGAAAGAATTACGCTTAGGAACTGGTTTCTGTGGAGTTGGAGGAGAATAAGTGGAGCATTGTGTGAGAGAGGACCTAATACCAGCAACTTTGTCCATAAAAATACACAACATTTTTCACAATTTTCCACAGAGCCTTCTATTGAGTTTCTACTCCCATCTGAGTCCAATAAAGATCCCAAAGTATTAAAAAGGATTCGTTGATCACCTGAAGCAGAAGAAATAATGTTAGAATAAAACTGTCTTCTAGCTTTTGTGACAGCTTCATTGCACATGTATAGTTTATCCCTAAGGAGATCTTGGGAAATTTGAAGTCTGTCCTTAAATTTTCTCTCAGCTTTCCTACAGTCACGTCTCAAGACACGGATTTCCTCAGAGTTTCAGTGTTCAGATATGTGTCTTGGTTTTTTGATGGTGAGGGGGGCAACATGTTGTAGTGACCACCTGTGTGTCCCATACAGATTTGCCTGTTTTCCACCAGCAGACAGCCCGTATGCACCCACTGGCCCAGACAACCCAAAAACCCACAGAACTTGCATGGGTCATCTGCTGTATGAGTGCATGTGACTAAGGCTTTAATCTCCATAAAACCTGCTGCAAGGTCGGCCACAGCAAACTGACATCCCAGAGGATGATATGAAGAATGAACACTGCTTGAAAAAGGTAACTCTAGAGAGCAGATTAGAGTAAAACACGTTAGACAGGGGTAATGGGTGGAAGAATGAAGGCACGCACCAGAAGGAGAGCTGACCAAAGCTTTTTTTCTGGTACTTAAAGCTGTGAGTTAATGTGGAAGGACTGTGCCTGATTTGACTTCATCTGAAAGCTTGATTAAAAATTAAAGACTAGTCCCTGACAGTTTGCAGTGTTTGGAGTTGTTCAGTTTGAAGACTTTCACATGATATATTCAAGTTTAAATGGGTCTGTAAATGTGTGTCAGTCCCATCCAATATTGTTGCAAGAAATATTATTGTTACGTATTCTACATGTACAGACTGTAACCATCTCGGTAGTGGAAATAGCTTTGAAGACTACATAAAGCACATGATGTTTGGAGGGCTGTAAAACTGACGGCAGAGTTTGAGACCGTCTTCATGGCTGAATTGGTGTTCCCCATCTCTGTTTGTGCTGTACCATCGGACACCTGAATGTGGGAAAGTTATGAAATGAAAGATTTTATGGCTGTATTTTTGGAAGAAATGGTTAGAGAAAAGTTCAGTGTTATAATACGCACGTAGTATGTCATTATTACATAAAATACTACAAAAATGAACATGCTTAGGCCTGTGAGGCTGTTTTTTGTAAAACATACCATCTGGACTCTAGAAAGAGAGAAAAGGATGAGAAAATCTGACGCTTCTCAGGGGGTTCGAGCTTCCTCAAATATTTAGGCCCAGGAAGTTATTCCAGTTAGCAGATAGAAGCTAGACGCAACTAACCTCAGCTCCTCCAGCAATAATCTTGGTTTTGCAACACAGAATCTGTTCAAAGACCATTTCTGTGGTCAGAACCGGTTCAGGATGAAGAATAAGCAGAGACATGAGACAGAACGGAGCAAAAAGTAACAAGTTATCTCTGCATCATCTTGTGGCTAAATGCAAACATTCCTCCACCTTCATTTCTGACTCAAACTTTACACTGCTGTCGGTGGGTGATTCTAAAGAAGAGGAAAACTTGAAGTAAGATGCAGGTATCTGAAGAAGCTTACCTCTTCACTAATCTTTTCCTTCACCTTCTTTCTGGTTCAGTTCTTTACCAGCTTGCAGTCACATCATGAAAAATACAGGAGTTTTCTGGGTTTGCAGCAGAGAACTTTGATTGCAGGCAGAGATGGAAAGACAGGAGAGTGAGAGTACAGTATGAAACACTGCAGGACTCGCCTCTCAGTCAGCCTAAAGGACAGAGGTGATCATCACTGCCTTTGATTCTCTTCCTTCTTATTGCTACATCTTCATCAGTAGTTGGGTCAGTTTCAGCTGAACGCAGCCTCTTTTTCTGCAACACCTTACTGTTCATGTCTGTTGACATAATATGTTGGGATCAAAAGGCTACTGATAAAAAGAAGACTCTAAATTTTTACCGAAAATCCAAACATTACTAGAAAGAGAAACCAGTGAGCACAACAAACCTTCCTCAGTATTGATGGTTTTCTTTTGGTCCTCTCTCCAATGATGTAGTGATCCAAGGTAACATTTTTAAGGTAATATTTTTGTCACAAGCAGGCAGACAGCTGGTTCCACTTGCAGCAGGTTTATTATAAGGTGACAGGCAGACCGGAGCAAAGCCCAGCTAAATGTCCACAAAACGAACTCAGAGCAAGAATCCAGGTCAGGACAGGCAGCAAAGAGGCAGATTCAAGGTCAGGTGATCAGATCAGGAAAGACCACTTGGCAGGAAGGCACAAACAATGCTTCACACTGAATGTGTTCCTGAGCAGAGCTCAAATGTCCTTGTGGCTGATTGACTGATCAGAGTCAGGTGAGGAGGCATCCAGACACTGTGCGCCAGGGGGTGATGGGTGATGCAGTCCTGTCAGTACTCTGGGCATGGCTGCTCCCAGGGACCAGAGGGGCAGACAGAGTACTGATTCCTGACAATTTTTCTGTACTAAAACAGAATTCTAGATCTTGAGGCCGGCTTAGGTGATTTAAGAAGATTAAAAAAAAAAAAAAAAACACAAACATAGTGTTGTGATTGAAAAGAACTGTTCTCTTCTGGAAAATCTTCAAACCTGTCATGATGCTGCAGCAGCAAACAACAGCTTTGTTGACAATAGAGAAAAACAACAACGAAAAGACATGTTAAAGAACCCAGCGTTGTTGTTTTGTGTAAATATCTCAATTTTGGACACTGGAGCACCATTTTCTCTATTGTAACTGCACCCCAATACTCACACAAAGGGTAAAAAAATGAGATGGGTTGAACAGCAAATTTCCATTGAAGGAGCTTGTAAACTGTCATGAGCATGTTTACAAGCTCCCATTGGAAGGAAGACAGTGCATGTAGGAAAGAAATTCCATGTTTGGAAAAAGAAAACAGCTTAAAACCATGATAACAAAAGTTCATGTTTGCCCTGGTTGGTGGAAATTGATTTCATTGATTTGAAATTCACAGACACTAAGCATTTCCAGGCACCTCCTCCTTGGCAGTCCCACATTTGAGAAACAGCTCAATAAAAAGCAGAATTCCTCCTGAAACAGATGAGGCCTGATTATTGCTCTAAGCTCCATGTTGATCGAGTTAATGATTTCTTCTTTTTCTTCTCTCAGGGGTCTACCTGAACTTCTCCTCCTTCTAACAGCTCCTTCTTCCTAAGCTAAGTTGTTCATATTTCTTTTTTAGAAAAAAACTTAATGCAGTCACAATTCCTCAAAGCCTATTCCCATTCCAGGTGAACGTTTAAGATTATTGCCAATAGACAATGCCACTCCCCCCACACCCACACCCACAAAGTCCTCAAAAATGTACTTGAGGACTTGGCTGTGAGTGTGTGCGTCTCTGTGGCTGCTGCCAATTGGTGCTGATGTCCTCCACCTGTTCCCCTGCGTATAAGTCCCTGGTCCTTGTGTCTCACTCCTTTTTAGTTTACCGGCAGTGACCACTTATTTCTGAAGCCTGAATTCCTGAAACCTGAGGTCTGAAAAAGGTTTCAGGCTTCAGAACTGAAAAAGGTCTCATTAGGCAGAAATGTTTTCTTCCTATTAAACTTACGCTTTTATTTTGTCTCATGTGTCAGTGATTAGACTTACTCGAGCCAACTTACCTGAGCCAAGTCTCCAGAGGTGACTTACCTGAGCAAACCTATTTGAATCAACTTTCTTTTTAGGGCCAACTTATCTGAACTGCTCTCCTGGTCAGCATCTCTCTATTTCTTGTGCCCTATAAAGTTCTGTTGTGGCAAAGTCCTGAATCTGTCCTATTTTGATTGTGCTCAAACCAATTCCTGATTCAACAGAAGCCACTTCTGAAGCTTAACAAGTCAAGGAGCCAACAATTGGAATAAGCAGACTGAGCCCAGAAGGAAACTCAGACAATAGGATTGACGTACTCTAAAAACGTGTGGATGACTTGAAACAAGACTCAAATAAACAATGTGTAATTATTACAGGATTAGAGATTTGTTGTGGATTTTTTTCTGAATGAGAGAACCAAACTTTAGAAGCATACACAAAAGTTTTAATGAACAAAAGTCAAAAAACAGAGTACACGTTGATCAGACGTGTAGGGAATGTCCCAACGTTGAGTGGCGCATCGCCTTTTTATAGAGATGTACAAACAACTTTGCACTTTTCATGACCTTTAGATCTGCTGCCTCAAAGTTTCACTCTTGCATCAGGCGAGACAATTTTAGTTAACACTTCTCTAAAAGAACTGGTTTGAACAGGATGTGTTTTTGCTTTTGCTAAGGTCACCGCTCGGTTGTTAGGTGCAGCTAAACAGATTTCAACAACTGAAACAGAAGACATGTCTGCAGAAACAGTCACACATGAAATCTTCAATAAAGTTACAACAGAAGATATAATGCAATTAATACAAATTACTATAATAAACTGAGTGTAATAGGAAATTATCATCACACCTCCCTCCTCGTGTTCCTACTAGTAACAATTCTAATGGAAAAAAAAAAAAAATATATCAAAATGTGAAATTAAAAGCAACATAATGCATTCACACTAAAATTCTTTAACGAAGCACAAAACTCAAGCTAAAAAGAAGCATCAACATTCAAGAAAGTCGAAACTCAAAAAATTCAAATGTAACCCACAAAATGCAGGCAAAGGAAACATTAAAGTGATTTATATGGTAAAGAAAAATATTAAAAAATTAAACTAACTCAAGAACAAAATAAAAGTTAATCATAACATTCAAAACTCAATAGAAAGTTAAGATACAAGCATCACACAGTTACAAATCAAGTAAATGATAAAAACAACCTGGGAAATCAAATCTGGCACCTAGAGAAGGTTTAAGACAATTCATCAGTGAGGCTACAAAGTTAAGAAACCTACACAACTGCTTCATCTTCATCTGTTGGTCAGCAGTTGTGGAATTTTCGAGGTTGGTGAGGGCTCGAGCTTGCAGCACGGACGGAGCAGGGTTCAGGAGTTGCCAGCATCACAGCATTTTGAGCGGCATAATTCAGAGTCACAGTTGAAGCAGGAGGAGGAAATACCACCTGAAGACTCTGTGTGGAGTTCAAAATGGCCAGAGGATAGACTTATGTTTCCAATATGATAGGGATTAGAGTCAGAATGGCACCTATCATGAATAGGGCAAGTGTAGTAGGCCAGTGACAATATTCATGGAGGGGGTGTCGTCTGTTGTCCGTTCTTAAGAGCGTTGACCTTAAGAAACTGATTCAGAGCATTGGTCACCTGAGGCGTTCTCAAGAGGCGGAACACTGTGACAGTGGATGCATGTGTGGCGGGACGTCCTCTTACAAATACGCAAACGGAGACAAGATTTGGTGGTAGTAAAATACACTATTTAAAAGCCTAACAAAGTTCTAAAAAAGAAACAAAGAAAATGTACTCGCACTGCTGGACCCCGATCCAGACCCTGGGTGAGGATGGCTGCCTCCAAGGACCCCCTTCAGCCCTCTGCCACTGTGGTTGGTCAGCTACATACAACCAGGGGATTTCCGGTCCCGTCCCCCTCCCAACCAGGGGCTCCTGCTAAGGGCCCCAGCACCCACAAACACCCCACAAGAATAATTAAAAAGAAACACCCTAAAAACAGGGGGGTGTACCTGAGCAGGACACCACACGAGTGGGTAGAGGCAAAATGGAGTCCCCCTCCATACAATGCTGAATGACCCAACAGCTACAGCAAAGACAAAAGATCGTGGGGGGGGAAGACAGCCACCTCAGGCAGGTCCAACACTGAGAAGAGTACAAACAGTTAAAAATTGGGTTAAAAGGAGCAAGTGTTGAGCTCAGAGAAAAGAAACCAAACAATAAAACAGTAAAAACAGCCAAACAAAACAGCAGTGGCAACTCTGCTGGTAAAAAGAAAAAAGAGATTAGTTCTTCCTGGGACGTGCACAGTACATTTACAAACTCATTTTACCTTTTGGGCCCCAGGATCTGAACTCATCTCTCCATCTGTCAATGAACATACAAATTTAAAAATGTTGGGCAACTAAGAGTCTTAAAAGCTTCAATACAAAAAAAAGAAAAAAAAGAAAAAAAAAAAAAGAGAGAGGGGGGGGGGGGGGGGGGGGGGGGGGGGTCCTCATTTGCAGGTGACTCATCATAGCCAGCCAGGAACCCATGTCTGGTTTTGGATTCCCACAGCTGTTATTTATTTGGCTCATGAGCCCATCTCCACACAGGGGCCAGCTGCGGCAATCAGGTGTAAACTATGGTGTGTCATGAGGGACAATCTACCTCCCACAGTCCTGCCTGCCACACATGGACCCCCATGGCACGCTCAGCAACCCTACAGCAGTCTGTGCAGCCAGCAGGATCTGGTACAGCCCAAGCCAATGCTGGTGGTTCCACCTCTGCCTTCTAAAGCTCTAAATCAGCACAAAGTCACCAGACTGGAGTGAATGGAGGTGGCCTTTAGCAGGGCGGCGCTATGCAGCAGCCACCTGAGAGCAGAGATCTGGCAAAGTTTTGGAAAGGTTTGCATACTGCTTTCGCACAGGGCCGTATCTGGGGGAGGAGCCTTGGGGGGCCCCACAACATAGGGAGGACAGGCAAACCGGATTTCAAAAGGGCTCATATTGGTTTTTTCTCGTTTACTCATCCTCATGTACACTGGAATGTACAAGAGGAAGAGCTTTGGTCCATGTTACACGCTCAAAAGGCTTTGTAGGCGGAGGGTGTACAGCCTGTTGCACTTTTGAACCTGTTTGCCTGGATTGGGAGAAGCACAGATCATACACGACTGACCATACTTTTGTGCATAAACTGTAAGACTTTTTAAAACCAATTTTCAAACATCATATTCTGCATTCCACCTTTTGACACGTGGTCTATGTTGACTATGTGTCAATTTAGCATAGTAGGGAAACAGGGCCGAAGGCAGACAAGGTTTACCATCAGGGCCAAATCATCAGATCAAACTTTATTTGTATAGCACTTTTCCTATGATCCAAAACACAAAGTGCTTTATATAAAACAGATTTAAAAAACAAACAAAAAAAAAAAACAAGCACGATCATATAAATATCCATCTGTTACTGTGGAGCCAGCTGAGCGCCTCAGGTATTTCTCCTCAGGAGAGGTCAATAACCGCGGTGCTGTCAGGGGATATGGAACAGAACAGATAGTTTTATCATACAGGCTCTGACAGTACGGCTGACGCTCTACCTGGCCGGGATTCCAGAGCTCCTGTTTGCAGAGACTGCAGTTCAGATCATTGCCCACTTCAGGTCATCCTTCAGAAACTAAGATCTGAGCTTAAGGAGAAATACCAACTAATTGATAAAATACTGTCAGTTACTTTCCCTCCACTCTCCACCACGAGAATGAAGCGCCGCCGGCTGCTTCGTGAAGCGGTAACCCGATACGCAGGTGAGCCTTCCGGGGGTTTGGAGAACATCTTGCCCGATGCTCTGGAGGTCCCACCTGTGAAGCTTCACCCCGGATCACTGTCTGTCATCGGCGTCATTCTGGTGCCTCACAAGCCCCAGCTTTCCGTGCCGGCAGCCCAACACAGACCCCTGGATCGACCCAGTCCTCATCCTGGGAGACTCCACTGTCCAGCACGCCAACATTAAGAGGTGCCACACACCTTTCATGACTATACCCACCAGCTCACCAGTACACACCCTTCAGCCACAACTGTTATAATACACGCACCCTACTGTCAGATGTCTCCACCACATACAAACAACACCAAATACGGAAAGGAAATTCAATCCAAAATCATCTCTGGATTCACCTGCTACACTGAACACGGCTCTTTTAAACATCAGGTTTCTGTCAAACAGGTCTTTTATAATGAATGATCTGATTGTTGACCATCATTTGAACTGTCTGTTTTTAACTGAAACCTGGCTTGGTACTGATGCTCCAGCTATTCTCACTGAGGCTTCTCCACCTCATTATAACTTTTTATTTTCAATCAGGGGAGGTAAGAGAGGTGGTGGAACAGCATCAATTGCTCAACAAGGTTTTAAAACTGAAGTTTTTTTATCATTCTCCTAAGACATAATAGGATTTTAATTAGATTTTAATCTTCATGTTGACAACCTGACAGATCCTTTTGCCTTTGAGTTTCTAAGTATTTTAAGTAGTATGGATTTGACCCAGCATGTGGCACAGCCTACTCACAACCGAGGACACACCCTGGACTTGGTCATTACCTACGGCCTGTCTGCTGGTGTGTCTTCTGTTGTTGACTAGGCTGTCAGACCATTACTGTGTGTTTTTAAGATGACTGGTTTTATCCAGCAGGAGGCCTCAGTGAGAACTGTGACGAAACTATATATAAATCCTGAAGTGGCTGCAAATTTTACTGACATTTTAAAACAAACTCCTGCTCAGATTTTACCTCAATCCTGCGATTCCTTAACTGACAACTTTTACAACAGACTGAAGTCTGCCATCGATCTCGTAGATCCCCTGAAAACAAAAATCCTGAATCAGAGTCCAAAGACACCTTGGAGAAATGAAGCTACTCTAACTCTTAAGAGAATTTGCAGACGAGCAGAAAGAAAGTTTAGAAAATCTAATTTAACAGTCGACTATGACTTTTTTAAAGATCAACTGAAAATTTACAACCACGCTGTCAAACAGACAAGGACACTTTATTTTTCCAATCTCATCACAGATAATAAACACAATCCCCAGTTTCTTTTTAAAACAATTGTTTTTCTATTAAACAAAGATTTTAATAAATCTATAATGCCTCACTCACAGACTGCATGTGAGGACTTTGTGGACCACTTCAGGAGTAAAGTCACTGCTATCAGATCTAACCTTCAACCGGTTCATAGCACTAATTGTAATAGATCCGTGGCGTTGGCTTTACCTGAGGAAACACTGGAGAGTTTTGTCCTGGTTGATGAGATGATGCTTGGTCGAGTTCTTTTCCCAAGCAAACGCTACAACCTGCCTTTTAGACCCCATTCCCACTTCTCTTTTAAAAACCCGTCATGGATTCTTTGAGCCGGAACTTTTAGCCATAGTAAACTGCTCTCTTCAGACGGGTGTCTTCCTCACTGCCTGTAAGACGGCGGTGGTGAGGCCCCTTCTGAAGAAGAACAACTTGGATCCAAATATTATGGACAATTATAGAGCTGTATCCAACTTACCATTTTTAGGTAAAATTATTGAAAAAATAGTTTTTTACTCAGTTGCATGATTTTCTAAATAAACATAATATTTTAGAAAAATGTCAATCTGGTTTTAGGACAAATCACAGTACTGAGACGGCCCTATTAAAGATTTTAACTGACCTCAGCAATAATTCTGACACACAGAAACTTTCCGTTCTGGTGCTTTTGGATCTTAGTGCCGCCTTCGATACAGTAGATCACCAGATTTTATATCAGATTTTATACATACTTGAGAGTCGGGTTGGCCTCTCAGGAACTGTTCTTAACTGGTTCCGTTCCTATCTCACAGATCGACATTTTTCTGTAAGTATGGATACATGCTCCTCTAGAATCCACAAAATAAGTTGTCGGGTCCCCCAAGGGTCGATTTTAAGACCTGTACTTTTTAATTTATAAATGTTCCCTTTTGGGGATGTCATCAACTTTCACAGTTACGCTGATGATACACAGCTTTACATCATTGTGTCTCCTGATGACCGTTCACCTGTAAACACTCTTTTTAACTGTATTTAGATATAAAGTCGTGGATGGCAGAGAACTTCTTACAGCTCAATCAGGACTAAACTGAAGTTTTAATCATCGGTCCTGAAGAAAAGAGAGATGGTTTTACCAAAGTTACAGAAATTTAAACCTTCTCACTGTGTGAGAAACCTGGGCGACTTTTTGACTCTGAACTGAATTTCATCCCTCATTTTAAAAATGTCATTAAGACAGGATTTTATCATCTTAAAAACATTCCCAGAGTCCGTCCATTCCTCTCTTTCCAGCACAGAGGTGCTGATGCTTTTATTTTCAGTCCTTTAGATTATTGTAATGTCCTGCTCTCTGGTTTACCCAAAATGTCTCTTTCAAATTTACAACTATAACAGAACTCAGCGCAAGTTCTGATGAGGACCAGGGGGCGGGAACACATTAAACCCATTTTAAAATTTATGCTTTGGCTCCCTGTGCGTTTCAGGATTGATTTTAAAGTTCTTTTAATGGTTTATAAATGTTTTCATGGTCTCGGACCTTCTGATTTAAGTGATCTACTTTTAAGATATGAACCCTCGCGGATCCTGAGGTCCTCTGGCCTCTTAGTTGTCACTAAGGTGAGGACCAAAACCTATGGGGAGGCCTCGTATTATGGTCCTCGTTTCTGGAACGGTCTGCCAGAGAGCCTCAGGGCCGCAGAGACCAAAGAGGTTTTTAGGAAGAGTCTCAAGACCCACCTTTTTAATTTAGCTTTTTTATGACTTTTGGAATTATTTAATTTGATCTTCTCCTCTTTTTTTAATGTATGTATTAACTTGTATTTGAATAATTTTATGATTATTTTATATACACAATTATTGTTTTAATATACTAACCATGTTTTTTAAAAATTATATTCACATTATTTGTTTGTTCAATTGTTTAAATGGGACGGCAGAGCTGTAGACTCTGCTGTGTCACGGTCTGAGCAGACTGCATAGCCTGCGCAGCAGTGACCAGTCAGTGGATCAGTGGACCAGTCAGTGGATCACAAGAAGTAGAACCGTCTACAGACAAAATGAGATTAGGATTATTTAAAGGAGTGTCCTTTAAATCAGGACGAGGTGTATGTGAGATTTAGCTCAGTCATGTAATTATGAAGTTTGCCTTCCTCCAGAGTTAGAAGAAGAGTAGAAGGATTCAGAATGTTGCAACGTTTCACAGTAACATTTGGTAATTTCAAAAGAAATGTATGTTATCTGAGAAATCTAGGCAATGAAAAATGAGAACTGTCAGCTTCGTCAATCCAGTCAAGTCTAGGAGTCATGGATTTGGAAGAGGTGAGCTCACCAAGGGGCTTTGAGAGGTCTGAAAAAGGAGGACCAAAGGCCATGCAATAAGAGCAGAATCCAGTGAATGACAAGAGCTGTTTAACTGTCTCTGGTCGAGGGGCCTGTTGGATTTTGTGGCCAAGAAAAACGACAACAGGGTTCCAGAATTGCATTTTGTGTTTGCTGATGAGATGATGAAACAGCATGTTCAGTAGTTTTTTTTTTTTTTTTTTTTTTTTTTTTTTTTTTTTTTATCAGATGCAGAAGTGCACCTTTAGATCCCAGATCCTGCAACTGATCAGTGGTGAACTTGGCAAAAGAAACAAGAGGATCACTTCCTTTAACTCTGAAGAAAGTGAGCTGAGAGGGAGCGCAGCGCATCACAGAACAATAGAGCCTGCTTGTGTGTAGAAAGTCAGAGGCATTAGACAAAAACATTCTTCAAAACCTGCATCAGTGAAACCAGAAATAGAAGCAGTGCAGTGTAGTCTGCAGGGATCCATAAGATCAACAGAAGAAAGAACACAGTGCTTAGCTTTCCCTACAAAGTTCACAGTTTGATCATAATTGATCCACTATTCATACACATATAGAGGTTTCAGGCCCAAACTTCCTTCAAAAGCTAAAATGAACAAGAAAGCAGAACTGTGAATTCTCCTTAAGCACATCTCCACTGGCATCTACAGAAAGCAAATGTTCATCAGCAACGCTAACATCAGAAATGTCAGAAGTTCAAGTTACAGAGTAAGTTCTTGGCTCAATGTCCAGGCTTTCCACAGTAGAAACAGATGTTGGGGGCTTGTACTGCTGAGGAGAAGCGGCCTGAATAGGAGCCTGCTGTGGTGACGGAGCAGGCCCAGCAGGTGCATGCTGGAGCAGACAAGGCTGAGCACAGTGAAGAGCATCAACTTTTTTCTTTCTTTCATTACTTTCCTTCTCAGTCTGTCTGGTCTGCTGGGATGTGCATGGAAGTCTTTGTGGCCCCAGTGAGAGATGAGTGGATGTCATCCAAGAAGCGGCTTTTCAGCAGTGCCTCAAATGGTATCATCTGGTCACCCGGGTAGTTGGGAGGGTCATGGCATGCCACTGAAATAATCAAACACAGTCTGGAGACGGACTAGATGGTCCTTTAAAGGGCTTCCCTTTAAAGGGGTGCAGTTGTGGAAAGACTGTTCTCGAGAGCAGTTTAGTTTGTATGTGAATATTATTCGAGCCAGTAAGTATGCTTGGAACATTTGAGTGTGTGTGTGGCCCTTTAGACTAATATTTAAACCTGACAGCAGTGCTGAAAAAGCTCCAGTTTTTCAGTTTGCTTACTCTCTAATGTGTAGATGAAAGAATAAAACAGACAATATCAACATCAACCATTTCAATTCTGAAGTAAAACTTATAAATGAGGTAGTAACCACTAATGTGTAAAGTACAATTAGAGAATGCAAATATGCATATGGGCAGGACTGTAGACAATCCTTCAGGTGCAAAAGTTCTGCAAAAAGACCCGGTGGATAAAGCTGTAGCTGAGTCTGGTGGTTCTGGAGTGGAGGCTTCTGTACCTCCTTCCAGAGGGCAGGAGGCTGAACAGATTGTGTGCAAGATGGTTTGCACCATTGACAACTGTCAGCGCTTTTTGTGTGAGGTGGGTGGTGTGGTGAGGGAAGTGGTGCCCCAATGATTTTACTGACTGTGTTCACTATGCACTGCAGGACTCTCCTGTTGTTGTCTGTGCAGCTTCCAGCCCACACAGTGATGCAGCTGGAGAGGATGCTCTCAATGGTTCCTTTATAGAATGTGGTCGTGAGGGATGGTGAAGCACCTCCCCCCTTCAGTTTCAGCAGGAAGTTGAGACGTTGCTGGGTTTTCTTCACCAGTGACGCAGTGTTGGTGGTCCAGGAGAGGACCTCACTGATGTCCACCCCCAGGAATTTTATGCTGCTCACTCTCTCTACAGCAGCACCATTGATAACCAGATAACCAAATGTTGAGTGTGATCCTTCTGGAAGTTGACAACAATCTTCTTGGTCTTGCTGACATTTAACAGGAGGTTTTGCACACTGCACTTTTCTGTTTTTATTTGTAAAACAAACAGAACTCCTGTACAATTTTCTTCCACTTCACAACGTGTGCCACGTTGTGTTGGTCTTTCACATGAAATTCCAATGAAATATATTTGATTGTGGTCATAATGTGAGAACATGTGCAGAAATTCATGAGATATGAATACTTTTGTAAGCCACTGTATTTATTCCTTTTTGTGCAAGTTGGAGAGGGTTGGGTGGAGAGCAGAGCAGATCACATCATCTATGGATCGTTTGGGTCTGAATGCAATCTGAAAGGGGAAAAACAATACAAGCTGTTGTCACAGACACAGATATCCTGAAAGCAGATAAGCTCCCTTGTAATTGGTCCGCTCAAGCTGCAGAAATAGTTGCATTGACTGAGGCGTGCAAACTGTTCAAGGACCAAGAAGTTACCATCTACACTGACAGCCAGTATCCGCATTCCACACTCCACATTTTCGCCGCCCAGTGGGACAGACGGGGAATGCAAACATCTACAGGAAAATCCGTTCAACATGCTAAATCACTCATGGAACTCCTACAAGCCGTAATGCTCCCACGACAGATTGCTGTGTGTAAATGCAGAGCACACACTAAAGACACAGATCCCATCTCCAGAGGGAATAGCAGAGCAGACAAAGCAGCCAAAGAAGCTGCTCTAGGTCACACTCACACAGTCACAGTCTCAGGTGGTACCAGCCAAGACCAAGACAAAGACAAAGGCCAAGAGAACATCAGCCCCAAAACCCAATCTCAACACAAATCCTCAAAGACATGCAGGATAACGTTACGCCACACGAGAAACACCAATGGCAGGAAGCAGGAGCAACTGCAAACCAAGACGGACTCTATTGCATCAACACCAAACATTGCCTTCCAAGAAGCCTGTTTCAAACCGTAGCTAAATTGAGTCATGGGCGCAGCCATGTCTCAACAGAGGGGATGATATCTATAGTACAACAACACTTCCATATTACCAATGGTTTAAATACCTACTTTAAACATTTTTGTAGGAGCTGTATTACATGCTGTAAACATAACATTCAAGGCAACATTAGACCAAAAAGAGGTCAAAGTCCAAAAGGTACTTATCCATTTGAAATAATTCACATGGACTTTATCGAACTAAACAGGAGTAGTCCACATAAGTACTGTTTAGTGATAGTGGACTCCTTCTCATAATGGGTAGATTTTCCCAGCAAAGAAACCAGATGTTTTGACAGTGGCAAAAGCAATATGCAAAAATATTATTCCAGATCACGGTATCCCAAAAATAATATGGAGCGACAATGGTTCTCATTTTGTGAACCAAATCATTGACCTAATGGCTAAACATTTAGGAATCACCATTAAATATCACTGTGCATATCACCCACAGAGAGCGGGGTTAGTAGAACGGACGAATGGGACGATCAAACTTAGGTTGAAAAAGACCATGGAAGAGATGGGCAAACCATAGGCGGAATGTTTGTCATTAACCCAACGCCAATGGGCGTAACTCCATTCAAACTGGTTCACGGGAGACCTTTCGTCCTCCCACTAACTGAAATATCAAAAACTTCAGAAACAGAGGGAGATTTAGATCCAATCACCAAATGGATGCGTGAACTGTTTAAACAGAAAGAAGTTGTGAGTGCAAATGATCTGCTGAGTTTCCCTCTCACCCAACAGGAACTCCTGAAACCTGGTGATTTGGTGTTGATCAAAGTGATCAAAAGGAAGACCTGGTCCAGCCCACGGTGGAATGGGCCTTACAAAGTATTGGTAACAACACCTACAACAATACAAGTGCAAGAGAGGGACACCTGGATTCATCAATCACATTGCAAAAAGGTCATACCTCTGTCTTGTACCCATGTGTAAACGTATAATAACCAATATGATGCTTGTGCAGAACAATTATGTTGCCTTACGTCAGTTTGATGAACAATGTGACTCTGGGGAAAATGCAACCATTGAAGAGGACGATCATGACGTTGATGAAGACTCCTATGAACTATCACGCCTCTCATATAGACCACGTGTGTCAGGTGCTGAAGACCTGGACACCATCGGTGATGACATGCTGTCCTCCACCTGTTGGCCGGATTGGATCGTCCAAGACCTTCCTGACTCGTTTTATGTTTAATGACTTCTCCGATTTTTTCTGTTGACGTGTTGAACCTTTATTGTTTTATGTTGTGTTCCCAGGATTTCCAGGTCATGAGACTGTCGTCCCAAGCGGGAGGCAATAGAGGAATTTTTCCTGGAACGGCAAGGTTTTCGCCTCTATCTGGTAATCCACCCTGTTAGTGGAGAAGACGAGTTTTAAGGAAAATCTGTACTCAGGTCCTTTCAACACAGATGCTTTAAGCCCACAACAGGGGGGAAATGTAAGATAAATTTGTTTTTTATACTTATGTGTTTGTGTGCTTAAAACATGACTGACCCATAAGGGTGTCTTTTTACTTTTATGCCTTGTGACGTATGACTGCCAAATCTGCCTAGCAACAGCGTGCTCAATAAAAGGGTCCGATCGAGGAGGGGCGGTGAGAGAGTTCATCTGAGGGCAGAAAAACTCCAAGAAGGTCCCTCTCCCGGTCGCGACCCTAAAAACTATTTCCAGTCTCCAGTCTCATTTTTTTCCGTTGTTCTTAGGTTTTAAGTAAACAAGTATTTTAGATCTAACAATGCCCTTATTAAAACCTACCACTTCACTGATCATTCATCACACATTGGCACGGTGGTTGATGCTTCCACCTCCTAATACTAAGTTTGCAGGTTTTTAAATAATAAAAAATAAAATAATATTTGTTTTGAGAGTTAAAATAAAGAATCATTAAATTATAAAGAATTATTGCATATTACTTATTACATATTCCATGCAGTTACATTGTTTTTGTTCTGAACAGTGGTGGGGATGTTGTGGGGATGTGTGTGTGCGCGCCTGTGCGGGTGGCGCAAAAATCCTATTTCGCCTTGGGCATCAAGCAGCCAAGTCCGAAGAGGAATGTTTTAAGCCTAACTTTGAATGTAGAAACTGTGTCGGCCTATCTTAAATGAGCTGGAAGCTTATTCCACTAGACAGGAGCTTGGTGGCTACAGGCTCTACCTTCAACTGCGCTTTTAGAAATTCTAAGAACCACAAGCAGTCCTGCATTTTGCAGAGTTGTAAAGAGTACCTGAAAACTATACTTGAGTAAAAGCACAGATACCTTTCTGAAAAAATGACTCCAGTCACACTCAAATGTTCAAAAGAGAAACACATTTTTCCATTCGCTCATTCAATTGATTTGGAGTCAGAGTACCTGGCTGCAGGTAAAACATCAGCTGTAATGGTGAATAAACCCGATGGAGCCAATGGACGTCCTAAACAGAACTTTTTTTTTATCTAAAGGACAGGACTCGTGATCTCTAAAATGGAAGAAGTACTTTTATACTAATACTTTTTTGTTTATGTCATTATCAATATCTTTTGTTGAACTTTGATTTAATTCTTCTTATTATTTAACCCTTTGGAACTGACGGACGCCCTCAGGCGTCCTGCCGTGCAGCTGTGAGATCCTCATGATAAAAGTGTCTGAAATGAACTTCAACTTTGTTCTGTGATGAACATTTTATGTAAAAAACACTGCATTTGTTTGTAGTTTTTTGTACAAGAGAGAACTTTTATTTGAACAAATAAGGCAGAAGATGAACGTCGATCCCTGACCCCTGCAGCTCAGAGCAGAGTTCCCGCTGTGGGGGCGGAGCTGAAGCTGTCTGCTACTAGAAATCCAACAAAGAGGAACCGATCATGATTTTATTTTGTGATGGAGGCTGACAGGAATTTTCTAGAACAACCTGAATCAATGTTGACTAAAAACTCTGCGGTTCACCACAAAAGTCCCGCCCACCACCGTTACGGGAGCGAGCAGTTCTAGTAGACAGTAGACTTAAGTAAAGTAACAAAGTCCATTTACTTAAGTACTTTACACACTGGCACTTTGTGAGTGAAGTGTTCTGTTTGGTTGGTAAGGCTCTATGAGATCTTTAATATAGGATGGGGTCATACCATTCAAGGCCTTATAGGTTAGCAGGAGGATTTTGAACTTGATTCTAGATTCAACTGGGAGCCAGTGAAGTGAAGCTAATACAGGAGTAATGTGTTCTCTTCTGCTGGTTCCTGCTAACTGTATATTTTTAAATATCTTCTTGTTTTTTAAATCTGTTTTATTTTAATGTAAAGCACTTTGCGTTATGCTTCATAGGAAAAGTGCGATACAAATAAAGTTTGATTTGATTAGTACATAGAAAGTAAAAATTGCACAGATTAACTAGTGCAGTGCACTTAAGGTCACCAGTGAATTAGTCAGCACGATATCTTCTCACTAGTTAACAAGTGCATCCTTGCAAAAGTCACTAGTTAACTAGTAAAGAACTAAGAGCTAACTAGTTTTAGCTAGTTTACTAGTGTTTCAGTATGCAAATGTGCAGGAGTGCTGGAATTCAGAAAAAGTCCTCCTATTGGCTCTGCAGCAAAAGCTCCAACCTTCTCAGCCCAGGATTAACCTCTTCAGTCCCAGTGTACTTTCACTTTTAATTGAAGACGTGGTTTTTTGTTCTTTCAGCACAAAGAGAAATATGTGAACATTGCATCTATTGTATTTTTTTACATTGTCAATGTAAAAAAATTAAACATAAATGTCAATATGATTTTAATTTTTACGTTATTCTAGGGACCATTGAGGACTTTTAATGTCATAAATAGAAAGGTACTAACAATTTTCTACACATGCCTTAATAGAGGATTTATTGAGTCAATATTGTGATGCATTCTGGTGGTAATTCTTGAAATCATGATAAACTGACCTCGCCTGTCCGTCCAGGGAGACGACCCCTCCTTCATGTGGACATCACTGAGGTTTCTTCTTTTTTTACTTACCAAGAAGGAGGGTTTAATGGCAGGTATGCCCAGCCTAATTTATTCTGTTTAGTTTAGTTTAACAATCAGCTACTGTTCACATTTTATAACAACCGTTTGTCGTTTGTCTGTATAAATAAAAAAATATGTTGTAAGATTGGTCAATATTAATGATATTGAACTTAATTGAATTCATTTAAATTGTATTTGTGTGTCTGTTTTTGTTCTCTTTTGCAATAGCAGTCAGATGGTCATTGGTAATAAAAAAATAAAATCACATAATAATAGCAATTATCTACCTCACACAGTGGCTATTAGGCTACTACAGTGATTGGACAAACTGTGACACATTTTTGACTGTTATCCAATTAGGATCGTTGTCTCGCCCCCATAATGAAAATGTTCACCTTGCAGTATCAATGACAAAATTAAAAAAAAAATTAAGTTTTTAAAAAATGTGTCCTGTGGCTGGAGAGGTAAAGATGAGGAAATCATCTGGCTGTGGTGCAGTGGAAAGGGCAGTCGGCCTGTGATCGCAGGTTCGATGCCCGCCCATGTGTCGAAGTGTTCTTGGGCAAGACACTGAACCCCACATTGCCTCTGATGGAAGGTTGGTGCCAGTGTTCGGCAGCGGAGCCACAATCAGTGTGTGAATGTGTGTGTGAATGGGTCTGTGACTGTAAAGCGCCTTCGGCCTTCAATGAAGGTAGAAAAGCGCTATATAAGTAAACGCCATTTACCATTTACAGAAATTCCAGGGTCTGCAAGATGTTGGATCACTCTCAAACTATCACCAATTGTTCCTTTACCTATTTGATGAAAATGTGTCCATAACTTCCAGTGACAAGTTGCCAACAAACATACAGAATCTTCTTGACATGGTAATGATTAAAAAAAGGGTTTTTTTATTAAAAAAAAACCTGTGCTCACTCTGCTCTGGTCCATCTAGTGACCATTTTAGGCATTACAGTTATGCATACCTCAGTAAAGTTAAGGAAATATTATTCTATCATTGCTAAAAGATGCTATGTAAAAAGAGAAGCATTCTAATTTTTAAATGTTTTGAAAAGTAATCATATCTGCATTGTTTATTGTGAATCCTGGTTCACATCTCATGAATATTTGAAAGTGACAGACTTTGACATACTCCTTGTTCCCTTCTGTCATTTCTCTTTTGTTCTTCATCTCAGCTGCTTTTCTCTCAAAATAAAATTCATATTATAATAAATCACATCTTTGTCTCAATTTCTGTTAATTCCTTGAGAAAATCAGCAAAGTGTCTGGTGAAGTGATGAAAACAAAAAGCTCTTCTGTGAAAACAAAAACAAAAAGAGAACTGCCCCTTTAAAAGCCTTAAGTGCAGTGCTTTGAAACAAACCAATCAGAATTCCTGTCCAGCCCCTTCATTTGCATACATAGTGTCTCTAGCTTACTAGTTGGCACAAATGTGCGCACTAGTTGACTAGTTAGGTTTGTAAATTGCTACAGGTTCACTAGCTGACTTCTAAAATGCTCACTAGTGAACATGAATGAGCCAGAATGGCAGCTAGTATACTAGTTGAACCCAGAAATTGCCACTAGTCAACTAGTAAGAGCTAAAAAGCCTTCTAGTAAACAAGTGAAGATACAATTGTGTCATTAGCTAGTGAGACCTAAAAATCTTACTAGTTAACTAGTCATTTAAAAAAAACTGTGTACCACTTTACTAGTTAACGCATTTTGAGAACTACATGTAAACATGTAAGGCCAAAAAAGCATACTATAAAACATGTCACAGCAAAAAATGTGAACTAGTTAACTAGTAAAGCTGAAAATAGTGAACTAGTTCACTAGTGAGACTTATGTGTGCTCACTAGTGAACTAGTGACAATCTAAAAGGGCCACGAGTTAACTAGTTGTATGCTGACAGTCTTACATGTTTTTTCATAAAAGAATTGTTAATGCAACTAATTAACTAGTGGCCCTTTTAGATTGTAACTAGTTCCCTAGTGAGCACAGATATTCTCTGTCCATAACTTCTAGTGCAATATTTTAGCTATTCTCACAATTTTGTGAGAATAGGGCTTCCCAGTTTCTGTGTGACCAGAGCAGGAGCTTGTTCTGCTGGAACGGTTTGCAGCCAAGTGTGAAGCGACTGGTTTGAGGGTCAGCACCGCTGAGTCTCACCTAGAGAAAGGTAGTTTGCCCTCTTTGGGTGAGTGGAGTGCTCCTTCCCTAGGTAGAGGAGTTTAAGTATCTTGGGGTCTTGTTCACGAGTGAGGGAAGATCAGAGCGTGAAATTGACAGTCGGATTGGTGCGCCGTCCACCCTCATGCAGCCACTGTACAAGTCAGTAGTGGTGAAGAGAGGGCTAAGTCAGAAAGCAAGGCTCTCAATTTACTGGTCGATCTTCACTCCAATACTCACCTATGTTCATGACCGAAAGAGCGAGGTCCTGGATACAAGCGGCTGAAATGAGTTTCCTCCGTAGGGTGGCTGGACGCTCCATTAGAGATAGGGGGAGGAGCATGGTCACCCAGGAGGAGCTCGGAGTAGAGCCGCTGCTCCTCCACATTGGGAGGAGCCAGTTGAGGTAGCTCGGGCATCTGGTCCAGATGCATCCTGGAGACATGTTCCGGGCATGTCCCACTGGTTGGAGGCCCCGGGGAAGACCCAGGACACGCTGGAGAGACTACGTCTCTTGATTGGCCAGGGAACACTCGGGGTCCCCCCAGAGGAGCTGGAGGAAGTGGCTGGAGAGAGGGCATCTTTGCTTAGACTGCTGCCCCCATGACCCGGTCCCGGATGAGCAGAAAAAATGGATGGATGGATGGATTTGTTTAGAACAAGACTCTTGCTTGTCTTGAATACAAATTTCTCCTGTTAAAGCACTGTCAAAAATATGTCATGGGGCCACAGGCATAAACACAGAGTCCCGGAACATCGATTCAACTGAATGATCATGACAGAATTAAACTTTTTAGAGGACAATTATCTTGATACTGTAGCTCTGCTGGATTAACTAGCCAAGTTCTGCCCTTTTTTTTGTTTTTTTTTGCGAAGCGACATCAGCGGAGCATAAAAACAATAAAATGGACCCAGAATTGGTAGCACAAAAAGAGATGTTAACAAGAGAACGATTAAGGAAAATAAAAACGTCCAAGCAGGCAGCAGAGGGATCCCCGTCTCTCTGCTGCTGCCGTTCTGCTCTCTTCCTCCGGTTGCTTGCCTAGCAGTGTTGGGGGTAACGTATAACAAAATAACGAATTACTGTAATTTAATTACTTCTGTCAGTAACAGAGTAGTGTAACGAATTACAGTTCAAATAGAAACCCTCGTTACTTGGTTACTTAGGTTTTGTAGGCTCTGACATTTTCTCTCTGTTTGATGAAATGAAAACACAGATTGGTTTAAAACAAAACGGAGTAACTGGCACATACGTGCACGCATGTACGCGCAGAGTCGGAGATCAAAGTACAGATATGCTCTCATTGCTGCAGTCAAGGTGCTTTTCAAACTTGTTCAAAGATAAGACGAAAAGAGACGCTGTCCAGAAAGGAGTCCTGTCATCTCTGCAGAGCAGCAGGTGATCAGCAGAGCAGAGATCCACACCGTGAACTGATGTGTTTGTAACGAATGAAACCACTCTAAAGCTGCTCTTTGGAGTGAAAGACAAGAGTCCGCTCCTTCCTGGGACTCTGAGACGATTATTTTTACATAAATTTACCCTTTCTTTACTTTCTCTAAGCGTCATGCCACTGATCAATATGAGTTTACGCTCAATGCGCTCTGTGGGGGCAGGTGGTGGTGGGGGTGCATAGTTTGGTAGACCCACAGCCGTGCAGAACTGTGCACAAAAGACAGATGTAGAGAGAGAGAGAGACTGATGCATTAATGTAACTCACTGTCATGGAACACATCAGGTTGTCCAGAATGAACATGGAGGCATTTAATAGTTCTTTGTGTTTCAAAAACTGTCTTGGCTGCAGATTTGATAGACATGAATACAGACATGAATATGAAAATAACAGGATTTTCCACATCTGACTCTGAACTGTAACATAGACCACATATGCTGTGACAGTAACTTATTTTTGTGTCATTTTTCACTCTGTTGTCTGAATTCAAATGAAGCAGGTTATGTTTTGAACCGTGTTCGTATCTTAGACAAGGTTATTGCTTTTAAAATGCTGTTTTTGATTATTTATTTTTATTTTATTTATGTTCCCTCATTTAACCAGATTAGTCCTATTGAGATTAAAAATCTCTTTTTCAAAGGATCTCTGTTAAATGAAAGACAAGGGGATCTTGTTTGTTTGAAGCTGTTTTTCCCTTGAGAATTTGTTGAGTGGAAAAAAAGTACGTAAAGTAACGAGTAGTGAATTACTTTTTCAAATGAGTAATGAGTAAAGTAATTGAATTACAATTTTGATCCAGTAACTACGTAAAGTAATCCATTACTTTTTAGGAAGTAATTTACACAACACTGGTGCATAGATATGTTTCTCCTGCCAGAATTTGCTTCCCCAGTCTCAGACATGGTTCTGGCAGAATTCTTTAACTTCTCTCCAAAAGTCTTTAGTTCTTTAAGAATAAGTTTTCATCTCTTTGGGTTGTCTTGCTGCCTGTCACAACATCCTCACCACTTCAGTCCGGGGAGTTTTCAGCACCAGTACAGTTAGCATTAGCCTCCTCAATGAGCTGAGAGCTCGATAGAGTGTTGATTTTTTTAGCTCTCTTAAATTTTCGAGACTCCATTTTACGCCCCTTCTCTTTCAGTCTCATATATTTATCTTTATATTTTCCTTTTGGGCATTTTATTTTAGCAATTCTTGCCGGACCTCTCTTCCTAGGTAGTCATCCCCTCTAACCCGAAACCAAAAGAGTGCAGCATTTTTGACTTTTTGTTTCCTGTATCATTTTTTGTGATGTGAATATTTGTAAATGTATTTATAAATGATTGATCTTCAAAGGTGTTTTAAAACTTTCCTTCTTTCTACATAATTTTTTTGCAAACAAAGCCCATTAAGGCCAAAGCCCATTATTAGGCAAATTCAAACAAAATAATCACAAAAATCACAAGTTGTACATATAAATATACCAAATAAATGTAATAAAAAAGTGGTGTATAATTTCAAATTTTCACAAAATTTGATATATGTTTAGATACGATTTAAAAGTTGGAGTCAGCAGCGATAAAGTTCAGCTAAGGACAGGAAGACACAACAACATTAGTACAATCACAAAAAGTGTCAAATTTACCTGCTAAAAAATGACCAAATGGAATATGGAATAACCTGTTTTTCATGTGGTTCATTGAGTCACATGGAGTCCAAAGCAGTCTAACATAAATAAGGAGTCAATCTTGCTAGTCAATATGTTCCTCAATTAATCAAACAGTTTGATCTGTATTGTCAATATTGTGCATTTTTGTGTGTCAAGTTTTAAAAGCTGATTTGAAGACCATCTGCAGAAGCTGTTATGATCATTTTGAACAGAAGAAGATGAGGTGATGTAGAAGATGAGGTGATAAGTTCAGTACCACTTAACATCGTTTGCATACAAAGCACATTCAGATGATGTCACAGCCTCCAGTGGATCATTGAAAAACATTAAAAATAGTAAACGGCGCAAGAAGAGCACCCTGGTGTATTGCAGATGTTACCTTTACCTATTCTGAGGTTTTCCCTGTCATTTATTGGTGGTTTTTGAAATGGGTGACGTGGGCTGTCGTCCAGGGTAGCGTTTCCCAGGGGCACCACAGACAAGAGGCAAACCTCCCTCTGTTTTTTTAGCATAAAATATAAATAGCGCGGCACACCTGTTCTTGTCATCTGAAGGTGAATTAAAATGACAAACAGCGCCCTCTACTTCACAACACTCAAACTGGTGCTCTCAACTCATTGCAGTACACTGTGGAATATACAAAAGTCAAAAAAGGCAGGAGGGGTGCAATTCACTGGTGGCTGGGTGGGTCACAAACAGGTAATTGGAAACATTTCTCAATCAAATACCCATCTCAAGCTCAAATTACTTACAGATCAAACCACTTTAATTTATCACACAAAATTACAGATTACATTCATGATGAATGTAATTTTAAAACTCAATTCCAATCTCTCAAAATATAACAAGTATCAGTTTAGTCCAAGGCCGAGTTGATGCGATGCTAAGCGGTAGTTGGTGTCAGACGATGCTAACTCACAATAAAAAGAAAAAGACAGAACTATCTGAAGACCGAGAGAAACATGAAAAGGACAAAATTGAACATTTTTAATGCCATTATTTAAATGGCATACACTTATATAGTGCTTTTCTATTTTCATTGAAGGCCCAAAGTGCTTTACAGTCACATTCACCCACTGATGGCGACTCCACTGCTGAACACTGGCACCATCCTTCCATCAGAGGCAATGTGGGGTTTAGTGGCTTGCCCAAGGACACAGGGGCAGGCAAGGTGGGAATTGAACCTGCAATCCTTTGATCACAGGCCAACTGCCCTTTCCACTAAACCACAACCGCCCCTAAGCCTAAGAACTGTATTAAATATGCACAATAATATTAGAAGAGTTAGGCTCAGGCTATTCTTAGCTTGAACTTTTAACGTTTAGTTAAGTCAAACTCTATTTGTGCATTAAAGGCAGCTAATTAAATACAATTGTATATTCACTTATATCCAACCAGTTTTACTGAAATCCTTCCCTCATGCTATCATTAAAATAGCATAACACAACATGATGACCTGCTGTCACATTATTTAAATAATTGTAATGACATGTATCCAGTACTTCGTCTCTTAATGTCAGTATTATTAGAATGACTCTGTGATGGTTCCTCAACTTGTTGTTAGAAATTGAAAAAATATTCAGCTTCAATCCTGCCAACTTTGATCAAAATCTTTTGCAAGAATGTTCAATTTTTCTATTTATATTAGTTCATACTTATACTCACACTTCTTAAGTATTTGTTGCACATTTTTAGTTTCTACTAAGAGAAGCAGACCAAGTTTATAGTTTTTTTTCTAGGTTGATGAGTGATTTTTAAACCTAAATTAAAAATATGTGATGTTATCCTTATAAGAATTGCTATTTTTTCAAGCTTAAAATTGCATTAGTTGTATATAGTTTTCTTGAATCTTATAGTAGAAGTCATTTTAAGCTCCAAGCAAACATATGTGTGATGTTTACAATACAGGAGTTACTCTCACTACTAGTCATTTTTAAACCAGTCCCAAAAGCTGTAAGAATTTCCAAACTTCTAGTTGTACTGTATGTAATAAGTAGTTGTTACATTTTTGAACTGTTCGTTCATAAGGGTGGGGGGTGGGGGGTGCAACTGGTGTGGTTCGCCCAGGGCGTCATTTGTGTCAGAACCGCTACTGCCTTCATGAAAACTCTGCTCTCTATATGACATTTTGCCATCAATATTATATGTCTCTTCCGTTTGTATAAATAATTCAAGTGCTGCAGTTTTACCAGCTGGACTGAAGAAGTCCACAGTAAAATGTTTAAAATCCCAGAAGAAACACTCATCATGAGCTCTCTGAAGAATCTAAAGCGCTCAGGTTTCTGGAGAATGAATATGAGGAAAATAATAAGGTTCAGCTTTTTTAATGTCCACAAATCCCTTTCTGAAGGGATAAGACTAACAATGAAAATATTGTGATTCATCTAATATTTATTGAACATATCTGTATGTGTTTTATTCGTTTGTAAAAAGCTTTGTTAATCAGTTACTGAAATGTGAAGAAGAGCTTCTGAGGAAAATCTATTCCCTGATAAGTGTGTACTGTAAGTGCCGAACTCAACAGCAATTTAAAAGCTAATCAGCAAAAGACAGGCATTCCCACTAAACCTTCCTCTTCCTCGTGGCATGCAGTAGATAATTTAGCCTTTTTAAACCTCCCTGACTTCCCCCAAAGTCGTCAAGGCAACACTGATCTCCAAGCTGAAGTTGATCAGAATCCCTCAGAACTGGAAGGAAACAAGCTGAGTCTGGCGACAAAAAGGAACACACACGAAATATACTCTTACTAATGTGATGTAAAAAGTTTTATGTGGAGAGTAAACAAATTATGTGGACATTATTTGACTGATAAGAGACCCTGGAAAAGTCTCCCTCCCATCCTCACTCCCCTCCATTCTTTATCGTCTAATACAGCAAATTTTGTTTTCTGTCTTTCAAGTCAGGTATATATTAAAAAAAAAAAAACTCTTTTGTTCAGCAGTTATTTTATTTTTAACTTGTCATGTCCAACAGCTGAGCAATCAGATGTGAGCTGAGAGCTTCTTGTGTTAGACACATTTAACTGTTACAATCGGGGGCTATAAATCTTCTGACACACAAGATATATTAGTATAAACCCATTTTGTAATTTAAAATAAACTTTATTTATTTTCATGTTTGTATCTTTTTTGTTGTACCAGACAGAAAAGAAAGAGGGTGAAGAGAGAGGGATATCGGGGGGGGGCACAAAAGACAGGGGAAAAGGGTGGATTTCAGAAGTTGGAGGATGACTACAGGGGAGGGAGGGTAGACTCATACCACAATAGGCAACAAGATGCTGGAAGTCTATAATCATTACAGTCAAGTGTGAATGCCAGTCCAAAAAGAGCGGGGCCTATTCAAAGACCTCGCTGCCACAAACATACCTGCTGGCTCAAGAGTCTTCACAAACTTGTCAACATACAGTTCACACGCACACTTATGCATACAACCCAACACATGTAAAGCACCTCATTCTGTCAGGCTAACCAGCTCTGCAAAGGTGAGCCGACACCTGTGCTCGGGAAAATGTTTATGTTAAGATGAGGTGGATGATGGAATGTAAATAAAAAAAAGGAAAAACAACAGCAGGAACAACAGCAGTATTTGTATCCTGTCCAAGCACAAGAGTAGCCCTATGAAGGGCACTGCTCTCTTTGTATGAAGAATGGGAGAAAAAAGGATCCCTAAACAAAGCTTATTCCAACCAACCCTTTTGGTAAACTGCGGCCAAACAGTGACCAGTGTCGTGGTCGAAACACAGACATAAAGAAATACAAATTGAACAAACCTCGAGAAGTTCTACAACTTACAACATGGAATGGCCGCACTCCTCTGGATACATCTTTGAGGCATGAAAGCCGGAGTGCGATTATTGCAGGTGAATTGGCACGTTACAACATTGATGTTGCAGCATTGAGTGAGACCCATCTGTCCGGAGAGACACAAATTGAAGAGGTCCGCCCTGGATACACTCTCTTCTGCAACAATCATCCAGTGGATCAACCCAGGCAGGCAGGTTATGGGGTATATGGGTATGGCGCTTGCACCGCAAGAATGCCTTTCTGCCCTTTCAAGATAACCATGTGTCATGACTTGAAAACAAGCAAGCACATCGAATAGCCAGGGGCAATGAGTTGACCAACAGCTTTTCATGTGACATCTGCAGTCGAGTCTATCTGTCTGCAAAGAGGATCGGCCTCTATCCACATCGACACATCCATGACCATTAGCAACCGTGACTAGAGATTTGGCATGTTGATAGCTCACTCCACCACTGTAGTTGTTACTGTATGTGACACTAACTTTATTTTGTCATTTTGTTCATGTTGTATTCACACTAGAAAAAATCTTGCAAAAACAGCAAATTACATCGTAAAATAGTGATTAATTTTGCTATGGAAACCCCAACATTTATTAATGAATTGTTTTTACAACACAAAATGAAATTTTTATGTGTAATTCATATAAACAAGAAGAACAAATGTCAATCTTCTTATTAATATGTTTAGAAGGAAAGTTTTTTAGAAAATCCTGGCAAAATTTATAGATTTCTTCGGGTCACATATATATTCAATTACATTTTATTTATATAGCCCAATATTACAACACAGTTGTCTCAATGGGTTTCACTAACGGTCATTTTACAAAACCATAAAATCAGTCATAAAAAATAAACAATAGCTGGTTTCTACAATAAACTAAACTAAACCAACCAAGAAACTGCATACATGCCCTTAGACCCTGCTTCTCGATTACAATTTCCGTTGTTAGAGGTGCATCACAGAACCTCACAGCTCAATAATGTGACTTTTCTTGTGCTGTTATGCAGACAGTGGCTGTACTTCAGAATTTCTCTCCTAAGAGCACTGCGCCCCCACCCCACACACACACGCACACACCTGCGCACACACCTGCGCACACACCTGCGCACACACCCACAACACTACCACCACTGTCCGGAACTGAAACAACTTAACCTAACTAAAAAAGTGCTCCCAAGCAGGACACAATTCAGCAACCTATGTATTAGCAGGTGGTTAGCACTAACCACTGGGCCACCATATAAGTTGCGTTGAGACGTATGGTTGGTATTAATAGAGGCATCTCTAGTGTTAAAGGTTTGAAGATCTCAGTTGTTAAATGTGTAAAGATTTAAAAAGAAAAAACTAGATTGCCCATTATTTCGTCTTTTTTCGACTGAAAATGAGAGATTTTTTTGTCCAAAATGCAGGGGGGAGGGGGATGAATTTCCAGTGTTTGTCATAACTGCCCTTACACTGACTGGACACTGGCTGTTGGGAGGCAAAAAATGGGCAAACATTTACAGGGCTTGCAGGTGGCCCCTCACGAAATACCAAAGTCGTGGATGGCTTGGCGATCCCTTGGGGCGAAAATGTTCATGCATGTTTTTTTCTATGAGCATGCTGTTGGCAAAAGGTCATAGTGAACACTTAAAACAACACGCAAGAGTAAGTAAGGGTGAATCTTGCTCCAGGCTTTTTCTTTCACAGCTCTGTTCTGATATTTATACGACTTGGTGTCATTGAATTCCAGTCGGGTGCAGAGGGCAATTATTTATTTTCTCATCCATGATCATTTCTCAGATGGCAGTTGACTGTGAATAAAACAGACAAACCTCTGCTTTGAGCCAGCGTTTTCCTCTTTCTTTCCTTTTTGTACCTTGAAGCTATCCCTGAGGGCTTATTTGGTTGCTTTCTTATCCTAAAAGCTTTAAAGAAGCACTAATACACTCCCCCCCAGATTAGACAGTGGCAGCTTCGGGTAAGAAGGGGCGCTGCGCAAAATTATTGATTACATAAAATTTGACTTATGTTTCAATTACTTAATTTATTTTTAAACTACATGAGTGGTGTGTCTACTGTTCTAAAAAAAATCTTAAACTTAAAAAAAACTTAAATGATCAAAGCTTAATCATTGTCATTTGGCATCCCTTCCATCCCTATGCCCAGGCCCTGGTGGTGAACAATGCCTGTGCTGCTTGTCTACAAGGTGAGCCAACATGAGGGCCAACATGAATTTTCTAGTATCTAGAAAAGTCCAGTACAGATCCACACATGTCTGAACAAAATGTACTTTATTCATGGTTTTTCAGGCTGGTTTTGAGTTTAGCCAATATTCTATCATTATGCTGGCTGTTTGGGCTAATTTAAACATTTTAATCTAGACAATTTAATCAAAAACTGTTAAACTGTCATTCAGGAGGACATGCATTGGTTTCAGTTAAGAAGGATCAAGAATGATCAAGGAAAAAGACTTGAATCTATTTCAACGGGACCAGACATCAGTTCATCTGCTTCATAAAAGAATAATGTTTAATCATTAACATTTCAAGTCATAGTTTGAGGTTCTTTTTTCCTACTATCTCTACTATCTCATGAAAGGCTTTTGTGTGACTGTAATCTGTAAAAAATACTCTAACATTCTAAATAACTTTCTGTTTTTCTCTTTGTCCCCTTTCGTTTTTCTAGAACACAGTAATCAGACTCTCAAAGCTGACATAAGTGAGTGCTGATAGCAGTCAGAAGATAATCTAGATTATCTACAGTTAACTCTAACAAGCGCTAAATAACATACACCATTTACCATAACCATGCTTTTGTAGAGATCTTCAAAATGAATAAACCAGATTTCTCAATGTTATCTGTGTCCTGCGTGCATTGCCAACGAGATATACAGTCAAAGCTCCCTTGTGGCGATGAGGCTAAAAACTTGACGGTAGCTTCTCCCATTCACGTTGAGTTCATGACAACACTTTTGGGAAAGCATTGAGCTTCGAATTTGACGCCTGTAAAAGAGGTGGTGACAGGAATTTGCCGTGTGAATTGCGCTTGATGTAAACGCAACATTACGCCAGGCTTGGTGGACTTGTTCAGAAGCATTGCACTTCTCTCCCAAAGGTGCAACTTACACTCTGGAGTGTCTTAGATACATTTTTTTCTTTTTTATTATGCTTTTTTGTTTTTGACTCCTGCGACTTATACTCTGGTGTGACTTTATACAGCAGGAAATACAGTGATTGTTATTCCATGTTCTTGCTCGGTTTTTAACAAACACTGACAAACATTAACAAACATTCAAACAATCCTTGAATTGTTTGGATGGACATGTATGACCCCCCTCCCCCTAAGGCCTGGAATTGCCCACTCCTTCTTAATGAATGCAAGATGCAGTTTGAAAACCAAGTGCAACTTGGTTTTGAGCTCACTGTCAAGATTTCAAGTGTTTTATCAACGCAAACCTTTAGAAAATTCAGACCCCAGTATAATCAGTGGCAGTATGCATAATCAGTTGACCCAGTAGAGGATGAAGCAAAGGAAAATTGCATCACAATTTAAGCTTTTGTTAACCAGCACACACCTCTAGTTTCTGTTAGTCAGTGGTGTACTCCTGTGTAAACCCATGGCTTTTAAATTTACACTTGCAGATTATTTTTTTTAAATAAGCAGCAGGCATAGCATGCTTTTAAAAAATGTGCTGTTTTGACATTATAATGAGAAAACCAGGGTGCGCTGTTTTCCCTCTGCCTCAAAATGGACAGGAACCTTTACTATAAACTCACTCTAGGGTTCACATCAAGACATATTTTGCTTGTTTGACTGAATCTGTTTTTTTCATGAGAGCAAAGTATATGTTGGCAATTCAGGTTAAGGCGTTTTTCATTCTTTTTTAATGAACTCCTTAAAATTCTAACCTTTGAGCTGAAAGGAGGTGTGCTTCCCACAGGGAAAGAAAGGCAGGGCTCCTCCTTCAAATAGACTTTTTGCAGCTGCCAGCAAGCTAGCTCCAAAGCATTAACTGCGTAATAACTTCAGATCTGCAAGGCAACATGACGCAAGCTGGAAATGTGCTGGAGCACAGACATATTTCCACTCAGCCTTCTGAATTTTTCAGCTGGTAAATGGAAAGCTATTATTGGAACATCGTCACCATTGGGCAGTTGTGGAGCAGGATGAGATCAACTCAGTGAACAACAATCTTATGTGACAGTTTTAAGTAAGTGTTGTGCATAGCTAAAACAAAGATAAACCCATCCTGACACTTGCTGCCCATCCCTTCTTGACCTCGGCATTCCTGCTACTCACCCCCCTCCTGTGCATGGTTTGGGTGGTTTGCCTAGTAGCTGCACTCTTGGATTAATCCATAAAGCCCCCCCATCTACCACCTACTCATTGAACCTCATGTACCTTTGCATAGACTGCATAAACATTGAATGAATCGAGGGGTCACCCACGGAAAATGCCTTACCTCCAGCTTATGTGAAATGAGGCCAAATCTGTCACCATTGCTTCCTGATACGTGCGCCACCATTTTGAATCCAGTCGACAGTGATTGGTCCCAGTCGGTCTGAGTCACGTTTTATGGGGAACTCCTGACGCCAATCATGAGTGAGCTTGTTGGAAGTCCACACCCCTCCCACTGAAAGCAGGCTCGTGAGAAGCTGTCAATCAAACATTGAAGGTGGGGGCAGTGGGCACCACATGCTTTTACTGAGGAATCTTAATGGTCAGTTTATAACTTGAATAACTTTCAATAAAGAAAAAGCATTTAAAAATGAGGACTAAGAAGAAGATGTTCAGAAGAAGTACTTGTTGATTACTTGTCTCACTACCACAAAGCAGTAGAGTACTTATGATTGATATTTTTTATTTATTTATTTTTTTTTTTTTCTCGCTTGGGGCTCATCAGTTTACTTTGGACATGCATCCTTAAAGCAGTTGAGTCAAAGTCCCACATCATCTGAGCCCAACATTTTTTTTTTTTTTTTTTTTTTTTAAAGTTATCCCCTGTGCATAAGTGAAAGTGAAGGTGATAGTGTCCCACACCAATCCTCCCAACAGTTTGTTATTTAACTTTGTTAAGCTTGAACTCTGTCAAAGAGGACTAACAAACACAAACAGTAAAGTGCAAAGAGAACAAACAAGAAGGTAGTGTTGGCTGTTGTGTGTTATTGATTATTCAATGATGTGTCTGTGTGTGTGTGTGTGTGTGTGAGGGGGGGGGTGCGTGTGTGTGGGTGTGTGTGTGTGTGTGTGTGTGTGTGTGTGTGGCGTAGTGTGGATGACATCATGTTGTTGTGTTGGATGTAACACCCCAAAATGACCAGGAGCTGAGAGATTCAGAGTTAAGGAACCACAGCAAGCAGTGATGTTGACCTTCCACACCAGCTGGACAGCTGCTCATGATAACAATCACATTTCAAGCTGTATTACCGCTGGTGCCAGTGTGTTGGGTCGGTGCAGTGCAGCAGCCCTCCCCAAGTGTTCGAAACCCCCCCCCTCAGTAACCATATACCCGTCCAGCCCCAGCAGGTAACAGGACGCGCGGCCGAAGGCCACCCACGTCGCCCATGACGGCAGAGCGAGAAAGCAGCTCAGGAGCCACGGGGGCCACCGGTCGGCCGGACCGGTACATACCAGCAGCACCGAGAGTCAGTGATGGGTAGGGCCGAAGACCCCCCCACCCCAATCATCCTCCCCGCCACTCAGTCCAGGGAGAGGGACGCGCCCCACCTCACCCCGACAGCAGGAGGCCGAGCGGAGGAGACAGACCCGCAGGATAGAGTCCAGGGCCGCTCCGCGCCACCCCCCCAGCAGCCCGGGCCACCATCCCTCCAAGAGGGAGAGCCCCGAGAGGCCAAGCCGGCAGAAGCCCCCCAGGCCGTCTGCCACACCGCCCCCCCAAGCCCACCGGCCCCCAGATCAGCCCCGACGAGCCCCTGGGTCGAGCCCCAGCAGCCCCCTCCAACCAGATCTGGGCTCTGCCCGGCGGGCAAGACAGGGGAGCGCTGATCTACCCATGGCAGCCCCAGATGTCATTGCTGTCCCCCCCCAGGCCAGCTAGCGCCAGATCCTTGGTCCTACACCCTACCCGTGTGTGACAGTGATTTAGGTTTAGACTGTGTTCAGAGTCCCAGATCGGAACACAGTGAGTGTGTGCTACCAAACCTGTGCATGTAAACTAAGTGCCGATAAGGTCGGCTAAGGTGCATTAAAAGAAGGGGTGCATTAAAAGGAGGGGTGCATTAAAAGGAGGGCATGAGTTGGGGATGGTATGGAGAGGTGGCAGCGCACTCCTGCCCCGCCACCTCTTGTCCCTTATGTGCCCCCAGCCAAGCCTGGCACCTCTGGTCCTGTGTGTGAATGTGGTGAGGTGATAAGTGTCTCTGTGTGGTTGTGCTCATGTCCAGTGATGTGTATTTAAAAAAGGATTGGCAGGAGCTTAGCCTGGGAAGGGGAAGGAGGGAGTTGTTGGGACTCCTCCCCCCTGTCCCACCGGTAAGATAAGGGCAGAGCCCCATGCAGCCACAGGGGCCGCAGCCCAGGGACCCACCGGACAGTCCGAGGGGCAGCAGTCCAGGCAGGGAGCCGCGACGGCCACCAGAAGGTCACCTCCGCCGGTCCCAGCCCCCAGCCCCCCCAAAAAGAGCAACAGCGACCCGAAGGACCAGAAGGCCAGCACAGCCCGGCCCCAAAGCCAACCCCAGGTCAGGCCCCACCCACCGAGGCCCCACCCCCAGGGCAGGCGGGCACCCCCCACCCCCCGACCGATGGCAGAAGAAGAAAGGAGCAGAGGCGGTACCGGCCCACCCCAAACCGACGCCCCGGGGCCAGGTGGCATGCAGCGGTGCACCGCCAGTGCTCCAGGCACATGGCACCTTCGGGTTAGGGAGGTCATCTAAAGTGACTCCATTACCTGCGGTGATAGACCAGAGGTTTATCAATTTCTCAATTCGAATGTATCGTAAAACTATTCTGAATATGATGGAATGTGTGGAGATTCAGGCCCAGTACTTCATTTTATTTTAAAATGAGCTAGAAAAGGGTTCCACATATCAGTAAAAGCTGCTAATTTGCTTTTATTAGTAAATGTTATTTTTTCTAGTGATATATATTCTATTATGAGGTTTATCCAATGACTGGTGTGTAAACAGGTTTTCGATTTCCAGTTAAGGAGAATTACTTTCTTGGCAATAGTTAGAGAAATTAAGACTGAATTTCTATATTTAATTGGGAGATTGTCAAGTTCTTGACAGTTACCCACAAAACATAACGATGGAGATAAAGGGACTCTGCAACTTAAAATTGTAGATAGTTTTTCTGTCACTGCTGACCAGAAGCTATAGACAGGAGGGCAGGACCATGTGGCATGATAATAATCATCTGTGTTTCCCAGGGTGCACTGGGGGCAGATATCTGTGTTAACTAGACCCATTTTAAACATTGTCCGTTGTGTGATATGAGCCCTGTGTATTACTTTATACTGAATAAGTTGTAGGTTTGTGTTTTTTGTCATAGAGAATATATTATTGCAGATGTCTGTCCAAAGGTTGGGGTTAAGAGGGGTTGTTAAGTCGTTATTCCATTTGGTTATTGGGAGGGCTAGTTCCGTGTCGCTACTGGATATAAGTTTGTAGATTCTAGATACCAGTTTTTTTGCCTTTGGGATTTTTTTAATTTCTTCAATAAATGGTGAAGGTTCCAATAAGTCACAGTTGATCTCTACTTTGGATCTGATTGCAGATTTTAGTTGTTGATAATGTAGAAACTGTTGTTTTTCAATACCAAATCTCTGAACTAACAAATCAAATGATATAAAGTGGCCGTTAGTGAAGAGATGATGGAGATGAGTGATACCTTTCTGTTGCCATGATGGGAAATAAATACGTTTCTTACATATCAGTAAATCAGGATTGTGCCAGATTGGAGTTAATTGGCATGGTGTTAAAGAAGATTTTGTAATCTTTATTGTCTTCCACCAGGCTTTCAGAGTTGAGTTGATTGTGGGGTTTTCAAAAAGAGGCATCTTCTTTATCGATGTTGGAAGAAATGGTAAGTCAGAAATAGGGATACCCTTGCATTGGTTTTGCTCCAGGTTTTTCCATGAGCTGTGGTTTTCTGTTCGGATCCATTTAATTAAATACTGCATTTGAGTCGATAGGTAATAATATAGAAAATTAGGGGCTTCTAGCCTCCCTGTGATCTCTGTTTTTGCAGTGTTGCTAGGCTAATCCTGGGCTTCTGGTTTTTCCAATAGAACTTTGTCACTAATGAGTTAATTGAACTGAGCCATTTATCGGTGGGGGTAACTGGAAGTACTGAGAATAAGTAGTTCATTTGTGGCAATATTTTCATTTTGACTGTGGCTATTCGACCCATTAATGAAAGTGGAAGGTTGGTCCATCGTTTTAAATCTTGTGCTATTTTATTGAGTAGAGGGATGTAATTTAGATTGAATAATTCTGAATGTCTGGAAGAAACATTGACACCCAGGTATTTAATATTACCAGTGCTGAGTGGCAGAGAGTCTTTTTGAGTTGCAGAGTCCCATGCCCCGTCTGAAAGTGGTTTGGCATTTTTGCCAATTAATGGTATAATTTGAAATTTTTGAAAAATTGTAAATGGTATTCAAAGTCTCTTGTACAGATTTAATTGGATCCTCTAGATATAGTAATACGTCATCAGCATAAAGGCTTATTTTGTGTTGTGATGTTGTGTCTCGAATCCCTTTAATTTGAGGGTTTTGTCGTATTGCTGCTGCAAGTGGTTCAATAAGAATAGCAAAGAGTGACGGAGAGAGTGAGCATCCTTGTCTGGTTCCTTGCTGAAGTGCAAATCTTTGTGAAGAAATTCCATTTGTGATGACGGTGGCCAGAGGGGATGTGTACACCGTTTTAATCCAGTGGATGAATGAGCTTCCAAATCCAAATTTTTGAAGAGTACTAAATAAAAAAGTCCAGTTCACTTTATCAAATGCCCTTTCTGCATCTAGGGACACAATTATTGATTTTGTTTGTCTTTTTTGAGCAATATAGATCAAATTAAAAAGTCTCCTGGTGCTATCTGATATATTTCTATTTTTAATGAAGCCAGTTTGGTCTGGGTGGATTAACGTTGGGGTTACTATTTCTATTCTTGTGGCTAAGGCTTTAGTAATTATTTTTAAGTCTGTATTTATTAATGAAAGGGGGCAATAACTAGATGGGAGAGTTGAATCTTTATCGGGTTTTAGGATGACTGTCATAGCTGCAGTATTCAATTGTGGGGGAATTACTGAGGTGGCATGGATTTCAGCAACGGCTTTGTGATAAAGTGGTGATAACGTTCCCCAGAAGTGTTTGTAAAACTCTGGGGGAAATCCATCCGGTCCTGGAGATTTGTTATTTGGCATTTCCTCCAGGGCTTTATGGAGTTCCTCAAGAGTTAGTGGGTTGTCTAACATATTTGCTTGTTCCTTTGATAACTTGGGGAGCTCTAAGTTTTTGAAAAAATCATCTATTTCTGATTGTTTGGGGTGCTGGTCTTGTCTGTATAAGTGCCTGTAGAAGTTCTTAGATACATCATTTATTTCCTGTGGGTTCTGAGTTACCTCTACTAAGGAATTAGTGATGGAAGAGATAGTTGACTTTTTCTTTTTTACGCTGCAGCTGATTTGCTACAAATTTTCCAGTTTTATTACTGTATTCATAATTTTCATATTTAAGTTGTTGTATAAGAAATTGTGTTTTATTGTATAGAATGCTTTCATATTGTAGTTTTAAGTTATCAAGTTTGTTTTTAGTTTCTTCACATGGGTTTGCAGCATAACCTATGCTCAGTTCTTTCATCTTTGGTTCTAAATCTGTTTCTATTCTTTGTTGTTGTTTTTTACGGTTTGTTGCATATGCTATTATTTTCCCTCTAATGTAAGCTTTGCCTGTTTCCCATAATAACGATGGTGAGGTGTTTGGGAGGTCATTCATCTCCAGAAAAAACAACCACTCCTTTTTTATGAGCTCATCAAATTCTGTATCCTGCAGAAGTGATGTGTTGAAGCACCATCTCTTGCTGGGTTTAGATTGCATCTGAAATGTAAGTGTGAGGGAGATGGGGGCGTGGTCGCTGATTAGAATTGGATGGATTGAAGTTTCAGTTACATATTGTGAAAGAGAGTTGCTGATGAGGAAGAAATCAATTCTAGAAAAAGACTGGTGGACGGAGGAATAATAAGTATATTCTCTAGCTGAAGGGTTCCTTATTCTCCAACTGTCGCCAAGTCCGTAGTCTTTCATGTATTCTTTAATGGTTTCAGTTGTTTGGCAATTTCTATAAGATTGTGGATTTGAGCGGTCTAGCTTTGAATTAATGGTAGTGTTAAAATCTCCTGCTATAATTAGATTTGTTGAATCTTCTATTGATGAAAATAAGTTATGAAAGAAGGAAGGCTCGTCATTATTTGGTCCGTAAATATTGACCAAGGTGAAGACAATTTGGTTGATGGAGAGATTAATTTGAATAAATCTTCCATCTGGATCTGTTACTGTTGATTTATGCGTAGAAGGTATGTTTTTATTGATGAGTATTGATACCCCTCTCTGTCTGCTATTATATGTGGAAGTGAAGACTTGTTCAAATTGTTCCAGTTTGATGTTTGAGAGTTCCTTTTCTGTAACATGTGTTTCTTGTAAGAAACAGATATCTGCTCTGAGGTTTATTAAGTGGTTGATGATTTTAATTCTTTTTTCAAGAGTTCTGAATCCGCGCACATTCCATGAAATGATTTTAAGTGGTTGCATTGTACTTCTTAATTTTAATGTCATGAAGCACTATAGACGACTCTGGTCTTGGTGTTGCGTGCACATCTGTGTGTATATATTTGAGGGGTGTTAATGTGTGTGTGTGTGTGTTTCGAGATGCAGTAAAAGAAGAAAAGAAAACATATAATAAAAAAGATAAAGAAAGGAGAAAACAAGTGTGATGTCCATGCCGGATGGTAAACCAGGTGCAGTGCATACAAGTGCATGTTGTGATGGTGGCACTGAGAAAGAGATTACCTTAATTTTTTATTTAATTTTTTATAAACCTCTTCCCTATATTTTTACCTGCGTATCGTTATGCGTATTTACATAACATACTATTATTTTACAGCGCTTTTGAAGTTATGATTAATCATTTCTTTAATCAGAATATTAGAATAGCCACGGGGTGCTATTAGCATCTCGGTACAACTGCCCCTCAATAAAAAGTTTGTCCACTATTATGTAGGCTCTTTTATTGCTTTTTCTCTGTTCTTTCATGATCTAATAGAGAACTTTGCGTCTTTCGTTAATTTCTCGAGGAAATTGATCATTAATTCCATAATTCGTTCCTTTCAGCTCTCTTCCACGACTCTTGATGGTCAGTTTATCTTTATATCGCTCTACTTTAGCGACTAAGGGGCGGGATGATTTATTGTTAGATCTTCCTAGTCTGTGAACGCGATCGAACCCGATACGATTTACAGTCTCAGCTGGGAGTTTAAGTTGTGTTTTCATGAAGTCTTTAACGACTTCTTCTGGGTTTTCCGATCGGTTTTCAGGAATTCCGGTAATTATGATATTCTCTCTCATGCTTCTTGTCTGTAGATCTAGTATCGTTTCCTTCATCGTTTTGTTCTCTTTAATAGCACTGTCCATTTTTTCTTCCAGACCTTTAACGGTGGTTAGGAGTGACGTGTTAGCTTGCTCGAGTTCTTCAATGTGACCGTAAGCAAACTCGAGGCTTGCTCTCAGATCTTTAATCTCGCTGTGTAAAGTTACCAGGAGATCCAGTTTCCTATTAATAGAGTCTAGAATACTAACCTCTATTTCAGTAGTTGGAAGATCGCTCGTATCCGTAGATGAAGTCTTCTTCCTTTTGTTTGATTTTTGCGACTCAGCGGCGGCGGCGGGATCCATGTTAAACTTGTTAAAATATCCGTCGATATAGCTCTCAAGATCCGTCAGCTCCTCCAGCGTAAAGCTGGTAAATTAGAATAATATATTTTCTGATGGAAGAAAATAAAGGATCTGCGATGTATTAGCTTTATGTAAAGATAAATTTTATCGCATTTTCAATTTTCCCTCTCTCAGTGCCATGTCCCGATGCAAGTCATGTGACGCAAGTCATGTGAAAAAACTACTCTATGATTGATATTTTTAAAGATATCTGACGAGTGTCTGAATGACTGTGTGTATGTGGGGTTGGGGGGAGTGGGGGGGTGTCTTAAAGGAACCCGGCCATTATCAGAGACCCAAGTCTAAAGTAATGAACACCTGAACAGACCCCTTGTTTACCACTATAGGAAGATGTACGGTCTGGTCATTTTAGTAATATTGTAGTGTGACAAATGTGATTTCTGTTCATTGTTGCTCTTTAGATCTGTTCTAAAAATGAATGTGACTTTATTCTATAGAAAGCAGCAAGTGGACTGCGGTGCAGTGGTCCACCTGAGGACAGGGAGGACTGATTTCTCAGTGAGGAAAGTGATGAAGAATCCCTTCCTGAACCAGCAGGTGATTACAAAATCATGTGCAGAGTTTTAGCTTGTTTGATCTGTCTAAATGTAACTGTGTAAACACATTGAATAGATAACAATGCAACTGTTTTCTAAATAGATTTCTTTTTTTCTAAACTAGATGATGAAATCAGGAGCAGTGAATGGACAGATGAGGAGCAGCAGTGATGAGACGCATCATGAACATCACAACCACTAGTGCTGAAGCTGCAGGAGTGAAACCAGCAGCTCCGCCTGTCGGTTAAACAGAAGTTTGAGAAGAAGTACCGCTGAGGTCCAGCCCAAGTCATTCCTGCTCAGAACGTCCGCACAGATGCTCTGTCCAGTGGTGGTCCATGATGGTTCATACTGGACGCTGAAGTGTCGCAAAGCGGCATGGAATGAAAGTCGCTTCCATTCGCCGCCTTTGTTAACCTATGCAGTATTTCAGACAGATGTGAGGCACCACGGACATCCGCGGCCGGTGTTCTAACGTTCTGTCCTACCTTGAGAGATTTTCCTACACGTAGCAAAAAATGATAGATATAGCTATCCAAATGTCCTACTTTCTCAGAAAATCCTAGCCTGTATGTGAATGAACAAACAGGTTGAATGTTAGATTGTGAACACAGCAGGGAAGGACAGAATTACAGGGCAGCAGAGACTCACAGGGGGCAGCACAAGATCATGGGGGAAGCACAGACTCATTAAAATGTATACGGAGTGTCGAATATAATGCGTAAACTGCATAGCTATGATGGTAATAAGTGCGTGGGCGGAATACATATGACAGGTTTAACCTTTCCATGTTCGTGAAAGAGGCAACCATGACGACAATCCATCATTACAGTGCGTTATACATTCTCCTAAAAAGGACTCCCCTTCCGTTTAGGACTTCCGGGGTTACGTGAGTTTTTTGCGTAAGCCATCTTTTATTCAGCGTAAGCCATTGTACAGCTTGTTGGTGATGCGTCTCCACCCTATTCCGTGACATCAATTGGGATTCTTATGACATCAGTGCATTCTTTCTCCAACATCCCCAACACGGAGTAAGTTGTTGTGTGCTTGTGAGGAGTGTAAAAAACATGTGCAGTTGTCATTAATGAGTTGCAAGGTGACAATCCAGTAGATATGTGGTAGATCCGTGTCCACAGTGCCTCTCTGTCCACCTTGTGAATGATTCGAAGTCCGACATGTATTTCAAACTGAATACAGCAGAATATTAATATATTGTGGAATTTTGAAACGTTCACCACACAGACAGAGAGGAACTGTAGGCACGAATCTGCTGCAGGGTTATGATGCAGTGTGACAACAATTTACGTGTCCCAGAAGTTACGTAGTAAGCTAGGCTAAAGGTCCAGAGCTAAGAAGACAAGTGTAGCAAGTTAGCTGCATTAAACATACAATAAATGCCACCTAAAGTCACAAAAAAGCGGCTCCTGCTGTGCAGCGGAACATTTCGGTGTCTGGTCTATTTTTCTGCATCAATACTGGCAGGAAGTTACACAAAGTCACGCGAAAAAATCTGGTCAACTTTCAAAATATTACCAAATTTTCACAATAAAGCTCCACGATTTACAAATGCGGTCACATTTTTGCATCTAAACAGACTGTAGAGAGGAAAAACACACAAACACAACACACAAAGAACAAACAGGCAGACACGCAGATCAACATAGAGGGCCGGGAGGAGGAGGGGGTTGAAAGTAAAAAAAAAAAAAAAAAAAAAAAAAACAGGGCAGAGAGCAGTTGGCAACAAGTCAAGATGGACGACGTAATTGCAGAATTGGAGAAGTACAGGGAGTTCAATCTCCAGCACATGACTTAGAAGGACAACGTTAAAAAGGACCAATGTTGGGAGGCTGCAGCAATATGGAAGCGAATGTGACTGATATTTCAAAATAAAAGTCAATACCGGAAATGCTTTTTCATTTTCAGAATATACAGTAGATGCATCAGTTGACTCAAAAATACAATGACAACTCAACTCTCTGAACGACTTTCTTTTTCTTCTCACCGCTTATTCTGTAACTTAATGAAAAAGATAAAGAAAAATGGTATTTGACACTTAAATTTCAAAATATTCTCTAGTAAATTCATACCAAAATTGAATCAGAAATATCTATTTTGAAAGTTAAATGGATTAACAGAAATGCTTTTTTTTACAACTGCATTACTTGTTTCTTGTCACACTTCGTTACTGTAACATCCCACCTCCAGTAAACGCACCACTTGATTCTCGATCACTTTCACCTGGTCCCTCCTGCTCTTATACTGCTGACTCTCACCACACCACTGCCAGATCGTCATTTGTGCCAACAGTAATTTTCTAGCCCTCACCAAGTGTTCTAGTCTCCTGTGTATTTTCATCCTGCCTCGTTTTTAACCACGTCTCTGCCTGAACCCCTCTGGATATTCCTGTTTGATGTCTTTCTACCTTTTTGGATTTTTGGATTCTGGACTGTTTTGGATTACGCTTCTTGTCACGCCCTTTTGGAGATTCCTGTTTGTGCCCGGACTGTCTGCTCGGTTACTGGATCTTGGACTTACGACGGACTTTGATTTATGCTGCCCTGGATATAACTTTAAGAACTGAACTTTGAATAGAACCCCTTTAAAGACTGTTCTGAGATTATGGTCTTCTGTTGGATTTCTAAGGGTGCAGGACAGAACGATCTGGCCAAGATATGGACCCTGCAAAGGCTCAGGAGTGGAGAACAGGGGTAGAGTCAGCGTTGACACAACAAGGAGCCCAGCTGGCCACCCTCGCTGATGGAGTTCAACAGATCATACAGAGGTTGGCAGATCTAACTTCTCCTCCTCCACCCATCCAGCAGCGCCCACCTGAACCAGCCACCATCAGCCCTCAGACATCTCGGGAGCCTCGGGTCGACACCCCAGAGAAGTATGGAGGCAAACCGGGTCAGTGCAGGGCTTTTTTGGTCCAGTGTTCACTATTGTTGGACTACAGCCATCCTCTTTTCCATCTGAGAGGGCTAAGATGGCTTATGTTATCTCACTTTTAAAGGGGAGAGTAAGACTGTGGGGAACAGCTGAGTGGGAACGCTCCTCCCCAGTGTGCCATTCGTTCATGGACTTTTCAGAGGAGCTACGTCGCATTTTTGACTCGGCCCGTCCCGAAAGAGAGGCAGCTCGGACCCTTTTCCACCTTAAGCAGGGCAACCGTATCATTACGGACTATGTTATTGATTTTCGCACGATGGCAGAGGACAGTCAATGGAACGCTGCGGCGTTATGGGACGCTTTCCATCAAGGACTATCTGACCATATTAAGGACGAACTCGCTGCACCAGAGGTGCCAAGAGACCTTAATAGTCTCATGGACCTTGCCAGCCGCATAGACTTCAGTTTCAGAGAGAGACTACGGGAGAAAAACTCCTGGGGTTCCGCCAGAAGCAAGAGCGTCTCACCCAACAGCGTCCCTGTTTTACTGGAGGCACCAGAACCCATGCAGCTGGGACGGTCCCGACTCAACCCTGAGGAGAGGGAGCAGCGAAGGCGCAATCATCTATGCTTCTACTGTGGAAAGGCAGGTCACATGGTCCGCACCTGTCCGGTAAAAAGGAAGGGGGCGAAACTACTGAGCCGATCCATCACAGATTCACCTGCCTCCCAGCCTGTTATTCGTGCTATCATTAGAACGACCACAGTAAGTCAGACAGTCCCTGTGTTCATTGATTCTGAGGCCGATTCAGAATTTATTGACTTGCAGGTAGCCCAACGTTTGGGGGTAACATTATCTCCTTTGGATAAGGCTATATTGGTCCGTGCTATCGACAACCACATATTACATAAGATACAGCTGAAGACTGAGTCCATGTTAATGACCATGGAGGGGGGCATCAGGAAAACATTCAGTTTTATATTATCTCATCACCTCTGCTTCCACTCATCCTAGGGCACAGTTGGCTTCAAACTCATAATCCCCATATTGACTGGCGTAACGGCAAGATTCTTGTTTGGAGCATCAATTGTATGACAACCTGCTCACGAGACCTACCTGTGGTTCCCACTCCTCCTTCCACCAGCATGGCAGAGACTTATCCTAACCTCACAGCCGTCCCTTCTCAGGACCATGACCTGAAAGAAGTGTTCAATCGGGATCGTGCCAGTTCTCTTCCTCCTCATCAGTCGTTTGACTGTTCTATCGACCTACTCCCGGGGACCACGCCACCTCGAGGGCGGTTATATTCCCTTTCAGAACCCGAGAGGGCAGCAATGGATTCTTACATCAGGGACTCTCTGGTTGCAGGAATCATTCGTCCGTCCTCTTCACCTGCGGGAGCAGGGTTTTTTTTGCGGGGAAGAAGGATGGATCCCTTTACCCTTGCATTGATTATAGAGGCCTCAACGAAATCACAGTCTGGAATAGATACCCCCTGCCTCTCATCTCCACTGCCCTGGATCAATTGTAGCAGGCTACCATTTTTACTAAGTTGGATCTCCGCAATGCCTATCACCTGGTTCGGATCAGACAGGGGGATGAGTGGAAGACGGCGTTTAACACACCTATGGGACACTACGAATATCTGGTCATTCATTTCGGTTTAACCAATACTCCGGCTGTTTTCCAGGGGATGGTGAATGAGGTTCTTCGAGACATGCTGAACACCTTTGTGTTCGTTTACCTGGATGATATCCTTATATTCTCCCGGAATCCGGAAGAGCATGTGTTTCATGTCAGGTCAGTCCTCCGCCGTCTGTTAGAACATCGCTTATTTGTCAAAGCAGAGAAGTGCGTATTCCATAGTTCCAAGGTCTCTTTTCTGGGTTACATCATCACATCAGGTAGTTATGAGATGAATCCTGCCAAGATCACAGCAGTCAAGGACTGGCCACGGCCTGAGACCCGCAAACACTTGCAGCAGTTTCTGGGTTTTGCCAACTTTTACCGCAGATTTATCCATGGTTACAGTAACATCGCTGCGCCACTCCACGCCTTGACTTCTGCCAAGTCTCTTTTGCAGTGGACCCCTGCAGCAGAAGAAGCTTTCTCTGCCCTCAAACAGCGTTTCATCTCAGCTCCTGTGCTTCGCATGCCGGACCCTCAACTGCAGTTCATTGTAGAGGTGGACGCCTCTGCGTCAGGGGTGGGGGCCATTCTGTCTCAAAAGTATCCTGATGATTCTCGTGTTCACCCCTGTGCCTTTTATTCTAGCCTACTGTCCCCAGCAGAGCAGAATTACACTATAGGGGACAGGGAGCTGCTGGCGGTCAAAGTAGATTTGGAGGAGTGGCGACACTGGCTCGAAGGTGCCACACAACCTTTCCTCGTTTGGACCGATCATAGAAATTTGGAATACTGGACGTCTGCCAAGAGACTCAACCCTCGCCAGGCCAGGTGGGCTTTGTTTTTTAATCAATTTAACTTCTCTTTGGCATATCAACCAGGCACCAAGAACGTCAAGTCAGATGCCCTGTCTAGGCAAAGGGATTCCCCGGATTCCTCCTTCTGTCAGGTTGTGTGCTCTGTCACACCTCGTTACTGTAACATCCCACCTCCAGTAAACGCACCACTTGATTCTCGATCACCTTCACCTGGTCCCTCCTGCTCTTATACTGCTGACTCTCACCACACCACTGTCAGATCGTCATTTGTGCCAACAGTAATTTTCTAGCCATCGCCAAGTGTTCTAGTCTCCTGTGTATTTTGATCCTGCCTCGTTTTTGACCACGTCTCTGCCTGAACCCCTCTGGATATTCCTGTTTGATGTCTTTCTACCTTTTTGGATTTTTGGATTCTGGACTGTTTTGGATTACGCTTCTTGTCACGCCCTTTTGGAGATTCCTGTTTGTGCCCGGACTGTCTGCTCGGTTACTGGATCTTGGACTTACGACGGACTTTGATTTATGCTGCTCTAGATATTTACTTTTAGAACTGGACTTTGAATAAAACCCCTTTAAAGACTGTTCTGAGATTATGGTCTTCTGTTGGATTTCTAAGGGTGCATGACAGTTTCTTAAATAAAATGAAAACATCAATCCTTCAAACTGCGTTTTCATTTTCTACTTCAAAACTGTTCATTCTGTGACACAATAAAAATGACAAAGTCAATGAAGATTGCTTTTCATTTTCAAATCTCACTGCGCAAAATGTGTCTCAAATCAGTTTCACTTTGCAGTTCCAAGGGGCGCACCACAATGATGTCAGTGCTTGCTCTTTTTCTTCGGTCCAGTGTCGCTAGGCCTTAAGGTGATAGGTGTTTCGTGTCGTCTCAACATCGGGGCAAAACTTTTGCGCAGTTATAAAATTATATTGTTGGTAAGCTTGAATGTAAATGTTCTCCATGTGTTTTTCTGTAGTTTTTTTTAATCAAAGTTTAAAGTCTGTATTATTTATGTTGCTACATTTATATTAAAATTATGTATCGACATGTATTGACTCTGAACCAAGCTATAAGACAGGCAGTGTGAGACGATAGTCAAGCATTATTTTAAGTGTACATGTGTTGTTTTAAATACAATTGTTATTTTATTGAATCTGTTCTAATTATTAAAATAAAGAGGATGCCTCCCCCCTTGTAATCATTTATTGCGTTTTTTTTTTTTATTTTTATTTTTTTTACATAGAGCTGTCTTATTAGACCACAGGGGTTAGGAATCTCTTCACTGCAGTTTACAAAATGAAGGCCCTTAACCAGCATCTACCCTAGGGCCCCCACAAGGCTAGAAACGGCCCCAGCCAGCCTGGATGATTCTGTTATTCATACAGTAATTATATGGGATCTGTGTTGCTAAAAATATATGTAACATTTAAATCAGTAAACAAGTTAATGTGAAAAAACATTAAAATACATTGAAAATGACATTTGAACATCTACATAAACTGACACCTACAGTAAACTCCAATAAAACATCAAATACGATGTTGAGTTAAAATGTGTGATTTCTGCAGGTCAAGTTTCTAGAAGCAAAGTTCCAGAAATGTTTGTGTAGAGCAAGAAGAACAGAGGGCATCTCTACAAGGGAATAAAAAAGAAGACTAAAGTAATTTCACCATGGTATATAGCATACAGACAAATCACTATGACGGATTTCACTGATTTATATGCAATACAATCATTAATTATTTGACTCTAATCTTTACATTTTTTTAAACTGCAGGTCATTGGAAAAACTTTTTTTCTTGACCTCCTACATGAGTCTGGTTGGTTGTTAAGGATGTTTTGGGGAACAGGAGCTGTGATTCCTGCTGAAAGAGCTGGAAAACAACATCCGAAAGGACTGCATAATATTGGACTTGTTTTATTTAGGAGTTGGTGTTTACTGGCTCCATGTTTACCATTTGAAGTTTAAACCTTTATTAAAACAGTCAATGTTGACATTTTCAAAGCTGTTTAGAAATGTCTTTTCTTGCTGGTAAAACTGAATGCTGACATGAGTGTTATAATGGATATAAAAATAAACAACATGGTTTCATGGCAGAGCAGAATATTTATTATAAACTTAACATTAATATGTTTTTCAACAGCAAAAACAAAGAGACAGTTAAGGGTTTTGTTTTGTGGCTTCTATATGCATTCAAATATTACATTTATAATCAGCATTTACTCAGCATGTCTGTCAGTAACATTTATTAGATGAAGAAATGCATCTGGAAAAATTCTGTTTGTGGTTAAATTCTGCATCAGAAAGAGTCGTGTCAGTCAAAGTCTGTCCACGTTTCTGCTCAGCCTTGACACCGTCAAGTACAGGATGGAGAGAATGCTGAGTATTGTTCATTATGGATTTGAGTTTATTCAAAGTCCTCCTTTCCATCACTGCTTCAAAAGTGTCAGTTTTGCACCCGATTACAGAGGCAGTTATACTGTTGGTCTTCCAGCTCAGTCTGTTGTCAATGGTTACACCAAGGTACTTATATTCCTCCACCTCTGCCACATCACTGCCTTGGATGCTGAGGGGTTGGGAAGCTTGTTGTTTCCTTCTGAAGTTGATCACCATCTCTTTGGTCTTGTGAAAGCACAGTGCCCTGTGGGGCTCCCACACCACTCCTTACCACATCAGACAGGACACTGCCCAACCGAACAAACTGAAGCCTGTCTGACAAGTAATCTATGATCCAGGAGACCAAGGACTCGCTGACACCCATCAGCCGCAGCTTCTCACCCAGTAACCAGGGCTGGATGGTGTTGAAGGAACTGGAGAAATCAAAGAATGTGACTCTCACAGTGTCTCCCCCACCATCCAGATGTGAGAGAGCTCACTGCAGCAGATAAATGACAGCGTCGTCCACCCCCAGGCATCGCTGGTCAGCAAACTGGAGCTGGTCAAGAGATGGTTTCACTAGAGGTCTCAGGTGGGCAAACAAAACCCTCTCCAGCACCTTTGCCGGGTGAGACGTGAGGGCAACGGTAGTCACTTGGGCCAGATGGAGAAGTCTCTTTGGGCACAGGAACCAGACGTGGTTTTCCAGAGGGCCGGCACCCTCTCCAGACTCAGGCTCAGGCTGAAGAGGCGCTGGAAAACAGAGGATAGCTGGACGGCACAGGTCCTCAGTATCCTGGGGCTGATGCCGTCAGGGCCAGGAGCCTTGCGTTGGTAAATTTTCTCCAGCTGTCTCCTCACCTGGCAAGTCACCACAGCCAATGAACGAGGCTGGATGGGAGCAAGGCGGGGGATGGTTTCAGTTCAATCAGGTGGGTTTAAGGAAAAAGATGAAGTAACTACATTGGAGGCTGCTTAGACAGCAAATGGTTAACACAGTAGTTTACTCACTAGAATGCAAAAGATGCTACTTTGGATTTTTGAATACTAAACCTGATAACACTAAGTTAGAAATTTGCAAATCAGGCAATGGATTAAAAAGGAGCAACAAAAGCAAAGACCAAGTACTGGTTAACATTTTCCCAGAAATTACGTCACAGGAAAAAGACTGCCAAGCGTTTTCAAATGGTATTTCATTTCAGATACTTAAAGTTATTTTCAAACAAAACTGTGGAATATAACTAACTGGGTACAAGTCAGAATTTATTTCAGATTAATAATGTTTCATGTAGCAGCTGTTATGCCTCAGTGAGTCACACATCTGCATAAACAAAAACTCACTGCCAATTAGACAAATTGCTGTTTTCCCAGCAGCTATCAGTGAGCAACTGCACCTCCTCCAGAAAAGAAAGAGAAGAAAATGGAGAAGGAGATTTTCAATATTTATTACTTTCTTATATTTAGCAAAAACTGACATTCTAAAGGGTATAAAAATACATTGTTTTAAATAAAGTTGTAATTATTGATATTTTATTTTTATTGTTCTCGTCTGTCTCCAGTGTGTGGCTCCACTGGTGTGATGAATGCGTTTGAATGTACCGGTGATGGTCAGTCTGTCCCAGGGCAGCTGTGGCTTCATCAGTAGCTTACCATCACCATGTATGAATGAGGTGTGAATGAAAAATTGATATACATTGTAAGAGCTTTGAGTGTCTGGAAAACGCAGTTCATCAAATCCATTGTTATAAGTTAAATTGTTTGACTTTAAATAATTTAATAATTTGCATAATGGCACAGAAAAAAAGAACAGTTTTATGATTAATGACTTTTCATTTCTGAGTATTGGCCCTGTTGTAGCCATCCCTGGGGTTTTGGTCTTTCTAATAAGATTGCACATCTATAAAGCAATAGACCGTTTGCTGTGGCAATAATATTAGTCTATGATTGGACTTTTAGACTAGATTTCAGTATTTAATCTTTGACATTCACTTCTGTGATAACAGTCAACTGTGAGTAAAAACAAATACATGTAAAGCACTATGTGGCATATTGACTAGTTATTGTTCATAACTCTAAAGTCTGATTTTAATAGTAAGACCGTGAATGTTACACTACTGTATATAATACGCATGCGCGTCATCCTACGTTTTCTCCGGGGCTGTTAGCAATGGCGGATTAAAAGAGCAACACTAAAAATAACGTCTCATCATTTCAAAGACACCACACACTACATTCAAAACACAGTACGATTTAAAAAGTTTGGTAAATTTCATAATAACTACCTGTTATATCTATGCAGTGTTCTCGTTCAGTGTCAAACTGCTAACTAAACACCCAGGTAAACTGCATTTGAATGAAGAGAGAGTCGTTGTAAGATTCACCATGTACTTCCGCACTTCTTCATTAACTTTCGATGAAAACTGCAACAAACATTATAAAATACATTCAATCTGTAAATTTACATATTCCTATATGCATTTATCAATAAAACTTCATCTTATTGTATATATATCTTTAAACTTCAAAACATAGGATGCTTTAAACATCACAAGATAGTTAACAAGTCATTGTTAAACTGTTAGTTTTTTAGTTATAAATGACTAGTTAAATAACAGTTTAGATACCTTATAGATAGACAGTAGATAACTAACAAGATTCTAGTTAGCAAGTTATACATGACCTGTTACCTGTATGATAATGATTTCTAACCGCACCTCATTCATTTGTATTATCATTAGGAAGTTGTTACTAAATTACTTACAAATGACTTGTTAAGAATCATTTCATATTTTATACAAGTTACTTGGATGATTTGTAAGGTTGTAGCTATTCCTTATTAATCAACTGTTAGTTAATGAGGAACATGTCCAATTAACCCTAATCCTAATTGTAACCCTACATTTATAAATCCTTAACAAACCGGTAACTGTTATTTATCAAGTCGTATATAACTAAATAAGAAACAGCTTATTAATTATTTGTTCGGGTAGTTATTATAAAGTGTTAACAAAAGTTTTGATTTTTAATTGAGATACTGAAATACAATGGATGGATGGATGGATGGAAATACATAAATCATATTTGTAATTTGTAATTCACTGAGATGCCTTTATCGAAATTATTTTAGTTATGATGATAAGGGGTGCAGCAGTTTTTTAAGCTCTTCAACTTGAATTCCAGACAAGATGAAAGTTAAATTACCAACAGGTGTGTGAAATTTGTTCTTTGCAATTGACCCATCCCCTGGGGGAGTGTTGAGTTGCAGATACACCTGCACTCAGGAACAATTTTTTGAGTAATCCCTCAATCCAACCCCTTAATGCTGAGAGTCAAGTAGGGAGGATGTGGGTCGCCATTTTAGAGTCTTAGGTCTTTGGCGTGAATTTGAACTCACAACCTTTCAGTCCCACTTTGCAAACTTTGCAACAAGGCCACTGACTTCAACATTATAGTGTACAGTGCAGCAAAATAAAAATGTGCCATTAGCACTACTAAATCAAACTTCTGTTGTTTTTGTCAAACTACTAGATACTAAGCTACTGCACATTGTCAATTTGGATTTGGTTTATAATTGACAAGAATATTTAGCATATACACTTATAAAGCATGAAGTCAAGTTTTGTGTTTTTTTTTTTTGTATTATCATTTGTTGGCTTATTGGGAAGTTGGCTGGGTGTAGGACTTGGACGCAGGAAACCCGAGTTTACTTCCCAGGGCACACAATGAGCTTTATGCAGTTTGGGTCATTGGGCAACACCCCTTTGAAGAAGTCATCCTCTCTTCAACTTTTCACAGATGGCATCAAGTTAGTGTCCAACATTTGCTGAAATTTGGTGGAATCCATTCTTTCTTCTACTGGTGAAATGTTTCATGTACCGCTGGCAAGCCTAAATCATCATTGATCCGCCACCATGTGTAAAAGTTGGACAGAGGTTCTTTTCATGAAACTCTGGACTCTTTCTTCTCCAAACATACCTTTGCTCATTGCAGCCAAAATGTTTGGTCCACAGAACTTGTTTCCAAAATGCATCAGGCTTGTTTCTATGTTCATTTGTGAACTTCAAATGTTGAATGTTGTGGTGAGGACGTAGAAGAGGTTTTCTTCTGATGACTCTTCCATGAAGACCGTATTTGTACAAACTCTAAACTAATATCCTGAGCTGGCACAGTGGATTTATCTCAACATAAATTACGCATTGAATAAAAAACTTTTGACTGTTATTACTTTTGTGCTTTGAAGGAGGAAAAAACCCCCACAAAGACGAGAGGCGTCCAGCTGCAGATGAAACTGACATTAAACACGTCTGCATCTTGATTCATTCCCAAACATTGCTGCAGTTGAAGATCTCCTGGAAAGAACTCAATGGGACTCAATCATGGTCGTCTTCTGATCTGCTGGAAAACAAAACTTCAGGAGGTCTTTCCAGCCATTTCATATCTCCTTCTGGAACACCTTAAGTGTTCATAATTTTTTAATTCATGACGTAAAACTCCAGAACCATCCTGCTGCAACACTGATGTCAGCCGACCTTTTAAGACCAAGTTTTCTTCAGGATTCCATCATTTCTACAACATTAAGAACTTGAAAAGAGCACCAGTTTGAAATAAACTTTATTTTGTAATCCAAATAAAAAAAAGATAAAGCTACAACTGCTGTCAAAAAATTAGTAAAAATAAACATCAGCAAAAAACTTTAAAGAAAAAGAATGAAAAAATGCTGCTCTGGTCCAAGAGAATTTCTGCCTGCAGCCCGGTCTTCCCCTTTGCATCCATCCTTCTTTATAGTTGATACATGTATCTAAAAATAAAATCAACAGATCACGTACTGATAAAGGATTGGGAAAAAGCATGGTTAGACAATGCAAATGTACAGACTGAAGACTATTTTTATATGTATCTACAGATCAAATATAGGATGAAAAACTGCTCTCCTCTGTGTCAATATAACTTTTTAAAAATGTTTCTATTTTTTTCCTCTATTTTGAATGCTTTCTCTGTCTGTGCCTTTTGTAAAACAGATTTGGCATTCACAAACTCCACATAAAGCCATCATATTTTCATAGGCGAAGGATGCATGGCTGAACTATTATCTCAAAACATGTTAAAAACAACAGGAGAAGTTAAAAAAGAACATTTACCCTGAAAAAAGGTGCAGTTCATTAAAAATGATTGATAAGTGTGGGGATGCTCATTCTCTGGGAGACTTCTTTTTTTAAATAAATACAGAGCCATTAAAATCTGAAACTTATTTGGAAAATATTATGTGAATAATCGGTGAAACAAAATGTACTGTTTTATGTCATCTTTTTTTCCATCCATCCATCCATCTTCTTCCGCTTATCCGGGACCGGGTCGCGGGGGCAGCAGTCTAAGCAGAGATGTCCAGACTTCCCTCTCCCCAGCCACTTCCTCCAGCTCCTCTGGGGGGACCCCGAGTCGTTCCCAGGCCAGCCGAGAGACATAGTCTCTCCAGCGTGTCCTGGGTCTTCCCCGGGGCCTCCTCCCAGTGGGACATGCCCGGAACACCTCCCTTGGGAGGCGTCCAGGGGGCATCCGGACCAGATGCTCGAGCCACCTCAACTGGCTCCTCTAGATGTGGAGGAGAAGCGGCTCTACTCCGAGCTCCTCCCGGGCGATCGAGCCTCTCACCCTATCTCTGAGTGAGCGCCCAGCCACCCTACGGAGGAAGCTCATTTCAGCCGCTTGGATCCGGGACCTCGTTCTTTCAGTCAAGACCACCACGACAGACCGGTACAGCGACCGCATGACGGTGGACGCAGCACCAATCCACCTGTCGATGTCACGCTCCGATCTTCCCTCACTCGTGAACAAGACCCCAAGATACTTAAACTCCTCCACTTGGAGAAGTAGCACTCCACTCACCCAGAGAGGGCAAACCACTTTTTTTTAATAAAAATGTATTCTATTGTATGGTAATTTATTGTGTATTTAATGCACAAAAATCACATTCAAGTTATGTGACAAACAATCTAAGGATAATAATGAACACCCATTTATAAAATACTTAATTTGTTCCTTAAAGCACATACAGCTTTTTATTCTCAAATACACTGATCTCAATAATATTATTATTAATAATATTAATACACTGAATTATGTTCTGTTTTGATCATCTGTTTTCTGTTGGACAGTAAACTGTTTTAGGTCATTGCCCTACTCTGTCATTAGGTAATTCAAAAACAGGCCTATATTGTGTAAAGAACCAAAAGCTGAGAAGTTCGTGCAGTGAAGACATTGACTGTAAAAACAGTAATAAAAATAAAGTGAAAATATGTCAATAGGTTTAAAACAGAATCATTCTTTAACTAATCTGACACTAACATGGACTTTTGAATTATTCAGATAAAAGAACTTAGCGGAAAACAGATTCAGAAATGGATCATACAGAACCAAGTGTTTGAAATGTACAAAGAAAAAAACATTACGCATCTACTCCTTCAAATAGCCATTATCATAGAATGTTTTAGCCAGAAAATACAGCTGGTTTTTAAAAAAATATTAACAAACTATTTAACTTACGCTGTCATCTCTCCTCGTGCCGAAGTCGAACAGTTTGAGCTAAAGGTGTTGGATTTCTTTCCTAAAACGATACAAATTATCTTTACTGAGATAAGTTTGGCTAGTAGAGTCTAGATTTGGCTGGCAGACTTTGGAAAAGTTAATTTAGAGCTACATCTTCATTTTAGATGTCGAAAGTGTTTGCGCTCCCAGTGTTGTCTTTTCCATGGAAACCGGGTCAAAATGGCTCTTTGAGTGTTAAAGGTTTCCGACCTCTGTTCTAGGGACAGGCGAGGCGGGTGATCTTTGTCAATGACAGAGCACTTGTCAGGTCTCAGTCACACATGTCCACCTCCGACCACCAGGGGGAGCCCTCGCCCGAGTTTTGACTGATCACCCCCTCCTTTCCTCATCTTCCTGCATGCACTGCATCCAGTTCCTTTCTGCCCAACTGACCCTCATTCTTGTCATCAACCATGCTATTTAAGCCTGTTCAACCTATTCAGTGTTGCTTAGTCTTGAACTTCTCTCCCTGTTGTTCAGCCGTTGCGGGTTTCTCCTTCTCTGCTTTTGATTTTTGCCTGTTCTTTCGCCTCCTGTCTCGCTCCTGTGTTTTTGACCCTGGCCTGTTCTTCGACTTTGCCTTTGCCTTGTTTTACCCTTGTCATTAAAAACATGGATCCACACGCCTTAGCACCTTCCCCACAGCACTGACTCAGTGGAAGTTTTCTTATTTTGAAAATTCACAGAAATATTCTGGAAATATTCTAACAAGAATGTTTTTGTTTGTGGCAGTGAATCATTTATCTTAATCAGCATTATTTTGATTGTAATCAGTACTTTTTGTAAACCTGTGTTAAAAAAAACTCGTAGAATAGATTTATTTAAACTAATTAATGTGAATTTTTCTGCATTACTGCAACATCACCAAAAATAAAATAGGACTATGCACTCATTATTTTCCAATAATGTAATGAGCTTTGTCTCTGCAGGAGCAATTCTAAAATATTTGGACATAAGACATTGATCCAGATGGATCTGAAGAACATTCTGACCATTAAGCTCCAGGATCATCAGGTTTCTGAGGATCTCTCTGACATAAAGGTATCATCTACACATGTACATGAATATTGGCCTGTTTTAACTAAACCTGTAGATGCAGATGACTGGCTAATTTATTCAGGACTGATACAGTAGGCAGAGCGAAAATTCAGATTATTTCCCTTCCTCCAAAAAAGGAGATTTTAAAAGCTTTTAGCATCACTTTTTTAAAGAACTAGTGAAGAAAAGATAAAACAGACATAGCTTGATGACTTTGCTAATTAAAAAAGCCAGAAAGCCGACATTTTGAGGACAAAGCACCATGACTGTTACAAAAAAACCTGTGTTATTATGAGGTTAGTGTTATAAGTGTGAGACTTCGATAGTCAAGCATTATTTTATGTGTACATTTGTTGTTTTAATTGCAATTGTTAGTTTATTGTATCTCTTCTATTTATTGAGATAAAGAGGATTTTTTCCACTTGTAGTCATTGAGTAGACCAAAGGGGTTAGGAATCTCTTCACTGCAGTTTACAAAATGAAGGCCCTTAACCAGCATCTACTCTAGGGCCCCCACAAGGCTAGAAACGGCCCCAGCCAGCCTGGATGATTCTGTGATTCATACAGTAATTATATGGGATCTGTGTTGCTAAATGTATATTTAACATTTAAATCAGTAAACAAGTTAATTTGTGAAATAACATTAAAATACATTGAAAATGACATTTGAACATCACCTCCTGTCATCGTGTATGTTTTTTTTCCAGAAACTGAAAGAAAAAACAGACAGGATCTCTAAATTTTAGCCAGTTTGTTTTGTTTATAATTTAAAATGCATTTCTGCAATTTAGCAGCTGTCAATAAACTATTTTTTAGTTGATTTTGCTAGCAAAATTGCTATGTTAGGATGTGTGTGAATTGAGCTACAAAAATAGCTAAATATGACAGGCAAAGACTTTAATGCCACAACATTATAGCACAAAACAGTGACAAAGCTCAGGTTTGGTGTTCTTTTTTGATTGACGTCTTTCTTTCCACCACCCCTGTTGAGACACTATCGTGTAAAGCATTCATCCTAAAGGCTGATATTTGACTGTAAAATGTTCATATTAGTCTCCTCTGGCTCAAGTCCCGGTTCTATCAGTGGATCATTAGGTTCATTTTGTGGCTGTAACCCTCCTGCTTTGCAGACAGCTGTGTGTGTAGTGCGCCCCTCTGTAGGAGCTGCTGTAAAACACCACAGCGTTATGTGGCCTCCCACCAAAAATACTTAATTTTCCAATCCTAAGGTCTTCTCCCTTTCTGCCTCAAAGTGACTCCCACTGTTTTTTCATTATGACCACCTTTATGTGTCTCTTGATGAGGTCATTTTGACAAGAAGCCTCTACTGTCATTTTACATTTTCATCATGCTACTCTGTGCCAAAGAAGCAGAATTTTGTAGTGGTACATTACCCTGAACACTTCTCCTATGACCTTGCTCAGGTGATGTCAGTGCAGAGAAGGTTGCCATGGCAACTGAGGGAAAAAAAATAGAGAAGTAAGAAATATGGGCTGAAGCAAAGAACAAAGGTCATATTTAAAATGTGATGGTTGGGTCATTTTTGTTTATCTAAGGTCCAGATGCTATCATTCTTAATGACCCTATTGGATCATGGACCTTAGCTTCAGCACTGCTCAAGTATGTGGTATGTGCTCAGCCTGAATATAGTCTATATTCATCAACTTACATTAAGCCCCAAAGCAGGTTAGAGTCAAACAATGACTATATCGAGAGCACACGTTAGTCCTCAGTTTTGCTGGGGTATGAAGCCTTTAACATTCCACTCACGTCCTTTTCTCTGCTACTTCAGCCAGCTATCTACCTGTGGATATACGTTTTTTGGGGGGGCAGCAGAGCAGTGAACTGGTTAATTTTCCAAGCACTTAAACATTGAGGAGGCTGAAACTGCTCATTTTGAGTGTTATTGTTGTGAGAGCATTAACTGTACTAAGTTTTAAAGTAAGTAACACATTTTACCAGGGCCATCAGTGCAAATTGAGTTATTTTATTTCTAAATACCATAGAGTGTAAATGTGAACTGGATTGCGTTACCCCTCCCTCTCGTATTCCAAATAGGAAGGTCCAGCTCAGTGGCCTTGTGTTAGAGTGTCCGCCTTGAGACTGGAAAGTCACAAGTTCTAATCCAGGCCGAGCTACACCAAAGACTCAAAGAATTAGACCCAATGGCTTGACACTCTGCATTAAGGGACTGGATTGGTTGGTTAAACCACCAAATGGTTCCTGAGCGTGGCTGTGTCTGTAACTCACTGCTCCTCCAGGGGATGGGTCAAATGCGAGAACAAATGTCCCACACCTAGGTGTGTAACAACTAATGGAAATTTTACTTTTAGTTTCCACTGGTCCCAGAAAGCTGAAATCTCATAGAGTTCTATTGAGAAATATACAACTCTTACTCAGTCATTCTATTTTGATAAATACACCTCTTTGCAGATGACATCCCATGAAAGCTCTGAGATCCACAAACAGAGCTCCTTAATTGCATACCTCTCTCAAATAAACCAGAGGCTAAGTGACAATTGCCTTCACTAAACTCAAACAAACAGAAACTAGGTGTTCTGGCAAAACCCCACTGGAGAAAACCTAGGACTTGTATTTGATGAAGCAGTGTTTCTTGTTTATCATACTAAACAACTCCTAAAGACATTTTATTTTCAGCTCCACAACGTCTCTAAACTTAAGTCCACGGTTTCTAAACATGGTCTAAACATTGGTTTTGTTGGTGCTGCAGGATGATGATGAGGACATGACAGTCTTAATGTTCATGTTCACCCCTTCACATCTAGACTGCGAGTGCCGAGGTCTCAGGAATTCATGGTATTTAAATGCTGCAGATAAGAAGTGATGCAGCAGTGATGAGGATGTGATCAATCATATTTAGAACAGCGCTGTGTGACCGGGACTGGAGGAGGAGGAGGGATGGTACGGAACGTCTGGTTGAGTGACTGGATTGTGAGGAGACTGACAGACTTACACGTAGATTGACGTAGTTGGCAGTGCTTTCCCAGTTCTTTGGTTGTGCTTCAACAGTGGACCTTCCGCCGACGGCCATACTCCGTAGAAAGCACAAACCCAGCCAAAATTAACCAGAAATTACCTCTGACGACCACGTCCACCAGATTTTCAGAACTTTTTGGCTGTGATTGCATCGTGCAGCGCTGTGTGACCAAAGCTTAAACAAGAAGGAAGTGAACCATTTTCAGCTGGTTCAGAACTCACACAAACAAAAGAACACACATCACTCCTATTTTAAAGTCTCTTCACTGGCCCCCGGTCACTTTTAGAATTTATTTTAAAATCTTAGTCTTGACCTTTAGAGCACTTAATGGACATTAGGGTTAAGCCCCATTGTATATCTCAGACCTCATTCAGTCCCATACCCCCTCCCAAAGGCTGCGATCCTCGGGGCAAAACCTGCTGATGGTTCCCTGCACGTTTTAACACCAGAGGAGACCGTTCTTTTAAAGTTGTGACTCCCAGACTGTCAAGCTATTTATTACACCCAACTTGAAGGAGGAAAGCATCCACGTATTCCAACACGAGTATACCATGTAGGACTTCACACGCCATCCAGACACTTCTCTGTTTTCTTAGTTTATTTTCAACGTCTTGAGAGGTTTAAACAGGACAGAGGTATGCTGATGTGCCACTGTGTGACGGCAGGATATTTGGCCTGAATGTATGGTGAAAACCCTAAAACAAAACACAATATGTGAGAAAATATTCTTTCTTTAACAACAAATATATTTTGATTCCCTAAGAGCTAACTTCATGATTCAGTGATTAACACCATAATTGAAATAATTAATCTCTCAAAAGTCAACTTCTTAACTCCAGATTCTCAGAGCCAATATAACAATAAACAAATGCATGTCTCATTGTTAACAACAGTGCACCCCACAAAGAATAGCGTTCTGTAATCACAATCTCTCCTCTCTCATTTTCTACTCATGAATATACAGGCTAACAAACATTTAATGCTGACGTGGCAGCTGACGCTGAAGAGCGCATCTGAAGCATAAACACGCTTAAAGCGCACCAATTTGCCCCGCACTACCATTGAATCTTACTGGCTGCCTCCATGACTATGATGCTTTTAGAATAGGTTCTTTTCTCCCCTGATCCTGAGTTTTTCTGATCACTCTGCTCTGTCTGCTCAAGCTCTTCCTGATCCAGCGTTATGGAGGCGCCACATCCACATCAGCTTCGGTGAGCAGCTGGAAACATAATTGGCACCACGCCCGTTTGACCTGCTTTTCCTTCTATTCTCTCTTTTAGTTTTTATTAACTATCCTAAATTCATTTCACCCACCTCTCAGTGGCTAACATATTGTCCCCTTACATTTTATTATTACTTTTTCCCACCTTCTATGTTGTTCTACTTTATTTTACTTAAAATCACAGACAGTGGAACGAACTCCCATCTTATTTATGTTCACTGGACTCTGTTGAAGTTTTTAAAAGACAACTTAAAACTCATTTTTATAATCAAGTTCCAGCCCCACTAAGTGGGCCTCTGTCTGGTCGACTGTATTTTATAATTTATGTACTTTTAAATGATGCTTTATTTTATGTTATTTTTATGTGTTTTTTTAGTCTTATCCTGTAAAACATTTTGTGACTGCTGTCTGGGAAAGGTGCTATCTAAATAAGCATTAATTACTTTGCTAGAATAACCATTCTTGCTCTGGTGCCTTTTTTTTAAACATGCTTCTGTTCATCCAGGCCAGGTCACGGTGGCAGGAGTGCCCAGACTTCCCTTTCTCCATCAACTTCCTCCAGCTTCTCTGGGGGGACCCCGAGATGTTCCCAGGAGCCAAGAAGCGTAGTCTCCAGCATGTCCTGGGTTTTTCCTGGGGCCTCCGCCACGTGGGACGTGCCTGGAACTCCTTCCCAGGGAGGCTTTCATGAGGCATCTCACTTTGCTTCTCTTATTTTGGGAAAGCTGTGGCTGTACTCCGAGCTTTCTCCGAGGTTCGACTATCAGCCGAACTCTCCTCTACTGTACCCTGGTATAGACTTTCCCAGGGAGGCTGAGAAGTGGGATTCCATGGTAGATGGAACAGCCTCCCGTCTCCTTTCTTGAAAAGAGGAACAACCACCTCTGTCTGTCAGTCCAATGAAACAGTCCCAGACTGCCCTTCGGGGCAGAAAACGCAGATGTTTCCGGACGAGCAGCTGATGGACATCCTGCACTCAGTCCCGCCGTCCGACCCGGAGACGCTGCTTCTCCAATGTTGAGCTTAATCCCACTGGGTCGAACCTGACCAAACCCACAATCAGCCGGCGTGGTGACTCCTGCCCCCCTCCCAAACCCACTGCTGGGAGTCGTCCGAGAGGAGGCGTGTCCCCCCCGCGGCCAGAGCTCCTGGAGCGGCGCTGGCAGATGTCGGAGGGTGGAGAGCGCGCCGGATCCTCCGTGTCAGGTAAGAGTCTCAGTCTGAACTTCACTCTTGGTTGTTCCAGTTTGGAATCCGTTCAGGATCCGCGTTTTTATAGGCTGATGTTGTTTGCATCTATTTACGTGCGATCAGCACAAAAACTGGTGGAAATCCACGTTGAGCTCACGTAGTACATTCAGCCAAGATGCACGTAGTTGAATTACCAGCACTTATTTTAAGTACAACCAAAGCTAAATGTCATTGGCCGAACCAATTGAAAATTAAACTTCAAATTAAAGTTCCATTAGTTGTCACGCAGAGAGGTTTGTGACATTTGTTCTCCGCATTTGACCCATCTCCTGTGGGAGCGGTGAGCTGCAGACACAACTGCGTTCTGGAACCATTTAACCCCTTCTTCCGGGTCCGTGCGGACATAGAAAAAGTCAATCAATAGTCAGTGCCGTAGTGCGTCCTGCAGCTGCTCGGCCGGTGCCCACGCCGCCTGCGCAGGGCTTTCAGGACCTCTAAGGTCAGTGGGCAGAGGAGCGATTCACGGGACCTTGCGTGGTTCCAAAATAAACAACACACAGGGGCAGGTCTAGGCTGCACAAACTTTTTCTTCTTTCTGTGTATTTCCCCCCACCAGCACCAGCACGGACAGCAGCTGGCAGTGAGCAGCCGCAGCAGAGCGTCGGTCTGCTCTCAACTAGTTTCGATCATGGAAGAGCAACGTTTCTTACAGGAGTCGCGCTTTCATCCAACAAACCGCTGGAGACGCTGTAGAAAAATCAAAGTTTGTTTCTCTTCTTAAATAAAACCCCACCAGGGGATTTCCCAGTGCTGCCCAGGTGCAGGCTGCGCGCGCGCTGCGGCATTCCGTTTGGTAATTATTTACATGAGAGGCGAGAATTTCCCTCAGTCTGCTTCTGCATGCTGGTCTCTGTTCATCTTACATGTTCCAAACGCGGAGCGGCGTGGAGGTGGTGGGGTCAGGGCAGGTTAGGGGAACATGTCTGGATGTGGGGCAGAAACGGATCCAGAAAACAGCCTGATAGCAGTGCGCTGTCCGGGGTGCTGAAACCTTCCAAACACGAAGGAGATCCGTCAAATCATCGACTGCCCTGAAAACCTGGTGTTTAGAAGGGTTACGGTTAGAGTGATACAACAGATGGTTCCTGAGGGTGGCTGTGCCTGCAGCTCACCCTTCCCCAGGGGATGGGTCAAATGCGGAGAACAAATTTGACGCACTTAGGTGCGTGATAGCAAACGGGACTCTAACTTTATACAAGTGACCAACAACAACTTTTAGGCCTATCCATGGACCCACTTCAAATAAACGGGAGGAATCACGTATTGCATATGGTCAACATGAATTTCCATCAGTTTTTAAGCTGGTCACATGTAAATACATGTGAATAATATCAACCTTTAAAAAGATTAACCCCACACCCACCCCACCCACCACCACAACCAACAGACTATACAGCCGGGAAAGTGTCTAACTCAGGAAACTGTTGGGGGTCAGAAACCTTCCAATAGTGGTCCGTACTCTCTGCACAGGACTGACGTGGGAATATTGAGCAATGACATGCAGCTCAAATCTGAAATCAGAATAACTGTTCAGACGAGAGGCATGTGCATTCAATGATTTCACCAGACTGAATTTGGCGTTGAATTCTTTCATCCGACTGGGGTCTGTGTGCGGGGTGGGGCGGCAGGTTAAAAAAAAAAGGAAAAGAAGAAGGTACTGAACCGCACGAGCACGCGGGGACACCACGCACGACCGAGTCCCCTCACGCAGAGGCGCGCGTTTCAGATTCACTGATTGGCCTGTTGAAGTGGACACCCGGCGGAACGACGGGGAGCCGGAGCGGGGAGCCGACCGGGGCCACAGGGAAGAGGAGGAAGTGGGGCGGCTGATTTAAACATTCAATAGCGAAGAAAGACGATTTGTAAACGGCAAGCACCCCCCTTGCATCCCGCACACTCTGGCGCCACGTCAGAGGCGGTGCAGCAGTGCGGCGGGAAGAGCTCGAACGCGGCGCGCGTGGAGCGTCGTCACTGTGGATGTCTCACCCTCCTGTCTCCTCTGTGTCTCGGTGAACAGAGCTTCCAGCTGCTGACATGGACGCCCCGCCTATGGTTCCATCCTCCTCTTCCTCAGCGGAGTTCAGGGGCTCTTTCTTCTTGACGCAGTGAGCTGAACGCGCGCAGGTTCTTCCTTTGTTTTGTGGACAGCTGCTTCCGCGCGCCCCGCGGAGCGCCATGCCGCGATCTTCTTCTGCGTGAGCGGGGAGCACGCATCAACAGTTCTCGGAATACTTTGGGATTGAAGTTCGGGTGGTCCACGCTGCCTCCGTGAACATGACCCCGCCGTTAACCCGTGAAGCGGGACGCAGCGGCGCCGCCAGGCTTCTGCCGCTTCTCGTCCTCTGCATGGGCTCTGCTGACGGGATGCCGCACGTCCTGAGGTTCGGTGAGTGACTACTCCTCCTGGTTGCTCTGAAACTTTCTGTTTGCTGCTCTAGAGAGAAACTTCTGCCCCTCTCACTCACGGAGTGCGTCGCAGCGGCTTTACTGATGTTCAGCGTTTGGAACTTGTTGCCATGAAGTTTATTTACAGACTGAAAGCTTGAATGTGAACAGTGAACACAATCACCCTTCTGTGTAGAAGAGGCGGGAAGCTGCAATGATGAACACGTCCTCCTCTGTGTTTGAGAAGAGCATCACTTCAGGGTCGTTGTAGCCGTTTGGTTCCACAGAAACACTGTTCTCATTTGCACCTCCAAGTTTGTGGATGAAGAATGTTCTGCACGTTTATGGAACCTTTGCTTGATAGATACTTGCTTTCTTTGAACTATTTTTAATAGATAGGAATTTTCTAAAGCTTTCATTAAACTTAAAAACAAACTTTCCATTCTTGTTAAACCGGGAATAAAATAGGGATGCATGCTGGCACCAACATCTCAAATAAATGTTCCAAAGTGGACAGCTGTACCAAAAAGATGGTCAATATCCTTATAAAAGCTGGTGGTGGCTGATGGGGGTGTTTTTGTGTTGTGTCCTTGGCTCTACTCAGTCCTGGGGCTTCTTGTCTTTGTGCACAGCAGCAGTCAGTCTCCAGCTCGCAGTTGGTTTAGCAGGGACTGAACATTGTGTTGTCTGGTCTGTGCCTCAGTGTGACCTGTGACCTCCAGTATGCATTGATCTGCTGGGGCTCAGTGAGGCTCCAGAAATGGCTTTAAATCTGCAATAACGAGAGTTTGTTTTACTGCAGAATTTAATTATTTTTCAAGGAAAACAAAAACAAACAAAAAAAACCAGCCTGTCACGTTTTTGATTGAAAGGCAGGATTTGGTTTCTGGTGTGTGGGCAGTGCAGAATGTGCAGGGCAAGCTGAGGATGTGAGGTTAAAATCTGCCCATGTGTTGACAGCTTAAGGCTCTATGCTGGTGTCAGAGTGGTGACCTTACAGTCCTTCTCTGCTGTAATGTGTAGACCTGCTGGTGTCCTGCTGCATGTATCTGATGGTGTCAGACGACTTGACCTTTGTGTTGTTAGGAGACTTGAAGGTCAGATGAAGGCGTGGAGCTGACAATACCATATAATAGAGAAAATTCAGACTAGTCTTTAGTATGTGCTGGGAGTCTTTCTTTTCATTTATTGATATTGAACTTTTATTTGCTGTGCACTGGGATGCTCTTAAGATGAAACTGCTGCCAGATGAGCAACAACTCTCCACAACCATTAACAATATCTTGTTCACTTAGAAAACATTTTCACACAGTATCTTTAATATTCACATCTTTTACTAATGTGCACATTTAAAGTTGCAAATACTTTTGAGTGAAGTTTGAAGTGAAGTTGTTATATTTCCACACACCACTTCAAGAAATGCTAAGATCAGAGGAAAGGTAAGAAAGCCTTAGAGTTTTGGCTTCAGTGCATCTCTGCTGTTGCACTGGGATTGTTTTATTAGCTGTTGATGCAGAGAGCACACATCACAGAAGAATCAACACATCTCTTTTCTCGGCTTTGCTAATTTTTTTAATGGACCAGAATTAGATCTGGGTGATAGTGAATCTTTTGTATCACGATAGTTGTCATGTCTCAGTCGCCCATCTCCACCTCCGGCCACCAGAGGGAGTCCTCTCCAGAGGACTGATGGCTCCCTTCCCCTCTCCACTTCCTGCGTGAGTGCATCCAGTTCCTGTTTCCACAGCTGCTTCTCATCTAGCCATTAGTTCTTTCTATTTAAGCCTGGTTCAGCATTCACTCTAGTCTTGTACTTTCTTGCTGGTTGTACAAGCTAAGCGGTTGTTCTTTTGCAGCCTTGTGTTTTTGACCTCTGCCTGTTTTATTGTCTCCCGTCTCGCTCCACTGTCTGGCCCTGGCCTTTTCCTCCTCTTCGCCTTTGTCTTGCCCTTGCCTGCCTGCAGGCATTGAACTGTTGCAAATAGATCCACATGCCTCAGCATTCTCATTACAAAAGTGTTTTTTTCATATCAAGACGATAACGGTGTATATCATGAAATGAACCAAATAACTATATCTTACAAATATGAACGCTCTGTGGCTCATAGCAGAAATGTGTAATCATCAGCAGGTTGTTTAGATTGAAATCTTTATTTCCTTTCATACTTTAAGCATAACAGATGCACTGAATGAACAGGATGCAACAGTTTTTCCTCCAGAAAACTAAAAATCATAAATATTACAAACTAAACTGAAAATGAAAGCAAAATCTTTCAAGTTTCAAAAGAGAACGTGAATAAAACAGAACACTAAACTGCTTGATCAGTTCCATTTAAAAACAAATCATTCATTCTACAAATAAATTCTAATGTTTTCAAGTTTTACAGAACAAATATCTTTGTCAACATCCTGTGAATAAACTAGGAGCTAAAATTAAATTCTCTGAAGTTCTTTCTAAAGTTTAGACTGTTGCTGCTGTGAAGGTCTGAACTTTGTTGTTTTTCTGGAGGACGAACTTTATACAAGAAGACGTGACATATTTCTGGTTTAAAATAAGACCGCTCTTCTATTTCCGGTTGTGGCTAACTGTATGCATAGACTTAGCAAATCTCTGTGTGCTATACCTGGTATCGTTTAATTGTGTTTATTTCTTACATGACCAATGTTATTTGCATGTACTTACGTGCGACCAGCATAAATAGTGAAGGAAATTCACGTTGGCCACACGATAAACGTGCAGCAAAGTCGCTCATTGTGCAGGCAGCACATGTTTTAAGTGCATCCAAGGCTGCATTTTCTTGTTGTCCGCACATATTTACAATGAGTTAAAGTTAACTTAAAGTTGAAGTCCCATTAGCTGTCCTGCACAGAGGTGTGTGAAACGTGTTCTCCGTCTCCCCTGACAGAGCGGGGAGCTGCAGACATTCAAAAAGGCAAAGTTTGCCTGAAACACCAAACACCCAGAACTCGCAAAACGCTACCATGTACTATATAATTACGTGACTTCTGGAGGTGAAACGTAGCGACGTTAGAACATTTAAAAGCCGTTTAACAGAACTTTGAAAATTTAACCAAACTTTGAAGTGAATTTCAGACTGCTGGTTCTACTCTCAGCTGATGAGGAGCCTCTGCTTTCTTCATAGAGCGGCAGCAGCGTGCTCGAACCGTCACCTCGCCGTCAGACTGCTGGTTCTACTCTCAGCTGATGAGGAGCCTCTGCCTTCTTCATAGAGCAGCAGCGTGCTCGAACCGTCACCTCGCTGTCAGACTGCTGGTTCTACTCTCAGCTGATGAGGAGCCTCTGCCTTCTTCATAGAGCGGCAGCAGCGTGCTCGAACCGTCACCTTGCCGTCAGACTGCTGGTTCTACTCTCAGCTGATGAGGAGCCTCTGCCTTATTCATAGAGCAGCAGCAGCGTGCTCGAACCGTCACCTCGCCGTCAGCCTGCTGGTTCTACTCCCAGCTGATGAGGAGCCTCTTTCTTCATAGAGCGGCAGCAGCGTGCTCGAACCGTCACCTCGCCGTCAGACTGCTGGTTCTACTCTCAGCTGATGAGGAGCCTCTTTCTTCATAGAGCGGCAGCAGCGTGCTCGAACCGTCACCTTGCCGTCAGACTGCTGGTTCTACTCTCAGCTGATGAGGAGCCTCTGTCTTCTTCATAGAGCGGCAGCAGCGTGCTCGAACCGTCACCTCGCCGTCAGACTGCTGGTTCTACTCTCAGCTGATGAGGAGCCTCTGCCTTCTTCATAGAGCAGCAGCAGCGTGCTCGAACCGTCACCTCGCCGTCAGACTGCTGGTTCTATTCTCAGCTGATGAGGAGCCTCTGCTTTCTTCATAGAGCGGCAGCAGCGTGCTCGAACCGTCACCTCGCCGTCAGACTGCTGGTTCTACTCTCAGTAATGAGGAGCCTCTGCCTTCTTCATAGAGCGGCAGCAGCGTGCTCGAACCGTCACCTTGCCGTCAGACTGCTGGTTCTACTCTCAGCTGATGAGGAGCCTCTGCCTTATTCATAGAGCAGCAGCAGCGTGCTCGATCTGTCACCTCGCCGTCAGACTGCTGGTTCTACTCCCAGCTGATGAGGAGCCTCTTTCTTCATAGAGCGGCAGCAGCGTGCTCGAACCGTCACCTCGCCGTCAGACTGCTGGTTCTACTCCCAGCTGATGAGGAGCCTCTTTCTTCATAGAGCGGCAGCAGCGTGCTCGAACCGTCACCTCGCCGTCAGACTGCTGGTTCTACTCTCAGTGATGAGGAGCCTCTGCTTTCTTCATAGAGCGGCAGCAGCGTGCTCGAACCGTCACCTTGCCGTCAGACTGCTGGTTCTACTCCCAGCTGATGAGGAGCCTCTGCCTTCTTCATAGAGCGGCAGCAGCGTGCTCGAACCGTCACCTTGCCGTCAGACTGCTGGTTCTACTCCCAGCTGATGAGGAGCCTCTGCCTTCTTCATAGAGCAGCAGCAGCGTGCTCGAACCGTCACCTCGCCGTCAGACTGCTGGTTCTACTCCCAGCTGATGAGGAGCCTCTTTCTTCATAGAGCGGCAGCAGCGTGCTCGAACCGTCACCTCGCCGTCAGACTGCTGGTTCTACTCTCAGCTGATGAGGAGCCTCTGCCTTCTTCATAGAGCGGCAGCAGCGTGCTCGAACCGTCACCTTGCCGTCAGACTGCTGGTTCTACTCTCAGCTGATGAGGACCCTCTGTCTTCTTCATAGAGCGGCAGCAGCGTGCTCGAACCGTCACCTCGCCGTCAGACTGCTGGTTCTACTCTCAGCTGATGAGGAGCCTCTGCCTTCTTCATAGAGCAGCAGCAGCGTGCTCGAACCGTCACCTCGCCGTCAGACTGCTGGTTCTATTCTCAGCTGATGAGGAGCCTCTGCTTTCTTCATAGAGCGGCAGCAGCGTGCTCGAACCGTCACCTCGCCGTCAGACTGCTGGTTCTACTCTCAGTAATGAGGAGCCTCTGCCTTCTTCATAGAGCGGCAGCAGCGTGCTCGAACCGTCACCTTGCCGTCAGACTGCTGGTTCTACTCTCAGCTGATGAGGAGCCTCTGCCTTATTCATAGAGCAGCAGCAGCGTGCTCGATCTGTCACCTCGCCGTCAGACTGCTGGTTCTACTCCCAGCTGATGAGGAGCCTCTTTCTTCATAGAGCGGCAGCAGCGTGCTCGAACCGTCACCTCGCCGTCAGACTGCTGGTTCTACTCCCAGCTGATGAGGAGCCTCTTTCTTCATAGAGCGGCAGCAGCGTGCTCGAACCGTCACCTCGCCGTCAGACTGCTGGTTCTACTCTCAGCTGATGAGGAGCCTCTGCCTTCTTTATAGAGCGGCAGCAGCGTGCTTGAACCGACACCTCTCTGTCAGACTGCTGGTTCTACTCTCAGCTGATGAGGAGCCTCTGCCTTCTTCATAGAGCGGCAGCAGCGTGCTCGAACCGTCACCTCTCCGTCAGACTGCTGGTTCTACTCCCAGCTGATGAGGAGCCTCTGCTTTCTTCATAGAGCGGCAGCAGCGTGCTCGAACCGACACCTCGCCGTCAGACTGCTGGTTCTACTCTTAGCTGATGAGGAGCCTCTGCCTTCTTTATAGAGCGGCAGCAGCGTGCTTGAACCGACACCTCTCTGTCAGACTGCTGGTTCTACTCTCAGCTGATGAGGAGCCTCTGCCTTCTTCATAGAGCGGCAGCAGCGTGCTCAAACCGTCACCTCTCCGTCAGACTGCTGGTTCTACTCCCAGCTGATGAGGAGCCTCTGCCTTCTTCATAGAGCGGCAGCAGCGTGCTCGAACCGACACCTCGCCGTTAGACTGCTGGTTCTACTCTCAGCTGATGAGGACCCTCTGCCTTCTTCATAGAGCTAATGAAATTAAATCTGCAGCTCTAAGGAGGATTGAGCACAACATCTGTCAGGTCCCAGTTTTCAGTGTAACACAGACCCTGATATGCTACACAGACGCTGCTAAAACAGTTTTTATGAACGTCCTATGAATTCATCTTGTTGTATTTATCTGTCACGTCTTCAAGGTGGGTCCATGAAAATACACACAGGAACACAGAACAGCTATTTAGCACCATAGCATTAGCTAGCTAACAAGCTAGCATCATAACATTGGTAGCTGCGTTTCCATTACACAGATGCACAAAACTTTATCAACATTCTAGAAATGACAAAAAACACAATTTTGCAATGACACTGTTTCCATTAAATCATAATTATGCAAATAAACACAAAGCAACTCATGCGATAAGTCATTCAAAACCACGGGCATGGATGAGAACTAGTATTGTTTTAAGTTGATTCACAAAAAGGGAGCTTCTGGGAACCAGGATAGCTGACCATTGATGATGTATATAAATGTAAACAGGAGCACGAGAGAAGCCTGTTCAGGGGTATTAAAAAATAACCATTCCAACAATAAACAGTTGGAGCATTTGTTCTGTTTGATAACATCAGGTCTATTCAGATTTCTGTCACAGCTCCAGCGCTCATCATCATCTGTCCAAGGAGACATCTGCGCAGACCATGGAGCTGAAAGCGGAACCGCTGCTCCCGGGTGGGAGCAGAGATTTTAAGGAAATCTTGGTTGATGATTTTACAGCAAAGGGATTTTACAACAATTCCATTTGACACGCAACATTTAATGAGCTGTGACGCTGCTGGACCCTCGTGCCGCCTGATGTGCAGCCACTTCCACCCGGGAAGCGCGAGTTTCTATTGCAGTATTGCGAAACATGTCCATTTTGATATGCGGCAAAAACCACCTCCTCCAAGCGCAAAAACTTTTTTTTGATAAATGCAAATTTTTTCGTAATTGTGGTTTTTCCATTAAAAGAATTTAGTATCACAAATCCAATTTGCACAATTTCAGAGGTGATGGAAACAAGACTATTGTCTAACATAAGCTCTGTCTCCAAATCAACACATTTTATGAATCTGTCTGTTGCTGCTTTAAGTGAAGCAGCTTTATCCTTCAGTTCTGACTGGATCCTGTTAGAAATCTCCACATATTCTGCTGTTTTATCCGCCAAACTAAACGCTGCACAGGTGAAATGACCATGGGGGGTGGGGTGTTGTGACTCACGTCACATTTTTGTTTACCTCGCATGCAGATGGTGGAGGACCAAAAAAATAAAGCTAATAAACATAAATATGATGACACAAAGATTTACTCCATGTGGTGACTTACCTTCTAACTTTTACTCACCAAAGAGGAGAAAATGCTCTGACTGGCGAGTGTCAATTTCAGACACTTCAAAATAAAAGTCTATTGCGATAGACTCATTTTACTATTGAGAAAAAGTACTATCGGCATATGGTAGCTGTCGTAGTATCGCCCAGCCCTAACCATAATTCTTAATTTTCTTCTCATGGTTCCAGCTGTCAGGGCATGCTCAGTAGCTGAAGTCAGCAGCATTCTTCAAGAGAAACTTTTATGAACGATTCAGATTCAAAAGTCCCAGCTGTTGCAATACATCCTTTCAGCTCCTCAATTAGCTGGAGATGTGACACAAGTCCACACTGTGCATTTATAATAAACACTTTTGGCAGTGGAAAGTTTAAGTTCTGCAGGGAAGTCAAAGTACAGACAACGTAGCTGCAAGAAGCTTTGTGAGCATCATGTCCTAGCAGAGATGCTGCAGCTCTTTACAGGAATGAAAGGTTGGACCTGATGTCTGGAGATGATGTCATGGTGGAAGCCAGCTCACAAAGTTTCACTTCTTATAAAAAAGAAGCTTCTCTTTTTGGGATGAACAAATCCCTTTTCCCTGTCGGAGTTCCCTGCTCTGTCTGAGCAGAGCTTGAAAACTCTCGTGTTAAACGAAGGTCAGAATCTGATGGACAGACGAGCTGAGTGTTACTGAATGAAGGGAGAAAAACTACAAAGAAGTCAGTCCTGAGAAGTTCAACTGCCAGTTATTGAGCAGATATGCTTCTGTCAGGCTCCACCGCCACAGTCAGGTCCTGGAAACAGCTGATTGATCTGCCGAAGTGTTTGCTGAAAGATACAAGGTTGCAGTCATAGGATGGCAGGTGAGAAACCCCAGCCTTCAAACAGTGAAGCCAGTTGTTCTCTGTTGCTTTCCTGGGTTTGACAGAAAACCCAAAGGGATTATAACTACTTTCAAATGCCAGTGAGCTAGTAATTATTTGCATCTTTTGTTAAACAAATGTAGGTTAAAAATGTTGTTCACTGTGACATGTTTGGACTACTGGCCTGCAGACCTCCTGCGCTTTTTGACTGTAAAATATGGGAGAAAAACAGAATGGGATTGCTCTTCCAGTGGGCTTCTTGAATACCTGAGGTTTAAGTTTGGTTATTATCTGTGAAGAAGTACAAGACAAAGAGATTCCTTTTTAATGAGTTGTTGTTAAAAAGCCATACAGAGCTGAAAATGAGCCTTAGAGCAGTTCACCACTGTGTGATTCTGTTTGTTCTGCTGCCCAACCAAAAGCAGATGCTGTCTGTGGCTGCACAGCTCAGGTACAGTTCAGGGAAAATGAGAAAAGAATCAATAAAATACAATAATCAGTCAGAGAAGTGAAGCATAGAACCTGAGCAAGAGCAACAAACATGAGAGCCATGAAAACTTCAGCTCTACATAATAGAAGTGCTTGATAAATGTATTTTACCCCACTGGCTGCTTAAGTTAAAGTAGGCGAAAGAAAATAACAGTGAAATCATTTTGATGAGAAACTAAAAAAGAAATATGGATCACTAATTGTGTACAACAAAGCTGCAAACACAAACAAATAATTTCATTAAATAATAGAATTTCTGGATTAACTTATTCTCATATTCTCATTTTGTGGCTGGAACCGTATGCTCATTTTGTGTACTCAATCACATTTTTTTTTTTTTAGTCAAAAAGTCTGTAGTTTTTCTCATTCCTTTCCCTGATTAAAATGTTGCTTTTGGATGTATCCATGATCGGTGTTATACAGAGCTGGAAAATGCTGCTGTTATTAAAAGATAAAAACCGTTTTTAGCAGCAGCCACATTTTCAACACAAACTTCAATGCAGTTGTGAATCCTTATGACCTGCAGCCACTTGATGAAGCTCACAAACCAAGAAGTGAGGCAAATACTGAAAGTGAAACGGGTAAACATGAGCAGGGCTACAAAAGGTGAATCGTAGCCAAAGAATAGGTAGAGCCTCACACCCACTTCACATTCACTTCTTGCTGTAAAGCAGGCAGCTTCACCATGACAACCCCACATCCACAGCAGCACGCTGTCAGATTAGTTGTGTTGAAACTCCTCCCCCTTCCCCCAGATGCAGTATTTGCCCTTTAACACAAAAGGACAAAGAGCTTTTTGCTACAGCATTTCAGTGAAAAAAAACAATCAAAATTTCAATTCTAGCGGTTGTCAGAGCTGAAGCTGGCATAACAAGCTCCTTCTGCTCGTTTGGCTTCACCACTTCTTCCTTCAGATGGTTTCTGCTTAATTGGAAAATTCTGATAGCTGGCTAGACAAGAAAGCTGAGAAAAGTGTAAATGAAGGAGTAGAGCACTGACTGGAGAGAAAACATCAGCAGAAGAACAGCCTTGGTTTTGGGCAAAGCCAAACTGTTCTACTGTCCATTTGGAGGACAGATGAAGAAGCAAACAGTGAAAAACATGCTCCTGATGGGAGGATGCTTCCTGTGTTCACATTGACTGAACCTTTTGAAGAGCACAACACATGTGGTCTACATCTGCATGTGACAGCAGTAGCTCTTCATGGCCCTGCTTCAGTTTGTGTGCTGGAATTGTAAAGCTCTGAAAGTGTAGAAGGTCGTCTACAACTCGCACTCAGGCGCTCATTTCAGTCAGGTGCTTGCTGCTTGAACTTTGTTTGACCTTCATCACATGAAAATTCATTTGATGTGATGCAACCATATTGACAGATGTGTTTTTAAAAGCTAAGGAATATCAAAGATGGAAAATCAATTACCTGCACATATTTCTTCTGGTGAACAGGGATCAGCAGGTTGTGTGCGGGGGCGTGTGCTAGCGCTGACAACACAATGAAACTGAACACAAAAAAACATCTTTAAGATTTGTCCTTTGCCGAAACCCCCCCCATATTTTGGATTTGCTGGTAAGAAGAAATGTAGTGAGATTCTTTAAAGCTTTGATAGGGTTAGTTTCATAGGGTTACAGTTCAGAATTTTAAATATGGGCTGCTTGAAAGTGGACCTAAACAGAAACCTGCTGTTTTCCTTATAACATGAAATGAATCATCCACTGATGCAGAGCACAGCTGACTCAGACTCACTGCTTGCCTTTCTGATAAGAAGTTCTTTGTTTTGTCAAACTGTGACTTCCACCCGTGGATGTATGCAGATGCTTCATGACAGTCTGGTTCTTCTGACCCTATGTTCAGAAGAACCACTTTTTCTTAAAACATTGACTGGTTTTGGCAACTGGATGATAAAAAAGCCTGTTTTTCAAAGATCGTCTTACATTTCAGTCAGAGCTTTAGATTGGAACAGAAACTCCTTCATAATTCTTCATCCAGTACATGAGTCACAAGCCTGTGACAGTGGTGGGAACAGTTTGCAATCAATGGCCCACACTTGTGAGTATTTTGTAGTCTAAAATATCATAGAAAATGTTGATTCTGAAAGATCACTAAAGGGTTCCTGAAAAATGTAGTGGGGTGTGCTCATCTATGCTGAGCACTGTATGGTCTCCTGATCTGAATCTAATCCATCCATATGGGGAATTCAGAAGCAACAAGTTTAGCATCACTCTCTATCCAGCATCAGGTCCTAAAAGAAGTTATTCTTGAGGAATGGAAAAAGAAAGATGTTGTGAAATGTCTCCTAATTGTTCATTCCATCCCTAGAAGACTTGGTCCTGTCCACGGTGCTCATACAAATTTCTAGATGTAGTAGTGTTTGATGCAGGGTGGATTCATTTTTGTTTCAACCAGTTTGAGTAAAACTGAAGATTTTGTTACATTAGTTACATTATTCACCTTCATTACATGTTTTGGTGTTAAATAAGTGTTCAATAAAACGAATCCTTGTGGAAAGTTTGTAGATTGTCCTTTTGTTCATCACACTACTGATTACATTAGTGCTTCTTATGCTCATTTATGCTGAGCACTGTAAATGGTTACATTCATGTCTCTAAACTTTACATTCTTGGAAAAACCCTTGAAAAAATAGTTAGTGATCTACTGAAGGTGTTTTTAGATTTCAATTGTATATAGAAAGTTTTTGGAAGAATTCCAGGACAGTTGCTACTGCTCTTAAGGTCTTAAATGATCTTATCGTTGGTACGGTTTTTAATTGTTTTTAATGTCTAAGGCTTTTGCTACAGCAGATCAATCACTTCGCTCTATTGTTCTTAGCCACAGCGGAGATGTTGCTGACAAAACCTAAATAACACACGTTCTTTGACATACTGTAAATCTTTGACCTTTTACGCTATCAACATGAATCAGCTGATTCTCATGCGGAGAAAAGTGGATTTGCACCAATATGCAGAACATCACTAATGTAAAGTGTTGCATCATAACGCAAAGGCCTTTTTTTTGTCTGGGACCGAATCAAAAGTGTGGCATATCAGTGCAGGGCTGCTTTTCTCCAAGTTATTTGTGTCAATGATGGAGGAGTTACAGGAGTCAAAAGAATGTAGTTAAAGTACCTACAGGAGAGCTTCAAGGCTCAGTTTTAGGTCCTATTTTATTTGCTGTAAATGTATTAATAATTTATGTGTCAACCTGTCAAATGTGATGTACACTTGTATGCTGATGATATAACCCCTGTTAACTGCTCTTCTTCAATCACCCAGGCTTTTGAATATTTGCTGTCTGCCTTTTCAGTTGTTCAGTGTTGTTTACACTCAGTAAAACTGATATTAAAAGCTGAGAAAACCAAATTGACCAAAAAACCAAAAAAAACCAAATGATTTTTCCCATAAATCCAAAGTACCAGAGGTAATTCCATCACTACAAACTGTCGTAGGTGAGTTCATAGTCAGTTTAATGCACGAGTACCTTGGATCTGTTAGATCAGAGTTTATCCTTCTAGCCACATATTGCAAATTTGGTCTGTAAGTCAGGAATTATTACAGAAATAAATCATCATATTCCCTGAAATCTTGTAAACTGCTATCTGCAACCTTCCTTCCTGTGTCGGACATTGTGATGTTTTGTACATGGATGCCTCTGTAAACTGCCTTCAGTCTCTACGCACTATCATTCTGCTCACCTTCAGGGACAAGCAGGTGCGTTTGGGCGCGGCTGACAGTCCCTGACCAAATGGCCTCTGACAGCAGTAGAAGCACTCACTTGTCCGCCTCTGTCGTTCCTGCTCGGGCAACGGAGCTGACTACGTGCTAACTGCATAGGTTTCTCCATCCACCCCATCGGCAGTCACCCGAATCACCAGACCACTGTTCCGGTGGAGACCGTGGCGTTGTTCCAGAAGCCGGCTAGGCAGGCGGCAGTGCCGGTGTAGGCGAGTCGTGGACCATGGCGCTGACTGGAGGTGCTGCTGCATTTGTTGCACAAGCTGGGTCAACTGATCGCAGAAAACAGCCAGTTGCCACTCAATCCGACCGAAAATCTTCACCACATTCTGGTGGAGGCAATCCATTTGTTCCCCCTGGTATTGGATCTCCTAATCCTGTTGGGCAATCGTCGGCCCTATTGCCCCGCTGTCTGCTGCGTCCATTTTGGCAGGTTTGTGATGTCAGGATTTGGTGTGTGGACACAAATGCAGGACAGTTGGCAGTAAAAAGAAAGCTTCAACTATTTTCCGTTTCATTGTTCTGGACAACTGCTGGAAGAACCCATGATGCTGATTGTTGGGGTGACGTCATATTGATACTTGAAATCACCTGGTCTTTGCAAACCATGATTGTGAACAATCCATGACGCTGTCAGGTCTCAGCTTTTTCAAAGAGGGCGGTGCATACTATGAACTCTGCAGGGTGCCCAAACTTTTGCACAGCCATTATTTTATTTCCTGTTATTTTGGAAGAGTAAATGATGGAAATAAAGCCTCATTTTTGACATATTAAAAGTTTCAGCTGTGCTTTAACCTCATAGTACTCTAAAATTACTTTTTTCTCTGCTGATGCCTCCATGATCTGCATCAAAGTTGCTCATGAATATGTGCGTTTTTATTTAGCATTAACAAGAACCTTTCATGGAAAAAGGGGGATAAAAACAACAGAAGTTAATTTACAAATAGGATGGCATTTGTATAATCATGCTGGCACAAAAGCATGTCCATACATTGATACATAAGGCCCCAGATCTCCACAAACAGAGCTGAAGCCTACTATATGTTGTTCTGTTCTGATCTGAGTGTGACATATGAGGAGCAGTTCTCCGGCACATCAGAACTTTTCTTCTAATACACATTGGCTCTGAGGCTTAGGGCTTACTGGGCTTAATTTAGCCTGTCCTCCTGCTGACTGAGGCTGAGCAGAAGGTTACCTGAAGGATGGACTAATTCACAAAGATGCACTGTTCTTCCTGCCTTGAACACAGAGTCAGCCGGATCTGTTCTCTGTTTCACCACGACAGTAATACGAGCAGGATGCAGCAAGTTGGCCTTTGACAGTGATTTCCATGTGGTTTGTCCAGCTTATCACACTGAGGGATGATTGCTGGGTTGACTTTGTTGATCTTGAGGGCATCATCAGAAACTTATTTTTGGCGCCTGCTTGTCTGTATGATTCAATGTCTATTTCAATGGGAGGTGATCATCCAGGTGATCATCCAGGTGATCATCCAGCCATCCCTGCTTTGCTGAAGACATCACGGTTGAGCAAGCATGAAGAAACCCAGGTGCAGGAAAGAGTCACAGGCATATTGGAGGCAAAGTCCAAGGGGTATAATTCACAAAACCAGTAAACAAACAAGAACATAAAGCTCAGAAAACTAGCCAGGATACAAAACGAGCTGACAGTGAGGGCTTTAACAGAGTCCCTTAAATACACAGAACCTAATAACTGAAGGGAGGGCAGCTGTGACTGCTAGCAGAATCCATAAGAGAATGGGGGGGAATCAGAGCGGCCTGCACAGAAGCAAGAAAAAGCTGAAAAAAAACACAACACAAGAAACAGAACATGACAGAAGAAAATTCATGAAATACCTTCCCTGCTTGAGTCACTCACAGAGGCATCGGGGGGGCCTCACCAGGCAGATGTTACTGAGAGGATCCGATCATGTGACTTTCACAGAGAGGATGAAGTAGAAGACATCTTTGACAGTTCATGAACTGAAAGCAGGGGTGTCTTTAGGCTTTGTCAAGCCCTTATTGTTGTGCAGCACAAGTGTTGAGCTTTTTCCCAATTGTTACGTGAGGGGGGTTTCTCCAATGCATGCAGTGAAAACACAGAAAGCAATGAAAACATAGGAAAAATGTTCTCAACTTTCATTTCAAAGAGATGTGAAATAAAACAGATGTATTAAAAATCAAATTAAAAATGAAACAGTTAAAAAGTGACATTAAAAATTGATTATAAAGCTGAAAAGCCTGACAACATGGGAGGAGGAATCATTACTGTGGCGGCAGAGCGGCTGAACTCCAGGTTTCGGAGCTCAGCGGGGACTCTACTTTGAACTGTCAGCCCATCTTATCACTCGTCGACTTTAAGTAAACAAAAACAGCAAGAAACTATCCAGAAAACCATATATGCTCTCCCCATGCAGGCGCTTCTTTTTAGTGATGTGTCTTGATCATAAACTAGAGCTGGGAGATATGGCCAAAAAATAAAATCTAAAACTCAACATTTTTTCACACCAAATTTGATTTTCAACTTTAATCATTTTTTTTCCTCCCTCCTTTTACTTTCTTTAAAAGATATCAAAATAAACGACAGAATATATTTAACAAAAGCTATTTTATATAAATATCTCCTTTGGAAAGACTCTCAAATAAAGTTCAATTAAATACAAGCTGTAAACATAATTGTAGATTAATGCAGCAGATGTTTTGTGAGCAACAGCTAGCTTAAGCATCTTATAAAAAGAAACACTTCCTGTCTGTGTCAGCTGTTGAAACAAATTTGTTGTACTCCCACTTTCAGCAGCTACAACCTTCAAACAGATGTTGGTGCATGTGGTTCACGATCCAAGTTTGAAGTCTCAAAACCACTGGTCAACATTTCATTTTTCCTCACCAGTCAAGTTGGCCAGTAGATGAAAAAATCTACTAGTCAGGCACAATTTTGACATTATTTAAAAAAAAACTATAGGTGTTATTTTAAAAATATTATTTAACAAAAACACAAGATAAAAACAATTGTTTTAAGTGACTCAGATTTCGAATCAGTCTTTACTCCCTGCTTATTTTCCCACATTCTATAAAGTGTTTTATTTTCTATCACAGATGAGTTGTTTTTTTTCTCTCTGGGACAGCTAAAAAGTGCCATGGGACCCCTTTGAGGAGGGCTGCCAGTCACTTACCTTTTAGTCTGAATCATTGACAAACACTATGTAGAAAACATTAAAATAATCTTCTTGTGTTTTGAAGAAAATTAAATTGTATACAAATATTTTTGAATAGTATGAACACACTTTAATGTCATCCAACTGTAAATTCAAACTAGAAAGGACCTGTGATAATGCTATAATGTGAATGCTGTTTGCTGAATTTGGTCTCCAAATAAGCTGAAGCAGTTTGCTGAAAATTCTAAAGCTATTTGCATAATGTTAAAGTTGCTAAAGGACTTTATGTTACAGAAATTGCACAAAGAATTTGAATAAATCTTGAAAATTCGCAAACAATGCTTACAATTTTAAAATGCCTAAAAGGTATAAATGTAAAGCGTATATGCATTTATGTCCTGAACGTGCTGAACATTTTGATTCCAATATTGCATAGGTGTTAAAAATGCACAAACAATTTGAAGAATTTTGTGAAAAAAATCGCAAAGATTGCATAAAATTTAAAATGCTTAAAATATGCTAAATAGCCAAGAAAGCTAGTACATTGCAAACATACTAAGTTAACTTAGAATTTGCCCATTAGGTTAGCCCTATGCACAACCTACTTCCGCGTTTGGCCCTTGACTGCTCAGTCATTTCTGGTTATGTTGTTTACAGGGAAATTGAGCATCTGGAGTTAACAAGATGTCTTTTGGAGCTACCCAGAGTCTCTATAAATTATGTTAAGTGCATTGTTGGTCTTTATATAGCCTATAAAACCTCAGTAGAGCTAACGTTACACTAATATAACAGCTTAATGTCAAATTATTTGAAAATTACTATAAAAGATGACAACATTGTCATCTTTTGTAGTAGGCCAATCTGCTGGTTGTTTCTTGCTGGGCAGAGTTAACGGTGAAACAAAATTGGGGAAGCCATTGATTCCACATGTTGTGGTACTGGCCAACTAATGAGGCTATCATGATGTTGATGGTTCTATTAAATCTTTCCTTGAGATTTGTCTATGGATAACAGCTGGACCCATGTTGAGGCTCCCCTTTCTGTAGTGAACTTTGAAACAAAGTTGTTGGAGATGCAAGATCCAACAAGTTAGATTATGTTTTTGGGCAAGTAAAGGTGCATGATAGAGCTGCATGGTCTGTATAAACCGTAAACTCTTGTCCTTCTAAATAGTGCCGCCACTTTTCTACAGCCCACACTACTGCTAAAGACTCCTTCTCTGAGGTGGAATAAATCTTTTCTGGACTCCACAATACCCTTGAAGTATAGGCTATGACACACTCTCCTTCATGTGTCTCTTGGGTTGGAATGGCTCCTAGACCCAGTTCACTGGCGTCAGTAAGGTCCTGGAACACCTGAGACACATCTGGTTGTGACAAGATTGGAGGAGCTTTTAAGGCCTGCTCTAACCTTTCTTCTCTATGTTGGCATTCATGGGTCCAGTTCCACTCCACTGATTTTTGTTTCAGGTGGTTCAAAGGAGCTGTAATGTCAGCGAAATGAGGTTGAACTTATGAGACAACCTAAGAAATGTTGGAGTGACTTGACGTCAGTGGGAGTAGGGAAATCTGTTACTCCTTGTGTTTTCTCTGGCTCCACCTCCACCCCTTTTTTGGACACCATGTGTCCCAAGAACCGCAGCTCTCTCCCTAAAAAGTGGCCTTTAGACATATTCAAAGTTAGCCTTTCGGCCTTGAGTATTCCGAACACAGCTGTCAATCTTTCATATGGGCTTCCTTTGTTTTGGAGTACACAATAATGTTGTCGATAAATACAAAATATATCCGTCCTCTCAGCTCACTCAATACCTTTTCCAGCTATCGTTGGAATGTTGCAGCTGCATTTTTTAGTCCGACTGTGATGGTTCAATGATGTCTTCTTTTAACAATTTGTATACATGTTCCTAAATGATTTTCTTTTTCAGGGGAGAGACCCTGTATGCTCGAGACCTTACAGGAACCTCATCCTGTAAAAAGATAGTATGTTGTTCATTATACGTTAAACCACCGGACCTGACCAAGGCAAAGTTAATCGCCAACATGAACGACTTGGAGAAGTGTGTGGTCACGGACATCTGAGCCCTTAATGGATGTAATATAAAAGTCAAATATGATTTCAAGAAAATATGGTGCCTGGGATCTACCACTGACTCTTAGGTCAACTTTGACCTGATTTTCAGCAGTGATTTCTGCTCTCCAGACTACTCCAGCTCAACTTCCTTGCTGTGATATTAGCTGAAGGGCACTGGACCTGACAAACAAAGTCTGCTCTGTTCAAACCAGAAGGACGGCTGTTTTTCAGGCAGCTGAAGATAGAATACCGTCTTGGTCAGAAGCTTTAATCACATCACCTGACTTGGTTCCCTAAGGAGTGATTCATGACTTATGATCTCAAATGAAAATAATCTGCACTTTTCTTTTTATACGTGATTTAAGTAAATGACTTTTCTGATGAAAATAATCTGCATATCTTTGATTTTTATTTTCTACATATGCTACACTCAAGTTTAAAACACTATCTAAATACACACGTGGACGAAATTGTTGGTACCCCTCAGTTAAAGAAGGAAAAACCCACAATTCTCACTGAAATCACTTGAAACTTACAAAAGTAACAGTAAATAAAAATTTATTGAAAATTAAATAATCAAAATCAGCCATCACTTTTGAATTGCTGATTAACATCATTATTTAAAAAAAACAAACTAATGAAACAGGCCTGGACAAAAATGATGGTACCTCTATAAAATATTGAAAACTATTTGACCAGACTGACATGATTAACTCAGGTGTGTCCTTTAATTGACATCACAGGTGTTACCAAACTCATAATCAGTCAGTCTGCCTATTTAAAGGGAGACAAGTAGTCACTCTGCTGTTTGGTGAAAAGGTGTGTACCACACTGAACATGGACAACAGAAAGCCAAGGAGAGAATTGTCCCAGGACATCCGAAAACAAATGATAGATAAACATCTTAAAGGTAAAGACTATAAGACCATCTCTAAACAGCTTGAACTTCCTGTGACAACAGTGGCTCATATTATTCAGAAGTTCAAGACCCACGGGACAGTAGCCAACCTCTCTGGACGTGGCCGCAAGAGGAAAATTGATGACAAATTGAAGAGACGGATCGTTGGAATTGTATCCAAAGAGCCCAGAACAACCTCCAAAGAAATTAAAGGTGAACTCCAAGGCCAAGGTACATCAGTGTCAGATCGCACCATTCGTCGTTGTTTGAGCCAAAGTGGACTTCATGGAGACGACCAAGGAGGACACCACTGCTGAAAAACAATCCTAAAAAAGCCAGACTGGAATTTGCAAAAATGCATGTTGACAAGCCCCAAAGCTTCTGGGAGAATGTCCTTTGGACAGATGAGACCAAGCTGGAGCTTTTTGGTAAGGCACATCAACTCTATGTTCATAGACTCAAAAACCAAGCATACGAAGAAAAGAACACTGTCCCTACGGTGAAACATGGAGGAGGCTCAGTCATGTTTTGGGGCTGCTTTGCTGCATCTGGCACAGGGTGTCTTGAATGTGTGCAAGGTACAATGAAATCTGTAGACTATCAAGGCATTCTGGAGAGAAATGTGCTGCCTTGTGTCAGAAAGCTTGGTCTCAGTCGCAGGTCATGGGTCTTCCAACAGGACAACGATCCAAAACACACAGCCAAAAACCCCCAAGAATGGCTGAGAGAAAAGCGTTGGACTATTCTAAAGTGGCCTTCCATGAGCCCAGATCTGAATCCCATTGAACATCTGTGGAAGGAGCTGAAACATGCCATTTGGAGAAGACACCCATCAAACCTGAGACAACTGGAGCAGTTTGCTCATGAGGAGTGGGCCAAAATACCTGTTGACAGCTGCAGAACGCTCATTGACAAATACAGAAATGGCTTCATTGCAGTGATTGCCTCAAAAGGTTGTGCAACAAAATATTAAGTTATGGGTACCATCATTTTTGTCCAGGCCTGTTTCATTAGTTTGTTATTTTTTAAATAATTATGTTTATCAGCAATTCAGAAGTGATGGCTGATTTTGATTATTTAATTTTCAATCAATTTTTATTTATTGTTACTTTTGTAAGTTTCAAGTGATTTCAGTGAGAATTGTGGGTTTTTCCTTCTTTAACTGAGGGGTACCAACAATTTTGTCCACGTGTGTACATAGCATTGTGACTTACTGTCTCTTAAGGATGTTTAATCACCTGAATTATTGTCGGTGTATTATTAACCTCTGATCATAAGTTACGAACCGGTTCATAATCTAAATGCTACACAGAGAAGTGTACAGAAGCTACAGGAGTGGGGTTCTTTTCATGTCGCATTTGCTTGTAGATTTTGTACAACAAGCCTTTTTTTCTCTCCTGCCTCATGAAGAAGCCCTCTGCTTGCTGCCGCTTTCTTGTCTGCTTGTTGCGAGAGACGAGCGAGCTGACTTTACTTCAGACAACGAAGCCAAAGAAAGCAGAGAGCTGGAAAAAATACATTCTAAATTTTCCTAAAAAGAAATAATTTAAAACAAGAAATTTGACCTAATTAATTAAATCAATTAATTGGCCAGTCCTAGCATAAATCCTTATGCATTCAAACTTTTGGGTGGTCACTTCCAAAATGATAAGTTTACCAGTCTGCTTAGGTTTTATTTTATATGATCACAATGAAATATTCCCATTTAAATAGTGAGGATAAAACTGCTGGCAGTTTGGCAGCTCATGTTCATCTGAAGAGGAAACTCTTTGGACGGACAGGGTTTAGATTTTGTCCAACTGGACACAAAACATGATTCACAAGCGGAAATCCTGTTTAGCTCAAAATAAATCCCCTTCATCTCTTGTTTCCTGGTTCCACATCCACCTGTGTGCATCCTTTCTGTAAATGTTAATAATTATGTTTCAGATGGTATTACAAAAGTTGTGCAGCATTAATTTGTTCCATGACAACATTGTTTGACGTTAACCCTCACTCCTGATGTCTCTGTCTTCAGGCTCGCCTCTCAGGAGATGGCTTTTTGGAACGCAGAGCTCCACATGTAAATGAAAGCCTCTGATTGGCAGAAAAGCCTCCCTGAGTCAATAACTCATTTGTAAAGGGTTGTGAATTGAGTGATCTTGCTGAGGGGAAGGTGGACTCCAGCCCACATCTAGCCTAGGTTTCCGACAGAGTTTGAATTATAGCCCTTTTGGAAAATCAATGTCAGGATGCAGTGCCACAGGGACAGAGACCGACATTCTCCTGCAAACTGCTGCTCTTATCTGCTTTTCAGCAGCATTTCTGATGATACGCCGTAAATGTAACTCTCTTTAAACCACTTATTAAAACTGCCGGATATTTAGATTAACTTGAAGATGGAGAGTGATGGCTCCCATTCTCCCAGACTGGGATTATATGTCAAAATGTCTTGACAGCCAGAGAGCTTCTTTCATCAGGTTTTGTTTTTATTGAAGTGTCATTTGTTTTATAAGAGTGTGCTCTCCGGTCTGAGTGTTTGCTGTGTGTTTACACAAATCCGAGCGTGGTGGAGATGAGCAGTGAATCAAGCCGCTGTAATGAAGGAAAAGCTGCAGTTCATGGGTTTTGATGAACTTAACTTTGTAGAGAATGTCTGGTCAATTAGGTCAGATTAGTTGATAATGGTTACATAATGATTAGATGTGTTGACCCTGATCTTTGTGAATTAGAATAAAAAGACACACAGGTTACTTCAGAGTCTCAAAAGGCTTCGATGACCAATAGATTGAATACTTCAGTAGCTGATGAGGCCTGGAGGGCTATAATGGAAATGGTGTATTATTAGATTCTGTGTTTTTTGTGTGATTTGTCTTTAATATTTTTGGTTAATTATCATGTGTTTGTTGACATAGCTTTTTGCAGGATGTCTGCAAACTCAACAAAAATCATATTCTTCAAAAGCCCATGTTCCATGTTTAAAGTTTAAAACTACAAACTACATATTGCAGAATTAGAAACATGACACAGTGTTGTGAACCTGAAGAGAACTCATCCTATTTCATTTGTCCTTTAAAGACTCACGCCAATGAAAACTCTGTTTTTGGTGTTTTTAAAAATGTTCTTGTAGCATTTTTCTGATGATGTAAGACATATATTAAAATAATTAAAGATTAAAACAGCATTTCTGAGTATTTCATTATTCAAGCTCCTAAGTGGTTCTGGCTGAGTCCTCAGCTTTCTTAGGATCACTGAGACCTCACAAGGTGAGATCTTTCATGGAGCCCCTGTCTGAGGGAGATTGACAGTCATGTTCAGTCTCTTTCATTTTATAAGAATTTCTCCAACACTGGATCTTTGTTCACCACAATTGCCCCCTAGCCCCCTCCAGCCTTGTGGAGGTCTGTAATCTTCTATCTGGTGAGTTTGGACAGCTCTTTGGTGGATGAGTGTCTTTATGCAGCTAACCACCACAAACAGAATCTTCTAATTTAAGATTGACTGGATTGATTGTTGACCAGAGGTCCAAGGTCCTGTTTTCTGATGAAAGTCTGCTGTTTTTGGGAATCAAGGTCCAAGGGTTTGTAGAAAGACTGGTGAGGAGCAAAACCCAAGCTGCTGGAGGTTCAGTGTGAATCTCAGCAATCTGTCATGATTTGGGCTGCAACATCCCAATGTGTTGGTAAACACTGATGTCTTTTAATCCAAAATCCCTGCAGCAGTCTACCAGAATGTTGTAGAGGACTTCTGTTTAGGATCTGAATGGAGATTCAAAATTCATTCAAGGTCTTCCTGGACCTGGCCTCTCCTTATTGAAGGATTGAAGATGGGCACAACATTGGGAAAATTCTTTATTTTTGATTGATTTGATGTGATCATAATCTCTGTCTCCAATTTACTTGACAAGTAAATGGAGATTTCTAATTTTCTAAAATTCTGTGGGTTTTATGATCTGGAATCTTAATTTATGTAAAAAAAACAAATGAATACTTGAACGCTTAAACAGTTGGGCCAGAACCTCTGTTTAAGTGCTTTTTTATAGAATGAAGAAAACAAATGCACTTTTCCATCATACTCTTAATTTTTTGGAAAGGGTCTGTTAACATGGAAAAAAGGTAAAAAAAGTGCACCTTTTCTGCTCATGTAAATATATTTGGCATGGCAGAGACAAAGATCGGGGCTTAAGGCAGGTGTAAAGTAGTTAGACATAACTTTCAAAATGTGTCATTTTTTCCTTGCTGCCTGTGTTAGATTTTTACCATAGATGTGTCACCGGTTTTTGCGATTGGCTTCTCGAGTGTCATGAGTTGGTCTTTCAGTTATTTTCTCATTTCAGTTCAGTTCACTGCAACTGACAATTTGTATTGGCCAAGAGCATTTCTTTGACTGACCCCCCCATCCATCCATCCAATACTTCACCTTTGACCTTCTTTTTATTTTTAGCAAGCTCCTCCCAACATGCCTTTTCCACCAATAGTTTTATTTCTTTTGATTTTGAATTTGCAACCTTCCTCATCTCTTACAAGCTCAGTTTGGTAACAAATACAGTGCACATTCAATCATCCTTTAAATACCGCAGTTGATAGCTGCTGTCAATCATTTTCATCTTATCCTCTGAAAATCCTAAACGTGTTGAGTCTTATGATTTAAGCTTCTGCTCTGCTGATGTTTCTCAGAAAAAATGAGAAAGTGAGATGTTTTCAGACCATCCTACTTCAGCTGTTTTTTTTTGTTAAGTATTTAACTGCTGTTTAAGGCAATCGGCTGTTCTGCTCATTAATAACTGTACTGCCAGCAAATTAATTTCCTCAATAAGATTTTTGCACAAAGAGCAAAGTTTTCATACAGGAAATGAATCAAAAATCTGCTGACTGGAGACCAAAGAAGCCTTCAGGGGAAGTGTACCTAAAAACTGAGGGATGTGTTCTGAGGAGGGAAAAGCTGAGGAATGATTTTCATGATCCTTCTGTGCCAAAGACAAAGACTCAAAGCGATTACACAGGGAGAGATCAGCTGGGAGACATTTGCTGGAAAATATGACAACATTTTTGAGAGGAGGAAGCAAATAAATAGAGCATGTTTTCTTTGAATCAAAAATGGTTCTAAATAGCTGTGGGGATTGGAAATGCGTCTTAGAAGTGTTTGCAGAAAATATAAAAGGCATATTCTTGGAATCTGTTCATTCAGCTGCTTTCTTTATCAAAGGAAAAAAAATCTGAATGACGTCTAACTATTTTTGCACTATTTTTGGTCAAATAAAATTAGTTCACCTTGAATATTTGGGAAAAGCTATTTAATACACATTTAGTTTTTAATGGGATAAGCTTTATTTATTTACACTTCTTTTTTTAATTTTTTCAGCTTCTCTCACAAACATTTGCTTTACATTTTCTCTGAGGCTCAAAAGCACAATTCTTAAGCTTTAGCTCTGAATTTTTGACAATATGCTTTGGTTCAGATCATATAGGCTTCCATCAGCACATTCAGTGGTTGTAACTATGTAGAGCATCAAGTTAGTCTGTTTTAAATATTCTGAAAAGGAACTGCAGTTGGACCATCAGATTAAAGTATGATTTTATCACTGGATAAAAAGAAAGATAAACTGAGTTTTGTGGAGCAAAATGGAGATAAAAACTATGGAAGATCATCTCAACTTTTTCATTTGCATTTTTCAATGTGGGTCTGGCAGGATACTTATCACAGTTAGACAGCCCGTTCTAATGCCTTATATTATTAGATATAAAACTACAGTAGCTGTCAAACTGAGTGTACTTGATAAGTTCTAAATGAAAATATTACTAACATCCAGATGTCAACAAATACTAACACATGAAGGATCAAATAAAGGCATACATTCCATGATTTGAAGATGAGGGATTTGTTGTGTTTGCAATACCACGACACAGCACTAGTGTGTGTGTTTTGTATAATGCGCAGTGTTAAAACGGAAAAAAAGATCAAATAAAGGAAGGACCAGAACGTCTGAATGTCAGTAGTTGAAATCCTTGTCTTTTCTTGCAGTGAATTCTTTGCTGATACCTGCACCAATTATTCACAGGAAGGTAACTCTAACCTTTCTGAAATGATTAATTTATTCACACCTCCCTAAAGTAACTTCACATTCACAACAGTTCCTTTAAATTCACATGGAAATATTTTATATTGGTGAGGAAATCACATACATGTTTGGTGAACAAGGTCAAGAGTTTGGGCTGCTTTTATTCTTGACTTTTTTGTTGTCACAAACGGGCAGACAGCTGGTTCCACTTGCAGCAGGTTTATTGAAAGAGCAGGCAGACATGTCACCCGTTTGGTGACCAGAGGGGAGACAGAGCGCTGACTTCTGACATTTGTACTTTTTAGCTTAGACAATTTATCATCCATCCATCCATTTTCCAAATCTGTTTTGCCCCTTTCGGGGTCACTTCTCGTGGGCAAAGGCAGGGTAGGTCCAGGCTGGTTTGGCAAGGACAGGTCCCCAGTCTGTCACAGGGCCACAATTACACAACCATACACATTCACATTCACACCTATGGATAATTTAGAGTAAACAGTTGACCTATGAAGCATCATTTTGGATGCTGGAAGGAAGCTGGAGTCTAGACAATTTACCCTCAGACAAACTGTTTAAAAAGTTATAAAGTGAGCAATGTTTTCTGCACGGTGGTTCCAGTTTCTGTCAATAAGATAAAAGTCATTTTGGAAATGTTCCTGTATCAACAGTTTTAGCCATAACTGTCTCATGGCATTACATTTTTTGCTTGCTGGCTTCATCTTTTCAATATTGTTGTACTAGTTATGGCGTCACATCTCTGCCATTAATTTAACAGCGCGTATTTGATAACTGAGTGAGCGTATCTTACAACTGCACCGCACAGTCCTAACTGAGCGTGCACAGAGCTCTCACCGCACGCGCTCATGTTTTTTTTTCACTCACTCAGTTTTTCCTCCAGTTTCAGGGGTGTTTTTGTCACTCAGGGGGCGGTAACCTTTCTGGTTGATCTGATTTGGGCGAAATTTCTGGTCAAATTTGGTGAGGCAGCGGGGCGGGGCTTTCATTTTTTTATCTGCTTTAATAGAGGAAAACGGTGGATGAAAACGCCGCTCCAGCCGCTGGAACGCTGCTGAGGAAGGAGACCATATACGACAGAACTGTGATATGAAACTACAAAGACATGATGAAAGCTGTCTGCATGAGGTGTGTACGCGGCCTGCAGCTTGTTATAGAGTGTGACGGGAGCCTTCATAATGACTCTGAATAGGAAACATGAGATTGGACCCTTCATACTGTATAGATGCTAAAAGAGCCAGATTTGTGATGTTCCTTTTATTCATCTGGTGCATTAGCCTAAGAAAAAAGCCAAACAAAACCATTTCATGTCAGAATGTGGGTGATGAAGCTGCACAGCTCACTCTGAGTCTTTCTGAACTATTTCCATGATCGAATGACCCATGAAGGAATGAAAAATATGAAGTGGGAAAATCTAACTCATCTCGATTGAGCACGCAGAGGTCTTCCATTCAGGGTCATTTAAAGAGCCTATATCATGCAAAATCTACTTAGACATTCTGGTTTTAAATCATACATGGCACGAAAGGTTGCCCTTCTTAAACCAGCATGTGTCCAGCGGAGTCATGGGAGAAAGTCATCGGTCAGATGAGACACAAATAGAAGTTTTTGGTGCTAATTCCACTTGCTGTGTTTGGAGGAAGAAGAATGGTGATTACCATCCCAAGAACACCACCTCTACTGTGAAGCATGGGGGTGGTAGCATCATACCATGGGGTGTTTTTCTGCACATAGGACAGGATGACTGCACTGTATAAAGGAGAGGACAACCAGGGCCATGTATTGAGAGATTCTGAGGAACAACCTCCTTCTCTCATTTACATTAGTGAAGATGAGTCGTGGCTGGTCTTCCAACATGACAATGACCCAAAGCACACAGCCAGGAGAACCAAACAGTGGCTCTGTAAGAAGTATATCAAGGTTCTGGAGTGGTCTAGCCAGTATCCAGGCCTAAACACAATAGAAAATCTTTGGAAGGAGCTCAAGCTCTGTGTTTCTCAGCAAAAGCCCAGAGACCTGCTTGATCTAGAGAAGATCTATGTGGAGCAGTGGACCAGAATCCCTCCTGCAGTATCTACTAATCTGGTGAAAAACTGATGGAAACGTTTGACCTGAGTAATCACAAACAAAGGCTACTCTACCAAATATTAACATTGATTTTCTCAAGTGTTTAGATACTTCTTTGCAGTAGTAGCATACAAATAGATTATTTAAAAAATCAAACAATGTGATTTCCAGGGTTTTTCGTTTATGTCTCTCACAGTGGACATGTAACTAAGACATGTCAGACCCCTTTATGATTTCTAAGTGGGGAAACTTGCAAAATCCCAGGGTGTTCAAATACTTACTCGCCTTACTGTAAAAACCACCAGGAGGAATTATGGGGTTCAGTGTCTCACCCAAAGACACTTCAATACATGGGCAGGGGCGGAGGGAACCAAAAAATTGTGATCTTCTGATCAGAGTTCATCCGCTCTATGTCTTGACCACGGCTACAATAGCCCAATGTCAAGAAATTTGAAGTATTTCATTTTCTATACTTTTTCATTTTTTGGAAAGTGGTTGAAATACTTGATTTAAGAAAAGCAAAACTGACCTTCTTTTGCCGTTTTGTGGCATTGATGTGCGTTGGTGGAATAAACCTCCATTGTTGACCACTGTTTGACTCTGTCAACCTGCAGCACATCACATGAATAAAAATGTTCAATGTATTTTTAACAATTATGTTTCACTTATTCCTTAGGATTAAGAAATCCATTCACTGGTCACATTATCAGGTACACCTGTCCGTCTGCCTGTTAATGCAAATTTCTTATCACATGGCAACAACTCAATGAGTTTAGGATGTAGACATGGGCAAGACGATGTGTTGCAGATCAAACCAAGCATCAGAATGGGAAAGAAAGGTGATTCAAGTGACTTGAGCATGACATGATTGTTGGTGCCAGACAGGCTGGTCTGAGTTTTTCAGAAACTAGGATTTTTACCCACACCAATCTCCTTGTGAAAATATTTAGTAAGCGGCAGTTCTGTGACTGCAAATTCCTTGTTGATGGCAGAGGTCATAGAAAAATGACCAGACTAGTTCCAGCTGATAGAAAGACAACAGTAACTCAAATACGCACTGGTTACAGCCGAGGTCTGCAGAAGAGCATTTCTGAACACACAGCACGTCCAACCTTGATGCAGATGAACTACAGCAGTAGAAGATCACTGTCTCCATTTTTGCTGCCACATTCAGATGGTAGGGTCAGAATTTGGCATCAACACCATGGAAACATGGATCCATCCTGTCTTGTATCAACGGTTCAGGCTGGTGGTGGTGTAATAGTGTGGGGAGGATATTTTTGGCACACTTTGGGCCCCTTGGTACCAATTGATCATGGTTACAACACCACAGCCTTCCTGAGTATTGTTGCTGACCATGTCCATCCCTTCATGAGCACAGTGTTCCACCTTCTGACGCTGCTTCCAGCAGGATAAGGCTCCATGTCATAAAGCTGGAATCTTCTCAGACTGGTTTCTTCAACATGACAATGAGTTCACTGGACTCTAATGACCTCCACAGTCACCAGATCTCAACCCAACAGAGCACATTTGGGATGTAGTGGCACAGGAGATCAGCATCATGGATGTGAAGCCGACAAATCTGCAGCAACTGTGGGATTCTATCATGTCAACATGGACCAAACTCAGGAATGTTTCCAGAACCGTATTGAGTCGAGAAATAAGAAATAAGGCAGTTCTGAAGGCAAAAAGGGGTCCAACTTGGTACTAGCAAGGTAGACCTAATAAAGTATCCGGTGAATGTATGTGGCTTAAAATCTAAAACAAAAAAGTAAGCAAAGATAGTCCTAGCATTACTTCTATTTCACATTTGCACTTACCTTAATACAAGTTGGTCTGAATACAAAACTTTGGTTTTAGAGCTCTGGAAAAAACAGTTGCCTGGAGGGCCCAAGCTAAACACTAAAAAGCCGAAAATGTTGAATCTATGTTAAGTTTTCCTTTAGAGGTACTCATTCAGGGATTAGTTTCTTCTTTTCATCTGCCTGTCTCTGTTATCTTTCTCAGTTGCTCTCTGCACCCCCGCCTCTTGCTTTGTAATATAAACTCCTGGAGGGTGATGGGCTAAAATAGGAAGCAGACAGCTTTGCCTGTGGCTCTGTTCTCTGTAATAGACCTGATATTCCTGCTGGAACAGACAGTCCTTCTCCTTGATGTGAGGCTCGAGCCAGTGTTCCTTCACTTCCTCTCACTTTGAAAGAAATAGAGCTTTTCAATGGAGCTTTCAGTGTTGTAGGAGACCAAACCAACAAGTCCTTTCGTTTCGATTGCCCCTATTTACAAATATAAAAAATGGTATTCCAGTCCCTTACATTCATAGTCTTTAGTCTTTTTTCACCTAGTTGTTCCAGGGTTGAGTAAAAACTTCCTTCACTCCAGCACTCGGGGAGCGGGGCCCGCACTGGGCCCCCGGTGCAGTGGGAGGGCTGCTCTTCTGGCTGGGCTAGGGCTTGCACTCTGTGCTTCCGTGGGGTGTTTGTTGTTGCTGCTGCTTCAGTGAGGGTCCTAGTGTGGGGATGGCCCACATTCTACCTCCTTTATTTTAAATTAATTCTTTTACATTCCATCACCCCCCTCAGCTTAATATGGACATTCACCTGAGCACCGGTGTCAGCTCACCTTTGCACAAGTGGGTCACAATGAAATGTTTTACGTGTGTTGATTTGTATGCATAAATGTGTGTATGAGCTGTGGTTGTATTGTGTACATGTTGACAGGTTTGTATGTGGGGACTCTTGGAGCCAACAAGTATGTTTGTAACATCTGAGTTTGTGGACAGGCACGGCCCATTTTAGACAACCATTCACACCTGACGGTAATGATTTTAAATTCTCAGCATCTTGTATGGAGAGAAATAATTATCACTCCGATTTGTGCGTGCGTAATTTTGATTTGTGCGTAACTTTGGATTTGTGCGTGCGTAATTCTTGATTTGTAACTCATAAAATACATTTCGTGCAAAGTTACAAAGTACAATGTACACATGCACAACTTAAAATTACGACAGCTTGAAACTAACTACACGCACAAATCTTTAAAAAATATGCACAATTCACTTGTTACGCACACACAAAACCGCATTTACACACAAATTTCATGTGAGACTCTTTTCACGTCTCCCAGATTAGTGCATAGGTGATGTGTTTAAATGCTGCCGGAATGCTGGGTCATCAGAGTTTTCTGATCAGCCGCTCTGAACTTAAACAATGAATAAGATCTGGTGAAACTTGACATTTTCCAACTTTTTTAAACAGATATGCCGCTAATTAATATAAAAAAGTGTGAATAAGGATTTTAAAAACACTTGTCCTTTAAAATAAAAAAACATTTTCCAGAATTGAACAGTTCCTCTCTACAGCCCCCCCCTAGTATGGACAAGTAAGAGTATATAACTTCACTGAATATATAATTTTGCCAAAATATTAGCAAATAACCAACAACACATTATTCTTATGGGCTTGAAGCTACTACTGTTTATAATGTAGAGGATAGTTATTTCAATATGATCTAAAGGGAAAGGTTTAAATAAGCAATGCTGCCTTCTCTCTTTCAGACATGATTGTTTTGTTGCTTTTGTTATTAATATAATTATCTTGCCTTTTGCGTGAGACTAATTGTGCTGTTCTTTTAAACATGTTTGAAACTTGAGCTATTATTGGTTACACTTTACAATAACTACCCATTATAGCTAGTTAACAAATCAATATTAAACTGTTAGTTATTGAGTTATAGATGACTTGAATAACATTTAACAGTTTGTTAAGGATTTATAAATGTAGAGTTTGGATTAGGGTTAATTGGAAATGTTCCTCATTTACTAACAGTTAATTAATGAGGAATAACTACAACTTTAAAATAATGTGTCAGTAAATGTATAAAATATTAACTGATTCTTAGCAAGTCATATATAAGTAATTTAGTAGCAGGTTCTTCATGATATAGTACCAATTAAAAAGGTGCAGTCAGAAATTATTAATATATAGGTAACAGGTCATTTATAACTTGCTAACTAAAAGCTTGTTAGTTATCTACTGTGTATCTATAAGGTATATTTATAAATCATTAATCATTAACTGTAAAGATTATAAAGTGGAGAGATCCACTGATTGTTTTGGCTCCAGAAATATACTGTCGGGGATAAAACAGAAAAGAAAAAGGGATTTTCGTTATTGATTTTCCATAAAATGTTCTGTTCAAGTTAAAAAATGTACCTGGTGTTTTTCCTCTTCTTCTACTTGGTACTGAACCTTTCTTTGTTAGTTTTAACTTTTCTCCTTGATTCTGTGTTTTAGCCTCTGTGTTTAAGCTTCTGTTCTTAAGTGTTGTAACACTTGAGCAGTGTGTCCATCCACTCAGACAATCAATGACAAATGCCCGTGGCCAAAATCAAATTACTTCCACTTGTCTAGCTAGGGACTAATAAAAAGGAAACATTTTGACAGTTATTTCCAGGTTTAGTAATTGTCTGAGAATAATTCTCTTTTATCCTTTGTTTGGATGCTCAGAAGACATAGATACTGTATTAGTGTAAATTTGAATTTGCCTGTACTGCTAGGTTAATGAAGCAGTTTTTGTTCATTAAAAAGCTGCTGAAAAAATATAATTAATATAAATGAATGTACATTTAACTTGAAAAATTGCCTTTCAAAGCAGTGGGACCGGCCCACGTGTCACCAAGAGTTCTGAAGACCTGTATAGAGCAGCTAGCAGAGGAGGAAAAGAAGGAGGTAAAAGAAAATCTTATAAATGACAATAAGACTATGAAACTAGAAAAAAAATGGCAGATTAAAAGAAGGCAGACCTAAACACTATATTTTAGTTTCAGATTTGAGGAAAGGGAAAGAAGCAGTGTTATGAAAATCCTGGGCACGCAATTTTCAAAGTTTGGGAGTACACTGGCTGAAAGACAAATTATGACTGCAGTTAAATCAAAAGATTCAGAATCAAGACAAATTATCACTAACAAGCTAAACTATTTTATATTCCACAGTTTTAGAACAATCTAAGTCCAAAGTTTGGTGTTAGCACAACACAAGGTCACATTTGTGACTGCATTTCTCTCACTAATAAAACTAATAAAATCGTCTCAGCAGTTGCTGTACCTTTGCTGTTTTACTTTAGTGATAGTCTTCTTAAAGAACCACTTTCTTCTCCTTCCATGGTGACCACTGCTAACAGTTGCTTTCTTCAGATCTGTGGATTAATGTCTATAGATTTCCATAAATTCTATTGTATAACATGTTCACATGATGATGGTCACCATTGACAGCTTCTGCCTGTAGACAAATTTAAAAAACTGTTTTAAAAAAACTTTCTTCTGAGAAATGTAACTCTTAAGTGTGGGCAATTCTACCTACCAAAGGAACTACAGTTCATCATTTAGAGCACAGTCTACATACCCTCCTCGGCTAACGAGATCGCTGCACTTCGAGAGCACTACAATATGGTTAGCAGACATGAAACCACCTCATGTCATCCTTGGAGTTTTCAACTCTGTGATCACCAGAAAAGGCTTCCAAAATTCCACCAATTCATCCACTTCCCCACCAGGGGAAACAATCTTCTGAATAATTGCAACAGCGACATCAAACATGCTTGTGCTGCCACCCCTGAGCCTCACCTTGGAAAAGCAACCATTTAGCCATACTGCTGAAGCCGACGTATACCAGAAGGCTTAAAGTAGACCCGGTCACAACCAGGATTATAATGACATGGACTGACAGTGCTCTGGTGGAACCACAAACATTAACATTTTCAAAGCAGCTTCAGTGAATATTGGTGAATACACGGAGACAGTAAGCAGATACATAGACCCTCCTAAACTATTTGCATCATTCGTCACCAAAAACCCTGGTTTAAGACAAATGTATGCAAGAATATCATGAACAATGTGCAGCCTTCAAGTCAGCAGACGTCATAGGGTAATAACAGTCTCGCTACAACCTCCAGAAGTCCATCAAGGCTGCCAAGAGAAGCTACACGCAAAAACGTGAGAGCTGCTAAAGGGAAAACATCACAAGACGCCTGTGGAATCAAATCGATTTTCTGTACTACTACAGGAAAAACACCAGCAGGTCAGAGGCCAAGAGTGACATCCTGCCAGACAACCTAAACAACTTCTACGCAAGATTTGACCAGCACAACAGAGAGGTCCCTTAAAGGCCACCTGGGACCCACAAGAGGCTGCACTGCAGGTGTCGCACACACAAGTCCATCTTCTACATCTCACTCTCACAGAAAACTGTGCCTCAAATATCACAACGATGAACAACCTGAGACCTGTGGCCCTCACGCTTACAAGAATGAAGTGTCCAGAAAAGCTTGGTTGGTCCTTGGTTGATGAATCAGTAGACTGTAGGGTTTTGGAACCAGGTCGATTTGTTGTTTTCCGTTGCAGTCATTTCCGGTTTTATTTTGTTGTTACTTCCTGTGCTCACCGTTTTTCACAGGTCGCTTGTCGCTTCTTCCTCAGGTGTTCCCTCCCCCCTGACACACCTGTTTGTCATTTGGTCAATCCTCTCTCCCCGTTATATACCCTCGTCTCCCTTGCATGGGTTGTCGGGTGGTTTTGTTACTCTTGTTTGATTACCTCTTTCGAGCCATTAAAATTATTGACTTTTTCCATTTCCGAGTTCCGTCTGCATTTGTGTCCACACGCCAACCCTGACATAGACCCCTATCAGTTTGCCCACCGCCCCACAGATCAGCAGAAGATGCAGTGGTCTTGTCACTTCACACCACCTGCAACATCTGGACACTAATGCCTTGTTTTTACTAAATGGTACAGTACAGTACGGTACGGTACGGTCCAGTCCGGCATTTTGACTATTTCCATTCTAAAATTGACCCATTAAGCTGGACCAAACCGTACCATGGATCCCCACTGATTATAAGTCTGTAGAAAAATTGATTTTTGTTATTGTTTTTCACCCCACATGTGCCATGGCAGTCCAACTTTGAATGGAAACGCACACTTGAATTGCCTAGTCTGTTCTAAACCAGATCAAACTGTACTGGACCGTACAGGAAACGAGGCTTAAGAACACCAATGCTTGATTATTGTTGCTGAATTACAGCTCAATCAGGCTGCAGAAGCTGACTGCCAAACTCACTGAAGTGGGAGCACAAACACCCATCAGAAATTGGGTTTTGGATTTTCTCACAGACAGACCACAGGTAGTGAGAATGAGTAAGAAGGTCTCAGCAGAGCTGACAGTCAGCACGGAACCACAGCAAAGCCCTTCTCACTGTACACTTGTGACTGGATCTCCCAACAATTATATACATACAATTATTATAAAACAATTATACAGTGTTGCATTTGGGCAACGTTCTTTTATTTTTATTTTTCAGTGCTGTAATCCAGTCGGGAGAAGCTTTCTGTTGTTGAGAAAAACACATTCTTGTGACCATGGAGTTACTGTTATTTGATAGTCCCACGAAGTAGGCAAAGACAGGAAGTGACGTATGGTTTGCGCATGCGGCGTGAGTGGTGAAACAGATAGAGTTCTGCATGCAGATAGAGTAGTGACACAGCTCACTACTGTTAACTGCAACATAACTTTCTGTTAGCGCTTAGCTGGATGGAAATTTCAGAATAAAAGTAGTGCAGCTTCCATTGTAGGTCAAACTTCTGTTGCAGGAATACTTTTGACATAATGTGTTGTGTTGTGAGTTGATGTTTTGGTGTTGACTTGAGTTTTTCGTGTTGAGTAAATTTTTTTGTGTGACTAATTACGATGTGTTGTGAATTTAAAGCGTTGTGCTGTAAGCCTCTGTGTTGTGGGTTGATGTTTTTCTTGTTGATTTGGTTTTTTAATGTTGTGAGTTAATTTTTTAAGTGTGGTGACAAATTGTCATGCATTGTGTTGCGAATTTAAAGTGTTGTAAACTTTCTGGGCCACCGTAAAGAAAGCTTAGCTGAGGCTGTACTTCATCAGGACTGCTGAAGCAGCACCGAGCACCAGACCCTCACTCAGGTCTACAGGGGGCCTTATTGAAAGCATCTTTACTAATGGACTAACAGCTCGGTTTGGATACACCACCATGAAGTAGAAGAAGACGCTGCAAAGGGTCATCAACACAGCAGGAAAAATCATTGGCTGTAATTTTCTATCCATTGAGAAACACTAAGCCAAAATCTACCAACAACGGCGCAGAAGAGGGGACCTCAGGGACAGACAACATCCTGCCCACTGATCCAGTGTGTGGACACCGCAACCCTGAAAGCATCCTGAAAGCACATGACACGCTTCTGCAATAGCTTCTTGCCAGTTTTCAAGGAGCTCTTCAAAAACATTGGCGATCATGTCTCCATGTAGGTCACGGGCCATCAAAAATAAATGAGCGAATTTCTCCTGTTTGGCGAGTAAAAGTTAGAGGGTTAGTCACCACATGGAGAGTAAATGTTTGTGTCATCTTAGTCATGTTTATTAGCCCTTCTGGTGAATTTCTTTTACTCCATCGTCTGCACATGAGCTAAACAAAACATATGCAAGAAAACCACCCACCGCTGCGGTCATTTCACCAGTGCAGCGTTTAGTTTGTCTGATAAAACAGCAGAATATGTGGAGATTTCTAACAGGATCCAGTCAGAACTGAAGGATAAAGCTGCTTCACTTAAAGCAGCAACAGACAGATTCATAAAATGTGTTGATTTGGAGACAGAGCTGTTGTTACACACTAATGTTATAGTACCACATGAAGTACTACCACTAAAAAAAAAGTTTTTTTTGTAAAAAATTAATTGTTTTATCTATATGTTTTTTTATTAAAACACTTGTGAAAAAACATAAAAAGTGTAAGCCTGTCATGACTTATCTAGGTTTGGCTTAGATTAAATCCTGTTGCTCAATTTATTACTTCACCATTCCTTCAAATACCTACTAAGTACTTCAAAGAGTACTACTACTGAAAATATGAAGTGTTTTTACTGTATAGTTTTTGAGTCATCCTCTTATGAGTTGTGTAAAAATGGCTAATCCAGATATCAGTTAGCTGACTTTGAATGACAGCAAATCTGGATCCCTAATTTATTACTTTGCCATTCCTTCTTGTACCTACTAGGTACTTCAAAAACTACTGTCACTGAAGATATGAAGTCCTGACATAAGCCATCTACCTACAAAATAAATAAATAAAAAGGAAAATTCAGTCATCAAATGGCAAACACATCAGTCTCCCGCTCTTGCGGCCACAGCGGTTTGTCGTGTGCTTGTAACACATTGAATCCAGAAGTAATCAAGTTGGAGTCCTGCTATTGGTGTCTTTTATTTTTCAAATGCATAGTTTCATTCCATGAAGCATAAAGAATACCTTTTCTTTTGAATTTCTATTAACTTTTTTTGAAAAAAACCAAAAATTTGAAACCAAATGTTTCATAGACTAGATTTATTTGTGTTTACTATCTACTAGTAAAAAACTCAATATAAAGAAAAACATTTTAATTACATTTAAATTCTAAAGAACTATCCTGATGTTTTTTATTAGTATTTATAGTAATGTGTGTAGAGTAATTTAACAAAAAAAAGGAAAAAAGATTCAGCTAACTACTAAAGCCAGGTGCGGGATTCGAACCCGAGGTTCTTTCGATTTTGAAAAATACCTGACATGGTGACCATGGTGACATTTGCCATAAGAGCAGATGATCTAATGTAGTTTTGTGACTCAATAAAGACATCTACCCACAAATTGCTGAGTGACTGGCTCACTCAGGTGTCTAGAAAAGATGTTCATCCATGGACCTTTCAAAGCTTTTAAACAGGAATCATGTGTTTCTGTTGTAACGGCATGTTGGCTGTGGAGCAATTTCAATAAGGATCCCTATGTCATCAATTGGTTTACACTCTGAGCCAATAGTGGAAGTGGTTACCTTCTTCACAGCCAATCAAAATCAAATCTGGCCTCTTTGGCTCTAATTAGCGATCTCCACCTTAAGTGTGGCAAAGGGTTGTTCTCTGAGGATCTTAAATGCTTTTGAGCAAGGCTGCTTGGCTCAGCTCAATGTAGTAGTCGGTTTTGGATGCTGAACTGCTGGCCATTATTGTTGGAATTTGCCGTCTGCTTTTAAAGTTTCTCACGCAGGTGGTGTCTGCATTCCTGGCTGCTGAGTGTCACAAGGGTTAGGCTAATTAATTGGGCTCCTGGGCACAAAATCTTAACAACATTACATGTAACAAGGTCTAGCTCACTCTACCTTAAAGCCATATGAATATGCCTAGAAATCATTTGTCTTTTTTTTCTCTTTCCACATCCCTCTCATCCTAATATGATTACTTCTTTTTTGTGTGTCTTCATTTTTTCATTGTAAAAATCACAGAGTCAGTTATTCGCATGTTAGCAGGTGTGCAGTTTGTAGCTGGTTTGCAGCTAGTTGCTCTGACATAAACTCTTCTATCACACTGTTACTTAACGGTATATTCAAAGTTTCTTCTCCAGTTTCAGATCTTCCCAAACCTTTGCGCTTGACGTTTTACTCTCCATGATCTCATGTTTGGTTCTTAGAAAGTGTATTTCTATTTGGCTTTCTGAGATACGGGGAATTCATCTGTAATTCTGTTTGTGATCCAAATCCAGACATTTGTTTTCCTGATAACTTTTCACCCACATTTTATATTTGTATTAAAACTCACGAAAGCTCAAGGGTTATCTAAAATAAAATAAATAAATAAAATTAATCAATTCCAGTTTTTTGTCCATTCCCTGCCATGTTAACATACACACGTGGACAAAATTGTTGGTATCCCTCAGTTAAAGAAGGACAAACCCACAATTCTCACTGAAATCACTTGAAACTTACAAAAGTAACAATAAATAAAAAATTATTGAAATTAAATCATCAAAATCAGCCATCACTTTTGAATTGCTGATTAACATAATTAATTAAAAAAAAACTAATGAAGCAGGCCTGGACAAAAATGATGGTACCTCTATAAAAGATTGAAAACCAGACTGACATGATTAACTCAGGTGTGTCCTTTAATTGACATCACAGGTGTTACCAAACTCATAATCAGTCAGTCTGCCTATTTAAAGGGAGACAAGTAGTCACTCTGCTGTTTGGTGAAAAGGTGTGTACCACACTGAACATGGACAACAGAAAGCCAAGGAGAGAATTGTCCCAGGACATCCGAAAACAAATGATAGATAAACATCTTAAAGGTAAAGGCTATAAGACCATCTCTAAACAGCTTGAACTTCCTGTGACAACAGTGGCTCATATTATTCACAAGTTCAAGACCCACGGGACAGTAGCCAACCTCTCTGGACGTGGCCGCAAGAGGAAAATTGATGACAAATTGAAGAGACGGATCATTGGAATTGTATCCAAAGAGCCCAGAACAACCTCCAAAGAAATGAAAGGTGAACTCCAAGGCCAAGGTACATCAGTGTCAGATCGCACCATTCGTCGTTGTTTGAGCCAAAGTGGACTTCATGGGAGACGACCAACATCTGTGGAAGGAGCTGAAACATGCCATTTGGAGAAGACACCCATCAAACCTGAGACAACTGGAGCAGTTTGCTCATGAGGAGTGGGCCAAAATACCTGTTGACAGCTGCAGAACGCTCATTGACAAATACAGAAATCGCTTCATTGCAGTGATTGCCTCAAAAGGTTGTGCAACAAAATATTAAGTTATGGGTACCATCATTTTTGTCCAGGCCTGTTTCATTAGTTTTTTTTTTTTTATAATTATGTTAATCAGCAATTCAAAAGTGATGGCTGATTTTGATTATTTAATTTTCAATACATTTTTATTTATTGTTACTTTTGTAAGTTTCAAGTGATTTCAGTGAGAATTGTGGGTTTTTCCTTCTTTAACTGAGGGGTAACAACAATTTTGTCCACGTGTGTATGTTAGTTTTTACTTATTCAGTTCCATGTTCGTCTAGAAATGAACCCAGCATCACAAACAGTAAATTATGTTTAAAAAAAAGAAGAAAAAATCTGAATCCTATTTTTATTTTGCAGATGTGGTTGACTGTGGATTTGCTGTGGAAGAGAGAGAACTGGATGTGTTTCGTGAGGCGAGTGCCTGATCTATGTGATGCTGTATTACAGATTGGACTACAACAACCACAAGACTGGAAATCTGCCTCCGAACTTTAGAGTTAAATAAAGGACATAGCTGGGTTTTAGTCCCAAAAAACTTATTTTTTTCAGTTTCTTGTTCCTCTTTCAGAAAAAGAAAAAAAGAGTTCATTGACACACAACAACAGTTGTGGTTAATACATTTATAAACTCAAATGAACATTTTTTGAATCAATTTCCTGTATTTATGTCCATTTTTGTTTACAGTGCATAAAATGTGCACTAAAAACAAAGAAGCAAACTATTTAACAGTTCTTGTTCATAAACTTAGTGTGTTGTTACAGAACAATACCAACAGCAGCTGAAGTGGACTCAGGCACTGACAAGTGAGCTTTCAAAAACACTACAACTCTGATGGGGCAGACTTGTAGCAGTGTTGTCACCATTTGTTCGCATGGGAATATTTTTCCACATTGCGTCCTCAAACCATCTTTATGCATGGTCATTGTTACATCACGCTCCAGGGAGGAGGGAGATAATAGGCAACATAAAGAAAAATATGAAACCAGGGATGGTTTTAGACTGGCTGGACAGCCATTTATTAGGACAGGTGTGGGAGGAACACAAATCGAACAAACACAGTACTTTGTAAAAGGGACAAACTTCAATTCACAGGCAAAGTAGAACGAGAGGGACAAAACTCAGACACAACCGGAAACAAATAAACCAGGGACGTAAACAAGACAAAACTAATAATGAAAGGGAGAACACAACAAAGAAGGAAAAGCAGGCTTTTTCACTGGCTTCAAACAGCCGAGACTAACAGCAGGGGCGAGCTGAGAAACCAGGTCCCTCACAGGGAATTCAGCTGCCACTGGAGCAGGGTCTGCTGAGGATTTAATGCTTCCCTCCAAGCCTGGGGATTGGAGGAGGGAAGAAGGCTGCAATCAGGAGGTGGAGTCAGGCAGCATGATGGAGTGGACCTCTGCAGGGGCAAACATTCATACAGATACACACACAAGCATAAGACACAGTAAAGGCCTCGGGCCGTAACAGTCATCAAGCTAACATTTATCTGAAAGGAAAAAAAGAAAGTTTTAAAACTGAAAGTTCAAGTCTTAGTTTTTATCTGATGCAGTTTACACATGCACAAGCTTGCCACAAGCTCCAAATGAACCACAAGGATTTCTTTGCACTTTCTCACCAAAAGCAAAAACCAAAATCAACAATCTTTAAAATGGAAGATTTTAATAAAACAGTTAAAAGTCTGAGTTTTTTTTTTTTTTTTTTTTTTTTTTACCGTTCTGAATAACAGCTGATTAACTGACAAGCTGTGATATGTCATGAGTCATTTGGGGAAAACCTTATTTATTAGTGTTGGAAAATAACTATTTTCTATAAGTATGGAAGTGTTATACGTATGGAAATGTTAAAGTGCTGCTTTGATCATCTTTTCATGTATTTTCAAAGCATTCTCAGTGGTATTTTAGAAATCAAAAAACCTATTTTCTAGAACATAAAGTAGTTTCTGCAGAGCAGTTAGTAGTTCATTAGAAAGTCAACTCTGAGCTGTGGGCCGGACTGTTCGCGCAAGGTTGACCTGCTCTGATTTCCCATGATCCCCTTGTTTACATGCTCCTCTGCTGGCTTACAGCCCCTCACAAGCCCAAACAAATTAACTGCAACCAAAATGGTGAGCAATTTAGTTTTGAGCCAGATACCAGCTCAGACGAGGAAAACCAAGGCGTTAATAGATCTGTCTTCAAGTGGATGTATCAGAATAGAGCAGAGCGCTGGGACTGTGGCCTGCGCATCACAGTTTCTACGTCACAACTGGGAACTTTTTCAGACTAGACTGCATTTTTCTTTTGTCTGCTCTTGATTTACACAAACTTGGTTTGGATCTTAAGGTGTAGAGGTTTAAAAGGGGAAAGTTTACTTCAACTGAATGTGATTTTAATCAATGAGAAATCACTTTACAATTTGAAATATGTTTATATACTTTATTTCATTTGTAACAACTAAAACTTTAGAACTAGGAAGATCCCTTTAGACCTCAGAAATGATTCAATTTGACATTCCACGCTGTCTCCTGGATCAGAAGCAGTACCGCCAACTTTACAGCTAGCTGTAGCTTCGGCAGGCATGGCCTGGAGTTTGATCTGTAATCCAGTGAGAAAATCCATTATTCTGCTTTCTTTTTGTCTTTTAAATTTCTCAGAGGAATTCGCTTAGCTTAAATCTTGCTGTCAACAACTATCATTATTGTTGCACTCTTGTAATAAATGTGAATTTGAGAAAAATTTGATGAATGTCTTATTAAATGTATAAAACTTAATTGAGTTTTTTAATTACTGAAAAAGGACTCTTTCTCCTGTGGAATTCTGTTTTAGTCCATTAGATTGTAATTTTTGTATTTTCTCAAACATTTGTGTTTGCTGTGTAGTCCCAGTTGTTCATGCCCTTCCCCTCTCCAGAGTCACTTGGAAAATACATGACACAGATGTCAGACTGAAGATGCTAAGCTTTCTATTTCTCTGTGTAATGGAGTTATAGCTGACATTTTGACCCTTAAACTGTTTGTTGTGGAGCTTTAGAGCCACATGTTGTCCTTGTAGGCTGTTTGTTCTCCTGTTGCAGAACTCATTTGTAGGTAAAAAAGCTGGGTTTGACAAAGACAGACTTTAAATGAAGAAGGCTGATCGATTTGTGGTAAGATCTGAAGGTTAGCTTGTTTGTTTACAGAGACGACGTTTCAGTCTAATTGTAGCCTCAGGACTGAGCCTTTAAAGCACCAACAACCCACTACCCTTTTTTAGCCTTTTTTTCTCTGCCAGGAATCACAATTGTTTTAATTCAGCCATCATTCATCAAAAACAAATACTCTTTACCTTTTATTAAAAAAAATAGATAGTGCTGTTCTGTGGTTAATTTTTTTGTGAGATTAAATAATTAGCAAGGACAAAATCAAGTGTTAAGAAGTGAGTTTTCTTTCTGAAATGATGCTTTATTTAGATTCTCATGACAATCACTTTCCTCAGAGGAAAAAGCAGAATACAGTTGCTGCGGTCGTTGGAACTGTTACCATGACAACGTGATGAACTGAGTTCAATTTATTTATTTTTAAAACGTGTCCTGTCCAACAGCTGAGCAAACAGATATGACCTGAGAGCCTCTTGTATTACAACAGGGGCTATAAATCATTGGACACACAAGGTGTATATTCGTGTAAACTACTTTTGTAATTTAAACTAAACTTTATTGATATTAATTTTGTTTGTGTTCTTTTTTTTGGACCGGATGAAAAAAGAAAGGGGGAAAAAGAGAGAGAGAGATGTGCGTGTGTGTGTTTGGGTGGGGGTTATAGAAGTTAGAGGATGATGACAGGGGAGGGAAAATAGAGTCGCAAAACAGGCAAAAAAATGCTGGAAGCTTATAATCATTACAATCAAGTGTGAGTGTTAGTCTAAAATGGGCGGGGCCTGTCCACACACTCAGCTGTTACAAACATACCTGCTGGTTCCAAGAGTCTTCACAAACTTGTCCACATCCAATTCACACGCACACTTATGCCTACAAACCAGCACGTGTAAAGCGTTCCATCCTGTCACATAAACTATTTGAAGGTGACCCAACGTCTGTGCTCAGGTGAATGTTATGTTAAGCTGAAGTGGATGATGTAATAAAAAAGAAGGGAGAGCTCCCAGCCATCCCCACACCAAGACCTCCGCCGAGGCAGCAGCGGCGACCAGGGCCCGTCTCTGCACCCATACTATGGGGCCAATGGAGGAGATCCACCCACCCAGCAGTCCAGCCAAGCATCCAGACCAGGGCCCACAGGACCACTACACGGACCCCCAACACCAGTGAGCAGTGAGGTACGAAAGCACAGAGTGCAAGGCCCAGCTCAGCCAAAAGAGCAGCCCTCCCACCGCGCAAGTGGGCCCAGCACGGGGCCCCACCCCCGAGAGCCCCACCGCCCTAAAACTCCAGGCAGCTGCAGAGATCCAGAAGAGAGTACGGCAGGGGTCAGCTACCCCCACCTAGAGGAGGGATGACCAAGAGAAGTGGGGGTCCCCAAAGGTGTAGAACATAGCCTGACCAGGCTCTCCCAGTGTTGTAATTTAGGAGGGGCCCGGCACCCGAGGGCAAAGACCAGAACCCGCACTAAAAAACATGGACACCCTCCAGGCTCAGATGGCATGTAATCCGCCACTCCTGGTCTTTGCCAGAGAATTAAGGGATCCCTCTCCCTGAGTTGGGAGGTGGCAGCCGGGCCCAGGAGGCAGACACCCAAGAGACAAGGCTGCCGCAACTGAAGGCCCTGTTCCCTCCACCAGGGATGGGGTAGGGGACAGAAGATCAGTAGTCCCACCTTCCTTGTGTAATGTATTTGTGTGTTGGGGTGTGTTTCTTGAAGTTTAAAGGGTGTGTGTAATAAAGGGTTCAGTAAAAATTGGCGAGCACGGCAGTGAGGACATCTCCTGATTGCTTACAGGGATGTCCAATCACCCTCTCACCAAGGGTCCTACGTGTCTAAGGTGCACTTAAAACTAAGAGAAGGGGGCACAAATGTGAGGAAACCATGGGAGGGAGGACCACTGTCAAATGGCTCGGCCCCTCGAAATATTTCCTATAATAAGTGGTTGTATGAGGAAGGAGGGTAGGTCGGGGACAGCTACCAAACTGACCCCCGATGGTGAAGCACCTCCCCCCCAGCATTGGGCCCAAGTCCCCCAGGGCAGAGGCCCCACCGCATGAAGGCCGACCCCCCAGGTCCCACACCCCACACAAGGAGAGAGGAGCCTGGAGGGGGCAAGCCCCCAAGCACCGCCCCTCTAGCTCCTTGGTCAGGCACCAGACGGGACAGAGGCAGCTCAACGGGCTTTCAAGCCTCCAGGATTCCATGCCGGTGGTGGACCCCCACCCTCCTTCCCATAGCCATCCCCTCCCATCTGACCTGCTCACCCAGACCCTGCCATGGCAGGCGTTGCCTGGAGCAAACGTGGGCCCCCCAGAGGCTAGAGAGCAAGTGATCCCAGCCCCCAGGTGCAGACAGGCAGCCCCTTCTGCGCAGGTGGACTCCCCAGGGCCAGGGCCCCGTGCCACTCCCCCAGCCAAGCTAGACCCCCACCCAATTACGCCATCCACACCCCTCCACGCTGAAGCCCGGGAGGTCATGCGGCCCCCACGCTCGTCCGATCCAGGCGCAGGACCAGACTCTCCAGACCAACGGAGAAATAAATAGATAAATAGATATTTGATATTGCCTGATTTGACTGGGATTGAGGTTGTTTGCTCGGCATTACCATTCAGTGACAATAAAACAAATTTGTTTCAGTTAATTGAGTAGTCTGAAATAGAGGAAAATTCATTAATAATGTTGTTGTTTCACTAATGGAATGTGAATTATTTAGTAAAAGTAATATGTCATCAGCATAAAGACTCATTTTATGATTACTGTATTTTGTTGTAATTCCTTTAATGTTTTCACGTTGTCTTATTGTTGCAGCCAAAGGTTCAATGTAGCAAAAAGAGAGGGGGAGAGTGGACAACCCTGTCTGGTCCCTCTACCAAGAAAAAACCTGTCAGAAGTCTGTTTGTTGGTTCTGACTGATGCATTTGGATTTTGATATAATATTTTAATCCAATCAATGAAGGATTCCCCAAACCCAAACTTATGGAGGGCAGCAATGAGGAACTTCCAGTTTACTCTGTCAAATGCTTTTTCAGCATCCAATGAGAGTATGGTCATTTCCTGGTTTTTAATAGTGGCAAAATCTATTATGTTTACAAGTCTGTGGACATTATCACTTAAGTGTCTACCTTTAATGAATCCAGTTTGATCATGATGAATTATATGAGGAGTGATTTTTTCTATTCTCTGCGCGAGTGCTTTGCAAATAATTTTTACGTCTGCGTTAATTAGAGAAATGGGGTGATAGCTTGAAGGAATTGTGGGATCTTTTTCTGGTTTAAGAAGGAGGATTATGTTAGCTGAATTCATGTGTGGTGGCAGTGATTGGCTTTCCTTGATAAAAGTAACCATTTTATAAAAGGTTTGTGCCAGCTGTTCCCAGAATTCCTTATAAAACTCAGCAGGAAAGCCATCAGGTCCTGGAGCTTTGTTGTTGGGCATCAGCAACAGAGCTTCATGAAGTTCAGCCAATGAGAGCGGAGAGCCTAAGTTTGAGCTTTGATCCTCATTTAATCTGGGTAGAGTTACATTATTAAGAAATGAGTTCATACTTTGCTCTGATGGATTGACCTGTGATGTGTACAAGTTTTTATAAAAATTTTTAAACGTTTTATTGATTTTAATTGATTTTAACCGGGTCGTGAGCAACTCCTCTTTGTTTGGAGTTGTAACTAGCTGTGATCAGCACAGGAGATGATCAGCTGATTTAGATAAGTGGATCTCCTGCAGTAAAACTAGATCTGCTTTTAGATCATTCAGATGGTTGAAAACTTTCAGCCTCTTTGGTTTCCAGTTAAAGATGTTCAGACTGGACATGACTACACTGACTGAGAGAGTGTTAGGCTAAGTAAAGCGCGTGCATCTGTTCGTGTCTGTGATTACTGTGCGCATGCCCGCTGACCAGTGCGCAGTGGAGCGCTGTGCGTTTGTGCGCGTGAATGTTTCCTGGCTGTGTGAGTTACTTGTATGTGTCCTATATGAGCCTACTGTATGTGAGGTGTTTGCGGGATGTTGGCGAGTGTGAGCGGGATCGCATGTACGTACGCGTGCATGTCTCGTGCATGAGTAAATGGTTATTTACCGGGGCTGTGTTGTCTTTAGTTGCTTTAAATATGAGGAAGAGGGGGTTAGAGGTGGGGAAAAAAGGAGGAAAAGAGATAAGAAAAACAAGAAAAAACAAACACAACAAAACATCGTAAACATGAGAAAGGAGAGAAATTACTGATTTAACGAGATGGAGGTGTGGATGGTTGATGAGCGGATTTTCCTTTAGTTTAAATCATTTTAGCTGGTGTCATCAGCGCATTATGGAGGTTCTGATCGCAGCATCTGCGGGTCTTCAGCGCAGCCACGGGGTGATCTCGGGATCCTGAAAGAGCCGTCCCTCAACGTAGAGTTTGTCCACTGAAACAACAGCTCGAGACCCGGCGGTGAGGTGCTTCCTCCTCAGCGGGAAAAGAATCTTCCTGCGCCGGAGGATCTCTGCCAGGAACTGGTCATTGACGCTGAAGTGTGTTCCCTTCAGCTCCCGGCCGCGGCTCCTCACCAGCTCCCTATGTTTGAAGTGCTCGAATTTAGGCACTATGGGTCTCGGACGCTGGTTATCAGACCTCCTTCCTCCGAGTCGGTGAACTCTGTGGAAGGAGATCTTCTGGACCTCCTCCTTGGGGAGCTTCAGTTGGACCTCCATGAAAGACTTCACCGTGGCCTCCGGGTCTTCTCCCGCCTCCTCTGGAATCCCAGAGATGACCAGGTTGTCCCTCATGCTCCTTGCCTGAAGGTCCAGGAGGTTCTCCTTGATGGAGCGGTTCTCCTCAGAGAGACGAGCGGTGTCGCTGCTCAGAGTCTGGACGGTCTCTCTGAGGGCCTGGTTCTCCTGCAGCTCCTGCTGGCGGAACTTCAGGGACTCTCGCAGGCCTTAGAACTCTTTATGAAGGATCTCCAGCAGGTTTAAAAGGCAATAAAGGCTGGAGAGTTTCTTATCAATCGATTCCAGGATGTCGCTGACGCCGCTGCCTGGAGAAGAAGCGGGGAGAGTCTTCAGGACGGCCGAGTTGGGAGGAAGGAGTGGTGGTGTTGGTCTTCCTCATGACGAAGATATTGAAACACTCGTCTATGAAGCTCTCCAGGTCCTCCAGGCTGTCAAAAACTTAAAAATATTTTTAGAGGTTATTATTGTTATTTTGAATATTATTATTTTAATAAGACGGTAAGAGGAAATAAGACGGAAATGTTTCTTCAACTACTTACGCGCCGTCAAGTGAATCACCACACTCGACTCGTCGGGTCTTGCGATACTACAGCATCTCCCGCCTACACTGCTGCCTCGCACTGAGTTTTAAATAGTTGCTTTTGTGAAAAACACAACAGGAATAAATTTTCCAATAATTGCTGCAATAATTATTTTTTTCATAAATGACCATGGAGTGAGTGGGGTAATACTCTTCCAGGTGTGCATTGTCAGACATGAACAAACTTCACAGAAGCAAGAGTTTAACATGCAAAATAATAAATAAATCATTAACGAGCTAAAATATTTGTTATTAATTAATCGCGATTAATACGATAATTTGACTGCCCTAATTTTAGGCAAAGCTCTAACTCAAAAGAAAGACTTTTAGTAGAAAAGGTATCATTCAATTGCTCTTAATGAAAGATGGCCAGTGTGTTAATCAAAGGCTGAAATGTTTAAAGATAGAATGTAAAAGCTATTTTTGAACAAGATTACAAGAATTACTAATAAAATGCAAAACGTGGCTTTGTTTTGTCTGTCTTGCTGTAACACAACATGAAATGAGGAAAACAGATCTGGAAAAATTATAGTGATTGCGACACGACCTCTCAGTTGGAATCCTGTTTTTTTTGGTGCTTCAAAAGTCCAGAAAATTTGGTTTGTACCTGTTTGAACATGTTAATATAAGAATAACTGAAACTTCTGTTGTTCTTGTTTTGTACATTTTTTAATAATATAAATATTCTGAGTGTTAATTATGCAACACTGGGGCAAGTGGGTTTTACTCTTGTTGGCCACTGTCGTTGTCATCGATGGTAGCTGTACTTTCTCCCTACAATTTACCTTTCATTCACCTTTTCCATACCCATTACATGTTCTGTTAAAATGCATTTGGTTTCCCAGTCTAATTATCACCAATCTCTTTCACAGTGTGTCTACATAATGGACTCCAGGAAGCGTTAAGAGCTGGAGTGCAGACATTAGCCACTGACCCATAGCCTTCCAACTGAGATAATGTCTAACCGTTTAAATTGTTGAAAAAAAAAGCCACAGAGCATACGTTGCCTGGATGAGGACAGTTTGAGGTGGCAGACTTCGAACTGCTTTGGAAATGAAGAGATAACTCAGAAAGCTTCAGATCTCTCGTTCAGACATGAAGGAAAAGGTGACACAGAAACACTGAGAAGGAAAGGATCAAGAGGAAGTGGTATGGAAAAGCTGCATTTACCCTCCTTTTTCTTGGGATTTTAATGCTGTCGTTTTTGCTTCCATCTTTTCTTCCCATATGCATGTGCTGGAGCCATGGACATGGAATTAAGAATGAAGTCTTATTTATTTCAATGCTTTGCAACATTCACACTATAGTGATTCTCCTGCTCTCTTCTGTACGTTCTGCACGTAAAAACTCCTTCATACTTTCAGCGATTTTAGCAACCTTGGTAGCAAAACGTTCAGCTCGTTCAGGACATGACTGCTTGTATTTTTATACTTTTTTGAGCATAATTTCCCCATCAGAAAATCAAAAAGAAATTTCTTAAATCCCTCAAAAAACTTTGTGTAATTTAACACCTGTGAACTTCGGCATACTTTTATCTAGAGACACCATTCCAACTTTGAAATGTTCAGCAAAGATTAAGCTTTGTGTATTTAGCTTTTGAAAACATCTTGTGGTCTTTATGCAAATAGGCTTTAAGTTTTATGCAAATTTTAGGACATTTTTAAATTTACAATGTAACTTAATGGACTGAATGTTTTTGATCTGGAGTGGATGATGTCACAGCTAAAGTGGAGTAGTTTGATTTTTTAAGAAGACATTTTTCCCAACAAACTACAATTACCCGAACACCATTTGTCACAGAGTCATGTTTTTTTTCAAGAAAACAACTAAAATGGCTCTGGATTTGAAACATGGGATCGTCAAGCCTGTGGGACAAACAGATTTGGCCGAACAGCCCTTAGTCTGACACAAAGTTCACTCAGTTCACCTATTCCCTCCCAAAAGAAATCTTCTTGCTGGTTATTACACCAAATCATGTATTTAAATTGCAATTGTGAGAACATACTTAAGGTTACAAACATGAAACTTTCACACTTTGTATCCCAAAGGCTCGTGAGTCACACAAGAGTATAATGATTTTGGTATCATGTGAAAGAGTTTTTAAGATTTGAACATTTGTTTGGTGGTAGCGCAAATTGAAGCTGTGCCATTAGATAACATGGGAATTTTTAGTTCAGCAGAGAAAAAAAAATCTAACTTGCTGATGTTTGTGGTTAAGTAGAAGACATGTAGCTGCTCTTCTGGAGCAGACCTAGACGTTGAACCTGTTACCATAGCAACAGCACTCTCTTTCGAGAAGACACAGTGATACAGGCTTGCAGAATTACAGGGGACCTTTGACACGTTTGATGACACATGCATGTTTTTATTCACTGTTGGCTGTACATCCAGAACAGACCCCTTCATTACATGTGTTTGGAATAAATTCAGTTTGTATTAGTATTTTTAAGTAGATTGGCAACAAGCTTTTATATCAGCATCATGCTAGCTTTACGGGCTATGTTTTCATCTTTTCTAGTTATTTTAAAATATGTTTTTATTGAGCTGTTTATTAACATTATGCTAGCTCATTTGGCATCTACTGAAGTTTTGCGGGCTGTAGGCTTTTATTAGGCTATTTTATTGGCTAATTCTTTGTGCATTTTTAAAACCTAAGCAAAATTGGCATCAAAACGTTCAGCACGTTTAGGACATTCATACTTGTACTTTTGGCATTTGTATGTTTTGCAGTTTTTGAAATTTTTGCACAATTTTTGTGATTTTTCAAGAAATTCTTTAAATTCTCGTGCACTTTAAAACCTTTGCAATATTGGTTTCACAACGTTCTGCACATCACCAAATAAAAAAATTGCTCCAGGATATTCAGCAAAAAACATTCACTCTAGCATTATCTCAGGAAACTTTTCTAGTCATTTGATTGCAGCAGACATATGTGCCTCACACTTCATTAAAGGTAAAGACGCATCATTGAAAAGCTTGTACTACAGCTAGACTTCCATCAATTTCCATCTTTTTTATGCTTTTATTTGGACTTTTAGAGCTAGAACAAAACTTTTTTTGTCACACATAGCCAAGCATTTAAACTGCAGTCAGATGAATTTTTGGGCGTCTTTCATGAGCACCCACGTTCACCGACACTGATCACACTTTAACATCCGGACAAGAGCATCAAACTTTTATTTTTAGATCAAAAAAGTACAGTAATAGTAAAATGACACAACACTATTAGTGCTTTTGTCACAACTAGGAGAGGTGTCTATCACAGTCTGCAGGATCATCAGTGATTGGGACATCCTCCGCAATGGTTATCCCTGCTAGATGAGAACAGTTAGAGCTTTAGTAGGCTAGCTGGTGAAAATTAAAAGAGATATTTACTGGTTTGCAAAAACATATACAATAAATAAATGCATTTGCTATGGTACAAGTGGAAAATGGAAATACATGAAACATATAAGACATGATAAAACCCAAGAGATCTGATGTGGAGCCCCAAATGGAGAGAGATTATCAATAATAATTCAAAATTCATTAATAATTGCTCCCACAGTTGCTTTATTCACTTCTTGCTGCTTACTTATTGCAGATTCAGACTTCCTGGCTTGGTGCAAGTCTACAATTTTGTTTATGGTGTCTTTTCTTTAGTACTTTTGGTGGTTCTGTGTTATTCTCTTGTTATTCTCTGCACTTTTATCCTGACAGGAGAGGTGTAGGTGTATGCTTGTTTGTTTGCTTTTTCCATGGTCTGTCCTTCCACACGTAATCCCCCTTTTTTCCTTCTTAGTAATTTAGTATTTGCTGCAATGGCAGAAACAGCCACATTCAATTAGTGATTAAAAAAGGGTTATTATTCATGATCAGTCTAGATCATTTTTTGAGGGATATGTGCTCTGGGCTGATGGTACCGAGCCTGAGTGTGAAGACATGCTTGTCATGTTTCGCTAAGAAAAAAACTGCAGACATCTTTGACATGGCTCGGATTGACAACAAGTTTGTGAGTTGCACCACAACTGGTGTGAAGTGGACAGGCTGGTGGTTGCCCAGCTTTCTGTACGCAGTTTACTGAACTCCCAGTGGAGTGGACACTGGCATGATTGTTGTCACTGCTCACAGGTAACTTCTCTCTCTCTTCTAACCTGCTGCTGCTGTTGTTGGTCTATAGAGTTTGAAATTGAGTATATGTTTTAAAGTTTATGTGGTTTACTTCTGACTGTGCTGCCATATCCACAAGCGTTAACTCTTGAGTATCTGGATCTTAGTTTCCAGTCTCGGTTTGTAGTCTTTGACTCTTTGCTGCGATCAAGACACATCCAAAGCTATCTGTATTTTCTTGCCATCAACTCATCCCTATTATCGTAACACTGGACACACTGCTGACCATAGCACGCCATCCGGCTAACCCAGTGTTTTGTGAAATTTCTCAGGTCTGGGAGCGGTCGGCGTATGCAAAATGATCACACAGAAACCATGCTTTGCTAGAATAATGTGTCAATTTATTCCCCACAAAAACATGATCAACAATTCTCTGACATCATCAGGGTTAAGCCTTTAGCAGTTTCTCATTTTCATTTCCCTACCTGGACACGTGACTGAGGAGCCTGTTCAGTCCGGCAGAGTGGCTTCAACCCGGCTGGGCGTCTGGACGTGACCTACAGCTGACTCTCCCTGACCTTCAGATCACTCCGTCTTTATACATTTACACAAACAACATAAGCAAGGGAGGGCCGATCCCCTTTTGCAGGCCCATGAGAGTGCGTCATCTTATTAAGGATATTTTCAAAGCAGGCATGCATACCAATATACATCAAAGCAGGAAGCGCCCTTCCACAGATAAACGTGCATACCAATACTGTACAAGGTTTAGTTAATTTCAGAACATTTAAACTAAGATTCCACCATTCACCCAGCTAGCACCATTTCTAGTTTTAGCCCTGTTACTGCCAACTTTGGCCATATCAACATTTGCTCACTCATGAGCAATGGTCAGCTGAATCACGACCTAAAAACTAATCATAAGTTTGATTTTGTTTCACCCTTTAATACAATATTAACATTCTTTCGACTACTGTAACACTTGAAATATATATAGAAGTAACAACATATCAGCAGCTTTGCACTGACATATTGTTTACACTTTTCGTTACTAATGTATTCCATGTTAGTGCAGAATGGATATGAAAAGTCGTCATTCTTCTTTTCAGAGTCAGCTGATTCATGCATAAATGATCAAAGAGCATGTGTTATTTAGGTTCTACTGGCTGCGTATTAAAGGGTTAAGTGAAACCTGGAAAACATCTTAATGACTTTTTTCAACTCAATAGGTCGTCCCCTCTCAGCTTTGTCTCTTTCAATCTTTTTTGTCATGGTGAGTTGTGACCCTCCTTTCTGGATCAATTTGGAAGACTGAACATCAACCTGCCATTTCTTTCTTCCAATGTACTTGTGATGGAAATTTTAATTGACAACAGCCATGTCCCGCTCACCTGAGACTTGTGTTCATGCCTGCACAGCACAACTTCCTCACTTCAGATATCCAATGCGACACCCTGACTAGTCACCAAGAAACCATCCGTCTCTTTGCTATAGACTCTCCTTGCTGTGCTATAATCTTGTCTTCCCTGGCTTGAGACCCATGACCCCACCATCCTCTGGTTGTCAAGGGAAATCACATTCAAGTCTGTCTCCTGCCAATATCGGTGTCTTCAGATCAGTGGACAATAGAGCATCACTTCCAATGTCCTCCGAGACCGCCAGATAGCCTCGAGTGAGATCTCCATGCTTGACTATGTCACTAAGCACAAGTCTCTGCCCCCTCAGCATTGGGATGTGCAGGAAGCCTTCAACAAACAACATTCTACATGGCTCCATTCCTCATCAATCCTATGACTGTGCCATAGACTTACTGCCTGGTGCCACTTCAGCCAGAGGAAGGGGGTTTCCACTGTCACAACCAGAAACTGAAGCCATGCGGGCCTAAATCCAGGAGAAGCTGCAGAAGGGATTCATTCGGCCTTCCACGTCTCCAGCTTCCGCTGGGTACTTCTTTGTCAAAAAGAAGGACAGTGGCCTTCAATCATGTATCGACTTCGGCTACTCACTTCCGCCAGGCTCGATTCTTTACCAAGCTGAGGTGACGAGTGGAAAACCCCATTCTCAACCACTACTGGTCATTACGAGTATCTTTTCATGCCCTTTGGACTCTGCAATGCCCTTTTCGTCTTCCTAGCCTTTGTAAACAATATTTTCTGAGACATTGAAGTGGTGCTGCAGTGGCCTCAACCGACCACAGTAAAGGAGAAAAGCCTTTCCCATTTCATGCCATCAGAAATGGCTCCTTGTGGAAGAGAAATGTCACAACATCTGAGAAAATAAATAATGTCTTTACATAAAAAAGATGAGGGCTACAAGAAGGTCAACAAAGCTTTACACATCAGTCAAGAGCTACAAGAAAAGATCTTGACATTGTGGACACGTTGAGCCGAATCTACCTGAAGGAAAGAACTGAACAAATCCTGGAAGATGAACTACATCGTCTACTTACAGCTCAACTACCAATCACCAAAGAAAAACTGAACATATTCAGAAAAACAGCATTGGATGAAAAATTGCAGCAGGTCATCGATATGTCCAGGCAGGATGGCCAGCAGAAAATGACATGTACCTGCAGAGAGCAGAAAATATTGAACATTCAAAGAGGAACTTACATATTCTGATGGTCCATTGTTCAAGACTGCACGATTGGTTGTTCCACAGAGTTTGAGAGCAAGCATGTTGATAGTTCACGACACTCATCTCGGTATAGTCAAGTGCAAGGATTGAGCAAGAGAGATAATGTTTTTGCTCAACATGGCTATAGAGATTGAAGCTGTTGTATTAAAATGCTCTGTTCTTAACACATTCAGATGGTGTAACAAAAAATAAGAGCTGCTCATCTGCCATGGCATTCCAGAGAGAGCCGGGGCAAAGGTTGGAGTACACTTGTTCCACTGTGAGCAAGGGGAATATCTGCTGTGTGTTGACTACTATTCAAAGTACCCTGAAGTTGCCAAACTCACTGGGACCTTAAGCTGACGTAGTAAAACCCTGAAATCAATGTTTGCAAGACATGGAATTCCAGAAAAGGTTGTGTTGGTCCACAATTTGGGTGTGCTGAGTTCAGCACATTTTCAGAAAGATGGGAGTTTGTGCACACCACATCTGACATGTTCTGCTTGTTTTTTTTTTTTTTTTTTTGGTTCTCACTTCCTGATCTTATGCAGGTCTGTTGTGGCCTTCCCTTGCTGCTCCCATCAGCTTACCTGTTTCCTGATGGAGGTGTTCACAGCTGCACCCTGTTAGTTGATTGTGTTGTATGCCTATTTAAGTGACTTTGTTTCAGTTCTCTGTGTTGGAGCGTCATGCCATGCCGTGCAGTCGCCGCTCCTTAGGTTTGCATTGTTTTGTCCCCTTTTCTCTCTTTTGAGGTTATTTCTTCTTCCTGACATTAAACAAGCTTCAACTTGTCTTTTTGCATCCAAGCCTCATCTGCATCTGGGTTTCTGATGTCAGGGTTGGCGTGTGGACACAAACGCAGACGGCAATAGAAATGAATAGTCTTTCATTTAATTTCTCGAAAGAACCAGTAGAAACAATTCCTAGAAGGAACAGAACCTCCCGACAACCCGTGCAAGGGAGACGAGGACTTATAACAGGAAGAGAGGATGAGGTAACAACACACAGGTGTGCCAAGAAGGAGGGAGGGAACACACACAAGGAGGGAAGTGTCAAGTGACCTGAAAGGCAATAGTGAGCACAGGAAACACAACAAAATAAAACAGGAAGTGAGAACAAAGTAACAACAACTAATGTCCTGGGTCCATAACCCCACAATACCCCCCCCTCAAGGTGCGCCGCCTGGCGCAGGGGGAAGCTTGTCCCGGTGCCTCCGATGGAAGTCCCTGATGAGTTCAGGGTCCAGAATGCGTGAAGCAGGCTCCCAGGACCTCTCCTCAGGTCCGTACCCCTGCCAGTCCACCAAGTACTGGAGGCCACGACCCCGTCGCCGAACGTCCAACAGTCGACGGACAGTGTCGGCCGGTTGGCCATCAATGATGCGGGGAAGGGGTGGTGGAGAGGATGGCCGCTGCAGAGAACTCGTGACATGTGGCTTTAGCTGAGAGACGTGGAAGACCGGGTGGATGCGCAAGGACCTGGGCAAGCGCAGCCTGACTGCCAGAGGATTGATGACCTTGAGGATCTCGAAAGGTCCGATGAACTTGGGGGACAGCTTCTTGGACTCTGTCCGAAGCTTGATGTGTGAAGTAGACAGCATGACGAACTAAGCTGGTGCTGGAGTGCGTCGGCAATATGCCAACCTATTGTGGGCAACCCCTGAACACAACAGGGCCTGTGACTCGGAAAACACCTCAGTCAGGTCATGACATTCAGGCGGAACCCTGAATGGGTCAGGTGAGGGCGGCCGCCCTACTGGGACGGCGGGATCTCCCCCAGGAGGCCGAGCTGAACGCAAACAGGTGGTGTGACATTTCTCACTCCAGCCGGAGACACGGCTGGAGGGCCAGTCGATGACTGGGTTGTGAGACATTAGCCAAGGGCAACCTAATACCAGAGGGTGCTGTGGGGAGGAAAAAAGGAAAAAACGGGTGTGCTCGTGGTGATTGTCTGACACAATCAGATGAACCGGCTCAGTGACTCGTGAGACTGTGGCTAATTCTTGGCTGTTGAGGGAGACCACTTCTATAGGACGGGGCAAAAACTCAGACTTAAGACCGACCTGTTTGGCTAGCTCGGCGTCCATGAGGTTCTGCTCTGCTCCTGAATCCACCAATGCTCTGACACAAACTCCCCCTTTCTGGAACATAACCCGAACATCCAAAACACAGGAAGCAGGTCTCGGGATAGTGGGAGCCGGACCACGGCTCTTAAGCGCGCCCACTCTTATTGATGGGTTAGGGCAATCCCTGCAGAAATGACCCCGGCCGCCACAGTAAAGGCACTCACCTGCCGCCATCCGCCGCCGTCGCTCGGAAACTGTCAGTCTGCCCCGGCCGAGCTGCATAGGTTCCTCTGAGACTAAAGACGGGGGTTCTGCGGAAAAAGCAGCAAAGTCAGGTGAGTCCATGATCCTGTGCTCAACAGGACTGCGTCGGGGGCGGGGTGCCACCCTGCCATGATCCTGCTTGTGGTCCTGCAGGTTATTGTCGATTCTGATGACCAGGGCGATGAGGGGTTCCAAGGAAGACGGCAGCTCTAGAGGAATGAGTCTTTCCTTTAATTCCTCGGAAAGTCCCTCCACGAAAGCGTCCGTGAGCGCAGTAGTGTCCCAACCACTCGTAGAAGCCAGGGTCCGGAACTCGATGGCGTAATCAGCTACCCGTCGGTCCCGCTGTCTTAATCTCATAAGTGCCCGAGCCGCCTCTCTGCCTGGCTTAATATGGTGAAACACCTGCTTGAACGCCTCCAGGAAGGCCGAGAGAGATGCGCAGGTCGGGGCTCCACGTTGCCACTCGGCGGTAGCCCAGGCTGCGGCTCTGCCGGTGAGGTGGGAGATCATGAAGGTGATCATGGCTTGCTCCGTGGGGTAGTGAGAGGCATGTAGCTGGAAGTGCAGCTCACACTGGGTGATGAATGCTCTGCAGTCCCCGGAGTCCCCGGAAAACCTCTCCGGGCGGGCCAGCTGTGCAGCAGGGGCGACAGGAATCCCATCCTGGACTGGCGTGGGAGGCGAAGGGTGCGGAGAAGGGACGGACGGTGGATGTTGGATCTGCTCCGCCAACTGCTCAAATCGCTCACCCAACGCGGCAAGTTGATGCTCGTGACGATTTGACATCTCTAGAAAGACTTGGCGAAGGCAGGACATCTGCTCCTCTTGCTGGCGGAGTAGTGCCCGTAACATATCCACGTCTGCTGTGTCCATGTTATTGGTCGGGTGGTAATGTCAGGGTTGGCGTGCGGACACAAACGCAGACGGCAATAGAAATGAATAGTCTTTCATTTAATTCTCGAAAGAACCAGTAGAAACAATTCCTAGAAGGAACAGAACCACCCGAAAACCAAGAGAGGATGAGGTAACTACACACAGGTGTGCCAAGAAGGAGGGAGGGAACACACACAAGGAGAGAAGTGTCAAGTGACCTGAAAGGCAATAGTGAACACAGGAAATACAACAAAATAAAACAGGAAGTGATAACAAAGTAACAACAACTAGTGTCCTGGGTCCATAACCCCACATCTGATCTCTAATCTGTAACATCTAGTCCTGGAGACCCCCAGTCTAATGGACAAAGCGAGCGAGCTATTCAGACAGTAAGGAGCTTATTGAAGAAGCATGAGAGCCAAAGTGATCGTTACTTTACTTTATTGGACTATAGGAATTCACCTTTGGATGGAATAAAACTGTCCCCTGCCAAACTGCTCATTGGTCAAAGCTTGAAAACCAGACTACCATCATCAATGCAGCTTCTGAAGCCACAGCTGTTAATGCACACCACGGTATCAAGGAGAGGCAGCTGAAACACAAGCAGCACTTTGACCGAGGAGCAAAAAAGGCTACGACTTCTGATGGAAAGAGAGAAAGTAAAAGTGAAAGATCTTTCTGGTCCATTTGCACCCGCATACCAGCGACTGCACGTCTGCTGTTTTCCCTCTCTTCTTTTCTCTTTCTTCGTGCCCTTTGGCAGTAAATGATGCAATACAACATTCGTTTATTTGTATATTTGATGATGGACCTGTGCGCAATGTGAAGGAACATTGGCGTGGAATTCCGGGATCTGATCTCTCTGATCTCTGATATGAGGAAAGTACTGCGGCTGTCGAACAGGCCAGAGAGCTAAAGCTAGGATAGCAGCGAAAGCCGAAGGTAGAAGGAGCTTTAAACCATACCTGCAACCTCAACACCCTTCAACCTTTTGCTCTTCAGCCTTCTTCTCCTCCTCTGTCCTCTGCAGTCACTGTTCAGTCTCCAACACGGCTACACCCTCCCAAGCCCCATCCTTCAGTGTGGATCAGGTGAGGACAGAGCCACAGAAACTACAAACTGGGAAGGCCTCTGCTCCTGACCAAGTGTCTCCAAGGCTACTCAAAGCATGTGCAGATGAAATGTGTGATCCACTCCAACAGGTCTTCAACCTCAGTCTCCAACTGCAAAACGTCCCATAACTCTGGAAAACCTGCCTGATCCCAGTCCCAAAAAATAGTCGAGCAGGAGACCCTAAGGACTTTAGACCAGTCGCTCTTACTTCCCATGTAATGAAAACCTTTGAGCGACTGGTTCTACGGCTTAGGCTGATGGACCCTCTCCAGTTTGCCTACAGCAAGAGGGTGGGAGTGGATGACGCTGTGTTACCGGCGCTCCACAGGGAACTGTTCTCTCTCCCCTCCTCTTTACTCTCTACACGTCCGACTTCCGGCACATGTCTGAGAACTGTCGTTTGCAGAAGTTTTTAGATGACACAGCAATCGTGGCCTGCATCAGACATGATGAGAAGGGGAAGTACAGATCTCTGGTGAATAACTTTGGAGAGTGGTGCCAGAGGAACATGCTTCACCTGAACATCTCCTAAACGAAAGAAATTATTCTGGACTTTCGTCTGGCCGCTCCACCACCTCAGCCTTTCCACAGGAATGGAGCAGAGGTCGAGGTTGTTTCCACCTACAAATATCTGGGTCTACAGCTGGACAACAGGTTGGACTGGTCCACTCATACAGAGGGTGTTCAAATAGGTCAGAACAGAATGTATTTCCTGAGGAGACTGGCCAGCTTCAATATCTGCCCCAAGCTTTTACATATCAGTCAGTTGTTTCCAGCATCACTTATGCCATGTTGTGCTGGAGTGGCAGTGCAATAAAACAAGGATCTGAAGAGACTGAATGGACTTGTGAGGAAAGCGGAGTCCATTGTTGGAGTGGGTCTGGACTCTGTGGAGACATTGTTGGAAACAAGAACGATCTCCACATTCATGGCAGAGAGAAGTAGCACGAGCCACCCCCTAAACACTGTCCTCTCAAAGTAGAAGAGCTCCTTCAGCAATAGGCTGCTCTGTTTAAAGTGCAACACAGAGAGGCTGAGAACTTTTTTTGTCTCAAGGTCCAACAGACTCCATAGCTCCACTATTGGACGATAATTCACTGCAATGTGTTCTTATGTTCACCTTTTTTTATCATGACTTTTAGATGATGAATATTGTAGTGACTTTTATCTTTTTAGACTGTTATTAATTTATTATTCTCTCTCTTATCTTTTATGAGTTACAGCAGACCCAATATTTTCCTCCTGGGATTTTTAAAGTCTGTCTGTCCATCCATCCATCCATCCATCCCCATCCATCCATCCATCCATCCATCCATCCATCCATCCATCCATCCATATGGCAGCCAGCAGTTGTTGTGGGAGAACATGACAAACCCAGATCGGTCATAATCCAAACAGAAGATGGAAACATCTACAGGAGAATTCACTGACATTTATTGAAAACCAGAGACATTTTTGTTTCAAAACAAAGCAGTGAAGACATGCAGGATTATGATCCTGTGACCAGTACATGTACAGAGACTGACCAGACACTTGTATCATCACCAATGAAAATAATAGTGACAACTGTGAACCGGGAAGAAACAGTTCAAAGGTCAAGGTTTGGACGACTGATTAGGCCACTAAAAACGTTACTTTCAATGAAAAAAAAAACGGTTGTTGATGATTTAGTTAGTAGAAAATGTTCAACTGTTTAATTGCAATTTACACTTTTCCTTTGTTGTAAAATTATTTTGCAATTGGTTGTAAAAGCTTTTTTTTTTTAATATAAAAGAAGCAGCATGGAAATCAATAGTGTTTCAAAGTTTTGACTACGTAAAAAGACCTATAAAGGCAGTAAGTATAAAAGTTCATTTAGTTATGGAAACTATCTAAAGTGAAAAAATGTAATGCATTGTGCTTTGCTGTCCTCCAACCACTGGATGGATTCTGTTAGTTTTTGTTGCTGTTGCTAGTATCCACAAAAGAGACGAACATGTTGAAATGAATTAATAACTCGGTTCTAAAAGAGTCTGGTTTTCCAAACACTTTTATATCAGGCCCAGCATCATAACATAGATTAATGGAGCTTAAGGTTCTTTTGTTTCTGCACTTCTAGTTTCTAATAATTGGAGCTGAAATTATTATGAAGGAAACAACGTGGGAAAAAGAAACTATTATTTTCGGAGTGTTAAATTATTTTTTTCCTTTCACTGACACTCATTGGAATCAAAGAAGTCATGAAAAAACAATGTTCACTGAGAATTAAAATCATGATGAGTTGAGGCCTGATTAATGGAGAGCAGCACAGCTCTGAAAGGAGTTGGAGGGGGGCATTAAAAATAGTCTAGCTGTAGAAAGTGGGGTGTGTAGTTTGTAGGATTTTAGAGTTTCTCTGTTATAGTGCTGTTTCTAGCCTTGTGGATTGCAAGCTTGTGATGTTGAAGCTTTATATAACATGACTATTCAGCTTTAAGTGGCACTTGTTCACATTAGTGCAGTGCTCTGCTAAATCACCTGTTTTCCCGACATTGGGATCACAGTGAGTAGCAGAAAGGCTTCCCTACCACTCTTTTCATTAACTCAGTATTTGTTATTTAGATTAGCTGATTCAAATGGCCAAAACTTTTAGCATCAACCTTTTAGTGTTTGAACAAGCAAATGTTTGCAAATATCTATGGTTTGTTGCAGTGTATTCTGGAGAAACTGCTGCCTATAAATCAAGTTCAGACCAGCATACTACACAACATTCTCAATGTTACTCAAATTTCTTGAAATCTAAGCTTAGAAAACTATGTTCTTCTCGTAAAATACTATCAATAGTGTGCTGGTATTTAATCTCGTCAATCAGGTGTGGTTCATTTCTCAGTTATGTGAAGAAGTGGTCGTATCTGCTGCAGTGCTGTCCTAACACATAGTCAAGATCTTTGGAAATTTCAGACTCGGAACTCTCTGGTCTTGAAAAAAAGAGTTGGTGAAAAACTTCCAGATTTTGTTATCTGGATTTGAAAACTTTAAAATATACATCTCCCTATATCTCCTGCATCTCTCACTTTATCATTGACTAATAGATGCCTCACAGAATGATGCTCATGTCTACTAGTAGCATTGCTGCCTATTTTTTTTTCAAACAGCCACGACCGGCATGTCAGTGTCAGAGGAGCACAATTAGGATGATGAGTAGTTATAAGGGTGACAGATCTTTCAGTGATCTTAGTCTGTTGTGTGAAGATTAGACAAAGGAGTTAATTAGAGGGCATGTTAAAAATTCTCACTCAGACCTCATTAACCTGCAATCTGTGTCAAGGAAGCACTGAGCAGTAGGGATGGCTGCGTTAGCACAATATGTACTTGGCTGTAACATCCTCTGGACTCCACAGTGTGACTGCAGTGAAGGTTTTTATTTTACTGAACACTTTTTATCTATATGATAACCTGATGTTTGCACGTCGTCTTATGCCTGATTTTTGCAAAACCACTCAATTGTTCTCATGGTTTTAAATTCCTGATCTGAATTAAATCTGGGCAAACTGTCTTGGAAAAGTGCACTGCTACAATGTAGTTACGCATTATTCAGCTCCACGAAAATACACTGACACACATCCACATATAGAAAATCATAAATATTCCTATTTCTTGAAGCGAAACTCTTTATTTCAACCCTTTATTGTGATGAAGAGCTACGTTTAATCATAACAGATGGTTTTCATAAATGTGTGAACATTTTGAAAAGACTTTAATTAATGAGACATTGTCAAAACTTAAAAACTAGAAATGTAAAATGTAGTAGACATAAACTGACATTTGGTTATAACAATTAGCAATTCTGTGTTAACGTGTGGAATGATTCAGGATTCCATTTCACATAAGTCACTAAATTCCTCAGTTTTAATAATGAATAATATTTTTGCTTTAATTGGCACAAAGCATTCCTCATGGGCAGCCTGTAGGTTTTTGGCAGATTCTAAAACCTCAGGTGTAACCTGTTGTGGTGTATACCTGTCACCTAGCTTTAGTTTGCATTGCTTCTTTTACCATTTCATAGCAGACAGCTAAGCACAGTTTTGACATCTTCTGGCATTCCTAACATTAATATAAGGAGCCACTTAGGACATTCAAATAGACTGCCAAATGATCATAGAAAAAAATGTCCATATTAAACTTGATTCTTGACCATAGTCTTCTCCTTTCTCATAAATTGCAACCTTTTCTTTGCTGAGCTTCCCATGTGTTTCTGTTTTTTTGCCAGAGAGCATTTTTAACTGCATGAAAGCAGTCTTGTCAGTTCTGTGTCACATAATTTGATTATTTTTACTTCATCTATTTAAAACGTTTTCTCTGTCCTACATATGTCTTGACAGCTCTCCTGGGAGGCCATTGTCACAAATATACTGGAAAATCTCCGTCATTCTGCTGTGATATATACACCAATCAGATCTTTCAAGTTTTACTGTCAGATTTGGCTTCAGGGACCCAAAAAAAAGACAAACTTAGAAGTGAAAGAAAACCCAAAGCTTTTGACTCAGATGTTTCCCCCCCAGGCTTTGGAGACAAAAGACAAATCTATGTGAGGTGAGGAGACTGCATGGAAGAAAAGGAGTGGAGTCCTGCGTATGTTACACAGCTTGAATGATGGGCCGACTCACTCTCTGTGCCACATATTGAATTTTTTTTTAAAGCTGTAAAACATGTAAGCAAACCATTAGCAACTGGAGCACGCTGGATCACATTCTCTGCTCATGCTAACCATGTACTGAGTAAGCTTCTTCACGGTTCACTGTAGTTTTACAGGAAATATAACCTTTACAAATTAATAACTTACAAAATGTGTTTTTTTCTCTTAACAAACACAAGAATTCCAAACATATGAACTTGATGATACTGTCTTTCAGTTTTAAACATTTAAACATTTTACACTGCACTCAACCCTAACTTAAATTTTCTACTGCGGTCGCCACAGATCCACGTCCGCCAATTTAGCAACAAAATCGTGGTGTCTGCCTCACACCAACTGGTCATTCAACCGCTCAGCCCAGCCCATACCACTCCCCAAAGCATGTAAAACAGATCACCACAACTGCCAGTCATTTGTGTGCTCATTTCAACCAGCTTACCTGTAAAACATGTAAGCAAATCATTAGCAACTGGAGCACGCTGGATCACATTCTCTGCTCATGCTAACCATGTACTGAGTAAGCTTCTTCTTCGTCAGCTACTGATGTATGGAACTCCAAGCGCCCTCTGCTGGCAAAAGTGAGTACTAACTCAGAAAACACACAAACTATTGCAGTTTAGATGGGCATAACAGTACTGTTGCTGGTTGTTTCTAACCTTGACAAAATTAATTGGGGGGGCAACTATTTTAATTGCCTGTTTCAGTCACACAGTGCCACACTCTCCCCCACAAAATGAAATGTCTCCTGACATTTCTGCGTTCACAGTCTCGCCAATACTGTTAACACACCTAGACAGCCCAGGGTCTCCAAAAGGTTTTAGTCTCAATAACCTGAGTCTTTGTTACCTTAGAGTCTCTCTGAACTAAAGTCGGCTGACCTAGTGTGTGATAACTCAGCACCATTGGTGGCTGTCTCTGCCGTTGAGGTCGCTGCATGTGCGTCTCAGTCTGAGTCTTACCTTCCTTTGTGTCTGGAATGTTTGTATCTGACTCACCACTCCTCGGCCTGTCAAAGTCTAGTTCAGGGTCTGGATTCTGCACTGGAGCATCGTCTTCGCTCTGTAGTGGCGAATCCTCTTCGCTCTGTAGTGGCAAATCCTCTTCTTGGTGCACTGCATCCTGTTTAGGCTGGAAGGGATCTGCCAAGGGATTGAGTGAAGTCTGCATCTTTTGTCTCCTTGGACGGGGTCTGAGGTACCAATGGTACGTGCCGTTGCAGTCGTCATCCGATGTATCACCCTGCTCAGGCAGATGCTGCTGTGGTCTGCGTGGTGATCGGGGCTTCCTCTGCGTGACTGTCTGAGTATCCACTGGCGGCTTCTCACAGGGTAGAAAGTCACAGGGAAACAGTAGATTTCTGTGCACTACTCTGTCTCTTCCCTTTCCATTTTCAGGACTGATCTGATACACTGGACTGTTGTCAGCTTTTCTCTCCTTCACTTTAAAAACTTGGTCCTCCCAGTAGGACTGGATCTTCCCAGGGCCCCCTCTGGGAGTTAGGTTGCGCAGGAGGACTCTATCACCAGGTTGAAGATCTCTCCCTTTAATTCTCTTGTCGTAGTGGGCCTTTCCTCGAGCAGCTTCTGTTTCAGCTGTTTTTGCTGCGATTGCATAAGCCTCATGCATTCTCTTCTTCCAGCATCGAACATAGTCATCGTAACCTGCGTGGGACTCTTCCTTTTTTAAGTCAAACAACAGGTCAATGGGTAAGCGCGGAGCACGTCCAAAGATCAGGTAATATGGTGCGTAGCCCGTAGCTTCACTTTTTGTGCAGTTGTATGCGTGAACAACTTTAGCTAGGGACTCTTTCCAGTCCTCCTTTTCTTTGTCTTCCAGGGTGCGTAACATGGACAACAGGGTGCGATTAAATCTCTCTACCTGTCCATTACCCTGTGGGTGGTAGGGTGTTGTGTGTGAGCCCTGGACACCTGACAGTTCTTTTAATCTTGCCATGAGCTTGTTCTCGAACTCTTTGCCCATGTCATGATGTAGTCTAGAGGGGAACCCAAACTTTAGTGCAAAATCATTAAACAGCTTGTCTGCAACTGTTTTGGCTGCTTTGTTCCTTGTAGCATAGGCTTGAGCAAACCTCGTGAAGTGATCCATTACTACCAATATGTACTCATAGCCATTCTTGCACTTTTCCAAGTGGAGAAAGTCAATGGACACAAGCTGGAACGGGTATGTCGTGTGAATTGGTGTCAGAGGTGCTCGAGTTTGCTTACTTGGCTTTTTCTTTTTTAGGCACTCACATTCTTCTGTCACAAAGTGTTCCACCTCTTTACTCATTTGGGGCCAGTAGAACCGTTCTCTGATCAAATCCAGCGTCCTTTCCACCCCTAAGTGGCCCATATCTTGGTGCAGTTCTTTAAAAACCAATGGACGATAGGCACGAGGGATTAGGAGTTGCTCTCTGCGTGCTGTTCTGCGACGCAAAACACCATCTGGATCGATATGAAGCTTGAGCCATTGCTTGAGCAGTGCCGCAACAGCTGGATGTTCTAACTTTATGTCGGTCCTACTAGGTCTCCTGTTCTGCAATTTGAACAGGAGACCTCGCCAGGACTTCATCTCCCTCCTGTGCTCTGCGGATCTGGTCTGGAGTGAAAGGCTGATTCGTGTTAGTTTCTTTAACTAACTTTAAAGCACTGACCTGGATCACTCCCACACCTTGACAAGGATCTCTCTGTTCCACTGCTACAGACTCCATCGACGCACTTATTGCCTCTTGACTGACCGTAGCGGTGCAGCTGTTCATGTAGTCCTCAATGTTCAGTGGCATCCGTGATAACCCATCAGCATCTGCATTGACCTTGCCTGGACGATAGCGTATGGTGAAGTTGTAATCGGCCAGCTCCGCAACCCATCGGTGACCTGTGGCGTTGAGTTTTGCAGTGGTGAGCACATACGTCAACGGGTTATTATCCGTATAAACCATGAATGATGGGGCATGGTACAGGTAATCCCGGAAGCGTTCACAGATAGCCCACTTCATTGCCAGGAACTCTAGCTTGCCAGAATGGAGGTGGTACTTTTTCTCTGCCGGACTCAGGGTGCGGGATCCATACGCTATCACTCTCATCTTTCCTTGCTGTCGCTGGTACAACACTGCACCCAAGCCGACTTGTGATGCATCACAATGCAACACGAAAGGCTGTGTGAAGTCAGGGTACCCAAGGATAGGAGGCCGTGTGAGTGCGTCTATGAGTTGGTTCAATACTGACTGATGGACGCTGGTCCACTGGATAGACGTGCGTGATGGTAAATGGCCTTTGTTCTTCTTTACCCTGCCTTTAGAATTATCTGCTGATGAGGCCAGAGTATCGTTCACTGGAGCTGGGGGACTAAGTAGGTTGTACAGTGGGTGGGCCACACGGGAGAAGTTGGGGATGAAGGGCCTATAATAAGAGAGAAAACCAAGCATCTGACGTACCTCTCCGACAGTTGCAGGTGTCTTCTCTTTCAAAGCCCTCACTGGCGCCAACTCTGCTGGGTCCATGGTGTAGCCTTCTCCTGTAACCAGCTTCCCGAGGAACTTAACATTACGCTTAAACAGCTCACATTTCTTTGGGGTCAACTTCACGCCATGCTCCTTGTAGCGCTGGAGGACAAGACGGATGTGTTCCAGGTGTCCTTCAAAACTGCTACTGTGCACCAGGTTGTCATCTAGGTACGGTAGGCAAATTGTGTCCCTTAGGCCAGCCAGACAACGCTCCATGCTCCTCTGGAACTCTGCAGGTGCGGAGCTCAGGCCAAAAGGAATACGCACCCATTCATAGAGGCCCCAAGGTGTGATGAAGGCTGTCAAAGGGCGGCTCTCTTCATCAAGGGAACCCTGGTGGTACGCCTTCCCCTGATCTAAAACTGAAAACCAGGAGCTCCCACCCAGAGTGTCCAACATGTCCTGAATTCTGGGAATTGGATGGCGGTCTGGAACTGACTTGCGATTGAGCTCTCTAAAATCACAACAGAGGCGAAGGCTGCCATCTTTCTTGCGAACACACACCACAGGCGAGGAGTAGGGGGACCGCGAGGGTGTTATCCAACCTTTGTTGAGCAGGTCCTGTAGATACTCCTTGACTTCTTTGTGGAGGGGCTTTGGGACAGACATGTAGGTCTTTTGCACAGGCCTCGTGTCACGAAGGGTTATGTGCATCCTCAGAAAAGGCATGCAGCCCACATCATCACTATCCAATGCAAAGGCCTCACATTCTTCCCGTAGCACTTTCTTCACTGCTGCTTGTTGACTCTGGGTTAAGTGTTGAAGATCCACGGGTGGATCCCATGACTTTGGTTTCTTTAGATACTTGTTCTCTGACGGCAGGGTGTGACTTGGCTTGTTTGACTTTAACTCTGTATTGTCCTTGATGTCTTGTTTCAGTTCGTTCACTTTTGTTTCAATGTCTGCTGAATACATTGTCTTTACTGGTTCAAGTTGTCCAATTATTTTACAACTATCCAAATAAATAGTATGGTCTGTAGTATTTGTCACAGGGATGGGCACATATAGCGTTTTTTTATCGGGAATATGTACGATCATCTCATGGTAGATTATGTCTTCTGGTGGTGGTTCAGGTGGGCTGGGTGAGAAGAGCATTTCCTGGCCTCTAGCTTGTGAACCAACGTGTGCCCGCATGTAGACTATTGTAACTTGTTTAGCTGGCAAGAGCACTGTTTTCCCTCCAGTACGTACAACACCAGTCTCTAAATCTTCATTGCTGTTCTGCACTAGCTTGACAACATTGTGAGCAGTTTGTACACTAATTTCAAAAGCCTTACTTACTTTGTGTGCTAGTTGTTTTCTTCCATCTTTGGTCTTTCCCTCTTTCTTGTTAACAATGGCTTCAATAACATTGTAACCAATAATAGGATCACTGGCCACTGCTGGATCACTTGCAACCAATATTGGTACTTGCAACTCACTTGTGTTGAACGGATCATTGTCGAGTCGAAAGTTGACTTCGATCCAGCCAATGTAGGGAATGGGTGTGTCATTGGCAGCAAACACTGTCAGTGTGTCATCCTCTAGCAGTTCTGAAATGGGCCGAATGACTGTATGGGGAAGATAATTTTGTCTCCAGCTGTCATTTATTAGACTGGACTGTGCACCTGTGTCCCACAATACTTTGACTAGGTGATTGTCCATCAGACAGTTCACTATGCATCTATTTCCAACAAGACTGATCAACCGAGACTTATGTTGGGAGGTTAGGTAGTGAACTTCACTTACGGCTGAGAGGGCGCGTGTTTCTGTGGGGGCTGGTACTGGATTCAGTTGCTTGCTTTGGGACTCTTGGCTCTTGACTACTGTTGGTCCCCTCTCAGTAGCCCCTCCCCGTTTCCCGGCAAGGATCTCTGTGCTCTGCATCCACGTGAGTAGTGACCTTCTCGTCCACATTTGAAACAGTGCAAACAGTCTTCTCCTTTCCCCTCGTCTCTGCATTTTTTACAGCCTTTTGCCCTTTGTCTTGGTCCCACTGGACGGGAACTTGTTTCCATAACTGACATGAACATTTGTTTCATTTCTTTACGCAGTTCTTCTATAATCTGTTGTGTGTTTGTACTCTCAGACTTAGTCTCTTTACCTCTTACTGTTTCCACGACCACGGCACGATGGGACTCTCTGCCCTTGGCGGTGACCTGGACAGGTGTTGTGTCTGTCTGACTTTCTGTTTGGAGCTCTTGTACCCTGGGCATCTTGGCTGCAGTGAACCTTTTTCGTTTCTCCAATCTTTCACTTTCCAACTTTGATGCTTCATTGACTCTCTCAATTAGTTCTTCATCTGTCGTGCTCAATCCATTGAGGAGGGGCATCAACTGATACTTTATTGCATCACTGAGCAGCCCAGTTTCAATGGAACGAAGGAACTTGCGCTGAATTGTGGCTCTGCTGTACAATTCATCAGTTTCCTCATTTGCCGCTTTCCATAGCAGCTTCTCTTTCAGCTCAATGGCACGAAATACAAAGTTTAGGGCAGTTTCTCTGGGTTCTTGGGAGACATTAATGAGCTGATGGTATATTTCAGTAGAGCTGTCTACCTTGTAGTGTCCCTTTAGAATGGTGAGCAGTTTACTAAGGGTCAACCCACGTTTTATCTCCAGCATGTCTCTTAGGGGCTGGCCTGGGCTAACAGCTCTAATTACTGCCTCTATTACTTCAGTCTCTGAGTGTCCTTTTTCCATCCCCATCTCAATTTGACGGACTAGGCTGAGGTAGGATAACTTATCCTTCTGTCCATGCTCTCCAATGTGTCCACAGATTTTGAACTCCCTCCTCAAAGTCACCTCCTGCAGAGTACTTGTTGGCTCTGATCGGGTTTTAAGTGGAGAACTGGTAGTTTTTAGTGGAGTGGCATGTACAGATATTTTCTTCTGTCCCCCTGGAGTAGCCTCTTCTCCGACATGCTCTTCATCTGACAGGTGCCTGCCTTTACTGAGGCTCTCAATGTATGTAGTTATGTCTCTGTAAAACTGTTCTGCTTCATCCTCTTGACTCTCCTCAATCTCGTCGAACACATCCTCTGCCATTTTAATGAGTGTCCTCTTTGTTCTGCTGTAAGGCTCTCCATCGTCCAGGCCGGTACATTTCAGTCGTCTGCAGACGTCTACGAGAGGCTCTTGCTCTAGTTGCCACAAGGCTGCACTCACTTGGTCGCGCAGAGGCTCCATCTCTGGTTGAAGAAGGTTCGTCTCTTGGGAAGGAGGGTGGTTGGTGATGGTTTTTCACTCACTAGCGCCCCCTCCTGGCTGGCTCGCCAAAATATGTTACACAGCTTGAATGATGGGCCGACTCACTCTCTGTGCCACATATTTAATTTTTTTTTTAAAGCTGTAAAACATGTAAGCAAACCATTAGCAACTGGAGCACGCTGGATCACATTCTCTGCTCATGCTAACCATGTGCTGAGTAAGCTTCTTCACGGTTCACTGTAGTTTTACAGGAAATATAACCTTTACAAATTAATAACTTACAAAATGTGTTTTTTTTCTCTTAACAAACACAAAAATTCCAAACATATGAACTTGATGATACTGTCTTTCAGTTTTAAACATTTAAACATTTTACACTGCACTCAACCCTAACTTAAATTTGCTACTGCGGTCGCCACAGATCCACGTCCGCCAATTTAGCAACAAAATCGTGGTGTCTGCCTCACACCAACTGGTCATTCAACCGCTCAGCCCAGCCCATACCACTCCCCAAAGCATGTAAAACAGATCACCACAACTGCCAGTCATTTGTGTGCTCATTTCAACCAGCTTACCTGTAAAACATGTAAGCAAACCATTAGCAACTGGAGCACGCTGGATCACATTCTCTGCTCATGCTAACCATGTACTGAGTAAGCTTCTTCTTCGTCAGCTACTGATGTATGGAACTCCAAGCGCCCTCTGCTGGCAAAAGTGAGTACTGACTCAGAAAGTCTTTTGCAACACACAAACTATTGCAGTTTAGATGGGCATAACAGTACTGTTGCTGGTTGTTTCTAACCTTGACTAAATTAATTGGGGGGGCAACTATTTTAATTGCCTGTTTCAGTCACACAGTGCCACACGTACAGCAAGGAAGGTGTGGCTCCAGGTAGAGGCGATTGTGGGGAGAAAATGAACTCTGAGAGGGTGTGGCAAAACTCAGGATCCTGGGGCTTAGTCACTAATTCATGATGCCATAGGTTAAGTCAAAATCACCAGGGATTTCTGGGAAGGTTTCCAAAAAGGAGAAGGTGCGGGGACTTATGAGGCTTTGGAAGAAATGGAGCAGCAGAGAGACGGGGGAATGTAAAGGCAGCTGCTGGCAGTATGACGTCTGGATAAAGGCTGAACAGTATAGCTGGTAGTGGTGAGCATGAACACTGCTGGAGATTTCTCTGAGAGCCTGTGGTGCAACGATTTAGCAGAGAATGAAGGGCAGAGGCAGAGATATAAGGGAGCAGGATCAGGTGGAGGGAATCAGATGATTAGCAGCAGGCTGGCTACTGCCGTGACATTTACTGAAAATTGTTCAAACTGCTTGGACGGCTCAGCTGAATAGAGAGTAAAACATTAAACATATAGACTCACAATTGTGGCTTCCACAAGAACATAATTTCTTTTTTCCTGTGAAACTCGTAAATTTTTACTTCTAATTGTGTTTCATTATTAAATGCCCATAGTTGTCATGTTGCTTTCTGCCCCAGGTAGAGAGGTTGAGGCAAGCCACGACATGGCAAGGCGAGTTTCTTTGTATAGCGCATTTCATGTACAAAGACAATTCCAGGTGCTTCACATAAAACATGAAAGACAGAAAACAATCAAAAGAAACATCAATGATGTGATCATTAAAATAAGATTTAAAGAAAGTTAAAAAGAAGAGAATTTAAATCAAGCATAGATAAACTTTTGAATCCAAATGAATCAAATACAGCTGAGAACAGGTGGGTCTTTACCCTGGATTTAAACACACTGAGTGTTTCAGCTGATCTAAGGTTTTCTGGAAGTCTGTTCCAGATCTGTGCAGCATAGAAGCTGAATGCAGATTCTCCATGTTTAGTTTGGACTCTAGGAAATGACAAAAGACTGGATCCAGATGAGCAGAGAGGTCTGGCTGGTATATACTGGGTCAAGAGGTCAGTCATGTCCTTTGGTGATAAATCATTCAAAGCTTTATAAACCAGTAGCATAACCTTAAAGTCTATTCTCTGGCAGACAGGCAGCCAGTGTAAAGACCTCAGAACTGGACTGATGTGGTTTTACTTTTTTGGTTCCTGTGAGAACACGAGCAGCTGAGTTCTGAATAAGCTAGAGTTTCCTGGTTGATTTTTTTGGTAGTTCTGTCAAAACATTGTTACAGTAGTCAAGTCGACTTAAGATGAAAACATGGACTAGTTTTTTCATTCATAGATTCATAGATGTAAATGTAACAGGTTATAGCAGCATTGCTAATTTACAGCTGTAGAAAAAAAATCAAGAAAGGAAAGATAAAGACATACACACACAATCATATCCTATAAAAAGAGCATCACAAAACAGCTTCATAATAAAAGGTTAAGATCAGATTATATATAATATCTCATTTATTCATTCATTCATTTTCTAAACTGTTTTTATCCCTTTCGGGGTCATGGGGCTGCTGGAGCCTAACCCAGCCACTCATGGGTAAAGGCAGGGGACACCACTGGACAGGTCACCGGTCTGTTGGAAGGCTCACAATCAAACACCAATACACACTCACATCCACACCTAGAGACAATTTAAAGTGACCAATGAACCTATAACCTGCTGAGTTGAGGTAGTGGCAAAGTAGTGTTGTTTCCATAAAGTCCATTTATCTCTACATTCACTTCAATGTGCCAAACCAGGACAGTTCTCTTCTCAAGAAGGTCTTGGTAATCCTTTGTGGAGAAGGAAGGCATCTTGTTGCTAATAGCCTTGAGTTAGCTGCTGCTGCACCGTATATCAGGCTTCAGCTGTGTGTAGGCCAAACACACGTAGCTCTTAAGATATAATAATTCCAAAGCAATGCTAGAAAAAAATCCTTTTGATTTGAGTAAAAAAAAACATGACCTGATAGTTTAAAAGTATTCAAAAGTTTTTGCTGGTGTGATTAAAAAAAAAAAAAGGAAAAAAATCAGCAGAAATTAAAAGCATTTGACATCCGCACTAGCAAAGCAGGAAGTCAATTCAAGCTACATTGCTACACTACTCAAGCATGTTGTTGTTAGCTGTTATTTTAATTCGTTTTAGACATACAGTTGTTTATTAGACATATACTTGTTATTCAGCCATGTAATTGTAGCATTAAATAGAGCTCATTCTTCTTTAAAGGTTCTAGCACATCACCTGTCCGTCTGGGGTTGAGGATCCCTCTATCATGTGGGCAATCCTGAGGTTTCTTATTTTTTTCCCCAAAATACTTTTTTTAATAAGTTTTTCATCACAGAGAAGGAGGTTTAGCTATTGTCCACAATTCTATGACTGACCTTATGTTCTTTGCAAATACTTGTGCAAGCCCATTGATAGCCCACAGTGAAATAGGGCTAAAGAAATGGGCTGTAAAAAACTGAATTGAATTGAAGTGGCCAAGAAGCAAGTTCAGCAATGGCTGCACGTATTTTGAAAATAATGCGGAAATAGTCACTTTCTTCTCTTTCTAATATGTTGCTGGATAAGCAAAATGTTAAGGATAAGCAATATAGTGTTACAATAATTGCGAAACTGCAATCAGGATCGCGAACAAGCCTCAAAATAGAACACAGATTGCACCATTATTTATAAAAACAACATAAAATGGATCATCTTAAAACAAGTTAATAGTTGAAGTGTTTAAACTGGATTAAATATATACACTTTTTTCCTGCCAAGTATTAATAGTTGTATTCATTAAAGTAAACATTTTTAAACTATAATCTAAAATCCCGAGTTGGTACAAAGAAATGATTCGATGATGCCTGGGGACGAAGTGAAATGTTGACCAAAATCACCAAATGAACCATAAACCACATAGACAGTGGTGGGTAAGTTACTTCTACCCCTGCGATAGACTCCTGCCTTCCCCCGAAAGGGACAAAACGGGTATAGAAAATAAATGGATGAAAATGTACTTCTAAGAATTAACTTATTATTTTAATTAGTAACTGGATCAAAATTGTAATGACATTACTTTACTCTTTACAATTTGAAAAAGTAATTTACTACTCGTTACTTTACTTTACTTTTTTTCCAGTAATATACAAATTCTTAAGGAAGAAAGACTTTGCACAAACAAGGTCGTGTTGTCTTTAATTTAACAGGGCTCCTCTGAAAAAGATACTTTGAATCTCTATAGGACTTATGTGGTTAAATAAAGGTATTTAGATTAAAAATAAAATAAAAAACTATATTTTTAAAGCAATAACCTTGTGCAAGGCATGAACACAGTTCAAGACATAACCTGCTTCATTAGAATTCAGACAACAGTGTGAAAAATGACAAAAATAAGTTACAACATATTGTCTATGATACTGCTCGAAGTCAGATGTGGAAAAAACTGTTGCACCCTATAACGCTTTCTGTATTCATGTCTATCAAATCTAAAACCCAGCCAGTCTTTGGAAAACCCAAAGAACCATTAAATGCTTCCATGTTCATTTTGGCTGACTCTTATGTTTTTCATTACAATGAGTTGCACCAGTTTCTCTCTTTCTCTCCGTATGTCCTTTGTGCACAGCTCTGCACGGCTGCACGTCTACTGAACTATGCACCCCCCCTGACCTCACCCCCATGGAGCGCATTGAGCTCAAACTCATATTGACCATTAGTCACGTGCAGCTTAGAGAGAAAAATAGAGTAAGAGATAATGAATTAATATAGAAAAAAGGCTCTCAGGAGCCAGATTTTGTTGCTCACAACTCAAGAGCGGCTTTAGAGAAGTTTCATTAGTAATCAACACATCAGCACATGGCGCAGGTCTCTGCTATGCTGCTCATGTGCTGCACACCTGAGAGGACTCCTTGCAGCATCTTTTTTTTGTCTCATCTTTGAGCCAGTTTGGAAAGCACTGTGACTGCATCAATGAAGGCATGTGTGTATTTTGACCAATCCCCAACTCTGCGTGCACGTGCGTGTGCACCAGTTGCTCATTTTTTTGTTTTTTTAATTAATTAATCTTAGTTTTGTGTCATTTAACCGAGAGAGCCTTCAAAACCTGTAGTAAAGTATGAAGTAACGAGGGTTTCCATAGTCCAGTGATTATACTTAATTACTGAAATTTCAACTGTAATTCATGAAGTTACTCTGTTATTGACAAAAGTAATTAAATTACAGTAATTCCCTACTTTGTAATCTGTTACCCCTAAAACTGCACATAGGTAGACTATCTTATCTCTGGGAGCACAACATCAAAAACAAAATCAAGGAGCTGGATCTTACCTTTCCTTATTAAGGCCATAACTCCGGTGGCTTCCTCAATGGTCCCTGAGAGGCAAAAAAATCTGACAAAATAGGCAAACATCAGAACAAATTTTGTATAAAGACACACACATGACTGATGATATTTTAATAGACCTGCTGGTCACTCAAATGTTGGGTTATATTTTTTTTGCTCCAAGCAACATAACTATTTTAAACATTTTTATTTTAGGATTTCTTCTATTTTGAATGCTGTCTGTCTTTGCCTTCTGTGAAACAGGTTTGACATTCACAATATTCCCATAAAGATCTTACATTTTCATAGGCAAATAATGCTTGGCTGAACTACTATTTTGAAACAGAAGTTTCAAAATGATACATGTTTTATTAAAAACAACAGGAAAGTAAAGTAAAAGAAAATGCAATTACTCTGAAAATTGGTGCAGTAGTGTCAAACTAAGTTAACTAAACATGATAGATGATGTGGGGATACTCATTATAGAACCATAAAGATCCTAAAATTATTGGAAGAATTTGATTGAAAATATGATTGTGTGAATAATTGGTGCACTAAAATGTATTGTTTAATGGTATCTCTTTTTAAAAAATATATAAATGTATCATATTGTCTGGTAATTTATATGCATATTTAATGTACTAAAGCACATGCAAGTTTTGCTACAAAGTTTTGTAGATAATAATAGACACCCATTTATGAATTACCTAATTTGTACCTTAATGTACATAGCATTTATTGTTCTTAAATATGTTTTTTTTATTGTTTTAATTAATATTACTATCTTACAGTGCATTTTTCTATCTGTTATCTGTTCGTCCTACTCTGTAATTAGAATGATAATTATGTTGCATAAAACATTGGTACAATTATAAATTAAAACGTTTGCATGGTAAAAAAAATGACTGTTAAAACAGTAACAATAATGTGATTGATGTCAATGGGTGAAAAGGAACTTATTCTTTATTCAATTCAATGTACTTTATTGATCCCAGGGAAAATTATTGCAGGACGATACATACAAGATATATTGCCCAGTGGGGGCAGCAGCCACTCAGACCCTGTTTCTTTCACCAAACTTGAATTGTTTTAATGGTTACTTCTCTAAAATTATCTGTCCTCACTGTAAATTTACTTCAGTGCAATGAAAAAATATTGCTACAATCCCTAATACACATTCCTCTAACTGTTTTACATGGGTCAATGTGGGCTGAAAATAAAATCTGTAGTAATTAAACCATGAACTGTGACTGGAAATCATTTTAAGATTCAAGATGAATTTCAGTAAAGTTGTGTTTTTTGTAGGTTAATGCTTCTCAGAAGGTTTTTCAGCTTGACTAATTCTGAGTAAACATTAGGAATAAATTTGATCCGTTTCCAAACACATTTGTGTTTTGATGGTTTTTGGTTCTGTGACCTCCCAACAGCCACAAGCAGCCAGCAGCATCATCATTATAGGCTTTTAGAGATAAACAACAGCCTGCGGGAAACTATTTTCCCCAAACCAAAGACAGACACGCGCACACACACATACGCTCATACACCTGGTGAGCATATTCCCTTGCAGGGTGGCAGCTGCCTCTGTGTCCCGCATAACTGCAGCCAAAGATACAAGTTCACTCAGATGGGAAACAATTTTCTCTAAAATGCACAGCAATGTTTGAAATAAATAATCTCCATTATGCATAAAAGGGGAAATGATTACCCGCTTTTAACAGCCTTTATGAATATTTATGAAGTGTTTCTGTGATTGTTTATTTCCCTGCCTTTTTGCATTCCTCACTCAGGAGCAGCTAATGAAAACAAAAAAACACATTTTTTTCTGATGATTTTCCACTCTGACTTGGAAACAATTACTTTTTACTTTCAAGCTTCACATAGTACTTCTTAGATTCAATTGTTGTTTTAATTTCCATTTCTCAGGATTTTATTTCAGATGTTTTAATGCCTGTTATGTGCTTTAATATGAAAGCTTCTGTTTGTGGTCACTGCAGCTTTGACTGTCAGGGTTAGTTAAAGCTGAGATTCTGGTGTCTCCGTGGCTTAAGGACACCGTGATCCAGTGAAAGACAGTTGAAAGGGAGGGGTCACTTATCTCATCATTTCTGGGGATCCTTCCTCCCCCAAGAGCATCGTCACAATCTCTCTAAATAAAACCATTATCTCAACAATTTTGCCTCAGGCTTTTCTTTTCTTCACACTTTCTTTTGCACACATGCTTTTTTGCAGCAGGTTCTTTCATGTCCTCTGAAACTTGAACACTTTTACACTCTTGGAGTTGTGTCTTTTAGATTTCAGGTGAAGATGGGAGGTGACAGTGAGGGAGGGAGTTCTTTGTGGAAATGGACATTAAAGGTAGGTAAGAGTAAGGTTGGGAGAGTAGGAAGGTGACTTGACTGAATATATGTGTGATAAGAGAGGAACAGGGGATTCCTAACTTGTCCAAGGCAAGCTGAAATTTGGTTTGCTTGTTGTAACAATTCAATTCAATTGTATTTCTATAGCCCAATATCACAGCCATAGCCGTCTTATTGGACTGACATCAGTATATTGCAAGAGAACAGACGTCTGTCCCTGCCCATGGGGGGTGGGGTGTGTATGGTTGATTCAGTTGGGAAACGTCTCCTAAAGTACAGTGGATATGGAAAATATATGAATATATAAATATTGAGCAAAGGGTCTGAATACTTAGGACCATGTGACATTTCAGTTTTTCTTTTTTAACAAATCTGCAAAAATTCTGTGTTTTTTATCAATATGTGGTGCTGTATGTACATTAAAGAGGGAAAAATGACTGAAATGATTTTAGCAAATGGCTGCAATATAACAAAGAGTGAAACATATGAGGGGGTCTGAATACTTTCTGTACCCACTGTCTCACCCAGCTGCACCGAATCCCGTAGCTTGTATCCATAGTCACGTCTGTCTTTCGTTTTCACACACTGCAGCCACACATGAACATCCAAAGGAGGGGCAGCAATGAGCATTAAGCAGAGTGAGTGGGAATGGCTTTGGTCACTGTAATAACCAGGAAGGGTGCCAGGATGGCACTTAATCACCTGTAGATGATTTTTATTAGCAGACGCAGAGGAGCTGTTCCTTAAGTCTGAGCCTCTGTAAGCTGCTCAGAAAGTGTTCTCCTGGGTAAGAAACAATGAAATAAGAATTGAATGATGTTCATTCTGTGCAAGACATTTGTTCCTTTTCTGGGTGTGTCCTGCTGGATATTCTGCAGATATTCTTTTACTAAAAGCTGGGATCCTGATCTAAGTCCTTGTTCCAGAAAATTTAGTACACCCTAAAAGAAATGTGGAACTTGGCCATTTCATCATACTTTTCAAACCACTGCTTACAGAGGAAACAAAGCAGCCCAACGGCATTGTGTATCCTTCAACACAGGAGCAGCAGAAGCAAGAGGACCCGAGAGGCCACTGGCCCCATTCCCTTAAATGTTACATCCCTGAGCTCTACAGCTCTGTGAGAAACGGTTCAGTTACACAACTCCTATTAAAAAAACACAGGAAACTGAGGAGTATGAGCTCTGTGTCTGCTGGGGCGACGGAAAATCGCTGGCCTGCAACTGCAGCAGACTTTTGCTGATTGCAGAGATTTATGGTGAGAGCATGAAGACAGATGAAGCTGTGCAACCAATTACAGAGAAGAAAAAGAGAGGTCACAAAAATGTTTCAACGTAAGAAATAATAAAGAAAGAAATAGATGTAGAAAACTCCCTTTGGGTTAAGGTGGTTCTCTTACACAATCAAGAAATTATGTGAACATGTTGCATTTTGTTTATAGGAAATACTACTTAAATATTTGATTGAACTTTATGAGGATGAACGATAACTCTTTTTAACTGAGGTTTGGCCATTCAGCTACAAATTTAGTTTGTCCAGATTTTTAAACTGTACAATTTCAACCATTCTCAGTGGTTTGTTTAATAGAATAAATACTAAACAATTTCATGTTTTTTTGCAAAAGAAAACATAAAACAAAAGGCCAAACTTATTTGTTTTGTTGGTACAGTGTTGTGTGTTAGATGAAATACAAAGCACAGCAGGCTGGCAGAACTCAAGATAACCACATAAATGGTTCAAATGGGTAAAAACAAACCAAAAAAAAAAACATAACATGGCTTTAAGTTTTAGGTAATTGTTGTTACACTGCATAAATGTGCAGAAATCATGGATTAAAATTGTTGAAAATTAGTGAGACTGATTCTTGGTGTTTCTTTTTCAATGTTTTTTCCCATTTAGAGGCAGCTTTACAATTAGATTTAAAAAGGATATATAAAAACAATTGCTCCACTTTAGGTGAACTGCAACAGAAAAACAAAGACAAAAGATAACCGAGTGGTAGGGAATGCTGTTGTGGTCTTTAACGTTAAGTAGAATTTCAATACAGTGGGTACAGAAAGCATTCAGACCCTTTCAAAGGTTTCACTCTTTGTTTAATTGCAGCCGTTTAGTAAAGTCATGAAAGTTCATTTGATTTCTCAATAATGCACACTGAGTGAACATCTTGACAGAAAAAAACATAGGTGTACAAATGTCTGCAAATCTACAGAAAAACTGAAAATCACATGGTCATACTCAGATCATTTGCTGTGACTCTCGTATTTATCTCAATGCTGTCCATTTCTTCTGAACCTCCTTGAGATTACTCTTCTTCATCGGAGTCCAGCTATGTTGCTTACATGACTGCAACCAATCATGTAAGTGCTGGGAGTCTATCATTAATCATAGCAGTGTTTGGACCTGACAGAAAAATAACAGCGTCATCGGCATATAGTAAAGAACAGCAAAACTTATGCACATCAGGTAGTTTATTAAAGTACAATACAAAAAGTAAAGGACCCAAAATACTGCCTTGTGGAACGCCCATGTAGCACTTCAGTGCCTGTGATGTTGTCTTTTGACCAATTCTTACAGTCTGAGACCCGTCACTTAGATATGATGCGAGCATGTGTACTGCTGAGTAAGCGAAATTCAAAGAATGAAGAATGGAGTTTATTTAGTAGAATTTGGGGATTAACTGTGTCAAAGGCTTTTTGGAAGTCTGTGACTATGGCTCCTGTTAAATGGCCTTTGTTTAAAGATGCACGAATCTGCTCTGTTAAAAGCAGCTGTGCCATGTTTGTTGAACGTGAGTGACGAAAGCCATGCTGACAGTGCCTTTTTTATGTTTCACAGATTTCAAATATGGGTTTGAATTAAAGCCTGGTACATTGGGGGCTTTGTTTAGTGCTGGAGCTAAAATATGCTAACTGTAAGCCGACTGTAGCGATATTAAAAAAGAAAAATGAGAAACAGAAAGAAAGTTGGGTATTCTGATTCTACTGAGTTTTTCCATTTTTTTTTTCTTTTTACTGCCACAAAAGTCAGCTATCACTTGGCCTACTTTAGCTCTGAGTTACCTTAGATGTTTTTGTTTCATTATTAAATCAACCAATTTTGACAGAAATGTCAAATTGACATGTTTTACTTTTTTTGTTTTACATCTAACGAGTGGAGTGGGATGTCTGTTACTTCCTTTTTGACTGTTTTCACCACTTCTAAAACGATCCGCTTTTCACGATTGGCTGTTGTAGACTGACAACCACAAAATGCGGTCAGACATTGCTGTAATTTAATCTGTTTCATTCAATTTTCAATAGACCTAAGGCTATCAGAATAATGAGTTGTTAAAAATCAAGTTTAGTTTACTAAAATAAACCTTAGATATAGAAAAAAAAAATGTAAAAAATCTATTATTGATATTCAATAAGAAACAAATCAGATTACTGATTTGCATAGCTCTGCCCCTCTGTCCCCCGTGCTGCAGCACTGCTGCTTTTTTCTTTTTTCATGGAGGTTCTTGCATGAATCGGGTGTTCACAACTTCTGCGAAATGTGTATCTGAATGGATCCGCTTGGTTGACCGTTTATGCTGTTTTTCGTTCATGAAAGTCACACCTCTATGCCAACAGGCTCAGTATGTGGGAATCACCTGTTGGATAAATTCATTTTTTTTTTTTTTTGTTTGTTTGTCTTGAAGTTGTGTCCTGTTTTTCTGTCTGTTCCTGCACTGATCCCATTTGCAAAGAAAGGTTCCACATACAGTTGTTCTTGGTTGCAAGCCCCCAACTGCTTTTAGCCTCAAGAGACTGAAATGGAAACCAAACGATTTTTCAGAATAAAAGGTTGTTCAGACACAGTCATTTTGCTCCCCTGACCAAACTTTACAGCTAAAGTGATTGAAGGTGTAACTGAGAGAATCGGGTTATTTTTCAAAATAAAAGATTTTTCAAAATAAAATATTTTCAGGACTCGTGACCTGGTACCAGTCCATGGCCCTTGGTACTAAAATGGCATTGATGTTTCTGTGTTGTCTTTCATAGCTGCCTTTTTCACATGCTATTGTCCTGTCAAATGTTACATTTGGTAACATATGGCTCAGCTTGGTGTGTCAGCTGTTGCAGCTGGAGTTTTAAAAAAATAACTTTCAGCATTGAAGTTTTATGGTTTTGCATACAGTTCTCTAACAGAATAGCAGATTTAGCAGAAAGTTGTTATATGGATTTGAACCTAAACCAATATTTTCTTGAGTCTGCTTCCTCTATGCTTTGTCTTGTTTACAAAGTGGCTTTAGCTCATCATGCACAGAGCATCTTCGGAGAATCTAAAATTGAGGATTTTAAAAACTTTTATTTTATTTTAGTGAGAGAAAATTTTGGCTTTCTTGGCTATTATCTAAATTAACTCTATTATTGATAATCTGACTAAAGAACATAATATCACAAAAGATCTGCAGAACAACTGCTACCTTTCTTGGACTGGGATAAAAGTCTTGCTGCTGCCGAGTTCCATGTGGTTGATCAAATGGAACACGTTTGTTGGAGAGATCAGACGAATTGCTCCAATACATCTATCATCTGCCCATCAGTATCCTTTCTGTCACCTGAGATCCCAGCCTGCTGTGTTTTGGAGGACAAAGTAATTTTAGTCCACCAATGAAGAGAGTGAGGCAGGCTGTGACCTTGAGCTTTTCCATCAAAGAAGGCATTGGCACAGAACAAGTAAAGCACAGAATGACACACAGGGAACTGTTAATTAAAACAGGGCCAGAACATGAGGAGTTGTGGGTGACATGGCAGACACAGAGGATGTGTCAGAGTGCAATAGACAATTCAATAACTGATAGGATTTTCAATTCAGACAACATAATGATGTATCAATTTCCTTTTGAGAAACCTCACGACTGTCATGCTCATGGCAGTCTGCTCCAGATTATGGTCTGAGGGGTATGTGCGCTTTCAATATGGAGAGCAGTTAAAAAAGTAATCTTGTGTGGGTGTGTCTACTTAGTTTGCTTGCAGGAAACTGGATCATACATTATGATAGTTATAAAAGGCATTTTATAATTCCAGGGGGCTCAGCAGAAACACAACATGGAAAAATGTCTGAGCGGCTTTTCATGACTGTGTAGGATGTGTGTGTGGCAAACTAATACAGTAAAAGAAGTTTTCACAGCATATGCATGGGGTGCAATAGATCAAAGACCATCCGTGGTTCATATGAACAACAGTTCAGAACACACGTGTCAGTGGATGACCCTCCCATCCACACCCTGCCTGTGCATCATTTAAATGAATTGTCTATTCACACTGAGTGTAATTTGTACATCAAATTGGTGTAACCATCTTTGTTTTAACATGTGTCAAAGTTCCTGCTTGACATTTGTTCAAAAGTGTCTTCATAATCCTGATGCTCCTTCTGCATGTGGGAGGAGCTTCCATCAAAAGCTTTTCTCAACCTAACCATAGAGGACAAGGGTGATGAAAGATCAGCTGTATTTATTTGTGTGTCTGGTTCATTACCAATTCAGAGACTCTCCCAGTAAGGAGGGTTTCTTTTGCCCCGCACTGTGGCAGGAGAAAGCCGTTGCTCACTCTGTAACCAATGGGAGGGGGTTTATCACAGCAGGGGATCCAGTAAAATAATTTGAAGAAGTAAATTCTGTTTTTCTTATTTTTCATTCATCTTCTATACGGTTTTGTCCCTTTCAAGGTCACAGAGTTGCCGGAGCCTAACCCGGCTACTCTTGGGTGAAGGCAGGGGACACACCTGGACTGGTGGCCAGTCTGTCGCAGGGGCCACAATCACACACTCATGCACACTCACATCCACACCTAGGGACAATTTAGAGTAACCAATGAACCTATGAAGCATCTTTTTGGACGGTGGGAGGAAGCCGGAGTCCCCGGATAAAACCCAAGAATGCACGAAAAGAACATGCAAACTCCACACAGAAAGGTCCCCATTGGTGACACATGTTCCCCAGCCAGGATTTGAACCGGGAACTTTTTTTTACTGTGAGGCAAGAGCGCTAACCTCTGCTCCACTGTGCACCATGCTTTTCTTATTTTATTTTTATTTTTTATTATAATTTCCTTTTCAAGATACGATACATGATAATGCACTTTTGCTTATATGGACATCTTGAGTATTCCTTACATAAAGAAATAATCTGAGTGTAGATATGTAATTGTAAGCCTCAATGAGCAAATGTTTTAATGTTATAAAATATTTGTGCCTGTGTGCATGTTTTGAGGTTCTTCATATATGTTTTATAAAATGTATACTTTGAAGTTGTTTTTTTTTTTTTATTAATTGTAGGTTTTTTTCTTGTTGTTTTTTTTCTTTTATTGATCTGAGAAATGATCTAAACCATGGCTTTATAACTGACACGATCTGAACCGTAAGTTTTGTGATCCCTTGTCTCGTATCAAAGCATACTGCATAGTAGCTGCTCCAAAAGACATAATTTCCTGTTTTTGTTTTTTTTTTCCCATTTTAAAAAACTGTATTTCTCATGTGTTTTCATGATTACATACACTTTTGTCCTGTTTAACCCTTTAACACCTAAGCCCCAAAATGTCCGCCTGGACCTTTCTGTTTTCTGTTTGACCATAAAAGGGTCAGAGAATTTCTTATAAATGAGTGGTTTTGCCCCTTTTCCCAGAAAACATAGACTTTTCAATATCTATCATTATTTACTTTGCTTAGACTGCTGTCCCTCTGACTCAGTCCGATATGAGACGAATAAGATGGATCGATGGTGGGATCATTATTTTACAATTTACCCCATATTAGAAGAGTGTAATAATGTTATACTGGGTTAAAGGTTATGGCTGTGCATTGACTGCCTGAAGGTTTAAACCATCTGAAGTATCACATTAAAAGGACAATATGTTGTTTCCTGAGTTTAAAAGAAAAGCATTGACTGCATCTGAATCCAAAAGCTTAGTACGTTGGTCTTTATTGCAATTGAGTCACATTCTAAAAATAACCTGCAATGTACTGCTGCAAATAACCTGCACCTGTGGCACAGGTGGAGGAGTACAAGTACCTGGGTGTAACAATCGACAACAGACTGAGCTGGAAGACCAACAGTACAGCTGTGTACAAGAAGACCTGCAGCGGATTCTACTTCCTGAGGAAACTAAGGTCCTTCAACATGTGCAGCAGGATGCTGGAAATGTTCTACCAGTCTATTGTAGTCAGTACATTGTTCTTCTCGGTGGTCTGCTGGGGGGCAGCATAGCGGCCAGCGACACAAAGAGGCTGAACAAACTGATCAGAAAGGCTGCCTCTGTAATTGGGTGCAAAACCAACACTTTTGAAACAGTGATGTAGAGAAGGACTTTGAATAAACTCGTATCCATCATGAACGATACTCTCCATCCTGTATTTGACGGTCAGCGGAGCGCTTTTTCCCAGAGGCTAAGGTAACTTTGCTGCCACACCAACCACTACAGAAGATCATTCCTGCCTCATCCTATTAGACTATATAATTCTTCATCCTTGTCCCACAGATAGACTCTCTGATATTGACTTTTTTTTCCTTTAATATGTTACTGTTGTATTGCCTCTGTACACTGCTGCTGCAACAATCAAATTTCCCAAGCTGCGATTAATAAAGTATCTTTATCTTTATCTTTATCTTTAATATATGAAATCCAAGAAGTAGTCAACTTTATTTTTACAGTAATCATGGATGTAAAATTAAAGCTTTAAAATCCTTATCAGTACACATATGCTATTAGACAGGCATGAACATTTTCATACTTTTTTCTAAAAATTCTCAAAGTTCAAAAGTTTGTTGAAAAAAGTTCAATATTACAGAATGAAATCAAATCAAACTTTATTTATAGATACATTTTACAACAAGTGTAGCTCAAACAGCTTAGCATTAAAAACAATTCCAAATTTAAAAGCCAAACAGCAAGACAAGAAAATCACAAATACAATGCCAATGTCTGCATCTACGTTAGAAAAATACAGCCTCACTTTGGACTTTTTTGCTCGTGTGCCTCGCATCTCCCTCGTCAGAGCTACAAGTTTGTCTCACCCTCCAGGGACTGCGCAACCGGTTTCTCTGCTACGTATTGTGCTCCGTCTTGTGGTGAGCCAACATGGGACCCTTCTATTGTGCTATTGTGCCTGTGGATCCCTGGCTAGGTGAGGAGTTAGGAATTTAGGATCACGTTTAAAATCCTCCTGCTGAACTATATGGTCTTAAATGGAATTGCCCAGCCCTATATTACAGATCTCAAAGTACCTTACCAACCAACACTATGCTCAAAAAATGCAGGACTGCTTGTGGTTACCAAAATTCAAAAATTATAGTTTGGAGGTAGAGCCTTTAGTCATCAAGCCCCTATCTAATGGAATAAGCTCCCAGCTTATGTAAGAGAGGCTGACACAGTTTCTACATTCAAAGTTCAAAGTTGGGGATGTTGACAGCGGCGTCAACTGTAATTCCTGTGGGACTGCTCTCTTTTTCTGCCCTTGGAGATGTGGCTGTCTTGGCTGCGTTTGGATCCTGTACAGCCAGCAGCACCCTGTAATCATCTGCTGTGCATTCCGCCCCACTGTCTGAGGTCTCTGACCCCTTTGTGCACAAGTCTTGGATTGTTTGATGGGTGCCTCTGGATTGCGTGCCATCCAGGAAGGAGTTTTTTTTTAATATATTTATGAATGCCTCTTCCAGGGCCGTTCATTTAGAGCTGTGACGCGTTCTTCCTGTGCTGCGCGGCCACCGTGTCCTGGTGCGCATCAACAGCATCTCAGTGGTCTTCCAGGTCAACCATCTGGGAAGTCGATTCAACTTTTGAGTGTGTCCTCACGTGGGCCAACACTCACTTTGCCAGCTTCCAGGCTGCTCTTGTTCCAGGGTCTCCAAACCTGATGGCTGACCGGGTGCATGCTTCTGCCAGGCAAATGGAAGGACCACCTGCTGGTGGTGGAGCATCTCTGGTCCACTCTGTGGAGGGCAGAGGTGGACCTATTTGTATTTGGGGTGAAAGGCTCAGTGCCCCCTGTTATTCTTCCTTGTGAATGACTCTGGGGTGCTTGGGTCAGGACGCACTGGCCCATGACTGGTCAGATGTCCTACATTATGCATTTCCTCCACTTCCCCAATTTATCCCATCCTCCTGCGGGTTCTCCAGATGAGTCACAGGCTCCTGTCTGTAGCCCCTTACTGGCTGGCGGAGATCTGGTTTCCAGCCTGCTGCCCAGGCTCTACTGATGCTCACCTGTCCGCCTCTTCTACAGGCGGGATTTGCTGGTGGCTCGTTTGTGGGACATGTCCCTGGTCCTGGGGGATGCTCCACTCACCAATCTTTGAGCTACTGGCAGAGGCAGACACATGAAGTGACTCTTCTTCAAGACTGCTTTCTTGTTGGCTGTGGCTTCTGCCAAGTGTGTTGGTGTACCCCAGGTTGGTCAGTGATGCTTGTTTGCAGTGACTCAGGGGTCTCTCTCTCTCTCTCTCTCTCTCTTGCCATTTGCTTCCTTTACTCAAAAAGTGGCTGCACTGCCTTTATGCCACTGGCCTCTGCTCTTGTCCCTTTCAATGTTGGTTGTCCTGAGGAGTGCCTTTGCTCTGTACTTGCCCTGTAGAGGTATGCTGAGGTGACCATCGGGTTTCACTCCTCTGATTACCTGTTCATTTTTATTTTTTTGCTGACCCTCATGAAGGGCGGGTAGTTTCTAAGCAACGTTTTGCCCACTGGATTATAGGTATATTCGGTAGGCTAATGCTGTACACGACAGACCCTTGCCATCTGAGGTATTGTGTCATTCTACCAGGACTGTGTCTACATCCTGGGTTGCTGCCCATGGCATCCCAGTGAAGGCCATCTGTGCAGCTGCCTCCTAGTTGTCCCTGAATATTGTCTGATTCTACATAGTGAATGTTTCTGACCCCAACCCGATAGATGACATCTTGCGGTAATGTGTTCCGTTTTATGGACCCCTCAGGATTTTCTTGGCAATGGTGATCTGGTCAATCCAATTGAAGCACTGCCTCTGGCAAACCAATTTCACGATTAATATGATTACAAAGAACAGACACAAGGAGCACATCTTACCCCACAGCAGTCTGTGTGCTGTTCAGCGCCCTCTGCGTGACTGTGGTTAGTTCAAGTACCCTCAGACACTTCACAAACCTAATAAAAAAGCATTACCATTTATCCTGTCACCAAACTGCATAAAAGTGTGCTTTTGCACTCTAGCATTGTAATTTTTACTTGAAGTTTTTTTTTTGTCTTGTTTTTATGGTTCTGCTTATGCAGATTCTCCCCATGTTTATGTGAGTTTATCTCTGGGCACTCTGGGTTCCTCCCACAGTCCACAAACATGCTTTATAGGTTAATTTGTGTCTCTACATTGCCCCTGTATGTGAGTGAGTGTGTGGCCATGCAACAGACTGTTCCTGTTCAGGGTGTATCCCACCTTTGGTCAAAAGTAGCTTAGTTCCACTTCCCAAAAGAGATTCAATGAATTCTGAATATGAATGGATGCTTCCACTTTCCTAATATAGCATATGTTTGGAACAATTACCTTTTTACATGTTTATGCTTTTGTTTCCTTCTTTAAAAAAAATTGGTTCCCCTTCAGAAAGAAAATAAAAACATCTCTGCACCAACAGTCAATATGAACTGCTAGTAAAATCTGTGCACAGAGGAACCACCTCAGGATTAACTAAGCATGTTGATAGTCTTCTTACATTCCCTGTAACATGATCTGAGCTAATTGCAAATTGGCAGCAGTAGGTGTGCTGGCACCATGAAGTGTCAGGTTGTCTTTTATGCCTGTGGGTGGAGCCTGGTGAAGCAGGTGATCTGTTTGCTTGCACAATGAAACCTAGTTTGATTTGAGACAGACATTTCAGTGGAAGGGGAAAAAACGAAAATGGATTCCATTTCCTGTGAGAAATTAAAATTAGATGCCCTCTAAATATCTGTGGCAAATTGTGTCCCTGCTGCAGTCGCAGTACTTAACTGATGGTAATGTTATGGTAATGTTGCCTGGTGATACTTGTCAGATTTCCTTTGTGTCTTTGTTTGCAGAAGTTACTTCAAACACAACTCCAACAGCTAAAACTGAGAAGATATTTGTATGAGGAATTGTACGCCTGGTGCTTGATGTGCTGGGTAAAAAACTGTCTATTTCATGTTCAGACATGCACTTTGGTTTTCACCTCCACTGTGGCCCTATAAGCACCTCTGGATGAGCTCTGCAGATCTGTCTAAAAAGTTGCTTGTCAGTCCATGTTATCAGACCAAACCCCCACGCCAGCAGAATTATCTTAATTTTTTTACATAGGAATTTGCCGCCCATTCAACAGCACAGTTTCTATCAGAGAAAATAAAATTTCAGCACATTTTTTATCCCCGTTTTGTCTTTCTCATCATCTATAAAGCACGTCCTATGTTTCTCCACCCATTTTCAGCCATCAGCAATTTTATGGAAGACCCAGAAAATGAAAAGTCCCACAGTATATCTCTGTATGGAATCATTGCACTTGTTGTTTCTTGTCTTACTTTAACACCACATGAATTGTGATAAATTCATTCAGGATTCTTTTAACTTAGTGTTTTTAAATTCATCTTTAGGAATACAAAACAATGTTTTTTTTTATTTGAGGAAAAAAAAACTTATTTATTCTGTAAATATATATTTTTTTGTACACTCAAGTATACTTAATGCATTTTGCACAGTACAACTCAATGTAATAACATGGTAATTATGTAGGAATAGTTGTAACATGCTATAATGTTGGAATAGTGGTTCCTCCACTACCCTGTATGTCTCTCTGTATTGTTTCTGTTGATTTATTTATCTAAAACGAGCTTAAAGACAATGTCTCCATGCTGAGGATAACAGTGTCACACTGAGTTACCAACAATAAGAGTCAATCCTCATTGTATCTAGCTTTCCATCAGGTCTTTGAACTGTTATGTCGGAAATCGCCATCTATTCTTCTCTAAGTATCTTTTAGCATGTATCATATATTTGTTGTCAAAGCATTCTTGGTGCTCCTTTTTGAGACACATTTCTAATTACCAAAGCATATGGGGCACAAAACTATAAGACACTGCATGCTTATGTACTTTGCTCTTTGTTTGCACGATGCATCCTACATCTGCTAGCATTTTTTGCTTACTTGAGCTTGAGTCTACTTATCTGCTTGCAGCTATCTGTACTGGCAGCCATCCATGATCACTGCTACCAAAATTACACTCTTCCTCACTTGAGTCTGGAAAATCCTCTATGACCCTGTATCTGTGTCTTTTTGAGCCCTACAAAATATGTGGATGAAAAAAAAACTCAAGTTACTTAAAGCATAAAACAGTTGATATACCGCCAAAACATTACAAAAAAATAAATATATTCAAGAGCAACTTTGGTAGTAATTGACATTGCACATTGGTACAGACATAAAGTAGCTTGTGATACATGACATACAGTTGAGTAGACAGATATAGACAGATATGTAGATATAGACAGACAAATATGAGAAGCAACACTTTGAAAATCTTAACATTATATGCCACATTAGATGTTACTTTTTTTTGCAGTTGTACAAATTTCTGCGCCTTTGAGCAACAGTTTGAACTACACCACATGCGCGAAAAAAATTCACCAAAATTTGCACACACACACCTATTACCAAGCGAAAATTTATTTTGGGCATAGTGATCAACCCCCCCACTAAGGTGATGACATGATGGCAAGCAAAAACAAAAGAAATGAATGAGCAGGAAATTGTTTACGGAGCCAAAAATATTTTTTCTAAATCTACTAACAAAACCAAAACACATGTGAGGGATATTCAAAGAACATTTTGAAATAATAATGGGATTGCCTTATAGTCTACGGCTTGGCGGCTGTTTTGTGGCAAAGTTTGAGACTTGGCAATTTTAACACTTTTCTGCAATATGGGAAAAGGAAACTTTTGTTTAAGCAATCTTCACAAAATTTCACATACATGCCTCCAGCTTGTGTCTACAGCCACCATGGATAGTGATAATATTACCAGTAAATAACTGTCACACAGTTTGCAGGGAAATCTGTGACGTGAGCGTTGCTATTAGCTAAACACCCAATAGATGTAAACCCGATTAACACAAATCTACCTACCTCAGCTTCACCACAAGATTTTCTCAGGGAAAAAAATCAGCAAAAAATGTTTTCTAACAGTAACCTGCAGTCATGTCACTTTCAAATTTCCAACGATTATGATGGAGACAGAAGTGAGGCTGTAATTTGCACCTTTCTTTTGTCACAGTTGGAAATGTACAAAGCCATAACTGCATTCATTTGAAAATTATTTTAATTATTCTCTCAAGTGTGTAAATTTCTGACCATCAAGATTTCTGTACACTGAGCCGACAGCGGAACAACTGGATTTTTCTTTATTTTTTTTGTCCAATCCCCACCTACCGGTGTGCGTGCAGATAGGTTGGGGTTGGATGAGTGTCCATTAGTGTGATGCAAAAAAAAGCTCTCATTTCATTAAACAGTATTTATTGGCACAAAGTTTAAAAGAAGTTTTTCTTCTTAATGGGCACTTGTTTAAGAGGTTGGGTGGGGCTTGAGCTCCCATTTGATCTTGGACTGCAGTTCAGATCTATTGACAATCTCCTCCTCAGTGAATCCCTCACGCCCTCTCTCCGTCAATGCCCTGGTGCTGCCTGACAATTGCATTAGGAGAAAAACACATACATGCTACAAAGCCGTGGACATCCATGTTACAAAGAGAAAACATAATCACTTTGTTTGGCAATACCTTCCAAAAGCTGGAGGGAGGGCTCTTGAACCCCACTTCTCAAGTCACCCAGTGCTGCTTGACTTTACGAACCACAGTAACCTCCTCACTTTCAGTCTGGTCAGCAGCATGACTTTGTCAAAAAGCCTTTTTTTTCACTATGACCTGCAATCCATCACATTATGATGGCTCAGTGATGCAGTAACTTTAGAAAGTATTAAAAAATACTGTTTACGGTATTTTGATGATTACACAAGTGGACAAAATTGTTGGTACCCCTCAGTTAAAGAAGGAAAAACCCACAATTCTCACTGAAATCACTTGAAACTTACAAAAGTAACAATAAATAAAAATTTATTGAATATTAAATAATCAAAATCAGCCATCACTTTTGAATTGCTGATTAACATAATTATTAAAAAAAAAACAAACTAATGAAACAGGCCTGGACAAAAATGATGGTACCTCTATAAAAAATTGAAAACTATTTGACCAGACTGACATGATTAACTCAGGTGTGTCCTTTAATTGACATCACAGGTGTTACCAAACTCATAATCAGTCAATCTGCCTATTTAAAGGGAGACAAGTAGTCACTCTGCTGTTTGGTGAAAAGGTGTGTACCACACTGAACATGGACAACAGAAAGCCAAGGAGAGAATTGTCCCAGGACATCCGAAAACAAATGATAGATAAACATCTTAAAGGTAAAGGCTATAAGACCATCTCTAAACAGCTTGAACTTCCTGTGACAACAGTGGCTCATATTATTCAGAAGTTCAAGACCCACGGGACAGTAGCCAACCTCTCTGGACGTGGCCGCAAGAGGAAAATTGATGACAAATTGAAGAGACGGATCGTTAGAATTGTATCCAAAGAGCCCAGAACAACCTCCAAAGAAATGAAAGGTGAACTCCAAGGCCAAGGTACAACAGTGTCAGATCGCACCATTCGTCGTTGTTTGAGCCAAAGTGGACTTCATGGGAGACGACCAAGGAGGACACCACTGCTGAAAAACAATCCTAAAAAAGCCAGACTGGAATTTGCAAAAATGCATGTTGACAAGCCCCAAAGCTTCTGGGAGAATGTCCTTTGGACAGATGAGACCAAGCTGGAGCTTTTTGGTAAGGCACATCAACTCTATGTTCATAGACTCAAAAACCAAGCATACGAAGAAAAGAACACTGTCCCTACGGTGAAACATGGAGGAGGCTCAGTCATGTTTTGGGGCTGCTTTGCTGCATCTGGCACAGGGTGTCTTGAATGTGTGCAAGGTCCAATGAAATCTGTAGACTATCAAGGCATTCTGGAGAGAAATGTGCTGCCTTGTGTCAGAAAGCTTGGTCTCAGTCGCAGGTCACGGGTCTTCCAACAGGACAACGATCCAAAACACACAGCCAAAAACCCCCAAGAATGGCTGAGAGAAAAGCGTTGGACTATTCTAAAGTGGCCTTCCATGAGCCCAGATCTGAATCCCATTGAACATCTGTGGAAGGAGCTGAAACATGCCATTTGGAGAAGACACCCATCAAACCTGAGACAACTGGAGCAGTTTGCTCATGAGGAGTGGGCCAAAATACCTGTTGACAGCTGCAGAACGCTCATTGACAAATACAGAAATCGCTTCATTGCAGTGATTGCCTCAAAAGGTTGTGCAACAAAATATTAAGTTATGGGTACCATCATTTTTGTCCAGGCCTGTTTCATTAGTTTGTTATTTTTAATAATGATGTTAATCAGCAATTCAAAAGTGATGGCTGATTTTGATTATTTAATTTTCAATCAATTTTTATTTATTGTTACTTTATTGTTACTTTTTTTAAGTTTCAAGTGATTTCAGTGAGAATTGTGGGTTTTTCCTTCTTTAACTGAGGGGTACCAACAATTTTGTCCACGTGTGTACGTGGATAGCTGCTCTGCCTGATGCTCAGATACAGTCTTTCAGTATTTTTTTCTCCAGGCCACTTTTGATTGCATCCTGTTGGAAGAGATGACTTTATTATTAATAATGAAAAAAAATATTCCACATCAAGTTCCCCCTTCCAGACACTTAAAAAATGCAATAACAATATACTGTTCATTGATAGTTTTTTTCACAGTAGCTGCAGCCCACTCTTGAACATCAGAAGCCCACTGCTGGATCCTGTCTTCCTGTACTCACAAGTCTTTATAAAGTTTGTCTGTGTCCTCTGACGCCTTAGAAATCTTATTTACAGTCTGTCAAAACTACATGATGTAACATGAAAGAAACCAAACTCTTCAGCCCAGTATAAATCTGCAAGATTGGACCCTGATCTGAAATTGAGCATTTCAAACCAAATTTGAACCTGTAGATTGGAATTTGGTAATCCAATCCTATCTGTCTTACCTGTTAAAGGCCGCTATCGGGTATTTCAAAACTTTAGATTGAATCCTATATATATGTGTGTGTGTGTGTGTGTGTGTGTGTGTGTGTGTGTGTGTGTGTGTGTGTGTGTGTGTGTGTGTGTGTGTGTGTATAAATTGTCCTTCCTAATAAACAGGAGAAGTGTTTGAGATAGAGTGCTAACCTTTTGTACTTCGTTTGTTGAATGAAACTTTCATTTATGAAAGAAAAAGGCAGCACCTTTATCATTTCACAGCTGAAGTAAAACGTGTTTTTTTACTTCTTGTTTGATATTTGGTTCATTTTACTTAAGAAAAGTCTGTTGGAATTTTGAAAAATGCCATTAGATGTGAAATGAATAGATTTTTATTCATATACAAGGATCAACATTTTTTAAATACAGGTAACAGAAAAGTAGCTTAACTGTGGAGGACAGTCAAAACACAAAAGGTAAACAAAGAATCCTGTTTTAAAAGTTCCTGCAAATACAAAACAACTGCTCTTTTCTGAGGTTTTGTGGATCATTTCACAGGTTTTTTGCAGACAGCTCCGTGTTAAAAAGAATTCATACGATTAGACGAAGTTATGATTCCAACTACTGACTCTGACTCCTGCAGAGACTCATTCACACAACGGATTTTATTATAAGTGTAAGCAAACTCCTGCAGATCCAGAGCAGCTGGTCTCTCATACCGCCACAGCCTCCAAACCTGCAACAATAAAACAATCAAATGCTTCCATCAGTTTACTGCATCTTTGGACCAGACAAATGAAATGCATTTACAAAGAAATTGAGTGGAATTAAAATGATGTTTAGTTAGTCTGTTAAAAAGAAGAAAAACTGAGTATCCTGCTGAATGAAGCCAGCTCGACTGAGCAGAAGCTCCATAAAGTTCATTTATGTCTTTTTCTTACAGAAGCAGCATTCTCATGATGAATACTCACGAGCAAAATGAGATGAATTGCTTTGTCAGATTTTAAGAATGATCATCCCAGATCAAAAGATTACTTACATTTGGTTGCAAAGTCCTGCAGACTCTTCCTCGTTGTGGGAGAAAGCTCCATCTTTTCCTGGGTTCTGCTCTCTGATTTGTGGGCGGGACAGATCTGGAAATCCCCATCTGAGCAGATCTGAGCAAATTTGACCTGATCTGAGTAGAGCTGCTGCTTCTCTACATCCAGAAGAGCCAAATAGATAAGGTAGCTCATACTTCTGGTCTGAATGTCTCTTTGTAGCCTCCTTGGGGAGGTGTTCCAGGTATGTCCCACTGGGTGGAGGCCACGTAGGAGATCCAGATCATTCTGGAAAAACTATGTGACTTGGCTGGCCTGGAAACGCCCAAGAGGAGCTGGAAGAAGTGGCTGGGGAGGGGGAATTCTGAGCAACTTTCTTTAGACTCCTGCCCCAATAACCTGGTTCTGGATGAATAGACGATAGATGATTGATGGATGGAAGATGCTCATTCCATTCCATGTTCATTCTATGATGGCGGACAGCAATCACAACTCCTTACTCATGTACTTTGATAGAAGACATGTTGGAAGACACCTGTGCTGCCAAATATTTGCCTGATTCTGTAATAAGAAATGATGACTGATGTACAAAGCAGTGTTGAACATTTACATGATGATATAAGGGGTAAAATACAATAAAACAGATATGCAGGCAAGTAGTTTTTTTAAAGAAGAAATTAATTAATTTTACATGTTGTGTCACCCCTTGAATGTAATCCACAAACGGGGTCACCTCAGCGTCCTTGGCCAGCAAAACACTTTAAAAAAAGCCATTGGGCCTAAAAGAACAAAAAAGGTCAAGATTACATAAATAAATAATTTTGATAATCTAAAATTAAGATGGAAAATATTTCATACCCCAGCTGGCTCTCAAAACAGTCAAGATCGCAACTTCCATCCACTGTTACTGCCTACATGGAGGGAGTGCATTCAGGGCACTGAAACAGATGCACCTCATTCTAAGAACAATGTTGTCTCCACATATCTAACCAGTCTGATCAAATTAACAATGAAACCCTATAAAAATCCTGATTCAATGATGTACTCATAGTTTAGTGCAGTGTTCAAGTGTAATGGGCGTTTCCCACATCCAGCAGGTCCGCAAACGCCTCACTCGTTTCTCTGCGTTATGTTCAGTCAAGGAGATGAGGCGACTTCGGTTTCATTCTGATTGTATTCTGGTATGAATAGAAAATAATAAATCCGTCTCTGCAGGTCTCCAGAAGATTAACATCTACAAAGTCACATAAATGCCCAAATTCAACACCCAAAAAACACGAATTAAACAAAATATACAGAGAGAAGAGAATCTTCCATACCTTCCATATGGCGCAAACTTAAGGCAAAACGTGAATCGCGTCCTAATCTTGCACGACTCCAGAAGGAGGCAGTAAACCCCATCCAAGCAAAACAACAAAGCTGGTACATATACTTCTTTATAACACAGGAATGAGGATTTTGATAGAATTTCATTATGAACAAATCAAACATTTTCCTCTGGGTTACACAAGCATGCTAATAAAAGCTTGCTAAGACATTTATGGAGCAGTGATCTTGAGATTTTCATCTGTAAACAAATCCCGTGTGCACAGAATCTTAAACATGTTGCTGACCAATAGCCATATTCAACCACCTCCCCAAGGTGAAAGTTGGAAGGAAGAGATTGAACCATTCTTTTAAAAAAAGACAAAAAAATGAAATATTTGTGTAGATTTTTGTGAGACAAGTAACCAAAAAAACACAATAAGAAATAAAAAATTGTACCATTCATTCCAATCAGGATGTTTAAAAAACCAAAAACACAATTTTCATTGGAGTGGATCTTTAATTTTCTTAATGCCATCACGAATCAATTACATTTTAATGATCATACCTTTATTTCTTTTGTTTTTTCTTTAATGTTTTATGTAAAGCACTTTGAATTGTCTTTGTGCACGAATGTGCTATACAAAGAAACTTGCCTTGTCACATTTATCTTTGTCAATTATTTTATTAATATTAGGAAGTATAATGTATTTACCAACCCCCACCCAGATTTGTGGACAAATCTTAATATTTACAGTTTATTGTCAAACACATTATACATATCATTTAGACTTGAAGTGTGTGAATACGTCAAAATGTAAAAGAATGTCACAAAGTAAGAGGATGTGACAAGAGTGGCCTGGTTACATAGGAGGCAGACATCTTTAAAGTCCAGGAAGAAAAGTTTTTATTTAAGGATAAAATGCATTGGCTGCACAGCTCTCATAAGCTCCCTCCCCCCACACTGAGCTCCTTCCCTTTTATGAGCTTCAGTTAATTGGCTGGCCAGGCCCAGGAAGGAAGTCACTTCAACAACACAATAAATGAGCATAAGAAAGACAAAAGAGACAGACCAAAAGTGTCTTAAAACTATAAAGTCAAAGTCCTGTAAACAAAACATATATATAAACAAACAACCCAAATCAGTTCAAACCAAAAGGCAAACAAATCCAAATCCCTTCCACTTCCTGTGCCCTTCCTTAAAACAGGAAGTGAAAGCCTTTGCCACCATTTTGCTCTTTGAGCACTAGGAAGAAGAGGTGAGAAGCATAACAAAAATCAAGTTTCAAGTTTAAATCAGCTTTAACGTATTGTGTTTGTTCTGCTCCTTTGTGATTTGTCTAAATGTGATGAACAGGTGACGAGTAGTACCTACTTTGATACAAAGAACACAAAATATTCAATTGCTCAGCCAATTTAAAGACCTCCTCGGTCCGTCCCAAAAGAACATCTTTCCAGCTTGTTAACAATATAACAAAAATAAAGAAACTGCTTATCTTAGCTCTTTTGGTTAATGTTGAAAATGTCAAGCTTTGTTTTTTTTTTAAATGAGTGGACTTTATGAAAGGAAAGGAAACATGGGTTGCTAAAAAAGTTAATTCAATTATTCTGCAATAAATCTTATTTTATGGGATTTTTAACACAAAAAGAGAAACTTACGAGTCGTGTGAACCTCGTCAGACCATGGATATGAAAAAGAAAAAAAAAAAAACAAAAATGTGGCTGTTCTACAATTTCACATCACTGCCAGCAAGCAGGTGTAAGATTTGGCCAAAAAAACGACAAACTCAGGAGATCAAGAAAGTTAATGTATTAATTATTATTATTTAATAATTATTATTTATTAATTTATTTAGGATTTTGACTCGGATGCTTCCAACCAGGCTTTGAAGATAAACAGTAGCTCTATGCCAGAGAGAGACAGGAGAGGGTTAATGATGGCGACATGACTTGAAGCAGGGAATGTAAAAACTGAATGGAGGCTTACTGAGATGAGGAGAGAAGACTGCAGGGAAGAAGAGGAGCGGAGTCCTCCGTAGTCACTAATTCTTGATGCCACAGGTCAACACAAAATCACCAGGGATTTCTGGGAAGGTTTCCAAAAAGGAGAAGGTGCGGGGACTTACAAGGCTTTGGAAGAAATGGAGCAGCAGAGATGGGGGCATGTAAAGGCAGCTGCTGGCAGTATGACGTCTGGATAAAGGCTGGAACACAGGCTGAGCAGTAGAGCTGGTAGTCAGGCTGAGTGGTGAGCATGAACACCGCTGGCGATTTCTCTGAGAGCTTGTAGCGCAACGATTCGGCAGAGAACAAAGAGCAGAGGCAGAGATATAAAGGGAGCAGGCACAGGTGGAGGGAATCAGATGATTGGCAGCCAGCGTGACAGCAGGAGATGTCCTCTCAGTGCTCTTACCCTCTAATTTTAACTGCACCATAGACATTTAGGGCCCCTTGGTGAGAGGGTGATTGGACATCCCTGTAAGCCAGGTGTCTCCAACACTGTTCCTTGAGGGCTACCATCCTGCTTTTTTTGCAGCTAACCTTGCTTCCGTCAAATGCTGTAAACGTCTCTGAAGAAAGCAAAAGCTGATCACCGAAACTGCACAAGATCTGAAGAAAAAAATTACAAATTTAAGAAATTGGCGCCAGTGTTCGGCAGCGGAGCCGCCACCAGTGTGTGAATGTGTGTGAATGGGGCCGTGACTGTAAAGCGCTTTGGGCCTTGAATGAAGGTAGAAAAGCGTTATATAAGTAAACGCCATTTACCATTTCACATAGTTATTCATCAATGAAAGGGAACGTCATGGGAGAAACTTGCCAACACCAGTTAAGATGGCGATTACATGTGGAAGGAGAGGATAAAAAGAAAAAAAAAACAAATGAAAAGATATATCTATACTCTGCACATACTGGTAGCTGACCAAAGATAAAGAAGAAAACATAGCCTCTTTAGTACACAAAAAGAATAAAAATAAAACACATGATGTGGGATAGGGGACAGAGTGTGAGGACACCCATGTTCACCACCTCAAGCAGCATCTTCCTCCAAGGACACCAACTTCCACCAATGGCATGGAGTAGGGGGAGCTGTAGGATGTGACTGTATTCAACAACAAAATTACCATTCATGCAAGAAGGGTCCACTTTTCAATTTTTTTGTGTAGAAAAACTTTTGTTGCTCTTATTCAAAGCCCAGCTTATTAATTTAATTTAGCTAAACTAGCTGGGATTATTACTTTGGAAACTGGAACTTCTCTTCAGAATTTCTGCACAGATTTTTGATGCAGTCATAAAGAAAATATGCTAAAATAATAAATACTTATTACCACTTTATATCAACAGTTTTTTAGGCAGAATCTGAATTCTTCCCTCTCCCTACCCCTTGTCCCTTCCCTTACATTTTGTCCTTCAAATGGAGAGTTATGTGAAAAAAGTGTCTCCAAATTCAGACATAATTTCCCCTCAATGACGCCACAAAAGTCGCCTGTCAGCAATGTTAGCGTGGAGCTTCCAGCACTAGAATTTACAAAACAACAGCAGTTTTATAGCTTTAAAATGATCATGCTAAAACAAATGTCATTAATTACATTTAAATGTAAACTTCTGTGCTTCAGAGAGCGCCCACATGAAGAAAAGCGCTTTTACTCAGCATAACGCCATGCGGAACCCACTCGCGACGGAGGGCTTTAACCCTCCGCTTGGGGGGTTGGCCCTTAAAAAAAAAAGTTTTGAACACCACTCCCATTACAAATGCTCCTACAAATGGAATGGTAGGGAGAAGTGAATAATTTAGATTCAGTCTTACAAGTATTTACAAGGCAACATAAATGACTTAAATACTGTCATTGATTACTTCTTTGTTTATTTACAGGAGGAATATTTGAGTCCGTTGAAAGCGGCCCATCAGGAGCTGAGGAGTTAGCCTTTAAATTTGCTTTAAACACAATCAACAGGAACAGAACTCTGCTGCCAAACACCACGCTCACCTATGATATCCAAAGAATAAACATCTATGACAGTTTTGAGGCCTCCCGGAAAGGTGAGTTTTTGATGTTTTATAACTTTCATTCAGTAATAACTGAAGAAATAGGGGAAGAAGGTCGAGCACCACTAAAGTTTGATACCCTATCACAAATCAGTCAAAAACTTTCAGATGCAACTTTCAGTGCATGTCATTCAATGTATTTTAAACTACTGGAAAGTGTCAAACTCTGAGTTTCCTCTGAGTTTTTAGAGCTCTTTAATCTGTTTGTGCTTTGGCACATTTTAAGTGCAAATCTTCAACCAATGCTGCAGACGAAGCATTACTTCCACAAAATGCTGCACTTTTATTTTCAATGAGAGGTTTCAGATACAGTACAGACCAATCTATACCCTAGTAAGCTGATATGTCACTTCTGTCATGCTGTTTGCTTCAAGCCTTATTCACAGCAATCTTTAAACTAAAAGAGGCTGCAATCCGATTGTTGTAGGTTTTTAGTGTACGGTTATGGCAATAATAATATTAATAAAAACATATTGCCCTTTTAATATTTAAAAATATGCAAATGCAGTCGGAAGGTGCACAACTGCCATGTGAGGTATAAAACACAGATTTTCCCTATTTAAATTTTTCTGTGTAAGCTAATCTTTAAATGAAGTACAATGAATTAAAGCAGCGAGCTGCTGTGAGTCATGTGGGGGTCGGGGTTTGTTCACAATCCAAAAAATTCAATTTGTAATTTTTACTAGGGTGTGCAAATTTTGGTGACTTTTCACACAAATTGCAGAGGTCCATTTTCGACTCAAAGGAGTAGAAGTGTTTACAACTGCAAAAACAATATGGTCAGGGACTGCTGCTGCAGGCCATAATAAAACGCCAAGTGAATTCAGCATGCATCAAATTCATGTTCAGAAGGTCAAATCAACAGGGTGAAGTATTTTCTAAAGTGCCTTGCATGCCAAGATAAACACTGCAACTTTGCTCAACCACGTCCAGAAGTACAGTGATTAAGTATAAAGCTGGGCTTGGTTTTCAGGCATAGGAGCTATAGTGCTTTTTAGTGAAGCAGCAATTCCTCAGTATGTTGTTGTAGTCAAGGCAAAGCCTTGGTTGGGACCCTCAAGTTCAGAACACCGTATGCAAACACAGCAGCAAATTTACAGTATAACGGGTATAATGTATGTCTTGTACTGATACAAACAAATGCACAAATGTTTGCCTGTGATTGATTAAAGACTGATTTGTAGTGGAAGAAACCTGAAAGACTTTAGGAGACTAAAACAGATTTGTCTTGAACTACCTTAATGTTCTGTAGGTTTCAGTTCATTGATCATTATCTACATTTGAACAACATTCAACGAAGTACACAACAAGCTACATCACAGGAGCTTGGAGCTAATTGTTCAAATGCTCTTTTCATCCAGCTTGTGACCAGCTTTCTCTGGGGGTGGCAGCCATCTTTGGTCCATCTCATAGCTCCTCTGCCAATGCAGTTCAGTCCATCTGCAATGCTCTGGGAGTCCCACATATCCAGACCAAGTGGAAACACCAAGTGTCAGACAACAGAGATGTTTTCTATATAAGCCTCTATCCAGACTTCTCCTCTCTCAGCCGGGCTATTCTGGACCTTGTGCACTTCTTCCATTGGAAAACAATTACAGTGGTTTATGACGACAGCACTGGTAAGATGAAAAGACTTTCTGCTCTTTTACAGTTGTTTTTCCTCTTTGTTGACCTCATCAGTCCAAAGTTCCTACTTTTGAACCTATTTGATGAGATCCAAATAATTGCACCTTATGTTTTTTTTACATTGGTACATCCAGATAGATGATGAGACCACCTCAAAATTGTGCATCCAAAAACAGGCATAGCATGCAACCGTAAACAATCAGTGACAGCAAGATTTTCTCCCAAGAGAGAGACTTTGTTGTGTTTCATCATGTGTGCATTTTTATTTGTGTTGTCAAAACTGATTGTTACTGCAAATCTCTGTTACTGTATGTTTATAATGTTGAAGGAGTGATAAATTCCTTTGCTCGTGCACACGCATGAGTGCACCGGCAGAGATGGTAAAAAAAAAGGTCTGTGGCTTTACTGAGGCACATTTCCATTGCTAGCCTGCAGTCTGCCTCAGAAAATTATACACTTGTCATGATATGTCAACACCAACTATTTGCTATTAAAATTATCTGGCCTCTGACTGGTTGTGGCCTGGAGGAGAGCATCAAGTATCATCTTGTTAGTTCTAAGACTCGGGTAGGGGTTAGCATTAACAAAAAAAAAAAAAACAAAAAAAACAGAAAACCCACACACACTCACAGATTAGTAACTGTGATGGTTTTCAGAAAACCTCATTGCACACGAACTGACTGCTGTTAGGATACAGGCCAGAAGCGACATAAGTGAAAACAGATCCAACATGCACGGGTATTTTGACATGATCCAAGATAGGCCTTTAACAAAGGAGATCAATGGTTGGAAATTAGGAAACAAGAACCAAAGAAAAAAGCCATAAAAAACCCAAAGTAGGTGGAGAGCAGCAACAAAAATCTAACCATTCCATACATTTAGGGAATATCATGACCATTAGCAAGAGTCATGAAAAAACATAAAATAAACAGCAACAAAATCTTGCAGACAACTGTTGATTGAACTACAGGAGAAAATAGAACAAAAAAGAAATACCAAAATTATTCCCACTTTTTTTCACATTTCCTTTGTGTGATTTTTTCTTTATGCAGTTTGTATGGTAAATTAATGTGAAGAAGCAGATTGTTCCTGTGTGGTCTTGAGCACTGCAAGAGGGATTTTGCCATCTGTTGTACTCTACATTTTCTGTAGTATTCAACAACGCAGACCTTATTTACTCCAAACTATAACTACAGCACAGGTCACTGGGTAACAAAAAAGCCCACAGGCAAGGCTCATGCAACATATGCCATGGATCAGAGTGTGTGCCAACCTGACAAAATGCTGCCAGCCTCCAAAAGCTCCATCCAACTGACACACTAAGATCATTTTGCTCAGGTCCAACATTGAATCTGCATTTGCTTATCACATTTTGTAAATTTATAGAAAAGCTGAGTAGATGTATTACTAAAATATGGAGTTGCATTTTTTTCAGAAGTTTGTTAAACTTGAAATTGGGCTACTTTTGGTTGAAGGATAGAAGGAAGATGCGTTTTAAAAAAAAGAGAGAGAAGAGGAAGGTCATGAGTGTTGGACTTAAAGGAAAAGGTAGAGTTAGTTTATTTGATGCAGAGGAGGAGGAAGGTAGACATTACTGTGTGTCTAGGAAATCAGTTGAAAAGGTAGTAAAGCTAGAAGTTTAGGAGCAGAGTTCAAGTTGTTCTGTAAGGGTTGAGTTGGGAAAAGAAATGGAAACTGACTTATCTGAAAAGAGGAGTTTCTTAGGAGTGTTGTGGAGGTAAAAAGAGTGTCAGAGTGATGAGTCTGAAGATAGAAATCAAAGGTGTGATGTTTAATGTTGTTAGTGGGTGTGGCCCACATGTAGAATGTGAGCTGGAGGAAAGGATAAATACTGGTTGGATCTTAATCCAGTGATGATGTGCATCCCTAGAAGTGAGATAATCATAATTTAGTAGATTTCAATAGACATGGTGGTGCAGGAAACATAAGTGATAAGGCAGGTTTGGTATAGGAAAGTAGAAGGACAGAGGGCGGAAGATTTTGCAAAAAAAAAATGAAAAACAGCTAGGCCAAAGCCGAATTCTTTCCCTACTCCAACGGCTTCTTCCTGCCACTACATGTAGCCCTCCAAACCCACAGTTATGGAAAAACAGTTTCTTTAAATTTGGACGACACTCCCAACTGATGACATTTTGTCGCCATTTTGTGCGGAGCTGCCAACTCTCTGAAATACATAACATAGGTTTTATAACTTTAAAAAGTTCATTTGAAAATGAAGTCATTGCTTACATTTAAATGTAAACTTCTGTGCTTCACAGCACACCCATGTGGCGAAAAGTGCTTCTTCTCTGCAGCATTGCATGATACAGTTTACCATCGCGGCAGAGGGCTCTGTCTCTCTGCCACGAGGGTTTGCCCTTAAAAAAACAAGGACACCCATCTCCCTTCAAATACCCCTACAATTGGAGGGGTAGGGAGAAGGCGGAGGGGTAGGGAAAGAATTTGGATTTGGCCCTAGAGTGAATACTAGGGGTGTCACATTTTCACATTAGTAGCAAATAATGAATTAGACAAATGAGTGTTAATTTTTAATCACGTTAATCTAATTTATAATCTATAAATATTGTTGTGTTTTCAAAAATAAAAAACAAAGGTCCAACTGTTTATTTGCATGAACATTTTATTTGGACTCAGCTGAAACGCCTCTTACATTACTCCCAGTGGAGGCCTTAGTGTTTGTGAAGTGCAGTGTACGCAGCATCTGGCATGTTACTGCTATAATGTTGGTTGTTGTGACGTTGGGAATGTACGACTTTTTAGTTCTTTACAAAACTAACCCAAACAAGCCCACAATGCCACAGCTATGATCTATTATATATGGGATAAAACCCAAAAAGGTGTTTGCTATCACAACTTATTGAGATACGCAGAGCGATGATCGCATGTGACAGCAAACTGTGGAAAAAATATGTCAACATATATATTGTGGTATTAATAATAAGTTCATGGTCAATATTTTTTTGGATTACTCAGTAAAGTGTTTCTATAGTTTTTATTTGATCAATTTTAGCTGTCTAGACCTGATACTTTGCTCATACGTTTTGTTTTGTTTGTTTACCACTTTTTGGTGTAACAGTAAACGTTGGAAGTCTGTTATATACATATATTGAATATTATGTTTCTGATATTAGAAAAACTATATAGCCAGTTTTTTGTTGTAATTTGATCTTTTACTGTGCAACAAAGTAACAAATTTAAATGAAAATATCTAAAACTTGTGCTTTTTAAAATTATGTTTATTATGTTAAACATAACTGTGATAAAATAGATTAATCACATGACAGCACTAGTGAAAAAATTATTTGGGAAGAGGCAGGAACATAGTGTAAACTATAAGAGTGGAAGTAGAAGCACACAGATGAACTAAATCTTGTGTAGATGGTGTAATCTGAGGGGGATCAGTGACTGAAAAGTAGTGGTAGGTGAGGGTTTCCAGACAGCATAGTATGGTGGTGTGTAGAATGACTCTGGTGATGAAGAAGATGAAGTGAGAAAAAGCAAAGGCAGAGAAGAGGACATGCTGGTGGATGCTGAAAAAGTAAGAATGTTGCATGACTTTTAAAAAAACAGTTGAAACAGGCTCTGGGTGGTCAGGAGGTACTCTCACATGATTGGATAACTACAGTTATTGTGATCAAGGAGACAATTAAGAATGTACCTAGTGTGTCATCAGGAAAGAAAGTTGATATGACTTGGTGGTGGAATAAGGAGTAAGAGTAGTGATGCATGATAATGACTTGATACCGATATTAAACTGATATTTTTTTAAAAAATACTGTGGGAAAAAAAACTGAGTACAATTTAACAGCGTTACTATCTATTCCAACAAATTTGCAGAACTAGTTTTACCTGCAAATAAATTCAACAAGCGATAGTACAAACAATGTATTAGCCTTTTCATTCTGCCTTACATCTTCAAACAGAGAACATGCTTTTTAATGGTCAGAACAAATGTTAAGATTTTAATTTAAATAGCAACGTAACAGTACATTTTTTCAATACAAATAATGCCCAATATCATCACATAAAATAAGAACACAAAATAAATAGTTTTTTACTAAAGTGCAAAAATGATTGCCTTGTTTTAAACTGAAGTGCAAAAGAACTAATTAAAATTTTTTATCAAAATAAATGCTGTTCAAAATAAATGGTTCCTCATAGAGATGAACTTTTTAAAAACAAAGAGATTTGAGCCGTTTACAAACCACAGTGACAAAAAGAAAAACCACAACTTTTACATTTCATTTTTGTTTTCAACTGTGGTCGGATCAGTGGGAGATTTTTCTTGACAAAAGTAGCATTTCTACTTTCTCACAGGTTAGCCTGTTTCTTTTTTCATCCAGCACATTTGCAGCAGAAGAAAACAAACATTCACTGTCAATGCTAGTTTAGGGCACTGACAGATATTTCTGTGCAAGCTCTGCCAGGTGCAGGTAACGAGACTTCTTGCAGTTCCAGTAATCCAGTGTCATGGTCTTCTCAAGGTTTTCAGGTAGGTTCTCTGGGTTGACTGGAAGTGGAGACTCTGAGAGATATGTCTGCATCTAAAAATCAAAACCCATTTGTATGGAAATTTGGTCAGTACTTAAGCAACATTTAGTTAAATAAAAAGAAAATAATATACCTCAACATCCATTGTGCTCAACCCTGCCTGCTGAGTGCCTTCATCATTTATTTTTCAAGGATTTCAGCATACATGTCAATGAGAGAAGTTGAACTGTTTCCATCTGCTTTGGTTGTTTTTGCTTGTAGTTCATCTGGAAGGGAAACATTTTTGAGGTACGACAAATGAAACAAGGTTTGTGTTCGAACTGTTCTTGTCACATTATGAAACTACAATATGCAAATTTGGCTCTTTTAGCTACTGTCTTTGGCCGTGACCTCGCCTTTGGCTCTTCCAGCAACCCCAGCTGTTTCCACAACTCCTACTGGATGAAGCCCATCTGCTACACTATTCAAACATGTCTTTGTTTATTTAATATTTAGCTGTTATCTTAACTTGTAGCTGTTTATCTAGACGATTTTGTTTATTAGACATATACTTGTTATTCAACCATGTAGTTATAGAATGAATTAAGCTCATTTTTCTTTAATAGTTCTTGCGCATCACCTGTCTGTCCGGGTTGAGGATCTCTCCTTCATGTGGGAAAACCCTGAGGTTTCTTAGTTTTTTCCCCCAAAAAGAGACAGGTTTTTTTTTTTTTTTTTGAGTTTTTCCTCACTGAGAAGGAGGGTGTAAAGACAGAGATGTTTGTTCAGCTTAGTCTGTTTAACAACCAGCAATTGTTTACTTTTACATGTTTGACTTTTTGTTTTTGATATCAGTCCAATTTATTATCAACTCCATATGTTGCTAGTGCTTGCTTTTGCCACAACAGGCTTCTGAGCATGTAAAATGTGCTATTCCACCGTGTTGGCACATCTTGCTGCATTAGAGCAGGTGTCAAGCCAAGTCTCTTTTGTAACTGTGCCAAAGTTGAAGTAGCTACTTGTGAATGCCTGAAGTGACCAATAATCTTTCACCCTACAGCAATAAAGTCTGATGCGGCCTTTTGACTAAGCACAGCTTCGTTCACTGCGAGCTGTCAAGTAAGAGCCATGCATCCCAAGCTAGCCACCCCACACAACTCCACAGATTTCATCATATTCTGTGAATTGTCCTGCAGCACAACATGGACAGAATCTTCAGTATGTAAATGTTGTAATGTAAGCATGCTAACATCAAATGTCCAGATGCTTGTTGTAAGACTGACATATTTTACGGTCGTAGTATTTAATAAACAATGAATGTGTGTGGCAAGGTTTTTGTACAAACAGCTGTCTGAAAACTTACAGGGACCGGGTTACTCCATAACGTGGCTCCAAAAAGTTTAGAAGCTGTCGAAAACTTAAGTTCTCAACAAAAGAAAATGACTGATCAGCACATGCTATTAGTTCCATAATTTGTTGATTATCTCCTTATCTCCTTAGCTCGTGGGTCAGTCTTGTTTAATTTTTTACTCTTGTCAAATGGCTCGGCAATATTCACCTGTCCAGACGCTTTCCTTTTTTTTTTTTTTCAGAATGAGCGTTAGCGCTAGCAAAGACGGCAGCTTCATATTCTTTCCACACATCATGGTGGTGAATTTTTAAATGGCTTGTGAGACTTCTTGTGTTGTAGCTTTACTTTTTTTCCTGCCTTGTGACACTTCAGATGAGCAAATTTTGCAAACAGTGAGTGATTCGTTGGCCTCCGAGATGCTAAAACAAGCCCACACAGCTTGCAGGTTGGGCGGGGTAAGCAGATAAGTTGTAAGGATCCTTACTGATACAATACAGAGTGGTGAGTGAGGAAGCAATGGCATTTTAATTATCAGTCTATTTTATCAGTACATTTTTTTTCTTATCGGGACTTTGAGGATGACAAACTGTCAACTATCGGCTGATAGTTATTGGTAACTGATATTGTCGTGCAACCCTACAGATTTATCAAAATCATTACAGAGACAATGAAATGCACGAATTAAAAGAAAAAAAATGTTTGTCACATTTGATTTAAATGTAGTGATTATTAACTAAAGTCAAGTAGAGGTTTATTTATGGCTTAAAAAGGAGTGGGAAAAAAATGAATTTATGTAATCCCACACCTACTGAGTTACGTCATTTTATAGTTTAGCTAAGTTTTCATGATCCTTTCTGATCATATCAAGTGCAGATTATTAAGCTTGTTTATTGATCATTGATTGTTCTCAGAAAACATTATTTCATGATTTTAGTAAACATGAATCCTACAGTGGCTTGCAAAAGTTTTCATACCCTTTGAGCTTCTTCACATTTTCTCACATGACCACAAACATTTAAAAATATGATTTTATGTGAAACACAAACACAAAGTTGTACACACTTGTGAAGTGGAAAGAAAATTATGCAAGAGTTTTTTTTTTTTTTTTTTTTTCACAAATAAGAAACTAAAAAGTGCAGTGCGCAAAAGTATTCATCCCCTTTTCTCTGAGTTCATCCAATTGCCTTCAGAAGTTGCTTGATGATTGGTGACTGATCAGATGTTGACTTCATGACTTCATAGAGTCCAAATGTGTGTCATTTCATCTCAGTATACAAATCCAGCTGTTTGTTGACAGTCTCTGTGGTTTGTCAAGAGAATATTGGGGAGAAAACAGCATCATGAAGTGTAAGGAACACACCAGACAGATCAGGGAGAAAGTTATGGAGAAACTGAAAGCAGGGTTAGGATAGAAAAAGATTTCCAAACTTTGAACATCCTATTAACCACTGTTCAGTCCATCATCCACAAATGGAAAGAGTTTGAAACAACTGCAAACCTACCTAGACATGGTCGTCCATCTAAACTAACAGACTGAACAAGGAGACACTGATCAGAGATGCAGCCAGGAGTCCATGATGACTCTGGATGAACTGCAGAGATCTACAGCTCAGGTGGAGGAATCTGTCTATAGAACAACCATCAGTCGAGAACTGAACACATCTGGACTTTATGGAAGAGTGGCAAGAAGAAAACCATTGTTAAAAGAAAACCCCAAGAAGTCCTGTTTGCAGTTTGACATAAACCATGTGAAAGACCCAGCAAACATGTGGAAGAAGGAGCTCTGGTCAGATGATACCAAAATGGAACTTTTTGGTCTAAATGCAAAGCGCTGTGTGTGGAGGAAATCTAACACATCACTCTGAACACACCATACCCACTGTCAAGTACGGTGGTGGCAGCATCATGCTCTGGGGCTGCTTCTCTTCAGCAGGAACAGGGAATCTGGTTAGAGTTGATGGGAAGATGGATGGAGCCAAATCCAGAGCAATATTGGAGGAAAACCTGTTGAAGTCTGAACAACACTTGAGACTGGAGCAGAGATTCACCTTCCAACAGGACAACCACCCTAAACATAAAGCCAAAGCTACAATGGAATGATAAAAATGAAATGGATTCATGTGTTGGAATGATCCAGTCAAAGTCCAGACCTAAATCCAATCCAGAATCTGTGGAGAGATCTGAAAACTGCTGTTCACAAACGCTCTCCATCTAATCTGACTCAGTTTGAATTGTTTTGTTTAGAAGAATGAACAAAGATTTCAGTCTGTAGATGTGTAAAGCTGGTAGAGACACAAACCCCAAAAGACTTGCAGCTGGAATTACAGTAAAACGAGGTTCCACAAAGTATTGACTCAGGGGGCTGAATACTTTTACACACTGCACTCTTCAGTTTTTTATTTGTAAAATAAATAAACTCTTGTAACATGTTTGTTTCACTTCACAAGTGTGTGTCTCTTTGTGTTGGTCTTTCACATTAAATTTCACTAAAAAAATATTTGTGTTTGTGGTCATAATGTGAGAAAATGAAAAATTGGACAAGTTCAAGTAGTGTGAATAATTTTGCAAACAACTGCTTTTTAACAAGTGTTTGAATCTTTCACATTAACATTGACCCTGAGAGTCTGTAGCCCAGTGACTCATCAGCCATTACTCTCATCTCGCAGCATCTCAGATCAACCATATGAGAGAATGACTTTAACGTGGACATAACCAGTCATGATTGAGCAGCCTAGTACAAGGAACAATTCTTCCTTGTTGTTGGCAATGCTTAAGAACAGAGGCCAGGAAGGGAATGCTTGCTGGGCTGTTCTTGCAAAGGGGGATGTATCACAGCCACACCGATCTGTTTTACACTCTGGATACTCTCACATGACTTCATAATAAACACTTTGAGGGTAGAAAAGATTCATGTAAAGTTCTATATGGATCCTGGTGTTGTCGCTTCAAATGAAACTCTGTCAGTACTGATCAGCATTGATGTCCTGCTGTTAGTAGAGAGTCTGCAATGGCACATTTCAGATGGTATGAGGAATTCTGTACTCACATGGACCATTTAAAGTGCAGAAACACATTTGCTTCTGTATATCAGCATCTTTGTTTTCTTGGAGTAATACTGAGGACATTAAAGTCTTTCCATTTTTTTCAAGTTCTGCTTATTTTACTGTTGATGTGTTTTGTGCACACAAATTACATTTCTGGGATATCTGAGCTAATATTTTACAAATAAAAACAATTGAGACAGTAAAAATTAAGGAAAAATGCACTCTCTGGCCTTTTTGATGCTCAAAAGCAGCATATCGTCGTATAATTTTTACCTTGTAAAAGATTGTGATTGATTGTGATTAATCTTCCATGCATGGATCAATGAGACTAAAAGTATTGACAGTAGCTTCTCCACCACGCGGCGGGACCATCAATTTAATGAACAGAGTTTTCACTTTTGTTAGTGTCGCACAGCAAATTAGATACACATCAAAAGGGAGGCAGCAGACATGCATTTCACATGTAAATCACGTTTGGTGTGAACCACTGACTGTATATGAGAATTAGACCGAATCACTCTAATATTAATGTTGGAGTAAAACAACGAAAGTAAGCAGTGATTGGCCCGAGTCATCGTTTTAATAGCAGTTACTCTCGCCAATCAGGAGTGAGCTTGTTGGAAGACCAAACCCCATCGTGGGGAATCAGGAGCAGAAAAAAAAATGTTGATTGAAATAGTTTGTAGTTGTTACATTTAAAATACAAATGGCGGGCCGCAAGCTCCCTGCTGTTCTTCATTCCGATGCAGCTGTTTGCAGACAAATAGATCCATTTGTCTTCGCTTTCATTTTCTGAGCTGGCATCTGGCTCAAAACTGTTTGGCTGACTTGCTCCGATATTGCACGTCATTCATTGTACTGCTATTGTTAGTTTGGGGATGTGAGAGGCTGTTCAGGATGATTTTTCAAAAAGAGAGAGAGTGTAAACAAAGAGATCATGGGAAAAAAGTTGAGATTTACTTCCGCAGCAACAGTCCCGCCCACAATTAAGAGATCCATTTCTGATGATGCATTGCAACTCTGCAGAAACTGTCCAAGAAAATGACAGGTTTTTTGTTCTTATAAAATTGCATATTCATATTAAAAATACAGTGGGAATGTTTTGAAAATAGATGATTGGAATGGGACTGCTGTGAGGCACAGGGATTTCTTGACAAGCTGCTTCTGTTTGGGAGGGCATGGATTTTTTTTCTTGATAGGTTGTGAATGTAAACAGTAGAGGAGCCAGAATTAAACAGGAGCAACACATGGGGAAAAGGCAACTTGCAGAGCACAGACACAGGCAGAGCTGCTGTTACTCCAGTCCTTTTTGGAACGTGGAAAAGTGAAACACAACAGGTCATAGGTGGGAATCAGCTGAGCGGTGACAGGAGGAATTGGGTTCAGAGAGCTCCGAGGAGCTCTCCGCTGTTAGGAAAGACAGTTGGCTTTAGATAGGGGTATGTATGTATTTACATGATTCAAAACACATCTCATGTCAGGGTTGACGTGCGGATACAAATGCAGATGGCAATAATTAATGAAAAGTCTTTCATTTATTCGAATCAGTTCTTGAAAATCAGAACAGGAATCCATGAAGGTACAAAAACCACCCGACAACCAGTGCAAGGGAGACGAGGACTTATAACAGGAAGAGAGGATGAGGTTAGTGCAAACATGTGTGCCAATTAAGGAGGGAGGGAACACACACCAGGAGGGAAGTGTCAAGAGACCTGAAAAAGCAGTAGTGAAACACAAGAAGTACAAACCAACAACAAAATAAAACAGGAAGTGAACACCAAACACAACAACAACCAATGTCCTGGGTCCATAACGCCACATCTCAATATACAGTCCATAGGTCAATACATCAAAGTTTTAAGTAACATTGTGGCAATGGAATACAGTGCAAGTATTTTTCTTTAATGGAAACAATATAGATACAGCGCATTCCAAATTATTATGCAAATGATATTTTTACAGAATTTTTCAAAATACTCAATGCAAATGATAGTCCGCATATTTTTAAGTTCATTAACCATTACAGTATATCATACATGTTATTGAACAAATTACATTTTTTTTCAAAAATAAAAAACCTCAAATGCAGTCCTCCACATTCTTACACACAATAGAGTTCCACAACATTTGATCAATTTCAAAAATCTGAAAATGCTTATTTGTTGGATTTACTGCATAAGGATGTCATATTTCCTGACATCAAAAGCTATTCCAATCCAAAACATCTTCATTGGTCTTCATTGGTTACATTTGAACATACTGTAGGACACTTATGTTGTAGCAGCTTGCATGCATTTAACTTGTGAGTTTTTGCAGACTTTCTGCTTGAATTTCTTTGCATGATGTCAGAATAGCCTCCCAGAGGTGCTGGTTGGATGTGAACTGCCTCCACCCTCACAGAAATGTAAGGATGCTCTAAAGGTTCTCAATAGGGTTGAGGTCAGGAGAGGATCCGGACCACATCATTAGTTTATGTCATTTTATGCCCATAGCAGCCAATGATGCAGAGGCATTCCTGCAGCATGAGATGGTGCATTGACATAGATCAGGGGTGTCAAAGTCCAGGCCTCAAGGACCGGACTCCTGCTGGTTTTCCAGAAACCCTGTCTCGCCTGCTGCTGATTACCTGGATCAGGTGTGCTTAGCCAATAAGGAGCTTCAATGGCAGGTTGGTTGTGAAACATGCAGGACACCGGCCCTTGAGGCCTGGATTCTGACACCCCTGTCATTGATGAAGATGATTTTCATACAGATAGGACGGTTCTTCTTTCTGTACCACAAAAGGAAATGTTCAGTCAGAAACTTCTCATGCTTTTCAGGGGACATTTTCACACATTCAGGGACCCTAAAGCAGCTGACCAGCTCTCTCCATGATTCCGGCCCAAACCCTGACTCCACCACCTCCTTGCTGATGCCACAGCCTTGTTAGGACAAGGTGGCCATCCATCAACCACCCACTACCCCATCAATCTGAACCATCTGTGCAACCATTCAGGGATGCACGAAACATCAGTAAAGAATGAGTCTATGTATGTCTGGGCCCACTGCAGTCGTTTCAGTTGTGAATGTTAATGACCAATAGAAGGTATACATACAACAGCAGCCTCTGTAGGATCCTACACCTTTATGTTGGTGGGACTCCAGAGACACCAACAGTTTCAAATATGTGCTTGCTGCTTTGTAATGGTATCTTAGCAGCTGCTCTCTTAATCTGTTATAAAACTGTTATCTTTTTTTAAATCAATGTGTGTCATTAACAAGAATCACTGACCATATCTCAGTGTTACAAAAGCGTGATCATTATCCACAGTGGTCCTTCATTTATCGTGTGAGTTATGTTCTAAAGAAAACCAACAATAGACAATATCAGTGAAATATTCATGTCCTTTTTTATCGTAGAATACTGGTAATCATAGATGTTTTAAAGCTCCAGTTTCTTTTAGTAAAGTGACGCTTCACAGCGTGTGCTGAGCAGGGGAGGGGGAGTGTCCGTGGTGGGCAGAGAGGAGGAGCTGAAAACGATGACGTCCGAAGCTTCGCTTCCTGACCCTATCATGTGACTGATTCATGGAGGGGTTCTGTTTGTTCTTCACAGCCATACATACATAATGTGGCTGTTTGGAAAGTCACGGTCAGTGAGAGTGTGGACAGAGGTAGAGATAGTTTGGAGAGAATGTGGAGATTTAGAGGAATAATTTTTATTGAATAAAATAAATCATGTGTCCCTTAAACACACAGGCCTGATCCCAGTGTTATAAAAGCAGGATTATTGTCCAAACCTGAAACACTCTCACATGGGGATGAATCTCTGTGCTAAGTTGGTTCTGATGCTTTGGTTCAGACGTGTCAGTCACTTGTTTTTCTCTTCAGTTTTCTGTACAATTCTAGCCAATCATTTTACCTTTTCAGTGGTTGGGGGGGGTGGGGGGGGGGGGGTGTCAGATGAATGTCTGTGGTTCATTCATGTGCTCTCCTTCACTCTGTTGCACTGCTTTGTCATTTATATTTTTCTGAAAAAAACTGGCTTTTTATTTTTGATTTGATTTTTCATCTTTGAAGCAGCTGTTCTACCTTTTCAGAACAGTTTCAGTCAATCTCCAATCTTCATTTATATTCATATACCTATAACAACCTATAACAAGTATTATATAACAACAAAGCATCCACAAAGCATCTATGACTGGTGACTAAACCACAAACATTATCCCAACATAAACAGCATGGATGCACGATAAGAAATACAAGTAACCGATCACAAAGCTATTAGCATCGTAACTACGCTTAAGTACCATCATTCCACGGCATTATAAATACAAACGCATGAAGTTAGCCTTGGCAAAACATCAAAATATAATTGGTTTGCAGATGGAGTTCTCAAGGAAAACGGACCAGCTTACCGCATGGAGAAGTCTCGTATGGAAAGTTCCAGCAGGACAAGCTGACTGTGCGCTCTAGTCCAATCAGCATGCAGAAGCACACTAAGATCAACAGTGATAGGGTAAAAGCACGGCGCTTAAAATTTGAAATGAAATACAAATGCTGATTTCTGGAGGGAATTCGACATTGCAGTTCCCAAGTTAAGCTAGTGATTTATCATTGCCATATATGTAAAAACAAAAGAATGTTGTATTAAACTAAGCATAAATTACAAATTTCTATCTCACTGCAGGGGAGAAGCACTCTTTTTATGAATTCCTACATTTAATCATAAATACCAAACTATGTTATTCAAACAAGCAAAGTTTATTTCAGGTAAACAAGTTTAATAAAAATTAGTTTGTGTCCACATTTTTATCACTAAAAATGAACTTTGAGTTCTTTGGGGGACGATTTTGAAAATCATGGATCCTTTTTCTTTTGCTCCTCTGGGGCTGGTTTGCTTAAAGTCCCACTCTGACTATATTTATGTTCTATTGTAAAAGCGCCCCCAGTGTTCTTTTTATTATGATTATGCAGTTTTTAGCCAAACTCTAAAAGCCTGTCATTCTTTAAGACCCATTTTCTGCACCACAGCAGGAGTTCAACAGAAATTTGGGAAATTTCCTAACTGTCTGGTGAGTCATAGCTTTGTTAAACACACAAACCTTCAGGGGTGTTTGTCTGATGTTTTGATGGTGGCCCAGTGGCATCAGACCATGTTGCATTGATCAGAGAAAAGGACTTTGATTTAACAAAATTAACAGTGAGGAATTTTAGATTTTATAGCAAATTCATATCTCTTCATCTTGTTTAAAGTACAAACGTTACTAAATGTAAAAATCCCTTTAGAGTAGCAGCCGTCCACCCTGTTGATTCATCAATTCCTCTCTACTCAAAGCATTTCAGTGATGTCTAGAGCATTTTAATTGATAAGCTCACTGTTACAACCACATTGACTGGAGATTACTCTACTACCCTCAAAGACATTCTGATAATGGAAATTTGGCAGGTGTTGGGACCTTTATTTCTGATTTTTACACACAGTACTTATGCTACATACATTTATTGCCTGTGGCAAGATTGAGCTTTGATGAAGAAAACTTTGATGAAAACAAGTGCCTGTTGGGATTTACGGGTTTATTCTATGTATCCTTCCACAATGCAACAGAATTGACCTTGTTCGGCCATGTGACAGGAGCTAGGAGTTGGGAGAAGACATGGTAATTGGACACCACATCAAGATGGGCGCATACATTACAACCAGTTAGAGCACGAGTCTTACTTCCCTGACAAAATGAAGCCATAAAGTACATAGCGTATTCCTCCTCTCCTGACACGTGACGCATTTTAAAACCAGCCGACAGCAAGTGGTCTGAGTTGGTCTGATTCACGTTGTTAGGGGAACTACAGTCACCAATCATGAGTGAACTTGTTTGAAGTCCACATCCCTTCCACTCAGGTGGACTTGGGAGAATCTATCAATCAAACGTTTGAGGTGGGGCCAGCTGGCACCTCGTGCTTTTGCTTTGGCATCTGATGGGTCTGTTCATAACTTTAATGATTTTTGATATAGAAAAAGTATCAATAAAAAATTAGGATTTGCAAGTAGATGTTAAAAAAATGTTCCCCATTGACAGTTTACAAATTAAAACTGGACACATCATTTCCTCCCCCCTCGTGTTCCAAACAGGAAGTAACTGCTGGCTCCAAGAAGCCAAAATCCCATAAACTTCTATCAAGAAATATACGGTTAATACTCATTCTGTTGGTTAAATTTTTTTCATATTTTTTTTTCTTTATCACAAGTTTTTCAAGTTATAAACTGACCAATCAGATGCCTCAATAAAAGCATGTGGTGCCCACTGGCCCCCACCTTGCATGTTTGAAACCTTTGATTGACAGATTCTCCTAAGCCCGCTTTCAGTGGAAAGGGTGTGACCGTCCAAGAAGCTTACTCCTGATTATTGAGAGTAGTCGCCATAGAAAAGATGACTCAGACTGACTCGAACCAATCACCGCTTACTAACATAGTCTGGTTTCAAAATGGCAAAGTCAGTACCGAAGAAAAATGGCAACTAAATTTACTGCATTTCATTGGATCAGAGGTAGAGCATTATCTGTCGTCATAGGTGCTCCATCCATCTCTATATACAGTATGTCAATGGTCTACCCCAGTAAACCAGGTTATTGGGAATAGGTTTTTCCTAAATGCAGTATGTATAGGCAGAGGTATAGGTAACTTTTCAGTATATAAAGACAATACTTTTAAAAAGTAATAACAACTAATCATTAATGTACTTATAAAAGCATGGTCTCTACCAAAAACAAAAAAATATATTGGCAGCTAAAAACATTTATATGTAGCAATGCCTTTTTTGACAAAGAATAAACATATTTTTAACATATTTATGCTGTAGGTGTATTTCTTTTAAATGACAAATCACTTGTGTTTATTTTATCGTCACCTGTATATTTAACAAGGAAACCCATCATATTTGATATGTTTTTATTATTAAAATAACAACGATATTCAGTTATTTGAAATATTACATATGCACATGAAAAACACCGTTGTTTATTGTTTTATCAGTTACAGTTAAATTTTGTTGGTATTTCACAGCATTGTACTGTAAATTTCACTGACATTCTTTACAATGTGATCCGGTATGCATATCATATTATTTGGTTTGGCAATGTTTTTTTTTTCAGATGCCCTTCCTGTAAGAACCCTCTATACCTATTAGGGCTTGAGAACTGTACACTGGGACTCTGTCTGAGGCCCCTTGTTGCTACAATACGACTTAAAGTCCCATTCCAACTATATTTTTTCCTTTTGTAAAATCATTCCCAGTTGTCTTATAATTGGAACTGCACAGTTTTTAAAATACAAAAGCCTTGGTCGTTGTGATGCAGAGGAGGAGTCGTTTGAATCCATGTGCAACTGGTTCAATGACCAAACAAACAAGGACCAGGCAGTGTAAAAAACAGGCAAGAGTCAAGATACACCGAAGAAAAACATGGAGGGCTCAGATTGTCAGCGAATTCAAAACAAGACTTCGCAGCGAGCAGATTTTTGGTCCCCAGTGCGATTGAGTTTGACACCCCTGTTGTAAACTATAGCCCAGGAGAGATTATGCAGTGTGATGGTTAAATACCTCTGGTGGCTCTTAGGTCAACACATGGAGGAGTTCATCATCATGCTGACAAATAGGTTGTTTTTAATGAGAACCATCATTGAGCTGTGGCACTTTCAGCAGGCTGGCCTTCTACCTGGTAGCACTCTAATATGTGGGCAGGAAGTAAACATGCAATGCCGCAAGCCAAGCAGCAGCTATGCAGGCTGTGGGCAGACACAGGAACCCCCTGCACCACTTCCACTTATGTGCCCTTTTGCAGAAAGAAGAAGCAACACTGGTCGTACAGGAAAGCATCTCGCTCTGTCTGTGTGGCATAAACTGAGGATATTCCCATTGTGAGGTTTTTTTTTTTTTTTATTTTTTTTTTTGCATTTGTTTTACATTTAATGATACACTTTTTGCTAATGCTAAGCAGAAACACAGATAATTTTAGGAATGACTGCTCTAGCGATGAGGACGGACACATTAAACATTAATAAAAAAGACAATTCAGGAAAGTTTGAACATTGGATTTAATTTGATCTTTGACCAGTATGTTCTTAATTGTCTTTTTTTTTTTTTTTTTGGCTTATTTTTTGGTCAATTCACACCATTCTCTTAAAATTTTAGATGGTTGGGTTTTCTGCCACTGAAGGACATTCCAGACACATTCTTGGTAAAGTTGTTGAAGTTAATCAAATATGTTAAAGTTTTAAAGAAAGTAGATTCCTGCATTGGTAATGGGGGTGAAAATCGTGTGACCATTGCTTTCTATTTTCGTCTAAACTTAAACTAAGCAAAACCTGTTGATAATTTAGGATTAAAAAAGGGGGGTGGGACGTGATCATGTTTGATCTCCTGTGGTTGTTGATTAAGTTTCTTAGGAGTCCTAGTATCACAATTATAACTCTCTGTTATTGCTCATTAACAAGTCTTTATTAAATTGTTTGTTATTGAGTTATGAATGACTTGTTAAATAACAGTTTACAGTTTGCAGAGGATGTATAAAAGTACCTTAAAGATAGACAGCAGATAACTAACAAGCTTTTAGTTAGCGGGTTATAAATGACCTGTTACCTATATATGTTAATGATGTCTAACTGCACCTTATTAATTAGTAATAGATTGTGAAGAAGCTGATACTAAATTACTTACTAATGACTTGTTAAGAATCAGTTAATATTGTATACATGTTACTGACACATTATTTTAAAGTTGTAGTTATTCCTCATTAATTCAATGTTAGTAAATGAGGAACATTTCCAATTAACCCTAATCCTAAACCCTCAAACTCTAATTTATAAACATATATCTTAAACAAAAAGTTAACTGTTATTTAGCAAGTTATTCATAACTCAAAAACTAACTGTTTAATAATGACTTGTCAACCAGCTATAACGGATAATTATTATAAAGTGTTACCGGGGTCTGTAATTTTGTTTAACTTGTTGTAAAATTGGCGGATGTCTTATCACTAAAAATGTCTCATACGTCTGGCTGAGGCCTCCATCAGGGAATTCTTTAACGCCCACACAGAGCTTCAAACAGGTACAGAGGGAGGTTGGTAACATTGAGTCAGAGTGGGCTATGTTATCCACCTCCATTAACTCTGCTGGTGTTTGGATCTGTGGTTGCAAGGTCTCTGGTGCCTGAACCCTGTGGTGGACACCGGCAGTAAGGGATTATGTCAAGCTGAAGAAAGAGTCTTATCAGGTCTGGCTTGCTTGTGGGACTCCAGATCAGCTTACAGGTATCAGCAGTCTTAGTGAGCTGCGGCCCGGGCTGTAGTGGAGGCAAAAACTCAGTCCTGGGAGAAGTTCAGTGAGGCCATGGAGAGGCCATGGGGATCGACAGGCTGATTGGTGCAACGTCTGCCATTATGCAGTCACTGTATAGAGAGAAAGCTGAGCCATATTTACTGGTCAATCTTCGCTCCAATACTCACCTGTGGTCACGAGCTCTGGGTCATAGCAGTAAGAAAGAGGTCCCAAATACAAGCGGCAGAAATTAGTTCTCTCCATAGGGTGGCTGGGTGCTGACTTAAAGATAGGGTAAGAAGCTCTGTCACCCAGGAGGAGTTCGGAGTAGAGTCACTAATCCTTCACATTGAGAGGAGCCAGTTGAGGTGGCTCGGGCATCTGGTCTGGATGCCTCATAGACGCCTCCCTGGGGAGGTGTTCCAGGCATGTCCCACTGGGCGGAGGCCAGAAGACCCAGGACACGCTGGAGAGACTGTCTCTCGGCTGGCCTGGGAACGACTCGGGGTCTCCCCAGGGCAAACTGGAGGAAGTAGCTGGAGAGAGGGGCGTTTGGGCATCTCCGCTCAGATTGCTTGTTCCAGATGAGTGGAGGGAGATGGATGGATGGATGGATGTTCATCTGGTGTTGTTTGCATTTTGTGACTGAATTTCACTGCAAAATGAACCAATTACTAATCATTATTCTATCTGTGATGGAAAAAACACCAGTCTGTAATAAACACCAGGCTAGCTGCCAATTTTTTTTAAAAATAAATGTTGGGGCTACTATTGAAAGATATACGGTATATTTCATTATTAAGGTTATTTTACAATGCAATTACATTAAGTATGTAATTACAATTGCTACGAAGAGGTAGTATTTATATGTGAAATTTACTTTCAGATTGAAAAGTAGCTCTGTTGGATACATTTTTTTTTAATATTGAAGGTCCAACACTTTTCTAACTATTTGATGTATGTGTTTTTCTCCAAAGGACTGATTCGGCTGCAGGAACTTATAAAAGCTCCATCCCGGTACAATATCCGTCTGAAGATCCGACAGTTGCCTGCAGACTACAAGGACGCCAAACCACTTTTGAAGGAGATGAAACGAGGAAAAGAGTTTCATATCATCTTTGACTGTGGTCATGAAATGGCAGCTGGGATCCTCAAGCAGGTGTGCAGATGATCTGTTTGTGTATCTGTGAACACAACGCTGTGTACAAATCCTTTAGAATTGAGCATTTTGACTCATTTGCTTCTCTGAAGCTGAACGGTGACAATGAGTTGTCCCCTTAATAGTTTAAGATGCCTTTTCAATCAGCAGCACTCAATATCAAACCTTTATCAACAATGGGCACTTTTTTTTCTGTCTTTTTAAAATCTTTCATTATTGTGTTTAGTACATTGTTTCACATCACTAATGCATTTGTCAAAACTGATTGAATTAAATGATTGCAGTTAACAATAATTAAAAACAGTAATTGATTACTGGCTTGCTGGTTGTCAAGTGTCACAGTTTCAGTTTGTGGTGTTATCTGCACATTAACGAGTGACATCCACCTGATTACATCATTTTCTGCTTGATTTAATGTTCCAAGGTGTTAGAAAAAAAACAACAGAAGAAAATGAGTTCAAAAACATTTGAATCTTTTACAGCAATTGTGGTACATTTTAGATGGTGTATTTAAGATGAGCAAAAGAGTTAATATATGGTGAGGATATTTTATCGACCTGCTATCACAATAGGATAGCGTTTGTTAGAGAGAGCAGATTTTGGTCTTGAAAAGATTAGAATATTTGGTGAAAAATCACCTCAAAGATAAAATCCAATGAAAATTGTCTCGTGTTTCTACTATGTTCTTGTACACCACAGGAATTGTATTTTCCTGATAAAAGAGGACCTCTAAAAATAATTTACGATTAAAACTGCGTTTCTGAGTATTTCCTTAATTCAAATCACATTAAATCCGAAAACCTGTTGCTTGAAAAAACGCACACAGCTCAGAGTGAGCGTGCCGAAGTTTCTCTTACCCCTCCAGTCTTGCACTCCCTTGCACGCATTCATTTTCTTCAAGCTGGCCTCTGGCTCAAAACTGTATGGCTGGTTTGATCCAAAATTGCTCGCCATTATTTTTACTACGCTAATGCTAGTGGTGCTGTAAGCTTCTACGTGAGTGTGCAAACAGATCTCCCAGGGGGTGGGAGGGAGTGCTTCAAGCCAAGACTCCTGCCCACAAACCAGAATTGTATTTCTAATGAGCTGCTGCCACTGGGCAGAAACTATGTCTATGTCTATGTTTGATCTTTTAAATGTATTTTAATGTTCATGCCTCACTACAAACAACCCCAAAGCGGAAGTTTTATCCGTTCATGCATTTCTGAATATTCCTGTAAAAACCTGCACTCTGAGCACCAGCCCCTTCCAACCCATGAAAACGAGCGGGTCCTCTACGTAGACAAGTGTAAACATCCCTTTCCAGAAAGAGTACACACTGCCAATACCTGGCCCCCAGGCAAACACTAACACACGCGGTCTCTGTGGATCTAGCAGTGATCAGCAAAACACTTTCATTTTATATGCATAATATGCACATCCATTTTTGCAAAAGTTCAAATAGTTTTTTTTTTCTTGTGGGCATAACGCAGGCACCCTGCCAAGGCTAGCTCTAGGATGAAATGGGCAGCACCCACAAGGAGCGAAGCCCAGTGCTTCAGAAATTGAGGAGTCTTACTTCTCTGTTGGAAAGAAATAAATAACACCTATTTTTCTCTGTACTTGCTTTGCTGTACTCGCTGTTTTCACCGTGTTTTAAATACTACATTATTTCTGCTGACACAGAGGTCTCAGAGTGTGGAAGAACGGAATTTCGGCCATATTCATCACCATATACATATACCTCATTTACATCCACATAGACAACGAGAGGCTGATCACAGAGATCCAGAACTGCCTCATCCTTTTTGATACAACACATCCTTTTTATAAGGATAAGGACAAAAAGGACAGATCCTGGGCTGAGATATCACAGGCTGTTGGACTTGATGGTGAGCTTTTATTTAATATAGATATTCACACTCAGAAAGTTAAGAAATGTATGCTCACCTTTGTAAATTCATTGTATGACGAGGAGCCATGCAGAAAAAGAAGTGTTGTAAATATATTCCAAACTCATGGTGGAATGAAGGTTTTATTCACCATGACATCATATTTAAATGGTGGGTTTTCGTGAGAACCTGCGTGAGTTCAGAGGTCTGCGAGGTTTGCAGCAGAGCCTGTCTGCAGTAGGGCCGCAAGCAAACTGTAGTCTGAGTTACCTGCAGTAGCTTGACCGCTCCGGAGCCGGACCGCATGCGGTGTGAGCCCCGGGGTAAGAGTCCCAACCAACTCTGTCCGCTGGCCAGGGAAAATATAATCCACATTATATTTGCATTTAACTATTTACTCCTGGCACATGATTCCGGTGACATGGGTATCCAACTATCCTTGCACAGATGTGCAAATTCCTCCATGCATTAAATTATCCTCTGCATATAGATCTGTTCCTTTTTGTGCCAGATTTGTAACGCGACCCAATTCAGAATCTGGTGTACAGTGGTTAGCGCTCTTGCCTCACAGCAAGAAGGTTCCCGGTTCAAGTCCTGGCTGGGGGACTTGAACCAGTGTCACCAATGGGGGACCTTTCTGTGTGGAGTGTGCATGTTCTCCCCGTACATGTGTGGGTTTTCTCTGGGGACTCCGGCTTCCTCCCACCGTCCAAAAACATGCTTCATAGGTTCATTGGTTTCTCTAAATTGCCCCTAGGTGTGGATGTGAGCGTGCATGTGTGTGTGATTGTGGCCCCTGCGACAGACTGGCAACCTGTCCAGGGGTGTCCCCTGCCTTCACCGATGAGTAGCCGGGTTAGGCTCCAGCAGCCCCATGACCCACATTAGAAAATGAATGAATAAAAGTATTTTGAACAACATAATATCTCTATTAATCCTGGCATATGACAATGTAACACCAATTATGAAAATGTGATGGAAGAAATTTGCACTGAAAATGATAAATGCTTGATTCTAATTTGTTCAGTCTTACTTCACAGTCAACTGATTTTTAATAAACATTGCAAAACTGTAATTGTGGTTTATTGATGGACACACAATACTACATGCAGTTTTTGCACCAATGTTGAAAAAAATTGGTCACATTTCCACCACAATCTTTAAATGCAGTCTTCCATTGCAATCTCCTCCCCAAGCCACTGTCAACATGGTTCACTAAAATGTGCTTAAAAAAAAAAAGCTACCAAATCAACCAGATTTGAGTTCATATTGACTTTGAGAGAGACAAGAATTCTGGACAAATGAACAGGCTTGTTATTCAACAGTTTGTCTTTTTTGAAATTAATTGCTACATGTCTGTAAAACGTGTCAGTGTGTTGTTTTCATGGAAAAAAAGGCTGAGTTTCCTTGGAGTTATCTAAATAAAGAAATCGGGTTGTCTTAATCCTCTTCTTCGGTCATAGAAGCCAGATTTTTGGTCAACATAATGTAAGAAATATTACTTAAGACAAGGGACTAATGCCTGGCTAGTCAAACATATGTACAGTGGCTTGCAAAAGTATTTATACCCATTGAGCTTCTCCACATTTTCTTAAATTATGATCACAAACAAATATATTTTATCTGAATTTATATATATATATATATATATATATATATATATATATATATATATATGTGAAAGGAAAACACAAAGTGGCACACACTTGTGAAGTGGAAAGAAAATTATACAATTTTTTTTTTTCTCAAATAAAAAACTGAAATGTAAAACAATTTAAAAAAAATAAAAATCTTTTATTTGTCATTTGTCAATGGGTATGGCCTCCAGGTAGGATGTGAGCTAGAGGAGAAATGCTTAGAGGGGGATGATCCAGGGTAGAATGAGAGGGAAACAAGTGATGACTGAAGCAGACTTCAACCGACACGTGGAGGACGGTTACGAGGAAGTAACAGATAGGTTTAATGACCAGAAAAAGAAAGCAGAAGGGCAGATGGGGGTGGACTTGGGTAAAATGATGGAAATGGCAGTGGTTAAGACATTTACCCAGGATAGAGAATATTACAAGAGGACATTTAAGAGTGGAGGGAGGAGCACTCAAATTGATCACATCTTGTAGAGATGTGAAAGAGATCAGCAGCTGGAAATGGCTGAGGAAAGCGTAACCAGTCAGCATAGGAAGGTAAAGTGAGGATGACTCGGGTGGTGAGCAAGATGAAGAAGACAAGGGCAAAGCAGAGGACCAAGTGGTAAAAGTTGAAAAAGGGAGAACACTAGGGATGAGTTGAATTCAATCTCTGGTCAGCAGGTCTATCGGCAGGCTTCAGCAGGGAGACGTGAAAGCTGGGTGAGATGCCGTACTCAGTAGACAACTGGATGCAGTAAGAAACAGAGTTGATTTGATTAACTATTCGAAAAGGACCAACAAAAATGGGACTCAGCTTCTTGCAAGGGAGCCTCAGCCAGAGATCTCAGGTAGAGAGCCAGACACACTGATTGGGCCCTTGACGTTGGCACCGATCGGCCTGCTCTTTGGTTCAGCGAATGGCACGTTGGAGCTGTACTTGAGTCACCAACATCTCCTCACAGCAGCGGAACCCCTCATCCGGTGCAGAAGGCTCCCCTGACCAGTGAAAGAAATGAGTTGAACCCCCAGCACACACTGAAGAATGTGAGGCCCGTGGCTGCCTGCTTGAGGGAGTTCTGGGCATATCCAGCCTTAACCAGGTATTGACTCCAGTCCCCAGACCGGCTGGCAGCTGTCGAGGTTTTTTTGCCTTCTGACAAGATGTACACCTGGTCACAAACTAGGCCACATCCGCTTGCATAGTAGTCCACCAGAAGATGTTTGACACCAACGTCTGCATCCCAGCCGTATCTGGGTGTCTGCTGGTGTATGGTGCACCAGGTGGAGAACCCATTGCCGATGAGAAGGCGGGATGTATACTCAATTGGCCTTACAGAACAGTGGCGACGGCTCTGCAGCGTTGCAGTCTGCCAGCTTGGTCATGATGTCTCATTACACTAGGACCAGGATTAGCAAGGTGGGCACAATGGACTGTGGAGCATTCAGTTCTTCTGCAGGGGTTTTGAGGAGGCTGGACAGTGTGTCAACCTTCTTGTTCTTGGAGCCTGGCTGAGATGTGATCTGAAACCAGAACCAAAAGAATAACCGAGACCATCGTGCCTGCCGACGTTTGGCTACCAGATATACTCCAGGTTCTTGTGGTTATTCAGAACCGGAACGATTGAGCTGCTCTCTCCAATCAGTCCCTAAACTCAGAGAATGCCTCCTTGATGGCAAGCAGCTACCAGTCAACCACGTCATGGTTCCTCTCTGTGTCGTTCAGCTTCCTGGAGAAGTATGAGCATGGGAACAACTTAGCAGAATGACCATGGCATCGTAACAGCATAGCTCCAATCCCAGTGCTTGACGCACCCACCTCCACTGTGAACTGCTTGGATGGATCTGGCTGGTGGAGGATGGGCATCTGGGAGAAGCGCTGCTTCAGGGACTGTAATGCAGCGGAAGCCTCCAAAGTCCACAGGAGATGTAATAGGAGCTCCTTTCAGGAGGAAGGTGAGAGGAGCCGCTAGTGTGCTGAAGCCCTGGTTGAAAGTTGGCAAAGCCGAGGAACGTGCTGCAGCTCCTTCACTGTGGCCACTGCAGCACCGCCTCCACCTTGCACCTGGACCATACACTGATCATGTATCCCAGGAAAGAAATTGAGGTTTTGTGGAACTCACATTTCTCTTTTTTTTTTTTGCATACAGTCCATGGGGGGTCAGTCATTTCAAAACCTGGCAGACGTGGGAGATGTGTCAGTAAAAACAGGATGTCATCAATTTAGATGACATACTGCTGAAGCAGGTACCAGATGATGTCATTTACGAACACCTGAAAGACAGAGGGGGCATTACAGAGACCAGAGCACATGACCAGATGTTCACACTGTCCAGCAGTCGCAGAGGTGGTCCTCCATTCATCCCCCTCTTCTTATGTGGATGAGATTGTAGGCGTTTCTCAGGTCCAGTTTCGTGAAGAACCACAAGCTGCTTCCTGCAAAGCTGCAGGTACCAGAGGCAGGGGGTTGCAGTACTTCACACTCACATCATTCAGGCTGCGCTAGTCAATACACTGCCTCAGACCGTTGACTTTCTTCGTGACAAAGAAGAAACTGGTTAACCGGGAGATGTAGAAGGTCAGATGAAGTGCTGTGCCAACTCCTCTTCAATTTACGCCTGCATGGTGTCCAACTAAGGCGGAGATAGGGGGAACACCTGTCCTCTGGTGGGCATGGCTACAGGCAGGAGGTCGATGCTGCAGTCATAGGAATGGTGAGGAGGGATCTGTGTAGCACGCTGATTGTCAAAGGCCTCCCACAGGTCCTTGTTTTGATCTGGTACTCCCTCTACCTCCAGTCACGCTGCACTCACCGAGGGTTGTGGCCGCGACCGGCCGAGACAGTGTTTTCCGTGAACCCTAGACAATGATGCTGGCAGTGCGTGGATTAAAACGCCAGGCTGCGCTCTGCCCAGCCGATGCTGGGGTCTTCCCTCTCCAACAAAAACCCGACCACAGTAAAAACAGAAATTCTCCTTAAAACACCTAACCCTGTTCTTTGGAGAGAGCTGGGTTGAGCCGAGTCGGACAGGCTTGTGGTTGGAATCGGACATCTCCAAGGAAAGAGATGAGACTGGCGTGGCAATCTCTGTGGCTAGGTTTTGTGGCCGCTGGGTTCTCAGTAGCTTATTGAGCATAATGGTGAGGGCGATGAGCTGATCAAAAGTTAAACATTCATCATTGTCTGCATAGAATGATGTATAATCTACCATTCTGTTTTTCCATACACATGCCAAATGTTGATAGTATCTTTTGGTGCCTGTCAGTTTCTCATTTCTGAACTAGTAGCCACAGCAGTGTTGCAGAAGGAATGCCTTATTAAATGCTGGTACAGCCACTGATTCCGGCAATCAAGCAGCAGATTTATGTGTGAGAGACTTTGTGCAGAATGTGACAAAACATATTTGGCTTCTTTTTCATCTGAAAGTCCCCAAATCTCTCTTCCTCTGTATTTTCCTTTTCTCTCAGGCTCTCTCCATGGGAATGATGACAGAATATTACCACTTTATCTTTACCACACTGGTAAGTAGAAAAAGTGCATGTGCTTTTGTCAGACTGTCATCTGTTTCAAGTCATGCCCAAAATCATGTCTAAAATATGAATCCTACCTGTAGGGAATTCCCATCCTTTTTAAAATATCTCTACACTCAGGCACTTCACATTTTCTTTGTCTGCATTTTTTGTTGTTTCAATAGCAAAACAAGGGGTTGGACTTCAAAGTTTGCCATTTATTCTAAATCTCAAATATAACTTTGTATCAGAACACACAAACCTTACGATGAGCAGCAATAACCCCCTAGAGTTCATACTTCATATTTTTGACCTGAATAACAGGGCACAATGACGCAGAGGTACATATGGTGGGGTTTCCAACCTTGGCAGACTGAGAATATGCATCAAGAAAGAGTTTAAGTCTCCTTAAAAAAAAATAAATAAATAAGACAACGCCCATAAGTTAATCCTTTAAGACTGGAGATGTCACCATCAGCACCTCAATAACACACAACGCTTTGATACACTATTATTCTTTAACTGTTCACACGATAAACAGGAATCAACTGATGCTTGTCTCCTCAACAGAATCAGCTGATTTACATCGATTGTTTCAGGTTTGAGTTCAGGGACCCAAAATACAACAAACTCATGAGTGCAAGAAAACCAGGTTTATTAAAGCGTTTGACTCAGATGCCTCCCCCCAGGATTTAAAAATAAACAGCAGATCTATGCTAGAGAGACAGGAGACTCCTGGTGTGGCTCCAGGTAGAGGCGACAGTGGAGAGAAAATGAACTCAAAGGGGTGTGACAAAACTCTGGATTCTGGGACTTAGTCACTAATTCTTGATGCCATTGGTTAACACAAAATCACCAGGGATTTCTGGAAAGGTTTCCAAAAAGGAGAAGGTGCGGGGACTTACGAGGCTTTGGAAGAAATGGAGCAGCAGAGAGACAGGGGCATGTAAAGGCAGCTGCTGGCAGTATGACGTCTGGATAAAGGCTGGAACACAGGCTGAGCAGTAGAGCTGGTAGTCAGGCTGAGTGGTGAGCATGAACACCGCTGGAGATTTCTCTGAGAGCTTGTAGCGCAACGATTCGGCAGAGAATAAAGGGCAGAGGCAGAGATATAAAGGGAGCAGGATCAGGTGGAGGGAATCAGATGATTAGCAGCAGGCTGGCTGCTGCTGTGACAGATTGCTTGAATACTTCCCTGCGGTGTGGTGTTGCAAATCAGCACAAGGCTTCTTTCTCTGCTTCAGAATCAGCTGGAATTACAATAATTGTGTAAACAGTTGAAGTGTTATAGTTGTGGAAAAACTGTAGAGGTCAAAAGAATTTGACAATTTCCTAGAAGCAAGGTCAGCCATATGTCTTGTGGACAGATCCCACTTGTGGACGTAGAGACCGACAGCCCTACAAGTGAAATTGTATCATATCAGGTCGGTACATTACACAATAGGAAGCAAACTGACATTCAAACTGTTGCTAATGAAAATCTAAAAGATTTTCAGATTTTTTTAACTAACAAAAGAATTATATTCAGAATAAATGCAAATAAGACCTTCATGATTGCTTTCATTAACGTTCTTTTTTGATGCACTTGTGATTTTATTTCACCAAAACCAGTTGAAAAAACGGGAAATCGGCATTTCATTTGGACTGATTGACCACAGTACATGTTTCATGTCCTGGATCTCCCAAAATAACTGCACAACATTGTTGCTGAAAAAAAGGCATTAAACCCTTTGTTTAGTCACTATCTTCCAAGTTGTTTAAGTTCTGAAGACCTTCAAAATATTTCATAGAAATTGTTTATCTTTAATTAAGCACAATATAATTTGAAGCACAAATGAGAGTTAAATAATCACTATCAAGTCATATTTTGAAGTCAGCTAACCATTCATTTAATTGAGCAAGTGTGCAGTACACAAGTCTCATCTTGGTCAAGTTAACTGCAAAAACAGCACATGCTCAATATTTTCTTTTGGGGGGGGGGGTCTTCTTGCATTATACACTAAAAGCACACAATGATTCATTCATTCATGTCATTAATTCATTTAGGTTTGTTGGATGTAACTCTAGTGTTTGTAGTTGTATGCCCTGGACAGAGAAAAAAAGGAAGATGGTTTACACAGCACTGTGAAGCTGATACAGAGGCTCTGATCTATAGAAACAACAACTTTGTAGAAGCAGACCAAATAGAAAACATGAAACAGTACATGGAATTAGCTCCAAATGCTTGAACACAAAGGCTTGTTCATCATGAACAGGTAGGATTTTCCTAAATTTGATTGACATGTTCAATTTTGGCATAAATAAATAAAAATTCCATTACAGTAATATTTGATTACATCTTCATTTTCTCCTGTCAGTGATGCTCTTTGCTCTCTTACTCATTTACAATGTACTCAGTAACAACTGTTACTGAAGCGGAACACAGATTGCTGCAGGTTTCGTAAGCTCTGACAAAATGAGACTCTTCTGAAGTATTGAAGCCCACAAAGAAAAGGAGGACTCCATACCGCTCCAACATAAAGATCCCAAACAAACCAGCAAATGAGGCCAACCTTAAATACAAAACGAACCAATGAGGAGAAATGCAGCTCAAGTGTATCAAGGTGAACAGGACAACAGAGAAGCCATCTCCAGGACTCCTGGTAGACTCCTGGAGGAGATCACGAAAAATTGTTCAGATGTAGTCATTTTGCTTCCCTGGCCAAACTTCACAGCTTACATGAACAAAAGTGTTGCTGGGAGAATCCAGTGGTTTTGTTCAAACATGTCGTTGTTTATTTAAATATTTAGCTGTTATCTTAACTTGTAGCTGTTTATCTAGACGTGTTTGTTTATTAGACATATATTTGTTATTCAACCATGTAGTTGTAGAATGAATTGAGCTCATTTTTCTTTAATAGTTCTAGTACATCACCTGTCCGTCCGGGGTTCAGGATCTCTCCCTCATGTGGGAAACCCTGAGGTTTCTTAGTTTTCCCCCCCCAAAAAAGACAGGGTTTTTTTATGAGTTTTTCCTCACGTGAAGGAGGGTGTAAAGACAGAGATGTTTGTTCAGCTTAGTCTGTTTAACAAGCAGCTATTTTTTACTTTTACATGATTGATTTTCTTGTTGTTTCTTACAATGTTCTGATTTCAGTCCAATGAGACGGCTGTGGCTGTGATATTGGGCTATAGAAATAAAATTGAATTGAATTGATTTTTTTCAAAATAAAAGATTTTTGGGAAACAAAATGTATTATTTCTTCCACGGCCCGGTGGCAATTGCCCGTGGTTGGGAACCAGTCTGGTAAACCACTACTGCTGCCCAAACTACTATTTATTACATATTGTCATTCAGTTTGGATGTTTTCAAGGTGTTGTCATAGGAATGAACAAAAACCAGCAATTTTTGACAGCTAATCTTTTTCTAATTATCTGAGTGTACTTTCTCTATTTCCAGGATCTGTTTGCACTGGATATGGAGCCTTACCGATACAGTGGAGTGAACATGACGGGCTTTAGGATCCTGAACACTGAAAACAGTCAAGTGGCTTCCATCATTGAAAAATGGTCAATGGAGAGACTGCAGGCTCCTCCAAAACCTGACTCTGGTCTACTGGACGGGTTCATGACCGTAAGTCTCTTGGGTAGATGAATGTGTAAAAAACAATTTTAGAAAAAAACAATTAAAAAAAAAAAACTTTCTCAAATTTGAAGTAGGTGCTAACACCCTAAAGATCAGAAGGTTTGAGGAGCTTTTAGTACTTTTGAAAATTATATACCTGTATGCTGGCATTTTAAGGATTGGAGTATTTTCAAATAGAAGTAAAAAGAGGTGTGTTTTAGCATTTTCAGATCTCCAGCAGTTACTCCTATTGTGTTTCCGAGATATACAGAGGGAGTCTAACACACACTGTTGCACCTAAAGTGAGCTCTGGGTTTGATAGAAAGAATGACTGCTGAGGTGATCAGAGCTTGCTCCCTTTATTAACTACTCCTCCACAATGCTTTCATACCACTCACTTTTCTGGGAGCTCAGCCAAAACTATCAACCATCAGAGACAACAATCAGAAAAAGAATAGTCAAAAGAGGAGAAATAAGAATGGTAGATGAACATAAAAGAGTGGGTGAAGGAAAGGCAGTCTTTGTGTTTTATTTCCGCAGTTGCAGTAGAGATGTTAAATGTTGGACTTCATGGTCTGACTCCAGTTGAAAAGCTCTGGCAGCAGCACCAGCAACATGTTGGCTGCTGATAAAAAGGAGTGGCATGCCTCTGGGAAGGAGCCGATTGTAGTCTGTTCTTTCTTTTCCAAAATAGCAAGATTATGCTGAGTCATATTTATGGATTCATAACCTAGGGCATGCATGCTACAGTCGTGTGGAAAGAAAGACAGTGGTATGCCGGGGTGCGATAATGACAAGAAGTTCATCTGTCGGATTTTTTGGGTTTAAATAGAGTGATAACCTATACTCACAATAATCGTGCATCATAAGAAAAGGGTCATTTCACGCAACACTGTCACTGTGACCCTGTCCACCCATATGAACAATAAAACTTTATACTTTCTGTGTCAGCCTTCATGACTGGGTGATTTAAATTAGTGCGCACCATAGAAAAAACAGAAAAGTTTGCCACAGCGAAATTAAAACATGCCTGTGTTTCAAAACTGTCGCCGCTGAAATGACACGTGTGGCAACTTTAGCACGTGTTTGTGGATGGAACGTGAGCTCATGCATGAGTAGGAAGAACATGAAGCACACAATTCTGGGTTTTTTTGGTCACGTTTGTGGCGTCGCTGACATTTCTGAAGTTATACTCCATACGGGATCTTTTGTTACAGGACTTTTGGAACTGTTTATTGCCACGGTGCTCGCCCTTGCTGGAGCAGTTGGAGTCCAGCATCACAGCCTCACGGCTATGGATGGATCCTGTTGCTGTCTAGTTCAGGCGGGAGCTGTGGTGATGTTCTGTGGCTGAGCTGCTCCTGGAATAGAGAATCCTCACAGCAGAGCCAAGCCTTAAGTCTATTTTTTATAAATGGTAATGTTATGTTATAAAGGGCTGCACGGTGGCACAGTGGTAAGCACTCTTGCCTCACCGCAAGAAGGCTCCCGGTTCAAGTCCCAGCTGGGGGACTTGATCTTTCTGTGTGGAGTGTGCATGTTCTCTCCGTGCATGTGTCGGTTTTCTCCGGGGACTCCGGCTTCCTCCCACACACTCATGCAAGTGTGCATGAGTGTGTGTTTGTTCCCCCTATGACAGACTGGTACACAGTGCAGGGGGTCCCCTGCCCTTGCCCATGAGTAGCCGGGTTAAACATCCCTGTGACCCAAAAAGGGACAAAGCGGTATAGAAAATGAATAAATGGCTAATGTTATTTGCAGGTATTCACACAGAAAAACTAATGGAAACTCAAGTTGATCACACATGCAACCAAGATGCACATTGCTGCATTGCGGCAATTATTTTAAGTGCATCCAAGACTGGATTAAGTTATTGACTGCATGAATTTAAAATTGTAGTTAAAGATAAAGTCCCAATAGCTGATGCGGACCTACACACGTGGACAAAATATAGTTAGTGTCACATACACCTGGGACAACATTGTTGGTACCCCTCAGTTAAAGAAGGAAAAACCCACAATTCTCACTGAAATCACTTGAAACTTACAAAAGTAACAATAAATGAAAAATTATTGAAAATTAAATAATCAAAATCAGCCATCACTTTTGAATTGCTGATTAACATAATTATTAAAAAAAACAAACTAATGAAACAGGCCTGGACAAAAATGATGGTACCTCTATAAAAGATTGAAAACTATTTGACCAGACTGACATGATGAACTCAGGTGTGTCCTTTAATTGACATCACAGGTGTTACCAAACTCATAATCAGTCAGTCTGCCTATTTAAAGGGAGACAAGTAGTCACTCTGCTGTTTGGTGAAAAGGTGTGTACCACACTGAACATGGACAACAGAAAGCCAAGGAGAGAATTGTCCCAGGACATCCGAAAACAAATGATAGATAAACATCTTAAAGGTAAAGGCTATAAGACCATCTCTAAACAGCTTGAACTTCCTGTGACAACAGTGGCTCATATTATTCAGAAGTTCAAGACCCACGGGACAGTAGCCAACCTCTCTGGACGTGGCCGCAAGAGGAAAACTGATGACAAATTGAAGAGACGGATCGTTGGAATTGTATCCAAAGAGCCCAGAACAACCTCCAAAGAAATTAAAGGTGAACTCCAAGGCCAAGGTACATCAGTGTCAGATCGCACCATTCGTCGTTGTTTGAGCCAAAGTGGACTTCATGGAGACGACCAAGGAGGACACCACTGCTGAAAAACAATCCTAAAAAAGCCAGACTGGAATTTGCAAAAATGCATGTTGACAAGCCCCAAAGCTTCTGGGAGAATGTCCTTTGGACAGATGAGACCAAACTGGAGCTTTTTGGTAAGGCACATCAACTCTATGTTCATAGACTCAAAAACCAAGCATACGAAGAAAAGAACACTGTCCCTACAGTGAAACATGGAGGAGGCTCAGTCATGTTTTGGGGCTGCTTTGCTGCATCTGGCACAGGGTGTCTTGAATGTGTGCAAGGTACAATGAAATCTGTAGACTATCAAGGCATTCTGGAGAGAAATGTGCTGCCTTGTGTCAGAAAGCTTGGTCTCAGTCGCAGGTCATGGGTCTTCCAACAGGACAACGATCCAAAACACACAGCCAAAAACCCCCAAGAATGGCTGAGAGAAAAGCGTTGGACTATTCTAAAGTGGCCTTCCATGAGCCCAGATCTGAATCCCATTGAACATCTGTGGAAGGAGCTGAAACATGCCATTTGGAGAAGACACCCATCAAACCTGAGACAACTGGAGCAGTTTGCTCATGAGGAGTGGGCCAAAATACCTGTTGACAGCTGCAGAACGCTCATTGACAAATACAGAAATCGCTTCATTGCAGTGATTGCCTCAAAAGGTTGTGCAACAAAATATTAAGTTATGTGTACCATCATTTTTGTCCAGGCCTGTTTCATTAGTTTGTTTTTATATATAATTATGTTAATCAGCAATTCAAAAGTGATGGCATTTTGATTATTTAATTTTCAATACATTTTTATTTATTGTTACTTTTGTAAGTTTCAAGTGATTTCAGTGAGAATTGTGGGTTTTTCCTTCTTTAACTGAGGGGTACCAACAATTTTGTCCACGTGTGTATGTGTGCACCTATCCATACCCTGGAGGAATGGTGAGCCACAGAAACAGCCCCTCAAGAACCATTTGGTGGTTTAACTCTAACCGTAGCCCATAATCCCTATCTTAACTCCTCCTCTGGGTCCGTGTGGCCATGAAAAAAGTTCAGCCCTGGCTGCATGTATTTAAAAAATGATGTGATAATAAAGACTTTCTTTATAATTAGTCATTTTTTCCTGCCTGTTTGCGTTGTGTGTGGGGGGAGTGAATGTGTGAATGGAGGAGATTCAACAGGCAATTTAACAGGCAATAAAAATACCATCACAGAATTGACTTGCATTAAGATACTCAGGCCCTGTCTCATAATGCAACAGAAGATACATAAGCTAAAAGCATACACTTGTTTTTTTGTTGCTGTAGGTATGACATAACACAAATGCAGTACTTTTTGTTTTAAACAAACATAGTTACAATGCGATTTTAACTTTGGCTCATTTTCCTTGTGTAATATTTTTGTTAAAATGCTTAATACCAAAATATGTTCAAAAAAGCTATTTGATCTGCTGTTTGTGAATTATAATTTTTCAGATATATTGGAAATGTTTTTGTATTTCTTTGTGTTATAGTTTGTATGATAGTTAGAGGCGGCTGGATAGCTCAGAAGGCTGGGTGTAAGACCTGGGTTTGGTTCCCAGGGTGTGTAATGAGCTAAAATCCAGTGAGGGTCCTTAGACAAGATCCTTCACGCTGCTTCCTAACTGGGCCTCCATGTGCCTTAAATATTCAGAGTTGTATCCGAAAGGGCATCCGGCATAAAACTCTCTGCCTAACCACTTCTGCAAATCAGTGAAAGCTGATTCACTGTGGCAACCCCTGGCGGGATGGGTCGAAGGGTGAGGAACAAAAAGGTTTCCATTATAGTTGGTGATAGCATATTTGTCAAGGAGAACATTTCAGATTGTCACTTCATTTTTATTTGTCTTCTTCTGTTGTAAGGAGTCATGCTGACTGGTTAAATGTGGATCAGTGAAAAGCACATATTTCTGTGTGGGAAGTGCTGTTTTCCTGCTCATCAGTGAGTCTGAAAGTGGGGATTGATTCATTGAACAAATTACATCCAGTTAGTGGCTAATGCTAATTGACATGGAGAATATGACGTTTATTTACGATCAGTGTTGGGGGTGACGAATTACAAGGTAACGGATTACTGTAATTTATCTACTTTTGTTCTGTAACAGAGTAATGAAACAAATTACAGTTCAAATTTCAGTAATTAATTACAATTACTGGACTCAAGAAACTCTCCTTACTTTGGTTTTGTAGGCTCTGACATTTTCTCTTGGTTAAATTAAAGAAATGGAGTTTACTAAAAAGAAGAAATGGACCAAGTGGCGCATACTCGCACTCACGTGTGCGCATTAATGGGGATCATCAAAATACAAACCTGCCCTCATTGCTGCAGTTATAGTGATCTTCAAACTGGCTCAAAGATAAAAGGAAAAACAGCAAGGAGTCCTGTCATTCCCAGCAGGAGGTAAGCAGCAGAGCAGAGACCTGTTCTGTGAGACCTGTTCTGTGCACTGATGTGTCGATTGGAATGAAACGACACTAAAGCTGCATTTTGGTGTGAAAGACAGCAGCTGGTTCCTTCCTGGGAGCTGTTTTATCTATATTAATTCAACCTGTCTTACTTTATTCTCTCTACGCTGCACGTGACTGGTGGTCAATATGAGTTTGTGCTCAATGCGCTCCGCGGGGGTAGGGGTGCATAGTTCGGTAGACTTTCAGCCGTGTGGAACTGTGCACTAAAGACAGATGTAAAGACAGAGGGAGAGAGAGTGGTGCAACATATTGTAATGGAATACATAAAGTCATCCAGAATGAACATGGAGGCATTTAATAGTTCTTTGTGTTTCAAAAACTGTCTTGGCTGCAGATTTGATAGACACGAATATAGAGATGAATATGAAAATAACAGGATTTTCCACATCTGACTCTGAACTGTAACAAAGACCACATATGTTGTGACAGAAACGTATTTTTGTGTCATTTTTCACACTGTTGTCGGAATTCAAATGAAGCAGGTTATGTCTTTGCACAAGATTATTGCTTTAAACATATAGGTTTTTTTGTTTGATTTATTTACCTTTGTTTAACCAGATAAGTCCTATTGAGATTAAAAATCTCTTTTTCGAAAGGAACTCTGTTAAATGAAAGACAACAGGATCCTGTTTGTGCAAAGCCGCTCATCCCAAGAGATTTTGTTTTTGAATTAAATAAAAGTATATAAAATATATATATGTATATATATTCTTTTTACTGACACAAAAGTTAATCAACAGCTCAACACTCCCTCATGGTGTCCTGTGGCAGGTGTTCTGGGAGTATGGGGTCCAGGGAGCCTTACTCAGGTTTGTCCGGTCTCCATATAACTGGAGCCGGAGCTTGGTTCACACAGCAGGCAGTAAGTCGGACCTGTTCCCAGTGCATGTTCGACTCCAGCAGGGCTGCCCTTTATCACTAGTTCTATTCAGTCTTTATGGACAGAATTTCTAGTTGCAGCAAGGAAAAGTATGTGTGGTTTGAGGACCACAGGATTTCCCCTCTTTGCCCTCTCTGGGTGAGTGGAGTGCTCCTGTCCCAGGTTAACAACCTTTAGTATCTTGGGGTCTTGTTCACAAAACATCAGAGCATGAGATCGACAGTCGGATTGGTGCGACGTCCACCATTATGCTGTATCGGTTTGTTGTGATGAAGAGCGAGCTGAGCTAGAAAACAAAGATCTCCATTTACTGATTAATCAATTTTCTAATGCTCACCTGAGGTCATGAGCTCTGGGTCATGACCGAAAGAATGAGGGACGTGTTCCAGGCATGTCCCACTGAGCGAAGGCCCAAAGGAAGACCCAGGACACGCTGGAAAGACCACGTCTTTTGAGTGTCCAGGGAACGCCTTGGGTTCCCCCTAGAGGAGCTGGAAGAAGTGAGAAGTCTTTGCTTAGACTGTTGTCCCTGCGACTCAGTCCCAGATGAGTGGAAGAAGATAGATGGATGGATGGAAGGGTTATTCGACACAAAAGATTAAGAGACATTCACCAAGTTGACTGATATGAGGGGATCATCTTGAAATACCAGTAAATCAGGCTGAGCTGTTATGAATATGTTGTTTAAGCAGAACAGATAAGGAGAGAGAGGTAAGTAGACAGGAAAGACTGCACAACTGTGATGAACCACAGGTATGGATGCCTTTACAGATCCAATATTAAATGAAGCCATGTGTAAGGAGCAGGTGGAGGCAGATGGATCCACATGCAGAAGTTTGTTGATTCTGAGGAGAAAGGCAGGGAAGTGCAGCTGGACAGGTGAGGGCAAACAAAGACAGGCTTCCAGGGTGGATCAGCGGTTTGGCTAAGAGAAGTACATCAAATGAGCATGTACAAGACTTCGCACTGAACCAGGCTGAGTGCACAGCATAAATAGAGAATGGGTGATTGCAGAGAAGAGACATGACTGAGTGAAACCAGCTGGGAAACATCTGGGTATTGAAGGCAAAGACTGATGGGAAACGTAGTAAGGGAAGCAGGAGGTGTTCAGTACTCAGGTGACAGTTCTTGCTGATGGCCAGAAAGGACCGGGTCCTGACACCATGAGGCTTCTCTCCTTCTCCTTCATCATTTTCTGATTGTGTTACAAATCAGATCAGTTGCTGTTATATGGTCTTTCAACTAACAGTGGATCAAAGACAGTGTGACGGAGGAGCTCCGTCCCACTGTCTGAGCGGAGCGCAGGGAGCACATCCACATTCATGCACACCTACATGCAAGCGCGCACACTCATTCCATAAACAAATTCTGCCATTTTTAAACCCTGATTCTCTACTCATTTTACCCTTTTCTTGCCGTTTTGACCTCGGGTGCACACTTGGTCATCACTAGTTCTCCGCATACACGCACATACTGTACACAAACTTACTCACCGCAGCCCTGCAGCACGGCGTCTTAGCCACGCCCCCTCCTTCACTGACAGCCAAACCGAGGGGTTTGTTTTTCCTGTTTATATAATTTTGATGTGAGTTTCCAGACAGCTGTTTCTAATTTAAATTATTTGTTTTTTTGTTTCTTTACTTTTCATGGCAAACTTTGACGGTATTAAGTGTTGAAAGTGTTATTGAAATAAATGGATTTAATTGTGAAAGCAAAGGAAAAACCTAGGTGAAAGGTAGTCATTAAACTAAATATTTCTGAAACTGAATAGGTGGGAGTGGCTATAAGAGGTATATAAGAGGATGCCTCACTTTCACAAGTGGAGTGGGTGAGTCAGTGAGCAGCTGAGCAGCTGAGCTGGTGAGCTGGTTAGCTGGTGAGACAGGCAGAAGAAGTGCTTGTCTGATGCCAAAAACTAGACTGTCGATTGTCCCCTACGGGTTGTTTTTGTGTTTGCCATTTCGTCCTCATCCGTGCTTTCTGTTCTGTAAACCCCAAAGACTTCATTAAAGGAAAAACCTTAATGGAACCACCTGGCTTGCCATCTTTCTGATTACTACATTCTGGACTACCTACGCGAACCCGCGACAGACAGACCTTGGCTTTTTGTGAAAAGAGGGCTATTTTGTTATCAGAGCAACCATGGCGACCCTTTAGTCACCTTTCAGTCTGTCATCCTCCAGAGCCAAAGTTGGCATTCATAGGACCAGAGCTCAATCACTTCTGTTCCCACTTTGCTGCAAATATGCCTTCATTTTGCCTACATTTCAGTGGTAGGATGATATATACATTTTCTTTTATTTTTGGAGAGCACCAGAAAAATTTCAAAAAGAGTTGTTTAAGAAAAGGCTAAAAAATGACCATAACTAGAGAAAAATGTTTGGGTCTGCCTTCGTATGCATGTTAGTGCCTCAGTGTGTGTGTGTGTGTGTATGCACATGCATCTTAAATCATTACTCAAAGCTTCCTTTATACAGTCTGCTCACCAACTGAAAGTTGAATGATTGTTAGACAAAACACCTGCGAACCAGTAGTGAAAGATCCAAAAGGCAGGAGACCAGGCTTGATGGCAAGAACTAATCACTTTGATAAATGAACCTGAAGCATGAAAGGCAGCAGTAGCTCAAGTGGATTGTTGGTTCAATCTCCACTCCCCTCAGCCAACTGTCATTATGTCCTCGGGGAAGGCACTTAGGTCATCCAGTCTGTGGAAAAGGTGTGTTCACTCAAAAGAGTGACAACTCACTTTCAGACTACCCCCATCGCCCAGCGGCGTGGGCTGAACTGCTTAAAGGAGTAGCTGAAGAGAAGGATCCTTCACTGATCACAGCAGAATAAAAACGTGTGTTTAGCAAGTTACTGCCTCTCTCTCTGTCTGTGCAACCACCATGCACATCCTCTGCACCCTGTGCTTTTACAATGGCTTTGCCACGCTTTGTTTAGTCCTGTGAAAAACTTCACAGAGAGAGAGGCTAATTAAGTTGTTTCACTTTTTGGCAGTTTCTGCCAAATCATTGCTCAGGAGGCAATGGTCGACTTGGACAATAATCTTCCCTGCTTCTTAGCTGAAGCTTCTCTGCTCTTAGCTTTGTTTACTCCATCTGCTTGCTTCTCTGCGTCAAGCTGTCTCTCAGTGTGTTTCTCTTTAGCTGATAGACTTGGATCTGGCTGAAGTAGAATTTCTTCCATGGAAAGACTTTGGCAGTAACATGTTTTGGGACGTTATTGCAACAGCTGCCATTATTCATGAAGAACTTCCTGCTTTCTGCACCTGAAAACACATAAAGAATGTTCTAGAATATGTCTTCCAGTTAGCCCATAGTCTTATAGGTCCTATCATAAAATATATATTTCCTGTTGTTATGGCAACAACATTGCCTGATATTTTGCCACTTTTTTTAGCCTTTCATGAAATTGTGTAGCTTAGTAGACAATGCGTGCCAATAGCACACACTGATGTGGCTCTGCTGCCAAACACTGGCGCCCACCTTCCATCAGGGGCAATGTGGGGTTCAGTGTCTTGCCCAAGGACACTTTGGCACATGGGTGGGCAAGGTGGGAATTGAACCTGCAATCCTTCAATCAGAAGCTGACTGCCCTTTCCACTGCACCACGGCCGCCCCCAAATACATGTTCACATAAACTTAACGTGCTGTCATGTTTGATTTATTCATAGTACTAAAATAACTATTGAAAATTAAAACATTTTTCATTCTGGGGAAAAACAATAAAAATTAATTTGTTTAAAATGTGAAACATTTATTTTTCTATCCTAATAACTCAAATGCAATTTCTGGCAAATGGAAAAGGAATGAAAATGAATAAAATGCTATTGAAAATATTCTTATCTAAATAAAGGGCAGAAATCAACTACGTTAGGTTTTTTTTTGTTTTATTGCATTATTGAATGCAATAAAATGTAAGATGAAAGTTAAATGTAAGGGATTTGAAAAGCAAAATAAATAATTAATGTGACAGCAGACTATTAGAGCAGAGCAGCAGTTGAGGAGAGGACGCTCCTCCTGGAAAAACAAGCCAATAAGCTAAAGCTGCAGCTCAGATGGATTTGTAAACGCTCAAAGTGAGGCAGACCTGCTGAGTGATTCTTTCAAATGATTCAGCTTGAAATGAGGTGAAATCCTCAGTGATGGGTTAGCCTTATGAGTCCTGACTCATGATTCAGTCGGAGCGAGGTGCTGTTCAGGGTGAGCTCTGACTCATGAATCATAGGCTGTGGGGCGGCCGTGGTGCAGTGGAAAGGACAGTCAGCCTGTGATCGAATGATTGCAGGTTCGATTCCCGCCTTGCCCACCCATGTGTCGAAGTGTCCTTGGGCAAGACACTGAACCCCACATTGCCTCTGATGGAAGGTTGGCGCCAGTGTTCAGCAATGGGGCCACCATCAGTGTGCGTGTGCGTGTGAAGCACCTTGGGCCTTCAATGAAGGTAGAAAAGCGCTATATACGTAAACGCCATTTACTCATTCAGTTATGAGTCCTGACTCCTAGGCTATATGATTCAGCAGGTCTGGCCAAGGACCCAAAAAGCTGGCTCCTCAGTAAGGGAGGGGCAAGGAGTTTCTCAGGAAGGAAGGGGTGAGAAGCTGCACCGTAGTGCTAACACAGCAGTGCTGCTCAGAGCGAACGAGGGATTCTCTTGTGGTCTTGCAAATGGACACACACAGAGAGAGAGAGAGCTGTTCTGCTAGCAAAAATAAAAACAAATTACATAAAACTGCTTGAAGGAGAAGTGGAAGACCTGCATGTCACCAAACTTACCAGAGGGCCCGGGTTCGTCACCTGTAAGGGACAAGCTGCACCACGCCTAAGAATGCAGGGGCGCTAGTGGAGCTTGCAAGTGACGTTTTCTTTTACTCCGGAGTTGTAGGGCTAGAGTTGCAGGTTTTTATAGCCCCTAAAGGCCACTGCCTGCAATTAGCCAACTAGCAGCACCTGTACCAAATAATCCTGGTACACTTTGTTCTGAGGCTTTCACTTTTCACACAAAAACAGGATATGTTTCTACAAGTGCAAGTTGTTAGTGCTGGAAGGAAACCAGTCTGTTCAGTGAGTCAGTGGTGAAGATGATTCATGAATCATGAATCAGTTAAGTTCTGAACGATTCGTTCATGACTCTCACATCACTAATTCAGTCTGTATTAAAAGAAAAAATAACTAAATCAAACTCTTAATTTATGAAGAAGCAAAATAAAAAAATCAGCAGTGTATTTTTTTAATAAATTCAAACAAAATAAAATTAAATTAAAAAACGTCAAAAAATGTTTTAATTTACATTAGATTGAAAATGGTTACATATGTCAATGTAGAATGTTCAAAAACATATTTCACAAATTCATGTAATTTAAAGCCTTGATTTCCATCAACTCCATCAGACATTAATAACATCCTTTATTAAAGTAGTTACAATATTTGCAACTGAAATATTGTGTAAACACCTGTCCTAGTGTAACATTTTGTGTGTGCTGCAACAAACAGTATTGCTTACCTTCTGCCCTGGAACATTTCACAAAAGCCTGTTCATGGCAACTTTAGTGCCTGTACCCCTGCAGTGCATACACTCTGAGAAGGAAAGTTTGCAGAAGAACAAAGCAGATTTCTTGCTCTACTCATTATCTGCTTGCCGCGAAAAACTCATCAGATTCACTTGAGTGTTAAGTCTATTAGTCCTCCTGACAGTGTGTCTTAGTCACAGCACAGTGGATTCTGCTGCTAAAGCAATATGGCAGGGCTCTGCTTGTACACATGCCTGCAGTCCATTCCAGGCCAATCCTCCAGGATGCCTGACAGAGCTCCAGCCTTTTTAATTAGCACAGCACTGTTTAAAGACTCAAACCTCATTTGTGTTTCATCAACAGGAGAGGCAAAATATACAATTGTTTTTGTTCTAAGAGAGCATGCTCATGGAGATAGCTTCTGCTGACATTTAAATAGATAGATAAAGAAATAGATACATTTAAAAATAAAGGTACAACTAATAAAAATAGGACACCAACACCGAAACAAACTTTCAAACAGTCTGGGACACTATGGATTCATATTAGTATTTTCCTATTCAGTTGAAACACCAGGAAGGATGAAAAAATGAACTATTTTCCTAGTAGTAGATTTCTGAAGCACAAATAAAAGGGTCAGATCCAATTTTTACAATTCTCTGGTTAGATTTTATAGTAATGGAAATGGGTTCAAAGTTTTGGTCACGTGGAACCACAGAACTGTTTCAATGACATCAGGAAAGATACATTTATTGTATTTACCATTAATTTCTTCAACATCCATGGTTAAAAAAAAGAATAAGATGTTTGAGTAAATTTGAAGGTTAGTCAATGACATCATGGTGAGCAAAACCATAAAAAAAGAATGTCAGGGATATCCAGGAGATATTTGAAATTATTATGGTACAGGCATCAAGCGTATGCATGAGTTTGGTGGCCCAAACTGAATGAAACAATATAACAAACTATATGTTAACATTATGTGCGTGGTAAAAAACATCACAAAAAAACAAAAAGATCTTGGAATCCACTAACCAAACCAATATATATGTGTTGCGGATATCCAAAGCAAAATTGTAATCATTATGGGATTTCCACAAAGTCTACGGCTTAGCCATATGGCAAAATCTGCAATTTGATTATTTTTACATTTTTTAAAATGAACCTTTTATTTTGTCCAATTTTCATAAAATTTCACACACATGCCCCCAGCTTAGGTCTACAAGAAGCCCTGGAGTTTTGTCAATCTTTGACTTTGGGAAAATGCTGTCATCTTACATTTTCAACAAAAAAACACTGTTAGTGTCAGCTACATTCGAAAACTCGTCCAAGGGATTTTTTCAATTGTTCCCTAACTTCCTGGGCATCATAGGGAAGCAATTGGGGGAAAAAATGCTGGAATTAGAAGATGTAGATTTTGAATGGTGTGCACGTGGCGAGCTCACAAAAGTGGCTTTCTCCTAATATTCTCACATTTTTGTAATGAAATTTTGGGGAACTTGAATATGTTGATCCCTGACAAGAGCTGAGCAACATTTCATAGCACAGGATATGAACATATTAGGAACGTGGGCATGATTAGCAAATAACCTCCATTTCTAAGGAAATCCAAAGTTGACTTTTGCCAATCCTTCTGAAACTTACATACAGTAGATCTGTTCGGTATCCCAGACGGCCAAAACATAAAATAGTTGCTTTAGGAAAAAAACCAACAGAAAAGCCCCCCACCTTTTTTAGATTAAATTCTCACATACAGCTCAGACCAGCCTTACAGAAAGAGGGAGGGTCAGGTCAAAGGTGGGTGGCGAGGGTAGCTATGGGATGTAGAGGCGGGCAGTGATGGCAGCAGTGGCGCAAAGAGGCGAGAGCAATGGGGCATAGGGGCGGAGGGTGAGGGCGGGTAGCGCCGGCGGGCCATCCAACACCACTTGTGGCTTTAATGAAAATGTAATCTACTTTTTTTGTGAATTGATTTATAATTTTCAAGTCCCCTTCTTCTGTTCCTCGATTCAAAGCCAACCCAAAAGTAGCTAATATTGCAGTTTCCCAGACAACTGCTGGAGAAATGCAAAAGGAAGCACATTCCTATTGATGACATTGTTAAAAGTGGGGTTTTATATCAATAATAAATACATGTATTATTTGGTTCTAAAATAGTCTTTTTGTTTATTGCGTTATTTCCTTATTTTAACAGTAAGGGAGAGAGGTTTTTAAACAGTGGCTTTTTTTCATACTTGTGTGATTAGGGGCATATTTTTTCTTGGCAGGTGGAAGGACCCATGGGTGGAATCAAAACTCCCCAATCCCCCTTTTTTGTATCATTGTTGTTGAGGTGGATGAAGCTAAGATGCCCAAACCACTGCAGCAGTCAGAAAAAGTCAGTGCATTTATTACATTCATGGTATTTTCCCATAAAGTGTTGTGTATTAAGATAACTAAGATAAAAACTGAACTTGAAGAAAAAAATGATCCCATATGTTACTACATATATCTAAGTATGAAATCAATAAGTAAATCAGGACAAGTATAGCAACTGGAACTGTGAAACTTTTCATTCCAAAGAGCAAGGGAGGATAAAACTGTTTGCAGTACTATAGGAACATGATACTAAAGCTGCACTGTCAGCTCAACTTGTTGTTGCCCAGCTTGTTGCATATGCAAAGTTGGACGCCATTTTGGAATATGATAGATGCCGGTTCACTGCTGTGCTACAATTGTACAAACAGAGCTGGTAAAACAAGGATGTGACTTTTCACAAGTAAATTATTATCAGCCACTGTCAGCCAATAAAGGAGAACCTCTAGAATACATTTTAGAAAAATCTGAGTGAGTTTCCTTGGAACAGTGAACATTTAGGCTGATCCTGTACTCTATTCAAAGTCAATGGTAGCTTAAGACTTCATACTATTTCCATGTTTTCTGGCAGGACCATAGACGTTTTTGTTTTATGGGGGATGACCATGGTATTTGTATGAGCGTTCAACCTCAGATCTGACCAGATCATCCGCTGGTAAGCAGATTCATAAGCGGAGGAAAAGAAACTAGCCAGCATTTCCTCAGTAGCAAAGAGAGAAGAGCCCTGCGCTGAATACCTGTCCGGTGGGTGGACAGGGACATGTGGCGTACAGAAGACTCTCTGCCCGGTGTTGCACAGGTGCCTGAGTCCTTCTGATAGAGGCTGGGTGGGATCAACTTGAAGAACGGGACCCCACAGTCCAGCATTGCCATCCCCTGCCATCGGTGAACGTGAACCCCTCCCAGACCTCACCGCTCCAGGGCCGTGGATTAAGTGCTATTTGTGCCCCCTCACCCCCCGCAGATCGGTGCGACTTTCGGCTGGGCTACACTGTCCTCAGTGTGTTCCAAATAAATGTTGCACCGCTTCGGGAGAAGACCGGCCCTTATACAACGGCCACAAGCAGTCTGGGGTGATGTCGGACCGAGGAGTTTATTGGTTTGTTTAAATCTTAGTATGTGTGTAGATCTGAATAAAATCACAACCATGCACCAGGTATGCAATGCATTTGCTATATGTTAACATATTTATTGATAGAAACTTTTGAAACGTCTTTGGTCATTGTACAAAAATACTAATACCAAAACCTGGGTATTATTTTTCTGATGGTCGTAGTTTTTTTTCTTTTTAAAACCAGACCAAAGTTAAGCATTTTATGGCCATTTTACTGTATCTGTCTCATTGTTTTTATACCATTCCAATATGGCATCGCTCTTCATGTATCTTGGACAATGGTAACAGGCTATTGTGTCATCTCTAGCAATACATAACTCATTGGGCCTAAAATTATGCAGGTAAAATGTAGCACCAAGCAGTGAAAAACACAGTGCCCTGGAGCTGCTACTATCTTACTCACATTTTCAAAAACCCACCTCATACTAGCAAGGTATTCTGCTGTTGATGATTGTGCTCCATCATCTGGGAGATACAATCTTCGCTCATTCTTTACGGAGTTAAAATGTATGAAAAGATGCTTTTAGTTTTAGTGACCTGAGGACTAGGGCTGGAGCCCTGCCTGTTTGCTGGAAGTACAATAAATAAAATCAGAGTGAGGCTTATGCACAGGACAGGGGTGCGGTTGCTACAGCAACTGCAAGATTTGGCAAAGCAACCCCAAATATATAAAAGCCTAAGGACCTGTTTATACTTTAAAGCAATTTGTAATAACTGTGGTTGCATTGGGCCATCGGAGCATAATCGCTCCAATCGCTGGGAAGAATGACACCTGCGACTAGAATTTGATGCTCACAGTGCAAACATGTGAAAATCACATCATTTTACCTGTGTTTGTCTCAGTGACTCGACCACGGAGCAACTCTGTCCAAAAACATTTCTTTAACACTTCAGAAGAGATAACAGAAGAAATATTGGAAATACTAAACACACTAGGACATTGAGAGAGAACTCAGAAGTGGTGGTTAAGGACCCAGAATGCAGGAAACCAGGCTTTGTGGCAGAAACTTAAATATTTAATAAACAGACTTAAACATAACAAAAACCCATGTGCGAAACAATAAGGTGGCAGAGCAGAACAAAACAGATGACCTGACAAGAATTAACTGGAAACCAGACACTAAAATAGGCTGAGGGGAATTAACAGAAATGAAAACAGCTGTTGATCATGAACCTGAAACTGGTGACTGAGGGACAATTCAAAAACCTGACACACAGAGTGAACAACTCAATAGAAAATGGAGCATGTTACTAGAAAATATATATTATCTCATATCTTACAGCACTAGGGAATGCAATTCAACACTTTTTTTTGCCTTTGCGTTGCCTCCTTCTCTTTGGTGGAAAACACAAAAGTCTCCTTGTGTTTGGCAAGGCTCTTTGTCAAATGTTATATCCAACACACTATGTCATTGCCATTGCAACACAATTTTTCACTTAAAAAATATTATCACACAGTAACACCAAAAGTACAGTGGCTTGTAAAAGTATTTACACCTCTTGAACTTATCCACGTTTTCTCACATTATGACCACAAACATAAATATATTTGATTGGAATGTTATGTAAAAGACCAACACAAAGTGGCACACACTTGTGAAGTGGAAAGAAAATTATACAAGTTCAATTTTTTTTTTACAAGGAACACACAAAATTAGAAGCATGCTCCATTGTATTTGTCACCTGTGCGGGGGAAAACTATCAAATTCAGCACATGACGTAGTACCATGATCCTCTCCTGTACGAACAGATAAAGAAACGCTGTCAGACAAATCCTCTGCGTATTTTCATTATTGCGCATGTGTAATGTTGCAGGCTGGGTAAAGCTTGCATTCTGAAATGCTGTTCTGATCTTTATGTTTTGGTTGTATTAAAGTGGGTTTCTGCAGTAACTCGGGATGTGGTATAACTTCACCTCCAGTCACATTGTTTCCCTGGACCACGGCTTGCCAGAATCACTCTGTGACTCACTTGTGTCCCTCAAAATGCACACAGTGCATCTCATCTTTGTGTTCCATGCTCCTGTGTCAGGGAAAAATGTTCTGACTGTCAATCGGGCGCTGCGCTTCCCAAAGTCACACAAAAACATTTTTACTGATTTTGGAACTTGGTGCACACAAAAGGCACACCAGATCATTAGGTACATGGTCAAAAAGTTTAGGTTTTTAAGTGTGATTTATGGTGCGAAAGATATAGATACTATATGGTTATTGTCAGGGTTGTCGTGAGGACACAAAATTCAAACGTCAATTTAAACAGAAGTATCTCTGATTTATTCCAGTCAGACAATAGAAGCAGCACATGAACTAATGCTGCAACCAAAACCACGCGATAACAAATGCAAGGGAGACGAGGACTTATAAACAGAAGGAGAAGATGAGACAAGTATCAACAGGTGTGTCACATTAGGGAGGGAGAGAACAAAGCAGGGAGAGTCAAGAGACCTGAAACCAGAAGACATGTGAGAACACAGGAAGCAGGAACAAACAACAAAATAAAGCAGGAAATGCACAACAAACAAAAACAACCATTCCGTCCCGGGTCCAAATTATTGAAGTTAGATTGAATGTCATAAAAACTTGAGCTGTTAGTACCTTTATTTGAAGAACATTTTTCTTACAGCGTGATGGAAATGACCCTTTCCTCTGATTGTTGCACTAAAATTACCAAAATTATTCAATGCTTGTAAAATTTCAGTACTATGATAAAATCATTCTGTATTTTATGGAAAAATTAAACATCCACATATCTCTGAAAATATGTTTTTTTTCTAAGGTTTTTTTCTGACAACATTTTACTGTAGATGGTGAATGACCCATATAGATTAAAAATAGGTTAAACCTGAGGTTCAAGTTGTTGTAAAAATTTGAAATGCAGTAATTTAAAAAAAATGGTTCCCATAATCTCAAAATACTGGGCTAGACTAAAACTGGAGTGTATTGGAGGTGTTATTTTCTTAATGTCTACAGGTTTCATTGTATGCTGGTGGTTGTGGTATGTGTGTTGTAAAAAGACTGAATAAAACAGACGATAGACTGAAACTTGACACTGTACATGTTGCACACTACATGGTGTCAGAAATGAAGAAAAAAATAGCGGACAAAAGGAAGAAAAATGGAACAGATGAATCCACCGACGTCACTAAGTCTGGAAAGAAATCTTGTGGAAAATTGGAGAGAGATTTGAACTTTTCCTTGTCACCAGCAGAATTGGTGAAAAGTGCGATGTGGTTAAAAGAGAGAATCTCACAGAATCGCTGACCTGGGATCGAGTGATGTGTGGAAAAATGGATGATCAAGTTAGAAGACTACTACAACGAGAACCTGACCTCACGCTACAAAAAGCAAAAGACATTTGGAGAGCCAGTGAGTTAAGTCGGAGTCAGCTAAAAAGTCTCCACAAGGAGGTTGATATTTCTGTTGATAAAGTCACCAAACAAAAACACAGTGAGGGAAAAAAAGATGACGATTTCAAGTCACTGAGCATAAAGATGGGAAATCTAGGAGACTGCACAAGATGCAGCTTCAAGCATGAGCCAAGAAAATGTCCAGCCTAAGAGTGCAAAGTTTGCCACAGAAAAAAATCATTATGCAAAAATGTGCACTACACAAAGACAACCAGAAAACCACAAAGTGCAACAGAGAAACAAGGCTGAGGCAGGTGATCTAGAATTCTTTATTTGCTCCATTCAAGCAAAAAATCATGACCACCCAGTCTTGCAGAATAATGCTGTGGGAACAAAGAAAGAGAAGTGGGAGGAAAGCCTGATCGTCAACAAGAAAGTTTTGAAAGCCAGGCTGGATAGAGGAGCTGACTGTAATGTCACTTCCATGGGCGACCTCAGAAAGCTGAGATTGGAAAAAAAAAGCTGAGCAGATCTTACTCCAAGCTTGTTGCTTATTCAGGTCAACAAATTCAAACTAAAGGAAAAATTCTGTTGACATGTCAGTCCAAAGATAAAAACTATGAGTTTGAAGTCATCAAGAACAAGGCACCTGCCATTCTGTGGGGAGAGTCATGTGAGGAAATGGGTCCATGAGGGGGAAAATGTGAGGATTAGACAAGGCAACAAGTGGGAACCAGCCATGTGATAAATAAACACAATCTGCCAAGATTCTACATAGTCAAAACCCCAAGTGGACAAGTATACTGGAGGAACTGCAGATATTTGCTTCAAACTAAAGAGACTTCATTTCCAGGGACATCCCATGAAACTTTGTCAGAGAACACTTGTGAGGTGGACCAGTGACAGTTTCAAGTGTGGAACCATCTCACTCGGCTCCAGATAGTTGCACTGGTCCACAGAGTCAATAACTAAAGACGGGCAACACTGTATGTCAACAGCCCTGTAAAGAAAACAGGCTGTGGTCGGCCAGTGAGAATGCCGCAGCTTCATCAAGTTTAAATGTTACTGGTATTTTATTTATTTACTTTGGGTTTAGTGAATTGAATTTAGTCTGTTTAGTAATACCGGTTGGCATTTGGTTAGTTGATCAAGGCTATTCAGGACCATGGTAGATTCCAGTGTCTGTTCGAGTAAAGATAGTATGTCACCTGTTTTTGTGACAGTTGCCAACATTCTCCCGTAAAAGAAAAAAAAAAAGCTGAAAAACTGTCCACAGGTGTCGCTGTATGCTGGTGGTTGTGATATGTGTGTTGTAAAAAGATTGAATGAAACAGATGGTAGACTGAAAAATGGACTCCGTACGTGTCGCACATTACAAAAACTTTTATGGGCTTCACTGAGCCAAAACCAAAAGGCAGCTCCACAGCATCCAGAGACTTGAAGTACTCGAGGTGGACTTGATCCACTCCCAGTGCCTCATCACCAAGGTTCTCATTGACTTCAGCCTCAGGTGATGGACAGCTCCACCCCAAAGTCCTCAGCCTCTACTTCTTCAACCTCCCTCTGTCCTTCAGCATTTATTAAAGTCACAACCCTTTTAGCAAGGGTGGAGTTGTAAACCAAAGGGAAGTTGAACACTGCATGTTTTAGGCTTCAGATGTAAAAATTCAAAGAAATTGACACGTTTCAATCATTTGATATTTTCCCTTTTTCATGATATTTTTGTTTTTTCACAAGTTACTCAAGTTATAAACTGACCAAGCAGATACCTTAGTAAAAGCATGTGCTGCCCACTGTCCCCTACCTCAAACACTTGATTGACAAATTCTTCCAAGCCGCTTTCAGTGGAAGGGGTGTGGACTTCCAGCAGGCTTACTCATGATTGGCTACAGTAGTTGTCCTAGAAAGGTTGACTCAGACCAATAACGGTTGTCTGACTCCAAATTGCTGTGCCTGTATCACGGAAAAATGGCAATTGGCTTCTTTTCGCTGGATTCGAGGTAAGGCATTTTATATTGATGATGTCACATTTGCTGTGTCCAGTTCTCTATATACAGTCAATAGTTTGTGCACTCAATGCACTAACCCCCAAACTGGCTCCAGTTGATCCATGGAAAAACCTCACTTATCTCAGTCCAGAAAATCCCAGTGCTAGGAACAGCAAATATACTGTTTAGGACCTTCAAGCTCCGGACTCTGGTAGAGGCCCAAAACTTGGGCCAGAAACCACCCTCATTGAATGAGAAGACTCTTTACACCTGGTTTCCTACAACATTCTGAGAATCTAAATAAACTGACGGAGCAGAACTCAAAGAATCAGAGTAAGCTAAATACAATAAAGAAGAAAGACACACACTCACAGGTGGGACAAGTTTAACCTTCTCTTCACATAAAGCAGAGTAGGGTGGAAATCAATTACCCTCTCAAAAGATGAATGGCTCTGCCAGCTCAGCCTGAAGAAGAGCTCATTCAAGCTTCTCTGGCAAGAGAAAGGGTCCGATTTAACCACTATCTACTTAATTCAATGCAGTGTTTGAAAAACAACAGCAAGAAAACAATCACAAATTGGAATCTTTTTCAATCAGCTTGCCTTCCTTTAAAGCACTTTTAAAGCCATAATGCCTGATGACTTTCTTCATGAGGTAAGCCATTAAATGGGGCATAAATGGATGAGTCAATCTGGGGAGGGAGGTGGAGGAGCGGCGTAGGCAGAGGTCGTAAAGATGATGGCAAGTTCTTTATGAAGTTTGTGTCTGCTCGGTCCTAATGTCCAGCTGCTAATGGAGATAACAGAGATGTCCTGCTGAGAGACGCCTCAGCAGGAGAGGATGGGGGGCCACAAGTACTGTCATACACAAAGAAATGCTCTGCATTGCAGAAAAAGAATCTTGGCCTTTTTTTTTTGTTTTTTTTTTTGTTTTTTTTGGTGGTGGTGGTGGTGGGGGGGGGGGGGGTGGCTGCTTCATCAAGAATTCTCATCTAAAGCAGATGGGAATGAAAAGACTTGAAATGAAGGCATTTTCTGCATTTACTGATCAGGAAAGTTTGGACAAAAACAAAAGAGTAGAAGTGACAGAAAGGGGGGAGGGGTTGCAGTGAAGAGAAAAACAGAGACGAGCAATGACATTAAATCTGGGACTGAAAACAGATGATTTCCCATTTAACACTTCATTGCATTCACAGTTATCCTAAGTCGCGACTGCTGCTGTGATGGCACCCCTGCCTTCCCTTTCAAGACCCCCACCCGCCAACACACACACAACAGCATGTTCACACATCGCTCAACGCACTTCCCATTGTTCCCCCTGCATACCATTCAATATGCCCACAGCAGAGGCTTCCAGGCAATTTCAGTCAGACTGTTGGATAGCAGCTGGGTGGGAGGAGGGAATGGCAATTGAAGGTGGGGGTGGACAGTGTCCAAAAAACAACAATCTGCCCTTCCACTCCTCTCTCTGCTGGTGGAGTAATGGACCTCAATGTGCTCAATAGGAAGCATTGTGAACAGATGTTTTTTGAGGGGGTACAAAGTAGAGTCAATTTTCAGCTTCAGGGCAGAACACAAACAGCAGTGCACATAGGTTGGGGCATTCTGCACCTCCCTTCCCCCCTTGTCTTTGAGTTCTTGGGATCTTGAGATCTGTTCATAATGTTGGATTCTGCCGTTTAAAACCTCCAAAAGATCCCTCATCTATTTTTATGCTGTTTATGAAAACAGACTGTCCTGAAGGTTTTGCTTGCCTGTTTTGCTTTGACTTTCATCACTGATATTCTGTGATTGCTGCTAAATTGATATCAGAGAACAGCCAGTTTATACCAGACTGTGAATCAAACAACATTTTCAAAACAATCTTTTACTTACATCTTATCAGTTCTGTTCTCAGATTCTGATAATTTTGCTCATGGCTTCTGACAAGAGTCCTCTCAATAATATTGTTGCTTAAAATATCAACATTCATGGTTTTTTAGCCTCTGGAGTTCTGTTGCATTGCAAAGCAAATTTTCAACAGGCCGTCCAGCAAAAGAGCCTTGACTAGCATTCTCTTCGTTTGTGTAAGATTTCAAAAATGACCCAAGATAAGGCGCGCACAGGATAAGAAGAAAGTTTATTTAAAAGTTCAGAGTTCCTCTTGTTGGGTCCAGGTGTTCTCAAGCCTTTGTGCTTGAGTGGTGAGGAGCGGCATAGCAGCCTGCGTGCATGAGTGGCGAGGAGGCACGTGCAGAAACCTCTTCGCGCGAGCGGTAAGGAGCCGGGTGCAGTAGCCTCCGTGGCGAAAAGCTGGCAGAAACAAGGAAGGCAGAATTACTTGAGCAAGATTATGAATAAACAAGAGCCTCTGGAAAACGAACTGGCAGAGACTAAGCAAATACACCAACCTAATGTACCTCGGGAAGGGGAGTGGGGACAGGATAACCAGGGACGAATCCTGGCAGTGCCCCTCACCTAAAGCCATCATCCAACGGACCACCAGGCTGCCCACGATGGTCCTGATTAAAACTACTTTATCAAGGCAAAGTCCATTATGAATCTAGAGGGGACCCAAGACTGCTCCTCTGGCCCGGAACCCTTCAAGTTGACAATAAACAGGTAGCCTTTCCCCCAGCGGCGTGACTTGAGAAAAGCCTTGACGATGTAGGCAGGGGCCTATCGATGCTCGTCTAATCTCAGCCTCAGATTGTGGTTTCCATTCAAAACATCTCTTGGATGATGTGAGAGCATGAAATGGGGTGGCTGTCTGGCAACAGCCCCTAATGAAACAATGGGAGGAATTTGCAAACCCAAGGAAACGTTGGTGGTGTCTGCGGGTTTCTGGGACTGGCCAGTCCAAAACTACCTGAACCTTGGCCTTGGTCCATTTAAAGCTGGCTCTCTTCTATGTTCAAACCCAAAAATGACACATTTTTCTGCTTTGACAAACAAGCTGTTCTGGAGAAACTGCGGCAAAACACGTCAGACGTGTTGAAAGTGGTCCGCCTTGGCCATAATATTATACAGATAAAAAAAAGACAAAATCAGTAATCGTGTTCCCCAACATCTCATTCACCTTGTTCTGAAAAACGGCTGGTGCATTAGTTAGTCCAAAAGACATAACCTGATGTTCGTAGTGGCCACTAGGAGTGTTGAACGTTTTCTCCCATTCATCATCCTTTTTTATTCTAATGAGCTGATAAGCATTGTGTAGGTCCTGTTTGGTAAAAATGGAGGCAACCTGGAGTCGTGTTCATTAGAGGAAGAGGGTTGCAGTCGAGACAAGTTTCAGGACAACCAGTTCCCCAGGTCAAAATCCTGCCGGATGACCAGTCAATATGGGGATTGTGCTTTCTCACAAGAGTCCAAAAATGACAGAGGGAGCAGGAATATCAATAGCATGCAAACACATCTATTTGTAGTGATTATTGATCTGAACCTTGATGAGTTATGTAACTACAATTGACTATGAGCTATGAGCTACGATTGATCAGGAGGTTATCGATGACTTGTACATTTAGGGGTTCAGTTAAGGGCTAAAACTTGATGTCCATCTTAGAAGCCAATCTGCAATCTATATAGCTGCTCATTTCGTTCATCAATCTGGTCAGAAAAAGCCACGCCTCGACTGCTGATCTTTTTGTAGTTTATTTTCATAAACCAAACAAATCACCGTGAAAAACTGGCGAAAGAAAGACAAATTACACTCTTTAGAATATACATTTACATAAAGATTTACAATTTCACAAAACAATAAAATAATATAACCGTGTGCCTTTTGATCCACTTTTAATGAGTTGCTTTTCTATTTTCAGTCTTTGCGTTGCGCTTCTTTCGTCTGCTTCCAGCTTTTTCTCCACTTTCTTTTCTTGTAACGCTATTGCTGTTCCACGAGGCTCATTATCCCAACACATGAACAGCGCATGCACAGTCCTATTTTCGTTCACCACAAAGGGTCAGCAAAGAGACAAAATTGAATGTAAAACAAATTTACAAAAAGAAAAAAATACAAATAAAATATTACAAACTACAAAACAGTTTGAGACAATTACAATCTATGATATAACAAGTCAGAACCTGAATCAACTAATGCCTTTATCTCGACAGGACCTGATCTCATGTGAAACACAGCAGAAGTGCATGTGGCTGACTCTTGAGGAGGTTATCTGGTTTCAGCTCAAACATGTTCTCCTCACTGATGTTGAGCTTGCTCTTTTATCGGACAGGTGGCCACTGGATGTCCTGGAGCTCCACATTAGAAGCACAAACGCATCCTGGACCTACACTCTTGCTCCTCAGGCATGATCCTTGTGCAGCCCAGCTGCATGGGCTCAGACGCCCCCAGATCATCTTCTCTGCTAGCGACCGAGACAACATCTGTATTGGAAAAAGGCTGAGAGACGTGAGATGTAGGTGGCCATCTCAAACCTCTCTCTTAGTCTCTTCCTCATTCTTTGGTTGACGTAGGCGGCCAGTTCCACCAGGTCGTTGATAGATGTGGGGAGGTCTCGGGCTGCCTTTGAGGGGGTTGGTGAGTCCTTGGAAGAAAACATTATACAGCGCCCTCTCGTCCCAGTTTCAATCAGCAGAGAGTGTATGGAAGGCCATGGCATAATCGTCAAATGATTTGTTGCACGTGTCTGAGAGCGGCAGCAAACCGCTTGAAAAAGGAAAAGTTGTGGCACTGGGGCTCCCATTTGGCAGTTCCCCATTTTCCAGCTGAGAGCAGCGACACAGCGAAAGAAGGAAACATAGATGGGTGTAAGACAAAATCTCGCACTGGGCAATGGATGTCCTACAGTGCTCTGGATCATCGTGAGACACCACCCCATATGCTTTCATGAGGTGGAAAAGACCCTCAAAAGACCCTCTAATTACGTGTGGAGGAAGTGGATGTTGTGTGATGAAATGCAGCTATGACTTTAAAGAAATTCTGCTAAAAAGCTGTGCTGACAGTGAAAAGAAATTCCTTTTCTGAAAGTCACCCACATTTACACTTTCTGAATAAGTTACAGGTTTCAAGCTCTGCAAATAGAAAAGGTACACTAGTTTGTTTTAGCAAATACATGTATTGTAGTCTAAATTAAATTCAGTAACAAGTAAAAGAAGTGTGATTTCCATCTTCCTTATGATTCAAAGGTTAAAGTTAATTTTCTTGAATGCTCCTTTCCCCCCTGAAAGACACTGTGTCATAAAAACACAAGTCGTGTATTGCAATGGGAGTGACAGATGTATTTAGATTCGGGATTGGTGTTGTTAACTCTGGCATCTGGTTTACCTCATTTAAGACTTTTTGCAACGAGTTTTATTGAGTTTCTTTCAGTTAATTTTAAAAAAAAAGTGCCAATATACAACTAAAGTCAGCTCAGAGTGCTTCTCATAAAAGCAAAAAAAAAAAGCATACCCTACTCCCATTGTGTAAATCCTATTTACTCCAAAGAGTTCATACAGGCTGTAGATTATTTAGCTCTCACCTCGCAGCAAGAAGAAAATTCCAAATCCTGGCTGAGTCCAATTATGTGTTGAGTTTGAATGTATGTTTTCTCCATGGGGTCCTGACCACAGTTCGAGGACTTACTTCAGTTTGATGATGATCAAATTCTCTCTAACCGTGCATGTAATTTTGTGACCCTGCATTAAACTAGTGCCAACACAGCCTTTACCCTTGTAAAGGTGGTGGGATTCAGCAAGTTCAGAAAATGAATGCAAGGATGAATAGTTTATGACATGTCTATAGGGTGTGGTAGAACAGGAAATCGGCAGCAAAGTCGGCTTTGATCGACTGCTAACTGGCAACTGACCGTAGTGACAATTAAAATTTTTCAAAAAAGTCAGTAGAATCAGAATAGCCAATTTTCCTTTTTCTCTGTTTTCTTGCATGTGGCAGGAGGTGTTCGTTTTAGCTTCATCGACACAGACTCAAATGTGGTGTATTTGTTTTATTCTATTGAATTGCTGTAAATAATCTAAGTTGTTTTTTGCTCATGACATCACACTGTTTGTGTCAATATCATGTCTTTAGATTAATGATCTACATTTTCATATCTTTAAGTTAATGCGAAAAAAAAGTGTAAACTCTCCATCAGTGCCTGAATGTTGCCATTGCTGGGGCGTCTTTTTTTCCTGATGTTGTGCAGACTTTGTTTAATCAATTTTTTGTGAGTCGATATAGATGCCTACAAACTTATGATGTAATTTTGGCAGTAATCTAACAGGACAAATTTGTTGGGCTGTCAACGTTAATGTGTAAAGGCATGCGATTATTAAAAAAAAAACGAATGTGTTAATATTCATTAAGCAGATGAATTACACATCTGAAGACCATCCTCCACAACCTCCGCATCGAACGGTTTAGGCTTCCATGGCAAGTGTCAATTTCTGAAAAAACACACTTCGTTGGGCACAATCCCACTTATATCATGGTCACTTACAAAGAAAATTAATATTCAATCAATTTTTAGTACTTTATTCTTGTTATTTTTGTGGTTTGTATCGCTTTATCACTATTTGATTGGTGGTGCAGTCTGTCATGGTAAAACAACAAAGCGTTGCTGACCTCAACTGCAGCGGCAAAGCAAAGAGATATATCTTCTGATCATCACCGTAGGTACAAAAAAGCCAACACATGTTAAGCATTTCATTTTGTCCCACATACTATTTGTGCAAAGGTGAGCTGACACCTGTGTTCAGGTGAGTAATTATATTTTGCTCAGGTAGCTAATTGAATGTAAAAAAAAAGGAAAAGAAAGAAAAAGCAGGAAGAGTTCTTAATGAGTATCGGTCCAGTACTAGACCACACAGGTACCCTAACCTTAACCTGGTACCCCAACCATAACCGGCTCTGAACACAGTACTGGTTCCGGTTCCAGACGGTACAGTTGCTAGGTGCATCCAGGCACGGTTTGGTCCATGTTTGGTACTGCGTCCGACTAAACAACTGGACCCCTGATTTAATTGGAACAGCCGGCATGTTAAAAAACATACAGCCGCGCATCAAAAAACAGCAAGTTGGGGACACCCGAAGCATCAAAGAGGTACGCAGACGGGTCCTCTCACCAAGGGGCTCTAAATGCATACGGTGCAGTTAAAAGGGCACTGAAAGGGCATCTCCTGCTTGCTGGCAGTGATGTCCAACCCGCGGCTCTTACACTCTACTGCATGTAGAGATGACTGCACTAGGCCACACACAGAGAGAGAGAGGAACCAGGAGGGAGTCAGTCCCAGTGGCAAGCCCTGGCGCTCGCCCCCAAATGCTGCCCCTGTGAGAACTGTGGTCAGGCACTGGCGTGACCAAGGCAACTCCGCTAGCCAAGGCCCCCAGCAATAGCCTCAGTGGAGACAGCAACCACCCAAACCTCCAACGTCCCATACCGATAGTAGACCCCCCCACTTCAAACAACCTATTCCCCTATGCAAAACAAGCAAAGACAAGCAAAAAGACCACCCCCCAAGCCAAACCAGACCACCACACTTTTGCGCCATCCACACACCCCCAAGCCCGAGAGACCATGCGGTCCCATCCAGGTGCCAAACCAGACCCTCCTGATGTACATAATATGTGCACAATTCCGTCTTCATGCATATTTTTTTCTTTTTGACAGATTTCTTACTCCATAAGCCTCTGACAAGAAAGTCACAGTTTCGTTTGTCCCTGGACAAGACTATTCTCCTTGTGGTCACTGCCTTCTGTGGCAGTGGAGTGCGTGAATGTGTGTTTGCATGGGTGATTGGGACCTTTGACAAGATTGGGACTTGATCAAGATATAAAAGCATTATAAAATAAAACCCCCATTTGCCAAATTACCCCATACTTTTGTGGTTCTTGGAATTAGGAACAAAGAACCCAATTTAACAACATTAAATTAGGTTATGTTTAAAATCTCTGAATGCATGATGAGATTTTTCCATGAAAGTTTTCTTAACATGCACTTTTGATTGTATTCCTTTTCTTGGTTTTGCCCATGTTCACAGAAACATGGTGCCCTGCTGGAATGTGGTCTGAGCTTTGACATCTGTTTTCATTGCAGTTAGTAATGATCTGTTTTCGATGACCTGACTTCAATCCCAAAAGCTGCTTTCTAAGTGGATTTTGTCAGGAGTTCTGATACAGTGCCTTGTTTAGTGTGTTAATGGCTGGAGGCAATCATGGAGGCCACTGTCAGTCTGCCACTGTCTCTGTCAGTCTCATTGGAAGCCAGCAGTCATCTTCAGGACTCATTTCCTGGCATCATTTTAGGGCATGTACGCTGATGGGATGTGTAGAGGCACATATTGTCATTACAAAAGTCAGCCACAGTAATGATTTTTTTCACACAGTCAATTTCCTCTCCTATTGAAGCACATTATTGTGACATAATTCCACACAGTAAATGGTAAGGCATTGTCTGACTCTTTTTCTCTCATGTAGATGGTGTTCACTCTTTCCACATCACTTTATCCTCTCATTGCAAAGGCGTTTTAATTTGATCATGCTGTATGCAGACAAGGCGCCACTGACAGAGCAACAGCTGAAGTAATTGCCATGGGAAGGATTTCAGAAAGAAAGCACTTGATTTATATAAAGTGAGGACCCATCTAAAGCTGTCGCCTCAAGCACTGTTGCAGAAATAAACAAGAGCCGAGAGGCAGTCCGTTGTGTAATGATTCACTCTTTTATTTCTTAAAAGTTTTTATCTTTGCTTTTCAGCTCACATTATAAAAGGACTTGAGCTAAACGTGTCTCTTTAGAACCCATACTGTATGTAGGTTATGTTTTTGTATGAAGCTGCAAGTAACTGTTGTATTAGAAGATCACTTTCTGTCACTAAAATTCAATAATGCCTGAGAGCCAGCACCAATAATAGTGTAAAATCTGGAAAATTATTAATTTTTACTTAACTATAACATAAAAGCAACAACACAAGGGAGATTGGTTTTTCATTTGTGGTCTATTATTCATGCATCAGCATGAATACCTCGTCTTCCTTCTGGGCCCAGATCATCACACAAATCCTTGAAAGACTGAAATCAAGTGAAATGGTTTCTTTTTCAGTCTTAAATTTAGCAAATGCCTTAATCCAAAGCAACATTTTCAGTTTTTCCAACCCGAAGCTGGCCCTCAGAAAGCCATCCGACAAGTATCTGGCAGGCGATTCATAGACACCTGAAACAGATTCTGGGCTCTAACTTGGTTCTGGCCGCCCACTGTTCTTTAAGGTGAAATCTATAGAGCCTCTTCCAAATCTGAAGTTACCTATCAGAAAGACTCACCCCATCCTTAACCCTTGATTCAAAATGGTTTTACTTAAACATCTATACTTGTGAGGTCCAGAGTAATGTCCGTACTGCTGCACACACTCCAAGCATTTCGAAAGCAAGCATAGAAATAGACTTAGTTCAGACAAGATGCCATTAGCAAAACTCCTACAGGGTCAAGTTTCCTTGACTTTCATTCTCTGAGTATAACATTTAAAGCTGCAATAAATGAATCATGTTGCATTAAAATAAAAAAAATCTACTATTTACATTCCTGACAGAAATCTTTATTTTATGGCATAAACTAATGTTCATTTGAACTGTCCTTTTAAAGTTTTTTTTTTCTCTTTGGTTTTTTTTTTAATGAACAAATATTTATGTTTTAGATCATTAATTTCTTCTTAGTCTACATCCTGCCACTCAGGTCTGTTCATTGTTTCTGCTCTGCATGGTGTTCAGATGTATTCATGCAAAGTTTCGGGCCCTGTATTTGCCTCTGAACCTCCAAGGCAGTGTGCTGACAGATCATCTGGAATTAGGAGTGAAAGCTGAAGGGAAATGAGAGGGGAACATCAGGGCCAAGTTTAGCTGATGAGAGGCTGGTAGCAGCAGAGCGGCTCCTAGTTCTATGGCCTGACATTTTAGTATGACTAGTCCAAAAAGAAGGACTAAAATGACCGTAACTGAAATAACATAACCATGCCAAGCTGCATTCTCAATCGAGCGGCTGCAGTGTTAATCCTGCCACACAAATGAAGCTAATGGAGAGAAAAAGTGAAATGTCAGACCTTTAATGATGTTGCTCCTGATGATGAAAAACCTTTTACCTTCCAGGTATATCACAAGGTCTCAAAAAAAAAACAACAAAAGCGTGAGTGTGTGTGAGATACAGAACACCAGGGGGACACAGTCGAATGCCTTTTCCATATCCACAAAACACATATGGACAAGATGAGTGAACTCCCACGAAACCCTCCAGCACTCTAGAGAGGGTGTAGAGCTTGTCCACAGTTTGAGGCCAGGTTGGAAACTGCATTGTTGTTCTTGGATCTGAGGTTCAACTATAGGATGGAGTCTCCTCTCGAGTACCCTGGCATAAACTTTCCCAGGGAGGCTGAGGAGTGTGATTCCCCGTACTTGGAACACACCCTCCGGTCCCCCTTCTTGAAAAGGGGAACCACCCTCCCTGTCTACCAGTCCAGTGGTACAGTTCCCGACTGCCACGCAATTCTCCAAAGACTCGGCCAAAGACAGGCCAAGAGACTCCCACAGCATCCAGAGACTTGAGGTACTCAGGACGTACCTCATCCACTCCCAGGGCCTTGCCACCAAGGACCTGTTGACTACCTCGGTGACTTCAGCTTGAGGGATGAACAGCCTCACCCCAAGGTCCTCAGCCTCTGCTTCCTTAAGAGAAGGTGTGTCAGCGGGATTGAGGAGATCCTTGAAGTATTCCTTTCCCCACCTGAGAATGTTCCCAGTCAAAATCAGCAGCTCCCCACCTGCACCCAAAATGGTTCTTGCAGAAAACTGCTTTCCCCTCCTGAGGCACTGGATGGTTTGCCAGACCCTCTTTGAGGCCAACCGATCCTTCTTCATGGCCTCCCCGATCTCTTCCCAGGACTGAGTTTTTTGCCTCCACAACAGCCCAGGCCACAGCTCGCTTAGACTTCTGATACCTGTCAGCTCCCTCTGGAGTCCCACAAGCCAGCCAGACCTGATGGGACTCCTTCAGCTTGATGGCATCCCTTACCTTTGGTGTCCACCACTGGGTTTGGGGTTGCCACCACAACAGGCACCAGAGACCTTGCGACCACAGCTCCGAACAGCAGCAGAGACAATGGAGATGGAGAACACGGTCCATTCAGACTCAATGTCACCAGCCTCCTCTGGTACCTGTTTGAAGCTCTCCCAGATGTGGGACTTAAAGACTTCCCTGACGGAGAGCTCAGCCAGATGTTCCCAGCAGACCCTGAAAGCACGTTTGAATCTGCCAAGTCATTCCAGCCTCCTTTCCCACCAATGAATCCAACTCACCACCAGGTAGTGATCAGTGGACAGCTCTGCCCCTCTCTCTACCTGAGTGTCCAAGACACATGGTAAAATGGCATATACTTATATAGCGCTTTTCTACCTTCATTGAAGGCGCAAAGCACTTTACAGTCACAGACCCACTCACCCATTCACACACACATTCACACACTGATGGTGGCTCCACTGCCGAACACTGGCGCCAACCTTCCACATGGCTGAAGGTCGCCTGAAACAACTATAAAGTCGATCATAGATCTCCTGTCGAGGGTGTCCTGATGCCACGTGTACTGATAGACACCCTTGTGCTCAACCATGGTGTTTGCTATGGACAGACTATGATGAGCACAGAAGTCCAACAACAAAACACTGCTAGGGTTCAGATCAGAAGAGTGGCTCTTACCAATCACACCCCTCCAGGTCGTCGTTCTCCCTGTCGTTGTCCACATGGGCATTGAAATCCCCCAGGAGGATTGTGAGGGATCGAGCGGCCAAAGAGGACAACAGAAGAGATATCAAAAATGATATCTCATTATCTCTTTTTTTTGCATTGACAGTTACTTCCCTAACAACTTCTCTCTTCAGTGTACGCTTTATGTCACTGGGCAGAAAGTGAGCTGCGTATTCTTGCTGGGCTGAATCCGTTATGTGCAGCCAAGAGAGAAGTCCAGCACTGTGGGGGATCGAGCGGCCAAAGAGGACAACAGAAGAGTTATCAAAAATGAAAGTTTTAATTTTTCTCCAAAAAATATGTTATTTACAAATTGGGCCCATAATAGAGGTCAAAAGAACAGCATTAACTGAGGTAACAAACTGAACTTTAACTTAACCAACTGAACAGACCAAGTAACAGAAACAAACTGACCAAAGACACAACAGGGGAACATATATAGTGGGTGATCAGACCACGAGACAAACATGAGGGGGGTAACTAACAACATTTAACAAAATACTACAGACAAAACTAAACACAAAACTTGGTTTTCTTCAGTGAAAGAACAAAACAGAAGTACAAAGTTAGAACAAATAAATAGCAATAAACTGAAAGAAAGTAAATCACCGTTAAAGGAGTCCATGATTTCTCCCCCTTGGAGGCTTCTGAGATGGCGCCTGCCCAATTCCCTGGCTCAAACATTTAAGATCTGAGGTGGCTTCATTTCCCCCTTTGGCCAGGTCTCACAGCACAGCTCCAGGAGCAGAACCTCAACCACACCTGTAGCAACCAGCACACCCTCTGCACTGGAAGCTCAAAACAGGTGAAATTAACAAACCAAGATAAATAAACCAAACAAAATAGATGTTACAAATAAGCAAAAAATAAATGTATATTTTAACTCAAACCAATGTGTGCTCATTTATGAGTGTAACTGCAAATGTAAAATATGTGGGGAAAAAAATATAAAATGTGTTGTGCAGAGGGGTTACCACCATTTTGTTGTGGGTGTGGCAGGGTATGCTGCCATCACAAGGATGATAGAGTCCCTTCCCAGTACCTCTTCAAGAGACACCAAGAAAGTCAGGTACTCTGAACAGCTGTTTGGCCCGTAAGCCGAAACCACAGTCAGAGACCTGTCCCCCACCCGAAGGCGGAGGGATGAGGAAGCCCAGCTTGCCATCTCTCACCATGTCCAACTCCAGAATGGTAGATAGCCCAACCCGTCTTGAAGGACTGAGTTTCAGAGCCAAGACTGTGCGTAGAGGTGAGCCCAATTATATCTAGCTGGTTCCTCTCGACCTCCTGCACAAGCTCAGGCTCCTCCTCTCCCAGAGAGGTGATGTAACATGTCCCAAAAACCAAATTCCTTGACCGGGGATTATTCCGCCAAGGTACTCCCCCTCGACTGCCACCCAATCGACATTGCACCCATGTCAATCCTTTGGACTTTACCCAACCGGGGCCCGCGAGAGGCGCCCTGGCAACCAGGTGTTTGCCTGTGAGCCCCTACCCCAGGCCTTGCTCCAGGGTGGGGCCCCAGTAACGCCAATCCAGGCGGCGTAACAAGATCTATGTTTGTTCTTCTCCTAAAGGGGGCTGTGAAAAGAAACATTCATAACACACACACACACACACACACACATACACACACACACACACACACACATACCGTGGGTGGTACCTCAGCCTACCTATACCACAGGCCTGGGAGCTTGAGGGTCCTATGCAGTATCTTAGCTGTTACTAGTGCTGCCCTTTACTGATCTGAGATGTCTGAAGTCTTTCCAGGGTTCTGCTGTAGCCACTCCTCCAGTTTGGGAGTGCTCCAATTACCACGGGCACCACTGTCACCTTCACCTTCCAAGCTTTCTCCAGTTCTTCTCTGAGTCCCTGGTATTTCTCCATTTTAACATGTTCCTTCTTCTTGATGTTGCCACCGCTTGGTACTATTACATCCACCACAACAGTTTTGCTCAGTGCTTCATCTCCACTAAAATGTCTGGTTGGTTCCCCATTACCATCCTGTCAGTATGTATCTGGAAGCCCTACAGGATCTTTGCTCTCTCATTCTCTACCACTTACGGAATTGTTTCCCATTTTGACTTTTGGGTTTCCAGTCCTTATTCTGCACATAGGTTTCTGTACACTTTTCCATCCACTTGGTCATGGTGCTCCATGTATGCTTTTCTGGCGAGCATCTTACACCCTCCAGTAATGTGCTGGATTGTTTCAGGTGCCTCTCTACACAGCCTACACCAGGGGTAGCTAATTAAAATTTCAAATGGATCCACTTTTGAACATGTTTTTCATATTAAATTCCAATCAGTATAATTTGGTTTCATTTTAGTAATCTATTTTTTGTTAACATTAAAACACATTTATAACAGCAAACCAAGACAACTTCAGGCCTGCATTACAGAAAACATTACAGAAAACAAAATGTTTTCAAAAATAAATGATAAAAACTAAAAGGTTCTTTGTCCTAAAAAAAGGGCAAAGTTTCAAGTTTTTACTTTCTCTTTCACATTTTCTTTCTTGCTGTCTTAGAAGTCAAAACAATACATTAAAAAAACCCAATGCCACATGTTGTATCTGATCACGTTTATGAATTATTTTTGACACCTGTAGGAACCAGTAAGCAAAAAACATGTAAACGAGAAACAACTATGGAAAAAAGAAAAAAAAAACATGAACTAAAAAGCTTTTACAAATAGGCTGCAATATTGAACCATTGTAAATTACATGTCTCAATCAGGGGGACTCTACCAGAAATATACAACATATGCATATGATTACAAAATATGAATATGAAAATTACCCTTTTTTTGCTTTGTTTTGGTGGAAGTTGTTTGATTTGTGCTAAGCATAACTCACAGGGAGTAATGTGTCCTAAAAGAGGAGAATTTCCCAAAGCAGTCTACCCTTTCCAAAATATTTTTATGGATTTCATTTAACAATATAAATCAGAGGTTAAACAAATTTTGTTGACACTTTTTCTAAATGGACAGATTTTTTTTTTCCAGTCTTATTGTTTAAATTGAGGAGGCTAATTGATATACTGAGCATTTCCGCTCTCACATCCCACTGTTTATTAAGTGGTTACCTAAAATGCATGATATTTTACAGACACATTAGCATTTATTGAAAATTGTATTTTAATATTACAAATGAAGTTAAGTTCACATAGTCTTTTCATTTGTTCTAAAATAAAAGTTTTTCATGTGCATAGATTTTTGTTTGTCGTTTCACACAGAAATTATTAATAAGCATACCAGATCAATAAACAGTATTGATAAGAGGAGTAGTACAGCTAAAATAATAATGATACCTACTGTGGACAGGTCGCCAGTTTGTTGGAAGGCCACAATCAAGTGGCAATTTAGAGGAACCAGTGAACCTGTTTAGCATGTTTTTAGACTGTAGGAGGAAGCTGCAGTCCCTGAAGAAAACCCACACATGCCTAGAAAGAACATGTAAACTTAACGCAGAAGGGTCCCAGCTGAGACTTGAACTGGGGTTTTCTCACCATGCAGCAAAATAAGAGAAACCATACTCAATTTTTAATCCTTCTTAATCCTCAAAAAGAGGGCTAGTAAAACCCATCACGCTATGAAGAAAAGTGAACAGTGACCAGTTTGAAAACCTCCCTCTCACACTCCCTCCACTTAATCTCTGTTCCATGGCTTGCTCTTAAGCACACTGTCATTTCTCAAGGTGTTTATGTTTTAATCAAAAGAGCCAGAGCAGCGTGACTTGTACTTCTTGCGTAACTGGCAGCCGCCATTCTGCACTACTGGTAGATAAAGCATAAAAATGGCATCCCAACTATAACCTTACCCACCACCTTGATGTTTCTTTTCTTCTTTCTGAGAAACTTCTAGAAAACCTATGAACCATTTAAAATAATTGCAGCTGGCTACTCTCTGCTATTTTTTTTCAGTGATGGACAGGATGTTTTCAAAGGGTTGTAGCACAAAAAGAACCACTAAACTTGCTGGTATTTCAAGACCTTGAGTTCCCAAACAATGATATATATATATATATATATATATATATATATATATATATATATATATATATATATATATATATATATGTTTTTTGCTATTTAAAATATTGCATAAATTCTGATTAATAAATGTTCAAACAACGAGTGCGTGGTAGCGTTCTGTCGGCTGCTCATTTTGGGTGTTGAGCCACAAGCTGGTCTTTCTTCTCATGAACTTTATGATTTTTTTTCTTATTTGTAACAAGACAAGAGTAAAAATTGTCCTCGAATTGTAATTTTTATTTTATTTTTTTCCTTCTTGGACTAATTCCGAACACAAAGTGATCAAACTGGGTCACATAGAGACAAACATTTTTTAAAATTACCGTTGTGAAGCCCATTGAGACAACTGTGTCAACAAGTGCCGCTGAAAGTGCAGTTATTCAGATGGATCCCCTGCAATAATTGGTGAACCTCTCTGTATTAAGTCCCTGAATAATCTCATGAACCCAGACATGGAGACATAATAACTGATGTTTTTGTAGAGCTCTTCTGAATAATTGTGCCTGACCTTTCAAAAATATTTCTTTCTTCATACATTGAAGTAATTAGGCTAAAATGTTTAACAGTAGCTCTTCCCACACACAGCGAGAGCATCAAGTTTATGAACACAATTTTGGACAAGCATCGAGCAATAAATTGGGTGTTGAAAGAGAGGAGTCCAGCGCAATGGTTCGAACGTCACATAAGAAATTCAATGGACAGAGAAAAGGCATAAAACAGTGGTACTTAAATAAAACTTTGTGAAGGTTAACAAATTTCATTTAGCCAAAGTTTTGTCTTTTATAGTCAGTCAAACAACAATCTTTAAAACTGAATTAATTCAAGGAAAAACTAATTTCCATGAAAACAAGACAAAAAAAACCTTTTAACATGGATTAAAATCAAAATTTTAAGAAAAAAATAAACAAATCTATAGAAATGATTTAAAAACAAATATAATCGGGCACCAAAGAAAGTCGCAAACCGGGATCTGAGGGGTTTGGCAGATCAGATCATGGTGGAAGCCTGGGCTTGCCCCTGAGACGGACTTTCTCTTGGCTTCTCTCTCATTGTGTAGTGTGTGGGCCTGTGGGTTGGCTCTTCTTATCGGCTTGAGAACAGTTGTTCACAAACCACCCTCCTTCCTAATACAACAACTCATAAAAGTGTTAGGGAGAGGATCAATCTGCAATCTACAAAATTAGGAGACAAAATTTGGGACAAAATGTAAAGCTCGATGTAAGGCTGTTGAAATCATTACTGACCATAAAGAAGATATCCATCATCTGAAAGCTGAGCTGGAAATGAAGGTCGCTCTTCTTTCCAAGTTCATGGAAGTCTCCTTCGCCCAGTCCAAGCGCCTAACCTCACTTAGCGGCGTGCTTCGGGACACAGCTCCATGGGACTCTTCCACCTGTCCATGACCATCTTCGTTTTCAACACCCAAAACAAAGATCCGAGGATGACGAAGTGGTTGTCCGGATGCCCAGAAGGACTTTTGATGAGACTAAAAACCCTCCCACACTGAGTCTCTCAAACCACTTCGCTAGCCTGGCTGTGGATCGTCCGACTCCTTCTACAGCGGCTCAGTCTACTCCTGATCTGGGCTCCGTTGTCAAGTTCCCTGCTCTTTGGAGAGATGCCACGGAAATTCTGGAAGAACATGGAAGGACCGCGGCTGGCAGCAACCCAGATCGGGTTCCGAGGATTACCGCTAAAACCTCATCTGTATCAGAGGAGTGTCACTGGTTGGAAGCCCCTGCGTCCTCCCGGTTGGCAACGTCTTTCTACCGCTTCCACTCCCGCTGTGCCTGCGCCTCGCCGTCATCACAGGTCGACCACCGGCGACCACCGGCTCCATGGTGAGGCTATCTCCACTGCCCTGCAGGTACACTCTGCTGCAGCTTCATCTGTCAGCATCCACGTCCCCTCCTCCCCTGTTTGCACCAACAACGTCAAAAATTGGGGACTCTAATAAGGAGGATCCGCTTCTTTAACGCGGTCACTCACTGTTTTCCTGGAGCCACGGTTCTGGACATTCTGGAAAAACTCCCAGAACTGCTGCGCTCTTTTCCTTCTTCAGTCAGGAGACTGATTTGACATGAGAGTTTTAACGACACATCCTATCGAGAGTCTGGAACGACGAAAAAGGCTTTTATTGAACTTTTTAATTTTTTAAAGTCCTGTTCATTGACTGTTTTTATCTCTGGACCCCTCCCCTCTCTCTCCCGGTCTGCTCAGTCTTTGTCCAACAAGACTTTTATTATAAATGATTTTATTTTAGATTATGACATTGATGATATCTTTTTAACAGAAACATGGCTGAACACAGACACATCCACTGTTTTCACAGAGGCCTCCCCACCAAATTTTTGTTTTGTTTTTTCAACCAGGGAGGGCAGAAAGGGTGGTGGTACTGCATCTATTATATCCAACTCCTTTGCAGTAAAGCAAATTACTTTAGATCAGTACCCCAGCTTTGAACATCAAGCCTTTGTTTTTAACAGCCCTCCAATTTTATGCATCACAGTATATAGACCACCAAAACCAAACACTGGTTTTACTGAGGAGTTTTCTGAGTTCCTTGAATCTGTCCAAATTTCCTTTATCATGATTTTAATAACTGGTGATTTTAACCTGCATGTGGACAGGGAGTCTGACCATTGTGCTGCTCAGTTTATGGACTTATTTGCTTATCTGGATTTTCAACAACATGTCATGCAGCCGACTCACCACAGGGGGCACACTCTTGACCTGGTCATCAGTCATGGTTTACCAAGTGTGTCCACTGTTGTGGATCTGGCTGTATCTGATCATTACTGTGTGCTTTTTAACATCTCTGGTTTTATAAAACAACAGACCTCTGTGAGAACGGCGAAGAAGTGCTACTTAACTCCTGAAGTGGTCGGAAAATGTATTTCAACTGTTTGTACTAACACTCCACTTGTCTTACCAGTCCCCTGTCACGTAATCGTAGAATGTTTTAACAGCAAATTAAAATCCAGTCTCGATTCAGTTGCTCCGCTTAAATCTAAAACGATAAGAATTAAACCCAAACCCCCTTGGAGAACTGAAGGAATGAAACAATTGAAGAGAAAATGTAGATCTTCTGAAAGACATTGGAGAAAATAGAAACTTGAAATAAACTATCAATTATACCAAAATCAACTAAAACTATATAATCAATCAGTGAATCCTCTTCTCCGCAATTGAATCTTAGATCAACCCCGACATAAATATAAACACAATGCCAGCTACCGCGTCATTGTGTGAGGAGGTTGTTGACCACGTCAGGAGCAAAATTGATTCTATCAGATCTAGTACCTTAAATGAACAAAAAAGACTTGAAAATGATGGCTTGATCTTTCCCGGGGAAGTACTGGACAGTTTTGACCTGGTTGAAGCAGCAACACTTGGTCGAGTTTTCTACCAAGTTAACCCAACAACCTGCTTTCTAGATCCCATCCCCACATCCCTTTTTAAAACATTTTATGGGTCTTTTGACAGAGAGATTTTAAATATAATGAACTACTCTCTTCAGACGTGTATTTTCCCTACTGCCTTTAAAACTGCTGTTGTGAAACCGCTACTTTAAAAAAACAAGTTAGACCCCTCAGTTTACTATTAGGATGGGACCTCAGAGGGCTTGTGAGTTGCACTGAGACAATCATATGCAGCCCTGACTGGTTAAACAGCCTTGGTTGAATGTGTGTCTGACCAAAGCTGTTACTACTACGGTGCTTCAGGGTGGAGAGCTGGGCTCCCCCCTTGGGACTGGCTCTTTTTTTGCTCCTCTCTCCTTGTAGAGGAGCTTGGATGACAGCTAATTACCTCCTCCTAAATGCAGAAAAAACTGAGCTCATTAAACCAGGTCCTGAATACCTGAGAGATGCTCTATCACAGGGGTGTCAAACTCCAGTCCTCAAGGGCCGGCCTCCTGCTGATTTTCCAGAAATCCTGCTCAATTTGCTGGTGATTACCTGGATCAGGTGTGCTTAGCCAATAAGGAGCTTCAATGCCAGGTTGGTTGTGAAACATGCAGGACACCGGCCCTTGAGGCCTGGATTCTGACACCCCTGCTCTATCCGGTCAGATGGTCGCCCTGGATGGTGTAAATATAGCCTCCAATCCCACAGTTAGAAACCTGGGGGTTTTATTTGACCAGGATTTATCATTTAAGGCTCACATATCACAGGCTTGTAAAACTGCATTTTGAAAATGGATGAAGCTAACAACAGCAGCTAAGCTAACTCACAGCTAAAGTATGCTAACTGGCAACCTGATGTAGTGATAATTAAAAAGAAAAGACACAAAGAAAAATCATAAACAGAAAGTTAGGTATTCTGATCCTACTGTCGTCTTCAATTTTTAAAATCATTTTTTTAATGTTTTTTTTTTCTTGTGACTGCTGCTGACAGTCAGATGACATAAAACTAAATGTTGTTTTAATATTTTTTCATGCAAAGTTGTGCACAAAATATAAGTTTGTGCACAAATTTGCATTTATGAACACAATTTTGTCTTTATAAATATGTTTCTTAACAGCTACCTACCTCATATGTGTATGTCAGTAACATGCAGTGAGGTTCACGGCTGGTGAGGCACTGACGTCATCAGTCAGATTTCTAAACATGAAACCAACAGAGTAAGTCATTCACCAACAGTGTGTTGTTTAAAATTTCATCTTAACATTTTTGTTCTGGTTTACAAACTGTATCAGAGGAAAAAAGCACCAACAGTGTTATTGACTTGCTTTTACTTAAAAATGTAGTCCATGCGCTGCTCCTTTTGTAGAAACCTGGATAACCTGTTTGTAGAAGTCATCCTTTTCTTTCTTCAGTTTCAGTCTCTCTGTCTCAATGGAATTCACTGCCAATGGACTAAATTGACCTTTTTTGCTAATTGGTACTTATACTGAGCATCAAAAATATAAGCAACTTTTACTCTCTACTCAACTACATTTCTGACTGAATATTTGTACTATTTATTCCACTACATTTGAATGGACAATTACTGTTACTCATTACATTTACTCATGAGTAAATACATTGGTCTAAACAAATTCCTGAGCTTAAAGATGTAATCCTCCATTTAGAAAATTATGCTAAACATTAAAGAATAACTGAATGGCTGTGTTTGACTTGCTACCGCCAATTGTATTATTCTTTAGCTGCAGAGTACCATTCTTTGGGCTCATCAGCGCCCTCTACCTTGAGGCACACACACTTAGGCAAAGCACGCGTGCTGCGGGCCTCACCCAGTTTATTTCTAATGCGCAGTTTTAGCGGAAAAAACAAATCTCTTGGCTGCCAAAGCTCTTTCAGTAAGCTCCCACCATCCTCTCATTACACTCCACCAAATGCAACTGGACACTGGTTTTAATCAAGCGCATTCCTTATTTGTGAAACACATGAAACTGACTCAGTTTTAGTTGAAATGTTTTTTTTTAAAAAGTCAATAAACATTAATAAATGTCATCACTGATGTTTTCCATTCTCTCAGCTGTGAGCAAGTAAAATCAAACATGACTTTTATCCCGCTGACTTCTCTTGCTGCCTGGCATCATACTTGAAGTGACTGACACAATGTCACATTGCTGTTATGAGGTCCCTGGGCACCTCTGTGGTTTATTGCAGGAAGAATAGATAGCAGCATGAAAATTGCAGAGCTGCAGCTTCTGCCCTCGGCACTGTCATGGAGCTGGCAGTCACACTCAAGTCCTTCCCACTAAAATACACACAGTTGTGTCAGACAGTTTAAAAATGTGAAAATCAAAGGCTGTCCTTGCCAGTCATAAAGACAGCATCAGTTCCCAAGTCTACATCAACTCAGTGAGGCCTTCACAGAGCATAGACTCTAAGGCATTTGTAGTTCTGAATATTACTGAAATGCTTTTTTAAATTTTGTTGTGGGTATAAGGTATCTACTGCTGTTTTAATGTTGTGCTGAATTATAAATCATGTAATGTGACCGACATTTGAGAAAATTAAATGAAACCAGGTGACAGGCATCTCTATGGCAACAGCTGCGGACCAAATTCCTTGAATGCATTCTCCTTCTTATGTACAGGACATACTATAGCTGTGATTTTAGTGCCAGTAAATAAAAAAAATGCAAGAAGTGTGATTTATAAATTTCTCTTTTATTCATGAAGAAAATGTGGCTCACTACCTATAATGAAATCTTGATGACCAAGATGGCGGCACGTGAACGCAAGGCTCAGCGTCTCTCCAGAATCTGCTATTAAGAGGTTTTCTATCTACTTTTGACTGGATTATTTAGCCGGAATTGCTCTGCGTTGCTGACCTACAGCAAACAGGAGCTCATAGACCTATGGACACTTCACCTCTACTTTTTCACTGCCGATCTTCAGCTCATTCCGGAGATCTCCAGAACATGGGAGGATGCTGACTCTTCCCGGCTGGGCCAGAAGTGCACGCAGAAGGGGCAGAGAACATAAACAAAGGCGGGGTAGACGCGGAGGGCTACAAGCTAAGCTAAAGCTAACACCGCACCGGCTCCCTTTACCCAAAATTTTCTTGCCAATGTTCATTCTCCAGTGAACAAAATTGATGAAATATGGCTCTTGACCATCACCAACTGACGGATTATGGACTCAAACATCATGTTTCTCACAGAAACATCGCAAAACATTTTTCTTTAGAGATGCAGTTTATAGTCTCTGTTCATTTTTGCTGTGGGGGGTTTCATGTATTGTGGGGGCTGGGGGAGGGAAAAGTGATTGCAATTGTAATTGCATTTCTTATTATTGTTTTATTTTATTATTATTATTATTATGATATCAATTTTTTTATGTTAGTTATTTTTATGTAAAGCGCCTTGGGATTTCAAATGAAGGAAAGGTGCTGTACAAATAAATAAAGTTTGAAGTTAAAACGACAGCCACCCAGATAATGCTATTGAGCTAGCAGAGCATCACGCACACCGAGCAGACAGGAAATCAGATGACTCCTGTAAGACCAGAGGTGGAGGTTTGTGCATCTACATCAACAAAGCCTGGTGCCTGGACTCTACTACTATCGAGAGACACTGTTCATGTAGTGTGAAGTTTTTCATAGTCAAATGCAGACCCTATTATCTCGCTAGAGAATTTATCTCCATCATAGTCACTGCAGTTTACCCCCCCCCTCCCCCGATGCTAATGCTCCAGTTCTTGTCTGTGTCCATGGTATTTCTCCAGTTTCTCATGTTCCTTCTTCTTGATGGCCATCAAGGTACTGCCACATTCACCACAACAGCTTTCCTTTGTTCTTTATCCACCACTAGAAAGTCTGATTGGTTCACCATTACCATCCTGTCCGTCTGTATCTGGAAGTCCTGGATCTTTGCTCTCTCATTCTCTACCACTTTTGGAGTTGTTTCCCATTTTGACTTTCCAGTGCTGTTGGTTGTGGCGCTCCATGTATGCTTTCCCGACCAGTATATCTTACACACTGCAGTTATGGTTGGATTGTTTCAGGCATCTCTTTGTATAGCCTACACCTTGGGTCTTGACTGGTGTGGAAGGTCTGAGCCTCTGTTGCTATCACTATCGCTGTCTATCAAACTTGTAATGCATGCCGAGGAGCTTTCATGTCTTAAAATCCATTGTCTGTATCTTTTCTTTTGGCTACCTTATTAATTCTGCAGTGTATCTGATGACTGCCAGTGCATAGCTGTTTATTGCCCGGGTCTGGTTCTTGCCATTGAACTGGCTTCTCAGGACTTGCCTTGCTCGTTGGAGGGATTTGACTGCTGCTGCTTTCCTTGTTACCTGTTCCATACCATTTGTTTCAAGGGTGATTTTCCACAACTTCATTGAGTTTCCTACAAAGGGTTACACAGGCTGGTGTGTCATGTCCTGCAGTCTCGAGCAATTGTTCTGTGAACCAGGAGTTGGTGTTTGGCTTCTTTGCAATATCTACCAATGCCCTTCTGTATGTTTCTCATGTTTAAATCCATGTGCGTATTTATGTTGGTTGCAATGATGCCTGACATGACATGGAGAGACAGGTTACTGGCCAACAGTGAGGTGGGATTGAACCCTTTGAGTGATCCTTCACTCAATGGGTGAGTGAAGGATCGAGTCTTCACTGATCCTTGAAAGAAAAGATCACTTCCACTTCTGGCACTCGCCTTTTTTCTGAGCTCCCTTATCTATCTTCTTGACCAAAACTTTTTGTCTTGTCTCGTGTTCTGTTATCCCTTTCTGTTTTTCTCATGTCAAGAAATATGGATCTGATCTGTGGGGCTTCAAATGTGATTGATCAAAGTTTCTCCACCATGAGAAGTGGGACAGCAGACATCACTTGCCCATGAGATACGTTTGCGGCTGGATATATAGATCACAGGGTAGAAAAATGAATTCAATCAGGCCGCACGATGCCTGGATTTTCATCCTAAATTTCAATCAATTTTCTTAACCCGCTGGGGCCGCAGGGTTGCCGGAGACTGTCCCAGTTACAAGCCGGGATAGTTACTGAACAGGTATGACAGTATGCTAGCCAGCCTCCCGGTGGACAGCTTAGCAAGCTCCACTGCCCAGGCTCCGGCAGAACAAGCGATTTCTGCTGCCCAGGTGCCCAGCAGAACCAATAATAATAATAATAATAAAAAACTTAATTTTTATAGCAACTTTCAAGATAAAAGGAGAGAAAGGGAGTTCCAGAGTGGTGGGGCCACTTAAATTTAACTGTGATCTTCACAGTAGTTATTTAGCATTTAAAAGAATGGATTGGCCAGTTAATTGCGAGTTTTACCATCTCACGTGAGAGCAGAGAGGGGAATAGACCAAAAACAGGAGAGAAGGGAAGACAGATGATAGAGAGGCAAAAGTTGAGAAAGGGATCAGTGACACCATAAAAAAAATAAATATAAAATGTCACATTCCAATAATACAAAAAGAAGACAGCAAAAATATTTTTTTTGTTTTCTTATGCTTGAATGGACTTCCAGGAAGACAACACGATGCCACGGAGGCGTAGAGCAGCTGCACTTCGAAAATCTATTTACTAATAAAAAAGGAAAATTTGTTGAAAAAACAATTCCTGATCATGCCCCCAAAAAAATCCCCACTGACGGACGACTCGGAGGATATCAAGAAGTTGGTCGATTTTCTGCTGGAAAAAATAAGATCTATGAAGTAAAAGAGCAGATCTTGAATGCACTGGAGGAGGGTCTTGAAGGCCCCAACTGCTTCTGGGGTAAGTAACAGAGGCTTGGGAAAACCCATTAGCATGGAAGTGAGCGGGGCCGCCACAGCTCTAAAGCCTTGATTGAAGCGTATTTAAAAGTTAGCAAACCCCAGGAAACGTTGAAGGTCTTTTACCGATGAGGGCTGAAGTCACTGCAGCACTGCATCGACTTTGCTCTGGTCCACGGCCACACCCCGTCTTCCACTTATCCCCCTCACGGATGTAAATAAGATTGTAAGCACTCCTGAGATCCAAGTTGGTGTAGAACTGCAACTGCCTCAATTGTTCCAGAGCTGGAGGAACCAGAAGCAGAGGATAGCGGTACTTGACAGTAATCTCATTTGGGCTGCGATACTCTGAATGGGTGCAGACCTCCGTCCTTCTTCTTAACAAAAAAAAATCCTGCCAAAGCGGGAGATGTGGAGGGTCTAATGAAGCCTTTTTGCACAACCTGTCGCAGGTTGTGAAAGTGGGAAGACTCGTCCCAGAGTGGGCTTAGAGCCAGCAGTTCTATGGCACAGTCATCAGGTTTCTGAGGTGGCAGACGTGTGGCATGTTTGTTGAAGGCTGCCTGGAGATCTTCATACTGGCAGGGTAGTGAGTCGGCTGGAATGTCAGTCACTCAGATGTAACCTGGTTGATGCTACTTGACTGCTCCGAGGAGAAACCGACTGGGGATCACACTGCTAACAATATTGACAACAGCCAGCCGAAGTAAAGATGCAAGCCACTCTAAGCTTCACCCGACATTAGCGAACACAGGAGAGATACCTTGGAGATACCTCGGTGGATTATTGGTGGGCCTGCTGGTGTAGATACAGCTGGCATTGCATGAGGAAGGCATTACAAAACGCTGGTTTCCCACAAAACTTGCCCGGTAATGCGAGACGGGTGATTGTTGTAGATGTACCAGGCGGGGAGGGTTCACTCATGCCAACTGGTGGAGTAGATCTGAGAGTAGGACCAGAATGACCTTGTAATTTTTTACTTTCGGTGTCCACCACTGGGTGTGGGGGTTGCCAATGGAGGTGGAGAACATGGTCCTTTCCGACTTAATGTCACCAGCCTTCCTTGGTACCTGTGTGAAACTCTTGCGGATGTTGGAGTTAAAGACTTCCCTGACGGAGGGCTCAGCCAGACGTTCCAAGCAGACCTTCACAGTACGTTTGGGTCTGCCAAGTCTTTCCAGCCTCCTTCCCCGCCAACGACCAGGTAGTGATCAGCGGACAGCTCTGCCCCTCTCTTTACCTAAGTGTCCAAGACACACGGCCAAAGGTCGCCTGAAATGACTACAAAGTCGATCGTAGATCTCCTGCTGAGGGTCTCGTGATGCCACGTGTATTGATGGACACCCTTGTGCTCAGAAATGGTGTTTGTTATGAACAAACTATGATGAGCACAGAAGTCCAACAACAAAACAGCACTTGGTTCCAGATCAGGAGAGCCGTTCCTACCAATCATGCCACTCTATTTGCTACTGTCATTGCCCACATGGGCAATGAATTCCCCCAGGAGGACGATGGAGTCTCCTGTTGGGGCACTTTCCAGTACCGCTTCAAGAGACACTAAGAAAGCCAGGTACTCCAAACTGCGGTTCAGCCCATAAGCTGAAACCACAGTCAGAGACCTGATGTCCCGAAGGCAAAGGGACACGACTCTCTAGTCCACCAGATTAAACTCCAACACTTGGCGGCTGAGCTGGGGACTTACGAGTATGCCCACACCAGCCCCCACCTCTCACCATGAGCAACTCCAGAGTGGTAGGGTCCGAGAGGGACTGAGTTTCAGAGCACAGAGGTGAGCCCAACTATATCTAGCTGATACCTCTTGACCTCTTGCAAAAGCTCAGGCTCCTTCCTTCCCAAAGAGGTTGCGTTCCATGTCCCAAAAACTAAGTTCCATGACCGGTGTTTGGGCCGCCGAGTGCATCGATTGCCATTGAGACCACATTGCACTGGCCCCTACCGATCTCTCTGGATGCTTTCTTGATCAGATAAACAATTTATTTTATCACTGTATGACCTTGTTGCTTTTTCCACTGCCCATATATATAGAGCCAGTGGAAAAACATTACCATTGAATATCCAAAAATGAAAATGAAGGAGGTAAAAACTGAGGGGATGTAGACACTTCAAGATCAAATTGATAAGAACCACAAAAAAAGGTTTTGTGTTTGTCTGTGTGTGTGTGTGGCTCTAAACTTTGGAAATAGTATGGTTATGGTATGGTTAAGTAAGTTTGTTAAGTACTGAGCTCATACAATGTACAAACATCCAAAAATGTAAGAAAATCTATAAAGAAACTCTAATCTCACAATATGTAGATAAGAAGAGTTAAAGACCCACTGGTCTTTAAATACTTTAAAATATGCGGACGTCTAAACTTATATGTGTGAATAAATTTTAAAAAAATGTTTTTTTAATTATTTCAGCACATTCAAGGTATAAGAATCTTTTTTTTTTTTTTAAATCACAACCGATGAGTATTAAACTGTGTAAAATGCAATTATGATGAGTGAGATATTACTTGAAGTTTATCTACAATCTATCGATTAACTGTTAATTTTCTTTACCTAATCTGAAATATGTACCAATGATTACTAGATTAATGTAATTATGTGTTTTAATGGTAATCAATGTTTATTACATATTAGTGTAAATCCATAATGGTTACGGGGAAAAAAAGTTAAAATTTCTTTCAGATGATAATCAAGTTTCTTTGTTATTTAAAAAAATGTGATTTCCATGCCACGACGCCACGGAGGCACAGAGCAGCTGCACTTCAGACAGAACTGGAACTCTGTGTACAGAGAGAAAGATGTGGACACCACTTATGAATGTCTTTTAGAAATATTTAGCTCACTCTATAACAAAAACTGTCCAATTCATCAATTCAAGAACAAATTTACAAAAATGTCCTTGGTTAACAACTGGTCTACAAAATGCTTGTAAAAAGAAAAATAACCTCTATAAAAAATTCTCAAAACAAAGGTCAAGAGAAAAAATGTATTTTATCAATCCAGACTTTTAAAACTGTATGACCTTGTTGATTTTTGCACCGCCCAAATTCTAAATAGAGCCAGTGGAAAAACATTACCATTGAATATTCAAAAACAGTTCTTAGAAAACGAAGGAGGTTATAAACTGAGGGGATGTAGGAACTTCAAGATCAAATTGATAAGAACCACAAAAAAAAGTTCCTGTGTGTCTGTGTGTCTGTGTGCGGCTCTAAACTATGGAACGGGTTCAGTAATGAGGTCAAACAATGTTCCAACATCCAAAAATTCAAGAAAATGTACAAAGAAACTCTAATCTCACAATATGAAGATAAGAAGAGTTAAAGATCAACTGGTGTTTGAATCATTTCAAATATGTGGACATGTGAACTGGAATGTGCTGAAATAATTTATTTTCTACCTATGATTATTAAATTGTGTAATGTGCAATAATGATCACTAAAATGTTACTTGAAAGGTAATTACAATCTACTGATGAACCACAGATTTTTTTACTTGATCTGGAAATATGTAGCAATGATTACTAGATCAATGTAATTAGTGTTCTAATGATAATCAATGTTTATTACATATTGATTACCTAAAGTGTGAATCAATAATGTTTCTGATCAGAACCGGATTATGAAAACTATGCCAGACTATGAAATGAAGTAACTATGTAGGGGTGGGATTATAGAAGTTCGCTTCTTCCCACTCCTTTTCAAGCAATCAATGAAGCTCTACTAGAGTTAAATTATTAATCATTATACTAAACGAATGTTACAAATGGGACTTCAGTGCGTTGTTTTTGCTTGTTTGTTTGTCATTGTTTTTTTTATCTTTTCTCTCAGATAAATGCATTTCATTGTCTCAGTAATGAGTGTGATAATTCTTTGTGTTTATTTTTTGTGTACTGTCCAATTTATGCTTGAAATAACCAAATCAATTAATTTGGAATCGGCAGACTTCTTTTGGTTCAAACCACTAAACCAGTCAGTCTGATATATAAACTGTGTTTGTTATTAAAGTACCAATGTCAAAAGACTTTATGATACAAAACAGAAACCCACTGAAATCTGAAGTGCAATTCCAGAAAGTTTTTAGGTTCAGAGCCCAATAGGATTAGTCACTTTTTTTAGCATTTAATATATGATTAGGACAATGTGACCTATTTGGAATGATGTGGATAAAATTACATTAGAAGAGTTGTAATTAAACGAGCTTCATTTTTGTTGTTGTTGTTGGTTTTGTGTGTAGCACTTTGAGAAAATGTTGTTTGGGAACAACATTTCTACCAACAATGATATTGTTAATTTTTAACCAATATGCAATAGATTCATTCTTATACCACCTTTGTTTGGATGTTTTTTCTTCTCAAGTAAAACATGCTCCAGTGCCTTTTTTTAACTTCTCCTACAAGCCCAAACACAAAGAATAACATCAAATATTTCTGATATTGTTCACAACATGAAAGATGAATTTCTCAGAATCTGAGCCTTAATATGTTGCAGGTTTTCAAGCAAAACATTAACATTGTTTTAATTGTGTGAAGATCCATATTGCTTGACTGTGCTGATTGGTTCTCCACATTAACCATTTGCTTTACCCCATTGTATTTGGCTTGCAGACGGATGCTGCCCTCATGTACGATGCTGTGCACGTGGTGGCCGTGGCTGTGCAGCAGTCTCAGCAGATCACTGTCAGCTCATTACAGTGCAACCGGCACAAGCCGTGGCGCTTTGGAAACCGCTTCATGGCCCTCATCAAGGAGGTAGATATTTGTTCATCTCCTACCTCCTCAGTGCACACAACAACCCCAAACAGACCATATACTCTTGCAGTATCATTTGGACAACATGGCAATTAGTAGGAGATGGTCAATGTGTAAAAACGGGAAAACAAAACTCATTCATCTGTGAATATATTTAGTGTGTATGCAAAGCCTAAAACTGTGTCTTAAAGCCCTCTGGAAAGTCCACGCTGCCCTCACACATATCTCTGTGCCACAAGCCACACAGAGAACCATTGATACTTTAAGCATGTGTTTTTTCAGTATGTTTGCAGGATATGACTGGGAAAGAGACACTCAGATTCAAGTCTGCTGAATTAGTGTTTGATCACACTCCACAAAGTCCCACTCAGGCTTTAAAAGAAAGATCCTGGTGGCACCGGAGAATTAGCTAATTAGAGCGCGTCTTTGGAGCAATGTATATTATTATGCTAATACACAGCAACAACGTAGTATGATGCATGGGTTAGGTCTAGTTCATGTTACAAACATATTTAGAAAGAGCCATCTAAAACAGGCCCCCTGAAACATCTAAATATTATATATTTTATTTTGAATTAGCTAAAATGACATCCATTGGTTTTGAAGGTCTAAGTAAAAGTAGACAACACACCAGAAATAGCTTGGAGAGTATACATTTTTAACACTTCTCCCAAAACGTTCCCCTGTTACCCACAGTGTAATGCAGTCGCAGACTATCCCACCAAAAACAAAAATAATTCAAACAAACCAATGCTAACGGAATAATCACTTGTAATTTGAAGTTACACGTGAACTGCTAACTCTAAGTTATGAAATATTTCTCATCATTACTAATGTGACGTTTTAAGGGAAGTTGTAGTGGCATTACCAATGCTACAACAATTCTTGTATTTGAATCACTTCATGTGATCATTTTCTAGAAAAATAATATTACCTAGGGAGGGTAGAAGACCTAGATAAGCAATTAAGATGCCTTGAGATAATGTCCTCTTTTTAAGCTTCCTGACTCTCCTATCACCACTTGGAAAGGTTGATGTGATTGTCTATTCATTTTTTGGTGCCTGGCCTTGCTTTAGCAGAACAATGTATCCCGGTTGAAGATTGCAAGGAGTTTTTTGCCACTTATTCTCTGAGTAAAATGTTTTGAGATATTCATTTCTCTAGTTGCTCCAGATGTCTTTTACAAGAGCCTGGATCTGCCTATACTAGTTATTAGAGTTGATTTTAAACAGTAAAATCTCCTGATGGAAGAAGGCCATAATGCTTTTGGGTCAAGAGCAAGTACTTCATTCATCAGTTGGATGTGTTTATTCTACAGAAACATTGTCTAGTATTTTGCATGTCATTACAAACCCATTCTTTTCTCACATATTGGAAGATTGTTGAAGATTATAATCTCATGAAGAGCCCTGGCCATAGAGGTACTTGAAGGTGCTGGGTTTGTTATTGTTTGGAAGCATCATACCTAGTTCGGCACTGGCTGCAATGAATTTTGTGCCCCAATCAGATGAAAGTTCCTTTGCTTGTCCTCGAACTGCATACATGGAATTTTTCGCATCCATGTATCCAGTTATTTTGAGGTGTAATGTAGAAGTCATGCATGTGAATCGTTTGGCTTTTGCCCCTGTCACAACTGCCCTTACACATGGATCTAGGCTGTCTATGAATGAACAATGGGCACATCTGTACAGGGCATGTAGGTGGCCCACATGAAATTGTAGGAGCTAAGACAAGCCTGTGAGTCAGTTAAGTGATAATGTTCATATTTATACATATACAGGGAACCTGTTTGTGCTGTTCAAGTGAAAGTTGCATACTCCTTTGGCGACCCTTCCGCGTAGCCTGGTTGTTAGAAGTGAAGAAGTTAGACATTCAGAGTATAATTTGTAATTTGTCGTGGGCTGAATTTGTCCCTTCCATGAATCACCACCTTAATGTGGTGGAAGGGTTTGAGAGCTTAAGTGATCCCAGGAGCTTTCCAGGGCTTTTCCCCCCAGTAGGGTCTCCCAAGGCAGACAAGTGTGGTTCAGGATCCCCTTATGAACAACAAACACAAGATCCTTTACTGTTCTGGACACAGGCCATGGGTTGGAGCTTGTAAGTGAGCGCCTGGTGGACAGGGCACTTCCCACGAGCCCCTGTTGGGCCCAGCTCAAAGAAACAATGTGGAATTACTGTTCTGTGAGCACACCACCTGCAGGCGAGCTCAAAAGGGACTGATACAATGTGTTTTGGGTAGCAGTCAAGCAGGAGATGGTAATTGTGGCCTACAGGTCAAACAGCAGTTTGGACTACCTGGCCTTCATGTTGTCTCTCAAAGCTGTACTGAAAAGTTCCCCAACAGGGTGCTCTATTGTCCTCCTAGGGGACTTCAGTACCCATGTGGATAATGACAGCTAACCCCCTCCATGAACCGCCACCTTATCGTGGTGGAGGGGTTTGAGTGCTCGAGGGATCGCAGGAGCTATGCTGTCTGGTGCTTCGGCTCCTGCTAGGGTCTCCCATGGCAGACAGGTCCTGGGTGACGAGTCAGACAAAGAGCGGTTCACAAAGGCCTGGTGGCCGGGGCTCCTCCCACGGGCCCCGGTTGGGTAAAACCCGAACGGTTTACGTGGGATCACTCCCCAGTGGGCCCACCACCTGCAGGAGAGCTCAGAAGGGGCCGGTGCAATGTGGTTTGGGTGGCAGTCGAGGGCGAGTGCCTTGGCGGCCAAAACCCCGGTCATGGAACTTGGCCTTTGGGACATGGAACGTCACCTCTCTGGGAGGGAAGGAGCCTGAGCTTGTGCGAGAGGTTGAGAGGTACCGGCTAGACATAATTGGGCTCACCTCTACGCACAGTCTGGGCTCTGAAACTCAGTCACTCGAGAGGGGTTGGACTCTCTACCATTCTGGAGTTGCACGTGGTGAGAGGCGGCGGGCTGGGGTGGGCTTACTCGTGAGCCCACAGCTTAGCCGCCAAGTGTTGGAGTTCATCCCAGTGGACGAGAGAGTTGCGTCCCTCCGCCTTCGGGAGGGGGGCAGGTCTCTGACTGTGGTTTCAGCTTACAGGCCGAACAGCAGTTCGGAGTACCCAGCTATCTTGGTGTCTCTCGGAGAGGTACTGGAAAGTGCCCCAACGGGGGCCTCTGTTGTCCTCCTGGGTGACTTCAATGCCCACGTGGGCAACGACAGTAGCACCTGGAGGGGCGTGATTGGTACGAATGTCCATCAATAGACGTGGCATCAGGACACCCTCGGCAGGAGATCAATGATCAACTTTGTAATCGTTTCAGGCGACCTTCGGCCGTGTGTTTTGGACACTCAGGTAAAGAGAGGGGCAGAGCTGTCCACTGATCACTACCTGGTGGTGAGTTGGATTCGTTGGTGACTTGGTAGACCCAAACGTACTGTGAGGGTCTGCTGGGAACGTTTGGCTGAGCCCTCCGTCAGGGAAGTCTTTAACTCCCACATCCAGGAGAGCTTCAAACAGGTACCGAGGGAGGCTGGTAACATTGAGTCTGAATGGACCATGTTCTCCACCTCCATTGTCTCTGCTGCTGTTTGAAGCTGTGGTCGCAAGGTCTCTGGTGCCTGTCGTGGCGGCAACCCCCGAACCCGTTGGTGGACACCGGAAGTAAGGGATGCCGTCAAGCGGTAGAAGGAGTCTTATCAGGTCTGGCTGGCTTGTGGGAATCCAGAGGCAGCTGACAGGTATCAGCAGTCTAAGCGAGCTGCGGTTCAGGCTGTTGTAGAGGCAAAAACTCGGTCCTGGGAGGAGTTCGGTGAGGCCATCGAGAAGGACTATCGGTTGGCCTCAAAGAGGTTTTGGCAAACCGTCCGGCGCCTCAGGAGGGGGAAGCAGTTTTCTGCAGGCACCATTTTCAGTGCAGGTGGGGAGCTGCTGACTTCAACTGGGGACATGGTCGGGTGGTGGAAGGAACACTTTGAGGATCTCCTCAATCCTGCTGACACGCCTTCTGTTGAGGAAGCAGAGGCTGAGAGCTTTGGGGTGGGGCTGTCCATTACCCAAGCTGAAGTCACTGAGGTAGTCAACAAGCTCCTTGGTGGCAAGGCACCGGGAGTGGATGAGGTCCGCCCTGAGTACCTCAAGTCTCTGGATGCTGTGGGAGTGTCTTGGTTAACACGTCTCTGCAGCATTGCGTGGCATTCGGGAACAGTACCACTGGACTGGCAGACAGGGGTGGTGGTCCCCCTTTTCAAGAAGGGGGACCGGAGGGTGTGTTCCAATTACCGGGGAATCACACTCCTCAGCCTCCCTGGGAAAGTTTATACCAGGGTACTGGTGAGGAGAGTCCGGCCAATAGTGGAACCTCAGATTCAAGAACAGCAATGCGGTTTCCGTCCTGGCCGTGGAACTGTGGATCAGCTCTACACCCTGTCTAGGGTACTGGAGGGTTCGTGGGAGTTCGCTCATCTTGTCCATATGTGTTTTGTGGATTTGGAGAAGGCGTTCAACCGTGTGCCCAGAGGTGTCCTGTGGAGGGTACTTTGGGAGTATGGGGTCTGGGGAGCCTTACTCAGGGCTGTCCGGTCTCTGTGTGACCAGAGCAGGAGTTTGGTCCGCATAGCTGGCACTAAGTCAGACCTGTTCCCAGTGCATGTTGGACTCCGGCAGGGCTGCCCTTTGTCACCGGTTCTGTTCATAGTCTTTATGGACAGAATTTCTAGGTGCAGCCAGGGTCCGGAGGGGGTCTGGTTTGGGAACCACATGATTTCCTCTCTGCTCTTTGCAGATGATGTTGTCCTGTTGGCTTCATCAAGCCAAGTGTGAAGCGGCTGGGATGATGGTCAGCACCGCTAAGTCTGAGGCCATGGTTCTCGACCGGAGAAAGGTGGTTTGTCCTCTCTGGGTGTATGGAGTGCTCCTTCCCCAAGTGGAGGAGTTTAAGTATCTTGAGGTCTTGTTTACGAGTGAGGGAAGATCGGAGCGTGAGATCGACAGATGGATTGGTGCTGCGTCCACCGTCATGCGGTCGCTGTACCAGTCCGTCGAGGTGAAGAGAGAGCTAAGCCAGAAAGCAAGGCTCTCAATTTACCGGTCGATCTACGCCCCAATACTCACCTATGGTCATGAGCTCTGGGTTATGACCGAAAGAACAAGGTCTCGGATCCAAGCGGCTGAAATGAGCTTGCTCTGTAGGGTGGCTGGGCGCTCACTTAGAGATAGGGTGAGAAGCTTTGTCACCCGGGAGGAGCTCGGATTAGAGCCGCTTCTCCTCCACATCGAGAGGAACCAGTTGAGGTAGCTTGGGCATTTGGTTCGGATGCCCCCTGGACGCCTCCCTAGAGAGGTGTTCCTGGCATGTCCCACTGGGAGGAGGCCCCGGGGAAGACCCAGGACACGCTGGAGAGACAATGTCTCTCGGCTGGCCTGGGAACAACTCGGGGTCCCCCCAGAGGAGCTGGAGGAAGTGGCCAGGGAGCAGGAAGTCTGGGCATCTTTGCTTAGACTGCTGCCCCTGCAGCGGAAGAAGATGGATGGATGGATGGATGGACCCCTAAATCTGGGAGGTCTTCAACTCCCACATCCAGGAGAACTTTCAATGGGTACAGAGGCAAGCTGAGGACTCTAAGAGCCAGTGGACCATGTACTCCACTTCTGTTGTTGCTGCTGCTCTTTGGGGCTGTGGTTTAGGTCTCTGGTGCCTGTTATGGTGGCAATCCTAGAACCTGGTGCTGGACACCAGAAATAAGAGATGTTGTCGAGCTGAAGAAGGAGTCCTACCAAACCTGGCTGGCTTGTAGGACTCAAGGGGCAGCTGACAGGTACAGGAAGTCTAAGCAAGCTTGGGCTGTTGAGGAGGCAAAACTGGGTCCTGGAAGGTTATTGGTCAGGCCATGGAGAAATGCCTACAGAGATTCTTAGCAAACCGTGCAGATGGGGAAGTGTTTAATTTGACTGGGGACATTGTCAGACCGTGGAAGCAGTACTTCAAGGATCTCCTCAATCCTGCTGGCATGCCTCCTCTTGAGAATGCAGAGGATGAAGACCACCACTGCTCCTCCACATTGTGAGGAGCCAGTTGAGGTGGCTTCGGCATCTAGTCCGAATGCCTCCCTGGGGAGGATATGCAAGACTGCATCTCTCAGCTGGCCTGGGAATGCCTTGGGATCCCCCCATAATGAGCCGGAGGAAGTGGCCAGTGAGAGGACTGGGCTTCCTTGCCTGCAAGACAAGCCAGCGCTCCTCTTAAAATGCAGCTGCTCCTCTCTACAACCCTGGACAACCCAATAAAACTCACAGTATTTATATGGGTAGGAAAGGAAAGCTCTAAGTATCCACCATTTACCATGTACATGCATACAGTATTCAGGCATCTACTTTGAGAAGTCATTGTCCCTGTGCCATAAGAGACTGAAAAGCCTCATTTCCACTGAGCGGTCCAGTTCAGTACAATCCAGTAAGGAGTGGTACAGCATGGTCCAGTTATTTCTGGTGAGTGTTTCCACTCAGTAAATCCTTGGTTCCACTGAGAGGTTTATTTTCATGGCACATGCGTGGTGTAGACCGCTAGTGTGTTTGCATCAGTGTTGTGCATTGATGAGAGAAGCAACAAAAATGGAGGTCATCCAGCAGCTCATCTTTTTATTTTTTACTTCTGGCACAACGTACGTAACAGGAATTTAATGTTAAAAAGATGATTGCAGGTGGCTAAGAGAAATATCACCGTAAAAAGGAACAAAAAAAAGTTACTTCATGAGCGCTAGCTTTTGAACACTATATTGGCGCTTTCTATGAGTCATCATTACTTTCTGCCAATCGACGGGTGCCCCAACCGTTCCGTTTCACCTTTCCATGGACCTAGAACCAATGGGGGTCCCCAAGAGGTACGGTTCGGTACTGTTTAATGGCTCAGTTTACAATGTAAATGCTCAAAATACCAGACTGGAATGTACAGGACTGCTTAGTGGAAATGAGGCAAAATAGTCTCTGTGGTCAGGTCTGGCAAATGACTCATGAAATATTACCTAGATGTTGTCACTGATTGCATAAGGTTCCTTCCTAAACTGGATAACTATATTGCAACAAATTCCTTTTGAGGTCTGGACCTGTTAACAGTGCTGAGTTGAGTGACACACCAAACTGTTCAAGACTTGAATCAAAGGCACTGCGAATTTCTTTGGATTTCTTTGGAATGGTAAGCAAAGATTGTGATGTTTTAAGAAACATCTCTATATATTTGTTTAGTAAATCTTATTTTGATAAGTGTTTTATTAAGTATTTTAGTTAAAGAGAGTTTATTCTGACGTTTTCATATAAGTTTATTTTGAAAGAGCCATTAGTTTACATTACTTCCTGTAGTGTACCTCACTTCCTGTTAAGTGCTACGCGATCTTTTCTTTTTCTTTTCTTTTTCGGCAAGCATGATGGACCTGTGTGAGAGTTCTGGACTCAATCCGTTGCCATCCACTATCATCACCATATAAGCAATGCTGTAAGTTAATTTTAAACAATGTTAAGGAGTTATAAGATGCATATTTTGTCATATAGTAATTGTTTGGAGAGGTTTTTATATTCGAAGTTATATTTTGCCTATAGTAACATGTAAGTTTATGGATTGAATGTATTTTGTAATGTTGTTACAGTTTTCACCGAAAAGTAATGAAGAACTGAGGAAGTAAATGAATGAATCTTGCATCGACTCCGTCTTCATTCAACACGGTTTAACTCGGTGTCTAGTCAGCAGTTTCACACACTGACGGAGAACACTACAGTGAAAAAGCATTATTTGGTGTTTGAAAGTGAGCAACATGGCATCAAGTCACAGATCATCTGCACGCAGCGTAAGAAGCATCAAAAGCTCAACGTCATCAGCAAGTGCGGCGCATGCCAGAGCCAGAGCTGAAGCTGCAAAAATAAGAGCATCATATGCTGGTGATGAAGCAAAACTTAAGATGGAAAAGGCTGCAAAAGAAGCAGAAATAAAAACAAGACAAGCGCAAAATCAACTGGAAGCAGTCCGGATAGAAACCGAATTAGAAGTATTAGCATTAAAAAGAGAAGCGGAGGCAGCTATTGTGGAGGCTCAAGTCTTAGAGGGGGCTGCAGCAATGGATGCTGTGGTTGATGAAGAAAAAGATAACTCAGAAATTATAAAAATTCTGTGAACAAAGGATTATGTTCAGTCACAGTTTGAGCTCCACAAATCATCTTCAGATTCCTCCTTCAAAGATCTACAAGCAGAACCATCCGGACAGGCAAGGTCACGAGATAGCTTTATAACATGGGACCCTCCAGCAAACCCTTCAGTGTCACAACCTGTTCCTGAAAGACTAAGCTCAAGAAGAGAAGATAACACTGGTTTGCAAATGCCAAATGCAACTACGCTGATTAAATCAGAAAGAAGATTTAAAGCGGAGAAAAACAATCCCATCATGAATGTACATGCTTCACCATATGTACCCCCACATAATACCTCTGCAGTCAAGTTGCACCAAGCTGAGCCATTAGCACAATACTTGGCACGACGAGACCTTGTCACATCCAGTCTTTACCAGTTTGACGACAAGCCAGAAAATTTCCGAGCATGGCAGTCAGCATTCAATAATGCAACTGCGGATGTCAATCTTGCGGCTAGCCAGGAGCTAGACCTCATGATTAAGTGGCTTGGAAAAGAATCTGGAGAGCAGGTGAGACGTGTCCGCTCTGTCTACATAAACAATGTTGATCTGGCCCTGCAAAAGGCTTGGGAAAGATTACGCAACTGCTACGCCGCTCCAGAAATAATCGAAAAATCGCTCTTTCAGCAGCTGGACAGTTTTCCCAGGATTTCGGCCAAAGATAACACTAAATTACGAGAACTTGGAGATCTCCTCATGGAGATCCAAGGAGCGAAAGAGGATGGATACCTCACTGGCCTGTCATATTTGGACACATCGCGCGGTATTGCACCGATTGTGGATAAACTTCCGTATGGACTGCAGGAAAAATTGATGTCTTCGGGTTCATCGTACAAAGAAGAAAACAATAGTTGCTTCCCCCCCTTTGTCTTCTTCTGCAACTTCATCTGTCATGAAGCAAAAATGAGAAATGATCCCAGTTTTATGTAATTTCAATACCAACAAACCCATCACAGTCCATAAAACGAATGTTTCTCCAGCCAGTCTAGATCTCAATAAGAACTGCCCTCTGCATGACAAGCCACACCCTCTCAAAAAATGCAGAACATTTAGGAAAAAGCTCATTGGTGACAGGAAAGCCTTCCTTATGGAAAAACGAATATGTTTCAAATGTTGTTCTTCAACCTCTCACCTTGCCAGAGACTGCAAAATGTCTGGGAAATGCTCTGAATGTGGAAGCATCAATCATGATGCAGCCATGCATCCTGGACTGTTACCTCAAAAGGCCAAGATCTCTCTACCGCAGCAAGAGAACGGCGGGGAGGAAGAAGAGGCTAACATGTGTGATGTTTGCACAAGTTGCACGGAGGTTTGTGGTTCAGGTCAAGGGTTCGCTCATGCTCCAAGATCTGTCTTGCTAAGATTTCCCACAAAAGTGACAAGATGAAAACCATCAAAGCGTATGTAATTCTTGACGACCAGAGCAACCGGTCTTTGGCTCGACCAGAGTTTTTTGATCAGTTTTGTGTGAACAGTGAACCATCTCCCTACCACCTTACAACTTGTTCTGGAACAGTGAAGACGTATGGCAAGCAGGCAGAAGGATTCCAAATTGAGTCACTGGATGGAAAAACTCTAATTCCCCTGCCACCTCTCCTGGAGTGTCAATCCATTCCAAACAATCGGGCGGAAATCCCAACTCCGGATGCAGTACTGCGCCAACCGCATCTCCAGCACATTTCTCAGTGTATTCCCGAGTTGGATCCAAAGGCAGAAATACTTCTGTTGCTTGGAAGAGATGTACTTAGAGTACATAAAGTCAGAGAGCAGGTCAATGGACCACACAATGCTCCGTTCACCCAGCGTATGGATTTGGGTTGGACAGTGATTGGTGAGGTCTGCTTAGGCAAAGCACATAAGCCCACAGTCAATACGTTCAAGACGAGCAAATGGCAAATCAATCGCGAAGTTATATTTTGCCTATAGTAACATGTATGTTTATGGATTGAATGTATTTTGTAATGTTGTTACAGTTTTCACCGAAAAGTAATGAAGAACTGAGGAAGTAAATGAATGAATCTTGCATCGACTCCGTCTTCATTCAACACGGTTTAACTCGGTGTCTAGTCAGCAGTTTCACACACTGACGGAGAACACTACAAAGATACCTCAGTGGCAAGGGGAAATTTCAATTATTTTCATCAACTTTGACCTCCTTCTCCATTATTGTTAGAAAGGTCTCGTTGTTTTTGCCCTGTAATGTACATTCAGAGATGTTAGCAAACAAGCATATCTTCAGATGAAAAAGGCATTTTGACAAAGGCAGAAAACATGAAAAACCGCAGTATAATGCAATTTAGTTGAACTCACAATTCCTGCAGAAGAAAAAAGTCGGCCAATATGGGTTTTTCAGGACCTATACTGATTATTAGTAGTTAGAGGAGGCCAGTAACCAATATTTGGAGCTAATACTATTTTAGTAAAAGTGCAGTAAAAGTGTAAAAATTGGCGTAAAAAAACACAACTTAATAATGCAAACACGGAACTGAATTAAAATGCCTAAAGCATGTTTATTGATCACACAAATAGAAAATAATAGCTCCCGAAGTGCCTGAATTTCCTAGACTCAGAAACATCTCTTATAAAGTTGAATAAAAGGTTAAATAAATACCGCTCTGAAATGTTTCCACAGAAAATACAGTAACATTTAAAAATAACTGCTATGACTTGTCTTTGTTTTAAGTTCAATCACAACATAAATACAGGGAGTTCTTTTTGAGGAAAAAAGTGAACTCTGAATCAAGGAAAAACTGGAATCTGCTGTCTGCTTAAAAACGTCTGTTTATTCAAGAATAAAGCTCCACTCATAAGATTTGCCAGAAACAACAAACAGACATACACTAAATGTACAGAACCTGAATGAGTATACATCAAAAAGTAAATGAGACAAAAATGAAGAGTACAACCAAAGTAAGACAGAATTAAACACATGGAAAATAAGTAAAATAATACAAATACATAATAATGGAATATAGTGACATAGTACATATCAGAAACTGAAACTGAGAATGAGTTAGGAGGTGTTATCAGAACACAGTAAAATGAATACTAAAGAGCAGTAAGACATAAGTTTTAATTAGCCGTAATGAGTATAAATACTAGCAAAAACAACACAAATGAATAAAACTTCTAACTACTACTGTAACTGCAACGCAATGGTAAATGCAAAATTAACAAACTACACAAAGGAAACATAATGACTCCCTAAAATAAAGATTGACACAACTGTAAGTTCATTCTCTGTCAGCTGCTCATGGCATTAAAACACCTCATTGGACCGAACTCTCTGTCAATGATACAAAACAAGGCATGCATCTGTGACTCATATGTGCAATATCAAAAACCCGTCGGCGAGCAGACCCTTTGATTTTCACAACTGTCATTTATATCCGGGAAAGAACGGTATTGCTTCTCTGGTGCCGTCCAGCAGTAAGCACGCATGGTACATATGAAAACAGATGCATCACCTAAAACAGAACACAAAAAAACATTATAACAACACATAACCTGCAAAACGATTTGTAAAATACACACAGTTCAACAAGTCATGTCGTCTCACACTCCATTTAAAATGTTCTTCAAACTTAAAACACAACAGTCATGTTTTCACAACCTTCCTCTTTCAACAGCTCTGCAGTTCCATCACTTCCATCCCTCAGAACAGAGCAATGTCACTGATGCTCCTTTAGCTGCAGGAAACAGCTGTCCTCCAAAAACAACAAAAAAATAAATAAAAGGATAATTCCACAACTCTCCATCAGGCTCCTTGATCATAGTTGCGTTTTCTCTCCCACGTTGGGGCCACACACTTTGGGCTTCTGTAGCTGAGCCACAGTGTCTCCTCCAATCCTCCAGCCTCCAGCTGGAAAAACTGGAGTTTCTGATGTCATCTTCACCGTTGCATCCATCTAATGTTGGTAGAGCAGCATTTTCAGTCTTTTAAGTCTTCCCTAAACCAGTCATGTCCAGTCTTTGCTCTTGTATATTTCAAGAATTTTTTTTACAGAGGTTTTTTTTTTCAAGCATTTTATAGACCAGTACTTTTTAAGCAGAGTTTTAAAAGTAATCTATGCTGTAATATTTGCAGTCCAAATTAGTAGTGGAAAATAATTGATTAGGCTCTATGTTATCTTGCAGGTTGTTATCATTATCATTGAATATTTTACGGGTAGGTTGTCCATATTTATTGAGAAGATCTCAGGTCTGTCAGACTCTCTTCTCCTGGGGAGTGGCCGGCAAGTATAAATGAGTTTGTGTCCAGAGAAATTCCTTTGGACTTCAAAAAATCTCCCACCTGTTTCTCCATGGAGGTGGTCTCCTGCTCGTCAGATTTACTTGTGTATTTAACCTGTGTGGACCCATCTATCTTTCAAACTTTAAATTATTTTTTGTCAGGTACTTTTGTCAAGTACAGGACCTAGCGCCACACTGTCAGGGTTGGCGCGAGGACACAAACGCAGACGGCAATTCGCAATGAAAAGTCTTTCATTTATTCGCTTGAAAAGACCAGTAGAAACATTCCTAGAAGCAACAGAACCACCCGACAACCCGTGCAAGGGAGACGAGGACTTACAACAGGAAGAGAGAATGAGGTAACTACACACAGGTGTGCCAAGAAGGAGGGAGGGAACACACACAAGGAGGGAAGTGTCAAGTGACCTGAAAGGCAATAGTGAGCACAGGAAACACAACAAAATAAAACAGGAAGTGATAACAAAACAACAACAACTAATGTCCTGGGTCCATAACCCCCCACACACATGCTCATGCATCTGGAATTTGTCTTTTTTCTTACAACCTCTTTCCTGATGCAGTGGGGAAACGTTTTGGTATTCCAGATAAAATGTTCTATTTTTGAGCATAAAGAACCCAAGGAAAGATTAAAAAATCTTCAAAAGGCATCATGTTTTTCTTATTTGTAACGAGACAATAACAAAAAAGTCATGTAATTTGTTGTTTTTTTAAATTTTTTTCCTCCTCGGACTATTGTGGAATAGCATGTTGTCAAACTGGGTCACAGAGAGACAGAAGTACCAGTGAAAGCAACAGTTTTTCAGCCGCAGCTCCTGCAGTAGATGGTAAAGCTCGTTGTACTGGGAGAGTCTCTGAATGATCACATGAACCCATAGGTGATTACCGATGATTTAAAGACGTCTTCAAAATAAATGAACCTGATCTCTCAACATCATCCGTGTCTTCCAGTCAATCCTTCCATGTACAGCTGTTCAACATGCAATTTGCTTTTGGTGTGAATACAACATTACACCTCACTGAATGTGGGCTCCACATCTTTAGATACATTTCAGAAGAATGACTGCTGCACTCTAAAGTTTCGGGAGTATAATCAAACTTTAAGATGCCTGTAGTGATCAACTCCTAGTGTTCAAGAGACTTTGAAATGTCTATTAATTAGCAACTTACTGGCACAATTGAGAGAATTGTTAAGTGTGCCTGGTCTTAAATTGTCTTGTTTGTTGAAAGGCTGATTAACTGTTAATGCTTTACAGCCGTGTTTTTCCACAGTTTTAAAGCCAACATCTGCAGAACATGAATGTCCTGAGACTGTCAAGGTGTGCGGTGTGACATTATTCAGTTTAACCTTACTGGTGTAAAAATATTTACCATTACTACGATACCCACTTGCAGATAAGATAAGGTGGAACTGGACTTCCTTTACAAGTTTCTCATCTTGTTCTAATCTGCAGCTACTTCCAAGAATGTGAATCTCACTGCAGCCACCGTTAGCCCTTGTACTATCCAAGGCACATTAATGTTGGAAATGGGGTCATCTGGAACCCACAAAAAAGCCTTTTTTTTTAATGATTTTTGATTTTCGCTCCTGTCCATGGTAGACAAGAATTCCGGTCCCACTTTGTCAGGGAAGGGATAACACGTTAATGTAGGAATGGGTTCAATTGGACCCCACAAGATAGCATGAGGGGTAGCACATCACCAAATATGCTATAAGTGATATTAGGGTTTGATATGTACTTTTTTTTTTCTTGAAGTGTGCCATTTTGGGTAGTGCAGCTTCTGCTCAACTCAGGTCATTGTGGCTGCCTCAGCCAGGTTGGCTTTTGTGTAGGATGAATGTCTGGAGTTAGCTTTCAATAGTGCCTTGTATAAAACTGAATCTGCACAGGCAGATTCTGACTCATCTTTACTTTTATGTGACTGCATGGTTTATCATTGCCAATTGTATACGTCTTGAATTCCACCTTTCATCAACTGGTATTGTGGATTATACTTCTTTTTTAGTTATGTGATTAATTCTCTTGGCATGTCAATGTAGATGAACAGCAAGTCAAAGTCAATTTTTAAAGGTCAGAATGTTAGTGCCCTACCTCTTTTTATTTAGGTGTTCTTAAGACAGACACAGTGAACACTGAAGCTTTAAAAATAGAATTTAAAAAACCCTTCCCTTTAAATTTAAAGGAAATTCTCTTGCTAAGGCCATGGAATATATTTTCACTTCATGTAATGCATATGTTAATTTGATTGTGAACACATACAGTAATATGCTAATGCTCAGCAACAAAGTTGGGAGGTTCCTGGGCTATGTCCACTCCCTGACAACAAACAAAGAAAGGAAAAAAAAAACTATCCTAAACAGCTCTCATAAAACATATAAAGAATATGTATTTTTTTTTATTTCAAAAAGATAATTCAGTATTGCAGTCTTGATGGAGCTGGTGAGATATTTTATGTGCTTCTGTTTGCAGGCTCACTGGGATGGTCTTACAGGCAGAATCTCTTTCAACAAGTCCAATGGCCTGAGAACTGACTTTGATCTGGATGTCATCAGTCTAAAGGAAGAGGGACTAGAGAAGGTTAGATACCACAAAACATGTGCAAATGTTCATTTTTAAGTTTTAAACCACTTTTAAAAGCCTTTCCCCCTAAAACATTAGAACAAAATGAATATGCAGACCAAAAACAGGATTACTTTAAACACAAGTATTTCTATTATTATTTTTGACATATTTATCCATTGGAAGCTTACACTTTAGGTTGTCTAAAGATGCATCACAAGAACCAGCAAGTATCAAGACTTAGCCTAATTGATTACATAAGGGATGATTCCCAACGACCAGTTGATGAAGCGTTTCAGTTCAGGCTTCCTCGTCGTGTGTTAATTTAACAAAATGCACACTTCCAAGGGCATTATCCCACTTATACCATGGTCACTTAAGAAATAAATAAAATATTCAGTTGGTTATATAATATTCAGCCCTAAATTACATACTGGATGTAACTTTTTGGGGCGGCCAAGCTCTTCACCCTATCTCACCTTAGAGATAGGTCTGGATGAGCAACTCCCAAAAACTCCCTTGCTCCCCATGAAGGATGTAGAGCTCCACCATTCCTTAACCGGGACACAATCTGCAGTTGTTCCTTATATTCCACTACCAGTCAAACTCTCTTCTCCAGTACTCTGGAATAAACTGTCCTGGGGAGGCAGAAGAGTGTGATTCCTCTGTATTGGGTCCTGAAAAGGGAACCAACACCAGTCTGCTAATCTTGTCATACTTTTATCAACTTCCACGCAATGCTGCAGAGACTTGTCAGCCAAGACAGCTTCACAGCATCCAGAAACTTGAGGAACATTTTTCCCTATAGCTGGGCCCTTGTGCAATTGTTGGACTATCTTTCACTTCAGCTGAGATAAAGGACAGCCCCACCCCGGAGTCCATAGCCTCTGCTTCCTCTTACTGACGCACTGAATGGTTTGTCAGAATCTATTCAAAAATAACGATAATTCTTTTGCATGACCTCACTGAACTCCTGCCAGAGTTGAGTTTTTGTCTAGGCTGCTGGTACCTATTAGGTGATTCAGAAGTCCCACAAGCCAGCTAGGTTCCATCTTAAAGGGCCTTTAACATGCAAAATCAACTTTTTGAGTTTTTAAGTGTATTATGTTTGTTCTTAATAATAATAATAATAATCAATTTTATTTATAACGCACTTTCCACTTGATATCAAGTCTCAAAGTGCTGTTCTTTACAAAAAACAACCTCAAAGGTGTATTTAAATATCTGAGCCTTCCTCTATAAACCTGGACTCTGAGCACCAGCCTCTCACAATTGACAAAAACAAGTAAGTCCTCACATTGTGACATGTCACATTCATGTGACATATGAAAGTGAGGGATAGCCCCCTCCAAAAAGACACATGCACACACTTTATCTGCGGAGCTACACTTTCATTTCATATGCAGAATATGCATATCAATCTTTGCAAAAATTTGGATGTCAAAGGCCTATTCTTCCTTGAAGGCCCCAAGCACTTAACAGTCACAGTACCATTAACCATTCACACATTAATGGTAGCTAAGCTGCCAAGCACGGGCACCAACCTTCCACCAGGAGCAATGTGGGGTTCAGTGTCTTGCCCAAGGATACTTCAACAAATGGGCAGGAAAGGTGGGAATCAAACCTGCAGTCTTCCAATCAGAGGTCAACCGCACTGCACCATGTTGCCCCAGATGTTTGTTTTTGATGGGAGAAACACAGACACACTGGCTAGGCCGGGTCTAGGATGACGTCACAAAATGGACAAGGAGCGAAAGGCGTCTCAGAGATCAAGGCGTTGTAAAATAATTCAAAATAAATTCATATTTCATAAAATATTGTTCTATAGTGTGGTAATTGCTAAAGGTAATAAAATATTATATATATATATATATATATATATATATATATATATATATATAGTGTAGCGGACTGAGTCAGCTGCACGGCTGTTTGAGTGCTGTTTTGAGTTCGGAAGTTCAGTGAACTCACCAGACTGAGATGCTGATTGGTCCCCTGTTCTGCCACTCAACTGTTTTGGGGGTTTTGATGAATCGGTTTCTGCTATTGGGGAAAAGGTCGAAGGGGAGGGCTGTGCCCAAAGAGGGAGGGCAGACGCTTGTTGAAGCGGGGGTTAAGTTCGTTTTTCTGATCTGTACGGCGTGGGTTACGGCCTACAGTAACCCAAAAATAAAGAACCTTCTGAACGAATTAGTCTTGGTGCCTCAGTGTGGGGAGGGACGCTACAATATATATATATATATATATATATATATATATATATATATATGGATATAGTTTACTCTAAGATGATTAAGAAAAATATAAATATATATAAATATATATATATATATATATATAATATAAACCTTTTAAGCTTTTTCTGTGGTTTCTCTGTGTCTTTGTGACCCAATTTGCTGACTTGCTGTCCCGCATTAGTCCGAGAAGGAACAAATACAAACAATAATGTTATTCGAGGACCTTTTTAAATATTTGTCTTGATGAAAATAGGAAAAATATAACGTTCAGGTCGCCCAAACAGGCTGCCTCCCCTGCCGAAGCTTGTTGTTGCGAGCATGCTTACTCGAGACCCATGGGCCTTGCGACAGGCTGGCGACCTGTCCAGGGTGTACGCACCTTTGCCCAACAGTAGCTGAAACACGTTTTGGCAACCCCATCACCCAGAAGGGATACAGGCAGTTAAGAAAATAGATGGATGGAAGTAGTCAAAAACGGGCTGACGGCTGGTTCCATGTGCAAAAGGTTTATTGACTTAAATGGGTTGACAGGAGTCAAACACAACTAAAAGTCCACAGAGCTAAAGCAGGGTTGGGCAGGCAGAGGTCAGACAATAGAAGGCTTCCGAGCCTGGAGGGCGGTCTTTGGTGGGAGTCAGAACCACGACGGCTTGGACCTTCCTAGCGACACAGATCAGCCTGTTTTTGAAACCTGCGGACGGTTCGCTATAGTTGACCCTGAGCGTCTCTTCACAACAGAGGAATCAATCATCAATTGCCGGCAGCTCCGTAGAGGATAGAACAGAGGAACCAGGGGAAGAACGGAGATTGATCGCCTGATTGATTGATCACACTGGAAGGTGAGAGCTCCTTGGCCGCCATCATTCAGTATTCAGGACAGACCAGGAAAAATCTCCAATCCTCCTGCTGGTTTTTACAATAGGTCTGACGGAACCCTGTGATATCCTGATTAAGATGTTCCACCAGGCCATTGTACTGGGGATGGTTGCTGGAGTGAGGTTCACATTAATACCCAGTCTCCTGAACAACTGTCGCTACACTTGCGAGGTGAACCACATACAACATGTGACCAGGAATGCCATGGTATGGATAGAGACTGCAGTAGGCCTGCCGGACGCTGTCAGGGGGATTTGGCTATTTGACAGGATGCACAATGGCTCACGTACTGTGCTATGTCCACTTGTAGTGTGGGCCACCAGAAAATGCTTGTCATCAGTGTCTGTGTTCCGACCATATCTGGGTGTCTAGCTGCAGGGTGGGGCTGTGGTCCCTGGAGTGTAGGTTGGGTTTCCGTTGGGGGGCCCTGGCTGGTGCCTGGGATTGGAGTGTGGGGATACAAGGAACTCCTGGGTGGTGGTGGGATGCTCGTCTGAGGTCTCTGTGGTCATCTTGGTGTAGGGGTGACAGTCACTCTCCCTCTTTTTACTTTCCATCATTCACATCAGTTGTACATAAACGCATATCTGAACATAGGTTCCAGCTCACCGTTGCACAAATACTGTGCGACAGGATGAAAAGCTTTACATGTGTTGTTTTGTGTGCATGAGTATGTCGGTATGAGATGCAGTTTTACTGTGTACATGTTGAAATGTTTGTATGTGAAAGTTTTTGGAGTCAACAGGTAATTTTGTTACATTTGAGTGTGTGTGTGGACAGGCCCCACCCTTAACACTAGAGATCGACTGATACCGATACTGATTATTAGTAGTTCCTTTTGAACAAATTTGAAGCAAAACAGGAAACACTCCAACCACAACACAAAATACAAATTAAAATGTGCAAAACCAGAAAGAAAGACCAGAAAGAAAAGAGTTTGCATTTAGAAATCCACTTTTGAAGAAGGTTCTCTCAGTTCTCAGGTGTCTGTACAGGTTGGTTGTGGAGCCTGTTTTAGATGAAATAACTTTCCTGCAAACTCTACACTCTTCCTTTGTGTTATCAATAAAATGAAATGATTTTTGATTTGGATTCTTTTCCTGATGTCACTCATTTTCTTTAAGTCTCTGTGTTGCTGTAGTTTATTGTTGTTGTACGTTGATCATACTCGTTCATGTGCTGCCGTGCGTGTAATCTACCACCCGGCGCACGCCTCCGCTCAACGCAAGATTATTGACCCCTTTTTTTCTTTCCATAGGGCAAACACTACCCCACTCGTGCAAACTGTAGGCGAAAGCACGTACGAATTGATGTATCACGTGCGGATTGAAGAGAAAAAAGTAAGACGGGTGATTTTTCTTATTGCTCAAAGGAAGGAGCCACGGTTGTCATTCACTCTGAGGAGAAACCCAAAAAAAAAGTTTCACTCGTGACTGATTGGTTGACTCCCGCTCCCGTAAGAACCCGTCCCGTCTTTGTGCCGTGATGAATGGCAGAGAATATTCCCATCCCACGGGAACCCGGCAGGAATCCTGTGACTCGCGGGAATCCCGAAAAAAATCCTCTAATGCAGAGTACTGGGATGTTTATTACAATTTCGGAAGAGCTTTCTGCATTTACATTTGATGTGTTTTCTCTTCATAGCTTCTCACACAAGAAAACCTGTCCTCACACTCTCCAGTGAGTGTGAGGACAGGTTCTTCAGGTATGGCTGCATCTGAGCCAAAATAACCCAGTTTTAAATTGATTTCTTCATTTTGGTCGGTTGAATGGGCTCTTGTTTGAAACCAGAGACCTCTGGGAGAAATTGCAAGGCGGACGCAGTTATCGCTGAGGTTTGGTTACGTGGCCACTAAGTCTTCAGTGGATTATCCAGTTTAATGGTGATAGCGATGAGCTGGTCCAAAGTCAAACCCTCGTGTGTCCACTGTTGTGGACCTGGCTGTTTCTGATCATTACTGTGTACTTTTTAACATCACTGGTTTTATAAAATGACAGGCCTCAGTGAGAACTGTGAAGAAACACTAATTGACTCCTGAAGTGTTTGAAAATTTGATTTAATCTATTTGCTCAAACTCTCCAATTATCTTAATAGCCCCTTGTGATTTATGGTTGAAAGTTTTAACAGTAAATTAAGATCCAGTCTCAACTCTGTTGCTCCTCTAAAATCTAATAAGATAATAATCAAACCCACACCTCCTAGAAGCACTGAGGAAATTCAACTACTGAAGAGATGAACCGGGGCCACTGAAAGTTGTTGGAGAAAACATAAGCTTAACTATCAACTATGCCAGAACCAATGAAAATTTTACAACCGGACTATAAAACAGACCAGGAACTCATACTTCATGAAAATTATATCTTAAAACAAAAATAATCCAAGATTCCTCTTCACCATAATAGAATCTTTGATCAACTCTGACGTGAATAAAAACAAAATACTGCCTTACTACTGCCTCATTGTGTGAGGACATCTGTACAATCTAGCATTATAACTGAATAGAAAAGTCCTTTTATTATGGCTTGGTCTGACCTCTATGCAATGATCTGTTTTTAATATTCCATCCCCACATCACTGATTCAATAATTTTACTGATATTTTGAGAGTGAGATTTTAAATGTCATGAACTGCTCTCTACAGATGGGTAGATGGGTATGTTTCCTACTGCCTTTAAACCTGCAGTGGTGAAATAGTTCCTCAAGAAAACAAATCAGATTCTACAGTTTTTAATAACTACAGACCAGTGTCCAACTTTCCCTTTTTAAGCAAGCCTTTTTCAGGTAAATGAGTTTCCCCTTCAAAATAACATTCTAAAGATAAACCAGTAATGAACCACAGTACTGTGACACGCCTGTTAAAGATTGTTAATGATGTTAGATGTATCTTGGATTTAGGTCAGATCTCAGTATTAGTTCTATTAGATCTAAGTGCTGCTTTTAACACTGTTGATCACCTGATCCTCTTAAACAGACTTAAAAACCTTGGCCTTTCAGGGACTGTTCTTAAGTGGTTCAATTACTACCTCATGAAGAGAAACTTTATGGTAAGCATTGACAAACACTTTTCTGGGGTGCATGAAATTAAATATGGTATGCTTCAAGGTTCCGTTTTTGGGCCTCTTGCTTTTCAACATGTGTGTGCTTCCTTTGGGGAATGTCATCAGGAAGCACAACATCAGCTTTTATAGCTGATGACATATGCTGATGACACCCAGACTAGCTATGTCTCCTGATGACACAAGACCAATAGAAGCACTTATTGACCGTATTTTAGATGTGAAATTATGAATGGCAAAACATTTATTGCAGCTGAATCAGGAAGAAAACTGAAATTTTAGTTTTGGTCCAGAAGCCAAGAGAGAAAAAACAGTTTCTGAAACTAAGTGAACTTTCATTAAGTTATTCAGAAAGTTAACTCCTAGGCGTTATTTCTGCCTCTAAGCTGACTTTTATCCCTCATATTAAGTGGGTTATTAAAACTGGTTTTCATCATATTAAAAATTTGGCTAGGGTCCGCCCAATTCTCTCTCTTGTTAATGTGGGGACGCTAATGCATTTTTTTATCATCAGTAAACTTTATTATTGTAACGCCCTGCTAGCTGGTCTTCCAATTAATAACATTATGAACCTTCAGCTTCTCCAGAATTTTGATGCAAGAGCAGTGACCAGAAGGCGAGCTCATGTCACCCCAATCTAAAAATTGGGGTGAAAAGCTATCCCAGGTGCTCAAATTGAGGTGCCCACAGGAGTTTGTGTCTTTTGTTACCTAGAACTGTTGTTGGAGGATAGGGGTGCTGCAGGATTTTATTAAGACTTGTGGTATGTTTCTCTGGTAAACTTAATGTTATAAGTATATTTTTCATGTTTTACAGATTGGTATTTGGGACCCATCAAGTGGCCTGAACATGACTGACAACCAGAAGGGGAAGACAATCAATGTTTCCGACTCTCTCTCCAATCGGTCGCTGATTGTCTCCACCATACTGGTAAGACTTTTTTATGACTCTCTCTGTTTATACAGATTCTCATATGTTGTTTTATATTCTTGCCATATTTCCATTTTTCTTCTTTGAACACTTCAGCTTTTTATGCTTTATTTTTGACAAGGGGTTTTAAAATTTTATTAAGGTCCACTCGCACCAGTCAATCCATCCATGCACGACTTCTCCTAGAATCATGACCACATGTGTAAGCAGGCCTCAGCACACTTCTCTTAACTGTGGTTATGTGGAACCGAAAATTAGTCAAAACAACAGGGTGCTGGAGTCAAATTTACTCAAGGACACTTAAATTACTTGCTGTGAGAGCCAATGGTTGCAACATTCATCACTGAAGCCCTTTCACACCTTTGACATCCTCCAGTCATGCTAAATGCTGTAAAATTCTGGCTTAGGTTATCACCTATGATGGACATTGCAGATACCGGTAAAGCTTTATAATTAATAAACTTAATAAACTACTTAATACATTAACAAGTATTAGTAAGGTGGTATTAAGCTGCTTATAAAGACAGTTATTAAATTTGTAGGCGTCTTACAAATGACTTACATGTTTATTCAAACTGCTCATGAAGACATTTAATAGCATTTGTTAATCCTTTGTAAAGTATACGTTAACATTTGTAATATTCTACAAATGGTTTGTAAATTAACAACGAATGTACTAATTGTCTCTTTATAAACAATTTATTGAGTGTTTTGCAGCCCCCATATCTAAAGCGTGATCAAGTAGGGTTTCATCTTCACAAACCATTGGTAAATCATTTGTAAGGGATTAACCCCTTAACACCAGTAATGTAGTAAAACAGTTGCTGTTTTTGTGTGGGCACATATGAATGTTGCTCTCTCATTTGAGTCAGGCTCTTTCATTGTGAGAATCTTGTGTGTTGACGCTCATGGACCACCACTGGTCAGAGCATCTGTGCGGACGTTCTGAGCAGGAATGACTTGGGCTGGACCTCAGCGTTAAACTTCTGTTTAACCGACAGGCGGAGCTGCTGGTTTCACTCCTGCAGCTTCAGCACTAGTGGTTATGATGTTCATGATGCGTCTCATCACTGCTGCTCCTCATCTGTCCATTCACTGCTTCTGATTTCATCATCTAGTTTAAAAAAAAAAAGAAATCCATTTAGAAAACAGCTGCATTGTTATCTATTCAATGTATTTACACAGTTACATTTAGACAGATCAAACAAGCTGAAACTCTGCACATTATTTTGTAATCACCTGCTGGTTCAGGAAGGGATTCTATTGAGCAGGTTCGGGTTCAGCAGGTGCTCTTGCTTCTTTTCTTTCTTTCTGCGGCCTCTCTGCTGTTTAGGATTCACCCCAGAATTGATACTACAAGGAGCTAGCAGCTAATGTTTTAGCCTGTTAGCTAAACGGAGCTAGCAGCCAATGTTTTTAGCCTGTTAGCTACATGGAGCTAGCAGCTAATGTTTTAGCCTGTTAGCTAAACGGAGCTAGCAGCCAATGTTTTTAGCCTGTTAGCTACATGGAGCTTGCAGCTAATGTTTTAGCCTGTTAGCTAAACGGAGCTAGCAGCCAATGTTTTTAGCCTGTTAACTACATGGAGTTAGCAACTAATGTTTGTAGCCTGATTGGTACATGGAGCCAGCAGCTAATGTGTGTAGACTGATTGCTACATGGAGCCAGCAACTAATGTTTGTAGCCTGATTGCTACATGGAGCTAGCAGCTAATGTTTGTAGCCTGATTACTACATGGAGCTAGCAGCTAATGTTTGTAGCCGTTAGCTACACGAAGCTAGCAGTTAATGTTTTTAGCATGTTAGCTACATGGAGCGACCAGCTAATGTTTTTAGCCGTTAGCTACACGAAGCTAGCAGCTAATGTTTTTAGCATGTTAGCTACATGGAGCGACCAGCTAATGTTTTTAGCCGTTAGTTACACGGAGCTGCCAGCTCCTCCCCAGTGGCGGCATAGTGAGCTCCAGCTCTAAAGTGTACCGCCTTAGTCCAACAGCAGCAGACTGGACGGTTTCTGAAATATTACTGCCCCGAAAGAGATCCAATGTGGTAAAACAATGAGTGAAGTTCAGGAGAATCAAGGGATTGATCCACTTTAAAACACCAGGAAATCAGTTTGCTCGTTTTCTTTCTGCAGCCGTCTTTGCTCCTTCCTCCATCTGCTTGCACCATTCTCTAAAATGTTTAGGATTCATCCCAAAATGTGGTTTCAGATTCCTCACCAGAATGTTCCTTGGTATATTCCAAAAGTTTCAACAAAATGTAATGAGCCAAAATGGGATTCATGCTACACTGGCTGAATGCCACAGAAACCCAGCCCCCACCCTCTGGCTGCCTCATGACGCAGCACCCGCACTGGGGTGGGGGTGGTGTTGCGTTTTAAAGGAGCGCGGTAACTATCAGGGATCAGCGTCTATTACAACTAACACCTGTTAGACCTGGCTTTTATTGGTTACCAGCATCTATTAGGGACCGTCCATTATTGGAAGATATACCGTAGTGAGAGTAAATTACATATAAGAGGACTCCATTAGGTCATTTAGTAAATATTTGATCAAGCACCAATCATCAATCAGCTTCTGAAGGCAATTGGATGCATGAGAGAAAAATTTTGCACACTGCACTTTTCAGTTTTTTATTTGTAAAAAAAAAAAATGAACCCTTGAATGGCTGCTGTAGCAGCTGTGTTGATGCAAAAGAGTGGGCAGAGTAGTTTTCTTTATTTAGGCTGATTGATGCTAGAAAAACATTCATATTTTTACAAACCAAGACCGTCATAAGAACGAGCAGACAGCTGGTTCCACTTGCAGCAGGTTTAATACAAGTCCACAGAGCTAAAACAGAGTCGAGGATTAGGCAGAAGGTCAGGACAGGCGGCAAAGGAGCAAAGTCAGGAACAATCTGGACAGGTTAGAGTCCTCAGTATGCTGGCAGAAACTACACAGGCAATACTTGACAGTGAGTGTTTGTCTGAGCTGTGCTTGGACTAATGATATGATGAAGACCAGGTGTGGAGATGACGGCAGTCTGTACTCAGGTGATGGTTCTCGCTGATGACCAGAGGGGGAGACAGAGCTTTGCCTCCTGACAGAGACACATTTAAATGAGAACTAAGAGAAGTGAAAAATCAAAGTGATAGGGCGTTTATGAAAACAAGGCATGAAATAGAATAAGAACTTTAATGGGTAAACACTGGAATTGGTTTATGCTATGACAAAGCATACTTTGAGCTTTGAGAGTTTTAAAAACAAATTATAAAATGCGGGTGAGAAGTTTTAAGAAAAACAGATGTCTGAGTTTGGATCAAAAAAATATTTACAGGTAAATTCCCCACATCTCAGAAAGCCATAGAATGCTGACAGAAATACACTTTGAGGTTATATGACAGAGTCAAACATGCTTTTGCAAAGACTTGAGATCATGGAGTGTAAAATGGGAAGCGCAATAGATTTGTGTGAAACTGATGCCTAGATAAAATACCCCAAAACTGACAGAGGAAGCAGCATCAGGAAAAAACTCAGAGCCAAAAGAAAACACATCATAGAAGGAGAACACCATCCAATTGCACAACAACTTGACCAAAAAGCCATACAGTGTTACGACCCCAATATGGCTCAGTTCTAGGGGTAGACAGAAAGTGGCTGTAACATAAAGAAAAGTGGGCACAAGAACTGAAAAAGAACACATTTTATTAAATGTAAAAGACACTGTTCACTAAAAAAAACAAAGGGAAAATAATTAGCTTGCTGGTTTTTTAAAACAAAATGACAAACCAAAGGGAAGTGGAACCTTGGTCAAATATAACAAAAGTTCAGGGAGACAGCTGGTCCAGCCATACTGACGGTCGGAGTTAGCAGCTCCCTGCTAAGGGCTGCCTAACCAAAACTACCTGTAACAGAAACAAAGCCTGCAAACTAAGACTACCAAGGTCCCAAACCCAAATTAAAATAACAAAACCCAGCAGTATAAACAAGACAATTTGCTTCACCTGCCAGGTGAGCAGAATGACAGAGGATGGAAGCCAGCAGCAGGAGGACGTACCACTCAGCAACCGGCATCCAGAGAAACCAAGTCCAATCAATCAGGAACTGAGGATGACCCAACAGCTGATGCTCCGAAGAAGAATTCCTTCATGACATCCCAAAATGCGTTGCAGCTTAACAGGAGGGAGGAAGGCTCTCACCATATGAAAAAAGATGCCCATTTCAGCAGATAAAGGCACACCCAAAAAAGCTTAGCATGGGAAGGACCAGAACTACTAACTGGAGGATCAACCAGACCGAAATCATCCAACAGGTGTGAAACATTGGGAAGTTTAATGCATTTGAGCCAAATCAACACATGCATCAGACAACAAACTAAACATAGCTGGGCTACTTCTGCAGCAACATAGAACTAGGAGTCCACATGGCACTGAACAGAGGCCACCAAGAGAAATGAATGAGAATGAACTTGAACGCATCAATTACATCTGCCTTTGAGAGCCAGGCACCACATCAGCGAGCTGTATTAGCCGATGGCGTTTCCCTCCGAGGCATGATGCAGGGAGAAAGGAACGCTGAATAAAGGCTGTTAATGCTGGGAACGAGGCCAGAGTGAGGGGCTAAGTCAAAATCAGTCGCTTTTTCCAGAGCACCTCCTAGTGGAGATGCCAAAAAGACCCACACGAAACGGAAAAGAGAGAGTAGCAAAAGGCCCAATTCAATAGTCTAGCCCATGCAACACTCAGCAGCCAGGAACGCAGACATCACCCGAGAAACTGCAATAGAAGACCGCAAATTCTGACGAATATGCTCAACGTGCCCAGCAGATCTGAACACAGCAGCAAAAGAGGGGCCAGCTGACACACTCCAATTGCATTAGGCTAAGTCAACCGCAGAGAAACCAAGAGATTGTCATGATGGTGAGAAACCGGGAGCGAAGCAGAAGACAACGGTCGCAGCCTTTGGGAGAGTATGGGCGAGCCAACGTTGGAAGCAGAAACCACAAATTCCAGGGAAGCAGAGGACCAGATGAGCAATGTGGCTGACGTGTGCCACAGGGAAAGCAGTACTCTCCAAGAGGCGAAAGCAGCAATCGACAAACTCTAGGAAGAAGGAGAGAGGAAGCAGAAACACAAACACACCTGGAAGAGAAGGCGGCGCAAGAGGAGGCAGAAGTAGGAGCAGCGCTTGCAGTAGAGGGCTTTGGCACAGGACTTGCTGTAGGCGTCCGACCATGAAGCACAGGCCCGGGTTGAGTTTCGGCAGCCGGGACACCGGAGACCGCAGCCAGAGAGGGGTAGTAGCCGAGAGTCAATGAGGGCAGTGAGCTCTCAAACTTAAGTATCAGCAAGGCCAAAGCAGGATGTCGGTCGCCGAGCAAGCAGTAGAGGTTCGTCTAGTCAGGCCAGTGAAGCGTTAAAAAATGACAGCTCAGCCTGAAGGAAGAAGCTGGTGAAGAATCAGAGACTACTGCTAGAAAGCCAGGATGAAAACTTGATTAGCAAGGGATCACCGTTGGAGGCAAACATGACGAAAGTGAAACACAGTCTGGAAAAACAAACTTCATTGAATTTAAAGGCAGGGATTTGATTTGGATTGGCTGAGAAGGCTGTAAACAGTTCAGCCATTGGCTCAGTGTTACGTCCATCCTTGGCGAGGAGCAAGAAATAGGTAACATTAAAAAAAGTAAACCCACTGGGATTTTGAAGAGTGTCTGGACAGCTGTTTATTACAAGGACAGGTGTGAGTAAAACAAACAAAACAAGAACAACATAGTGTAAAACTTAACTTAAAGAACAAACTGAAAATCACTGGCACTATATAGGCAATTAACAGACTATAAATCAGCAGACTGAAAGTAACGTGAACAAACAGCAACCCACTGAACCTGACATGGGACTTAAACTAATGGACATACCTAAGGCACAACCAGAAATAAAATAAACAAGGGTCATAAACAAAAGAAACTATTGATAAAAATGAAGAGCAAAACAGAGAAGGAAAACCAGGTTTTTCATCAATGGCTTCAACGGCCAAGACCAACAGCAGGGCAAGCTGAGAAAGTCAGATCCCTCACAGAGAATTCAGCTGCCACTCAAGCAGGGGCAGGCTAAGGTTAGGTTTATGCTCCAGAAATAACTTGAATCTAACAAAAGTAATAAAAATAAACATTTTATGAAACAGGACAATGAAAATTAGACATTGCTTTTCAACCATACTTAACATAATTATTTACAAAAATAAAATCTGGACAAAAGAAGGTGCCCCTAACTTAATATTTTCTTGCATGAGTTTTTGAGGCAATGCTTGCAATCAAACGGTTCCTTTAACTGTCAATGAGACTTCTGCACCTATTAAGAGATATTTTGGCCACTGCTCATGAGCACACTGCTCCAGTTGATATAGGTCAGGGCTCTTAAGGCCACTTTAGATTAGTCCAATGTTTTCCTCTGATCCATTCTTGGGTGTTTTTAGCTGTGTGTTTTGGATCGTTGTCCTGTTGCAAGATCCATGACCTGCGACTGCGATCAAACTTTCTGACACAGGCCAGTACATTTCTTTCTAGAATCCTTTGATAGTCTTGAGATTTCATTGTACCCTGCACAGATTGAAGACACCCTGTGCCAGCAAAGCTGCTTAGAATAGAACAGATCCTCCTCCATGTTTCACAGTAGGAAATGTGTTCTTGATATGCTTCGTTTTTCTGTCTGTGAACATGGAGCTGATATGCCTTTCCATAAAATTCTATTTTTGTTTCATCTGTTGACAAAAATGAGAATCAGTAGCTTTGTGGCTTGTCAACATGTAGTTTTGCAAATTCCAGTCTGGCTTTTTATTTGATTTGCTTTTAACAATGGTGTCCTCCTTGGTCATCTCCCTTTAAGTCCACTTAGTGTCAAACGACGGATGTTGCAATCTGACACTGATGTTCCTTGAGCTTAAAGTTCACCTTTCATCTCTTTAGAGGTTTTTCTGGATTCTTTGGTCACAGTTTGTATCCAGCAGCCACCCTGCTGCTAATGATCTGATTCCCTCCACCTGTGCCTACTCCTGTATATCTCTGCCTCTGCCCTTCACTCTACACTACATGTTCTCAGTCAGCTTCCTGCTAGCCTGCTCAGCCTACGGTCCAGCCGCCTTAGCTCTAGACTTCTTACTTCCAGCTGCTGCCTTTGCCAGCTCCATTGCACCTCAAGCCTCGCAAGTTCCTGCATCTTTAAATTTTTAGAACCCTCCCAGAGATCTCTGGTGAGTTTGATTTAGACTGTGGAGTCAAGAATTAGTGACTAAGCCCCAGGATCCTGAGTTTTGTCACACCCCTTTGAGTGCCTCACTTACTTCTGTGCCTGGAACCACACCTTCCTTTACTGTACAGAGGACTCTGCTCCTCTCCTTTCCTGAAGTCTGCTTTCCTCTTCCAAAGCCTCTCTGCTGTTTTATGCTTCCCCTGCTTCAAGTCATCATCAACCCTCTCCTGTCCGTACTTTGGCCGTTTATCACCAGAGCCTGGATGGGTCCTCTGAGTCAAAGCTTTAATAAATCTTGTTTTCTTGCATGCCTGAGTTTGTCATATTTTGGGTCCTTGAAGCAAAACCTGAAATCTTCCTTGATTTTTCATACATTTTCCTATTGCAGCCAGGTAGGTTGGCCTCAGTCCCTTGAATTTTACATTTCTGAATATTCTGTGCAACTGTAGTCACAGGAACATCAAGCTGCTTCAAAGCCTTTTCCTTCAACATACTTGTCTATGATTTCTTTCTAATTTTGAGACAAGTCTTTCCTTCGCTTCCTGTGGTCCATGTTGAGTGTGGTACACACCATGTCACCAAACAGAACAGTATTTACCTATAGGCCCAAGGATGAACATGTCCCTTTGGTCACATTATTTTCTAGGGGTGCCATAAATTTTGTCTAGGCCTGTTCAATGATTTTGTTTTTGTAAATAATTCTGTTGAAGCATGTTAAAAAAGCAATGTCTGACTTTCATTGCTTAAATTTCATAGAATTTTTATTTATTACTTTTGTCAGATTCAAGTTATTTTGCGACAATTGGGAGTGTTTCTTTCATTAACGGACGAGTACCATCAAATTTGTCCACATGTATAAACAGTTTAAGCACTGTGGTGTTATCTGATGGGAAATAACAGCCAAAGCAGGTTTAATTAAGAAAACAACCTTATAAAACCTAACAAAGATGCCATTAAGATGACAAAACCTACCTTCAACTTTGTGGTAAATATTTGCATACTGCCATTCACCCAGAGAAGGCCCAAGACTATTTGTTTACAGAATGGGGAAACTTAAATACGCGAGTGCCAAATGCAAGTCCTGTCTTAGACAATCAAACACACACAGACGCATAAATCGCACTGGTCATTTTTAGATGTCAAAATAGTGGGAAACTATACACATTCTATGGATATTCAGAAGTGGTTTAAGCCAAACGGACACATAGTAGACAGGATCTGCACGTCCATATGTCTAAAAATCTAACATTTAAACGTTGAACTAAAATTGACACTGAAGTGAGGTGATCAAAATAGTGGACATAGTTTGTTGGTTCTATAGACGTCTAGAACTGGTTTTATGTGGATTATGTAATCAAAGCCAAGGTAGACCCAACACGAGTAGGGAGGAGGGAGAGGGAACAATGTTAAACCTTACTGACTCACGGTGGTTGCCAGAAACCAGCAGGGACACCGTGAGTTACACAGGCCAACAGTCTACCGTCCAAAGCAAAAACCTTAGGGCTAGGGAGTGGTTCAGTAGGTATCCCATACTGGTTTACAAACTGAGCATCGATGAAATTGTCATCAGGACCTGAGTCCATTAATGCCTAGATATCTACTGTAGTAGAGTCAAAGGACACGGTACCTTCCAGAAAGGGGCGCCCGGAGGAGGGATCAACTGGAGTGCGGCTCACCGGTGACCCCCCTGAGCCTGATGAGCCTGGTCTTCTGGCCGTGCAGGGCAGTCACGCCGGAGATGGCTGGACTGGCACAGAGGCAGAGCACCTGGTAGAAGCGGCACTGGCGTTTCTCTGGAGTGAGTCTTATCCTGCCGAGCTGCATGGGTTCCTCACTGCTGAGTGGGTGGGTTGGTGCTGGAGTGGGCGTGGTGTCCCGCTGAGTGGCAGCCAGAGGCATCGCTGGCTGATGCTGGAACTTGAATGAGGAGGAGCCGGCTGGGCGAGAGGGCCTGACTGCTCTTTCCCTGAGTCTCTCACGAAGGCGATTGTCCAGTATTATGGAGAGGGAAATTAACTCCTCCAGATTAGACATTTCGGCGCGAGCTGCTAGTTCATCTTTGATGTCTTCTCTAAGACCGCGGTAAAATACACCCATGAGCGCCTTTTCATCCCACCCACACTAAGCAGCCAAAATCCGGAAATTAATTGAATAATCCAAAACCGGATCAGATCCCTGGCATAAACCAGTCACTTTACCCTGCAGGGGATGGTCAAAAACCCGCAGAATTTCTGCAGTAAATAAAGCCAGAGAATCACAGAGTGGAGAATTAGCGCCAGATAATGCCACAACCCAGGCTGGGGCTTTCCCCGACTGAAAACTCATAACAAAAGCAATCTTAGATCTCTCGGAAGAATACGAAAGAGACTGCTGGTGGAACAAGAGCTTACACTAATGTATAAACTGCTTACATAACCCTATCTCTCCTGAGTACCTGTTGGGAGTGGGGATGAAGGGCTCGCGGGGTTGAGAAGCAGGTACCGGAGGAGCAGGACTAGGAGCTGGATACATCCCCACAGCTTGAGCTTGGTCTAGATCAGGTGTCTCCAACCCTGTTCCTCGAGGGCTACCGCCCTGCTTGTTTTGCTGCTAACCCTGCTTTAGTAATTGCTGCTCACCTGGATCAGGTGTGTTCAGTCAATCAGAAACTGCGCTGATTCAATCCAGCTAATCAGCATCTACTGAAGCAGGGTTAGCTGCAAAACAAGCAGGATTGTAGCCCTCGAAGAACAGGGTTGGAGACCCCTGGTCTAGATGTTTTGATGAGGTGAGCAGGGAGGAGACATCATCCAGGTGACGGCTGAGTCGATCTACTCTGGTGGAGAGATGTTGGAGAGTAGTCATGATCTCTTGGAGAGCCTGGTCATGCTGTCCAACAAGAGCCCCCTGGGATAAGATGGCACGTTAAACTTTTTCCAACTCTGCGGGATACATTATGACTGGATAATACTGACAAGGTACGGAAGTAGATCCCAAAAGCAGAGCCAGAGGGGTTGAAGAAACTGTTTATTCAAACCACAAACATAATGAATAATTCAGCAGGGGGAAAAAACCAAGAACATGTTTATATAGAGGGGAAATGATGATGAGGAGCAGGTGCAAGGAGACAGCCCCAGTATGAGAGATGTCACACCCCCTGCCACACACTGCTCTGTAGAAACAGTCACCCAGATCAGAGTAGTAGGCACCACTGCAAGAGCCCTTAGCATTAAAGATCAGACGGGTACAAGAGCACTAAGAGCCCAACCTTTATCCCAGCCAGAGAACACTCCCCCCACTGTACCCAGAGTCTAGCACGAGGCCCACCCCACTTGAAAATTCCTCCGATCCCAGACAAGGGACCAACCCTTGAGGAATCTTGAGCGCGCCAATCTCCAACTCATATGAGAAGCTTCAGCAAACTGTACACTTGTGGGCTGTTTTGCAATTTGGCAGTTCATTTATTGTGTGACCGAATATAGAGTTTCTTTGCTGCACACAGAAGCAGACGACATATTTTTTGTCACCCATCTCACATCTGCGTGCCATTGCCGTATTCAAGTTGACTATTGGCTGTGACTTGTGCTCAATACCTTAACCTACACCACATAATGGACATACCTCCTTGCTTGCATATTTGCACATTTTCACAGTTCTTAAGTCACATGCATGCTAAGACATGGATTTTGAGAATTAAAGACAGTGAGGGAGATGTTAATAAAGAAGTCAGCATAAAAATAAGATAAAATACATTTTGGTTTAACATTTATTGGGGGCCTCTTTGCTTTTGCACATGCTGTGAAGTGATTGTATTGCCGTTATTAGCACAGACTCTGCAGCTGTAATTGCCATATCAGGCCTAAGTCATGGGGAAATATGTAATTGCTGCAAGCAGCAGGGAAAAGCGGAGGGTTGACAGTAATTGGGTTTGTTAAACTTGATTAATGTACACTTTCAGTCAGCTTCTCATCATTTTCTCAGAGATTATATACAATAAAACAAGTTGTAATTACTGTTGAGATCTTGGTCTATAAACAGTTTATATGCTTTGGAAATTAAAATGTTAATGTTGCGCAGGAAATGAAGTACCTTCAGACTAAAGGCTGAAGCCGCAGATATTGTTCTCTGTGAAGCAGTGAAATGGCAGAAGACAAGCTTTGAGCCCTGTGCTAATGAAGAAGCTATGAACAACAACAAAACCACACTTAAACTTTTCAAATACTGTGCTAATGTGCAAACACAAGTTTGAAAAAAAATGCTTAGCCTTTATTTGTTGTGATTTCCCTACTATAGTTACATATTCTATATAACCACAAAAATTCACTCGCCCATCCAAATGATCCGAATCAGGTGTCCTGATCTCTTGCCTTGGTCACAAGTGTATAAAATCAAGCACTCAGGGATGGAAACTGTTTTCAAAAACATTCATGAAAGAATGGGCTGCTCTCAGGAACTCTGGGAATTCCAGCACAGAACTGTCATGTGCAACAAATGCAATCATGAAATGTCCTCGCTCCTAAATATTCCATTCAACTGTCAGTTCAATCATATCAAAATGGAAGAGTTTGGGAACAACAGCAACTTGGCCACCAAGTGGTAGACCACATAACATGACAGAGAGTGATCTGCAGATACTGCAGATTAGTGCAAAGAGGTCGCTGACTTTCTGCACAGATTGCTACAGAGCTCAAAGCTTCATGTGACCTTCAGATTAGCTTAAGCACAGTACACAGAGAGCTTCATGGAATGGGTTTCCATGCCCGAGCAGCTGCATAAAAAGACACATCAGCAAGTGCAAAGTAAAGCATCAGATGCAGTGATGTAAAGCACGCCACCACTGAACTCTAGAGCAGTGGAGACGCCTCCTCTGAAGTCATGAATCACACTTTTCCATCTGGAAATCTAATGGACGAGTTTGGGTTTGGAGTCTGAAAGTAGAACGGTACATTTCAGACTGTATTATACCGGGTGTAAAATTTGGTGGAGGATGGTGTGGGGTTGTTTTTTAGGACTAGGGCTTGTCCCCTTAGTTCCAGTTACACACTCCTCAATCTTGTGGACAGCCTTCCCAGAAGAGTTTAAGCTGTGTGAGCTGCAAAAAGTGGACCCACATCATATCAAACTCTATGGGTTAGGAATTGGATGGCACTTCAGTTCACATGTGAGTCGAGGCAGGTGAGTCAATACACCTTGTGTAAATGTGTAAATATGGTGTATTTACTCTTACTTGCTCACCTGATATGCCTAAAATAAAATAAAAAAATAAACTGTTATATAATTATATATAATCATAACATATATGATATATAATTATAGACATAATAAAAATAACAGAACTGCACATAAGTTTAGAAAATGTCTCTTTTCAACAAAGCCACAACAAAATAAAAAAAGGTGTATTAAAAACTAAACTGAATTGAGGGGGGGCAATAACCCTTTAACTACTCCCTAGTCAAAGCTGTTTTAAAGAAGTAACAAGAGTTACAGTTGACTTAAATTAAAGGTGAGTTGTGTGTATTTAAAACTAATCAATCCCCATTTCCTACATCGTAACCTTAAAGCAAAAAAAGTTGACAAGTAGTGGTTAACATCCAGGAAGAGGACACAAGAGGACAGATTAGAAGGCAGCCAAATAATGAACTAATACCGAGTGTCAATTAAGCTACAGTTAAACAGCTATCAGAGACTCCTGAATCATTGGTCACGGCATGCTTGTTCAGACATTACAGTAGAGAAATCACTAAACAATCTGTTCTACAACAACTTTTTTTGAAGTTCCAACATCATTCAGGCATATTTGGAAGGACTAGGTTTGATTATGTCATGCATTGTTAAAAGCTTCAAAATAACACACTACCAACCAGTGATCTTTGAATGCAGCCCTGATTAAAGATCCTTTTATCCTCTGAAGGCCACAGGGAAAAACTGGAACAAGGACACTTGTACCTGTATTTCAGTCTTTTTAACCTTTTGCTGAAGAAATAAAAACATTGCTCAGAACATTGCTATCAGTCAATTATAATATTTGAGATTTCTAAGAGTGTAATACATCAACAGACCCAGACTACTATCAAGATTCTGCGTCATAGCAGCTTTATTGTTTCCTTTTTTTGTCTTCGTTCTGCTGTGAAGCTGCTGCTATGCTCATAACGGCTACATTCATAACATTGTTTGTGTTTCAGATGAATACAGATGAACTCCCATTAAATTAAATTACGTAATGTTGGTTGTGCTTGTTTTTTAATCTGTTTTGTTTTAATGTAAAGCACTTCGCGTTATGCTTCATAGGAAAAGTGCTATACAAATAAAGTTGATTTGATTTGATAAGTTATATAGGTTAATAAACAACGTCAACTGGAGCTGTTCGGCCCCAAGAAAGAATAAAAAACAAAAGCACAAATAGGTCTTACTTTCAACAGAGGCAGAGGTTGTGGTTAGTTTTAAAAAATAATTGATTAAGAGTTTGTTAAAATGGCATTAACACAACCTTCAATAAGCCAATGGAAAGTTCAGCAAGATCCAAAACGCTTGCCAACTACCGATGCCGTACTGCAGATGCACCCAAAACCAACTGCCTGGCCATATATAGGGAACTGTTAACAAGCCTACTCGTAAGGTCCCACACACGTTGAAATCTGAGCATGAGCAAAGCCTGGCTTACCTACCGGCTTACCTGCGCACTCACACTCGGCTTCCTGATGACCCCCCCCAACTAGGCCCAAGTCTCCCCAGGGCAGGGGCCCGAACCCCCGAAAGCCTACCCTCCTAGGCCCAACACCCCCCACCCCACCCAAAGAGAGAGGAGCCCAGAGGGGGCACCAGCTCTGATAATTTTGGGGAGAAATAAATACCTAGATATTTGATATTGCCTGATTTGACTGGGATTGAGGTCGTTTGCTCTGCATTACCATTCAGTGACAATAAAACATATTTAGAAAATTATTTATGTCATCAGCATAAAGACTATTATTATGATTACTGTATTTTGTTGTGATTCCTTCAATACTCTCACTCTGTCTTATTGTTGCAGCCAAAGGTTCATTAAATATAGCAAAAAGAGAGGGGGAGAGTGGACAACCCTGCCTGGTCCCTCTACCAAGAACTTACCTGTCAGAAGTCTGTTTGTTGGTTCTGACTGATGCATTTGGGTTGTGATTTAATATTTTAATCCAATCAATGAAGGATTCCCCAAACCCAAACTTATGGAGGGCAGCAATGAGGAACTTCCAGTTTACTCTGTCAAATGCTTTTTCAGCATCCAATGAGAGTATGGTCATTTCCTGGTTTTTAATGGTGGCAAAATCTATTATGTTTACAAGTCTGCGGACATTATCACTTGAGTGTCTACCTTTAATGAATCCAGTTTGATCATGGTGAATTATATGAGGAGTGATTTTTTCTAGTCTCTGCGCGAGTGCTTTGCAAATAATTTTTACGTCTGCATTAATTAGAGAAATGGGGCGATAGCTAGAAGGAATTGTGGGATCTTTTTCTGGTTTAAGAAGGAGGATTATGTTCGCTGAATTCATGTGTGGTGGCAGTGATTGGCTTTCCTTGATAAATGTAACCATTTTATAAAACGTTTGTGCCAGCTGTTCCCAGAATTCCTTATAAAACTCAGCAGGAAAGCCATCAGGTCCTGGAGCTTTGTTGTTGGGCATCAGCAACAGAGCTCCATGAAGTTCAGCCAATGAGAGCGGAGAGTCTAAGTTTGAGCTTTGATCCTCATTTAATCTGGGTAGAGTTACATTATTAAGAAATGAGTTAATACTTTGCTCTGATGGATTGACCTGTGTTGTGTACAAGTTTTTAACCGGGTCGTGAGTGACATTTCCTGTGTGGTCCATAATAGATGTAATTGTTTTAATTTTAAGCTGATTAGCTAAAAATTCACCAGATTTGTTTGAGTTTTCAAAATCTTTTGAGATTAAGTTTTTGTATTTGGAATTGTGTTTGTTTATTGATGTCATTTAACTGAAGCTTTAAATTTTTCAGATCTTCCAGAATGTGTTCTTGTGCAGAAACATCATAAACAGCCTCTGGATCTTTGATTTTATTTTTTATTTCTAATAAATCTGCTTTCTCTTTGTGTTTTTTATTTGTTAAATAAGAAATATTTTTTCCTCTCATCACTGCTTTTGCTGTTTCCCAAAGAACACATAGTGAAATATCCGGAGTATCATTAAATTCCAAGAAGGTTGCCCACTCTTTTTTAAAGCATTGAATAATCTCTTGATCTTTTAACAGAGAAGTGTTAAACCTCCAGGTTAAGCCTGAAAGTTTGGGTATATCTCTAGAAATATTTACAGAAACTGGTGCATAATTACTAATGATAATTGGATGAATGTTGGGATCCTTTATATCTTTTAAAAGACTGTAGATCATCTTGACTTCCTGCTGCAGTCCCAGCTACAGACCTTGGAAGGTGATGAGGATTTTGTTGCTGACCAGCAGTGGAACGGTTTGACCTGTGATCCACATGTTCTGGTGCAGCAGAATGGATGGGTGACATAATAGGTGGCACAAATTGATCAGAACCTCTACTCTGTTGTGCAGTTGCAGATCTATCAACAATCGTGTAAGACAACAGAAGCAAGAAGCCAGCCAGGGGATCCCAGAGACCACCAGTGGTAAAACAACTGCCATTTCAGAGGCGGATGGATGGGGCTTTCTCAAAATCACTAAGTCAATGCAGTTGACCTGAAGTTACCAGTTCCTTATCTGAAAGAGACTGATCAGAGGTTACATGTTTGCCGGGACAGTCATTCTCCAGAGGCTCCCCTAACCACGCCTTCAACTGTGAGCGGTAGTCTTGCTTAGTTTGAGCCAGATCATTTGGGCAGTTGTGTACTCCGACCCACCTGCACATGGCACTTTTAAAACCTGTGTATCACAGACTTCCACAAATCCTGAATTTTGTGACAGCTACTGGCACTAAAGTCTCTAACCAGGACTTGCTGACCTTCTGACAGTGGGGAGTCTGGTCGTGATTACACTTCCTTCAGAATGCAGAAGCTTTCAGGCTCTCCTGGACTGCCTGATAAGCAACCTGCAGCTGAGCCTGGTGTTCTTGAATCCATTCATGAACACTACCTCCATCAATATTATTTACCCCTCCTAAAAGGAAATCAAGTGGAGGCCTTGGTTCCTGCCAAAACATGAGGAAAAAGAGAGATTCCCCTGCTGACTGATTTGGGGTAGTATTATAATAATACAACACCTGTGGCAGACATGCATGCCAATCCCTCTAGAAACTAGCAGAGTACTCAGTAGGTTCTGCAGTGTGTTTTTAAATAATTCTACCTGGCCATTACTAGCAGGATTGTATTGAGTGGTGGGGGACTTTTGTATACAATAGAGGCCACAGAAGTGAGCAATGAGTGCACTCCCAAAACAACAACCTTGGTCAGGGTGGATGCGAGCTGGAACACCAAACTCTGAAAACCACTCCTGCACCAGTACTTGGAGTGCAACTGTGGAGGCAGGCTGGTGTTGAGTGGGAATTGCTAAGGTGTATTTGCTAAAAACATTAGTCATAACCAAAACATTCTCAACTCAATTCCTCACTGGTTTCAGGAGGGCGTAATCAATGGCCAAAATCTCATTAGGCCATGATGCCATCAGTTGTGCCATTAGACTGAGAGTAGGTTGGGGGGCTTCTTATCCTATTTGACATCACTCAAATATGCGACACCACTGGGTGACTTCTGATGCCATGGCTGACAGTGTGATCTTAAGATAGACAAAGTCCTCTCAATTGGGTTGGAATGTTGGGGTGTGCAATGAGAAAGATACTTGAATAAAAACACGTCCTTCAATATTTTATTTTGAGAGTGAGGCACTTTTTTCATCCAGTCACTAATACTTGACCTGTGTATACAGCTTATGACATTTTTCTATGAGTCATTACAGATTTCAGTTGTAATACATTTCAGTATTCTATCTACTGCAAGTGACATTTGATCAATTACTGTAAACTTTATGTTTTTTGCACATACATTGCTACTCCTCCACCTTTTTTGTTCTGTTCACATAATTAGGATAATAGTTTTTTTAATTCAAAGTCGCTGCCCTTGTTGCAGCTAAACCAAGTTTCAGAAACGGTTATGATGTTATGGTATAATGGTATAATCTTAGCTAGCTCACACATTTTATTGGATAATCGTAAAAAGGGTATCCATGAGTTTGGTAGCTCAAGCTGAACAAGACAATAGAACATGGAGTAATAATGTTAAAAGTATAGGCGCGGTAAACAAAAAAATGTAAATACCAACTGACTCAGCACCAGCACTCAGCAAAAACAAAAATTTTGAAATCCACTAACGAAACCATTTCCAAAGGAAAAGTTTGAAATTATTTTGGGATGGCCACACGTCCTATGGCTTGGAGGCCAATTTTTTTCAAAATGTAAGATTTGGCGTTTTTCAAGTATATGAAAATAACTTTTTGTTTTGCTGATTTTACTGAAATTTCCCCCACATGCCACTAGCTTAAGTCTTCTACGACTGCTGGAGTTTTGTTGATCTTTGACGTCGGGAAGAGGCAGCCATATTGAATTGCAAAAAAGAAAACACCTTTACAACCAGTTACAAATCACTTGCGCATCATTGGGAAGCCATTGCTAGAAAAATGTTGGAATTAGAAGTTATAAGTTTTGAGTGGCGTGCACGTGGCGTGCTTGCAAATGTGGGGTACTCCTATTACTTGCACATTTTTTGATGGAATATTGTGAATTGAATATGTTGATCTATAACCTTTGTTGCTAAGGAAATTCAAGTGCTCAGATCAGCCTAACAGAAAGTAAAAGGGAGGAGTCAACTGTGCGTATCGGTCACTCAGCAAGTGAGGTCAGGTCAAAGGTGGACTTTGTTGCTAAGGAAATCCAAAATTTTAGTTTTGGAGATTCTTATGAAACTGACGTCAATTTGTTCGACATCACCAGGCAACCAAAACATTAAATGGTTGCTATGGAGTTAAACCAACAGAAAAGCTAAAAAACTGCTTTTAACATCAATTTCTCACATACAGCTCAGACTGGCCCCACAAAAAGAGAAGGGGGTGAAACAGGCGTGTGTTGTGACTGCTTCTCGAGTGGGGTTGTGTCAATGGTGGTGAGGGCGGCGGTGGAGTGTAGATGTGTGTGGCAAGGGCAGTGGGGTATAGAGGCAGGGGCTGAGGGTGGGTGAGCCTGTGGGCCATCCAGTGCCGCTTGTGGTTTAATTTATTTTTTTTTTTACAGAGCTTTTTTAATTAAAGATTCACCATCAACCATCTGCAGCCTCACTGCAGAATTTATGAGGGTGTGGGGATGGAGTTTGCATGTAAGGAAAAAGAGAAAGTCTAGCCATAAATAAACCTCCACGTCTTCACACATCCATTCTCTGATCTTGCCATTTCTTCAACCTCTATTGCTCAGTTCATCAATTAACCACTGCGGTTTCCATTGAGGGAAACCCAAAACCTATGATGGCCCGAAATACACATTTTGAATTTCTGTTTTCAAAGTAAAGATTGCTCATCAACAACCACCTAATATTTGCAGTGTTTTTTTGTTTGATTTGAAATGGTTTATTTCAAACAGTCAGGCAAGAATGATAAATATGTAACACAATCGATCAACAGAGGTTTATATCCATAAAAAACGTCAAACACAGGATAACTAGGCATCAAATGTAAATATATTTTATTGGAATTTTATGTGAAAGACCAACACAAAGTGGCCCACACTTGTGACATGGAAAGAAAATTATACAAGAGTTAAATTAAAAAAATAAAAATAAGTTTTCAGATCTTTTTTCAATGAATTCTGGGCATATTCGGCCCAGATCAGGAACCAGCTCCAATCCTCCTGGTGCTGACTGCAGTACAATCTGAAGAACCAGGTGATCTCCTGATTTAGATACTTCACCGGGCCGTTGGATTGGGGATGGCAGCAAGAGTTTAGGCTGACGTTAATTCCCAACCCCTTGCACATCTCCCACCATACATGAAAACTGGGGACCTCAGTCTGAGATGTCTTGACCATAATGATGGAAGACGTGCTTCATGAGTCAGTCTGCTGTCTCTAGAGTGGTGGGCAGTTTAGGTAGAGGTAGGAGAGGGCAATTTCTGTGGTAGCTGCCAGGTGGTATTGTGGCTGCTCTGCCCTTCTGGTCAGCGGTACTTGGTGGTGATCACAGCAGGATCGAGAATTGAAGGTGAGTTCTTTAGATGACCAGAGAATGGTGGGATCATGAGTCTTGAGCCAGAGCAACCTCAGTATGATGGCACAGCGAGGAGAGTCAATAGCAAAAAAGCGAATGATTAAGCTGCAGATCTGAACACAGGTGCTTGATCTGTCTGGAGCCCAATAGTTGCCCATTTAGGGTGGAAACTGCCACCCGCAATTTGCAGGGAAGCAGGGGAATAGAATTACTGTGGGCAAGAGCCAAATCTATTAAATTTCCTGCAGCATTAGAAACTATCATAGCATTGGTCATAATGAGCCTATTTGCTATCCGTCGAGTGATCGGTACTTCAAAAGTAAGAAAAGTGTATCTCACCGACCATCGAGATAGTCTGGGTGGACGATCAGGGCAAAAAATTTGCAGGTGGCAGGAACGACCGCAGTACAGTCACAGATTCTTGCGTATGCGTCTGCTTATCTCTTCTGATGTCAGACATGTGGAACCCAGCAGCACAGATTCTCCGGAAGCGACGTGTTTGTGGTGTTAGCATGCCGATGTGAAAGTCAACAACTCAGCTTTAGAGTCTCAAGGCTTCAAGGTCCGTAGCAGATTGTCCAGGAGGATGGTAACAGCAATCAGCTGATCAAGGTCCATTCTCTTGTCCCGACAGGCTAACTCATGTCAAGTCCTTTGTTCTTAAGTCCACCATAGCTTCCTCTGTGGAGTACAGATGAGCTTGATGGTGGAAAAACAGCTGGCACTGCATGAGGAAACTGTTCCATTGCTTGGGTTTCCCTGTAAACTTATCTGGCAAAGAGAGAGGTGGACCAGACGCTGAAGAGTGGATGGGGTATCCATCCATCCATCCATCCATCAAAGGGTAGATGTAATTTGAATTTCAAATGAATTTGAAGTTAGTCATGTGAAAAAATAGGATTGTCGAAATCTGCTGTGCAGTTCAAAGCATTTTGTGCAAGAAAACGGATTGCTAAATAAAATGACCGGTGTTGTTTGCTTCTGATAGTTATCACCTTCACAGGAAGGGCTCATTGCCTGTTGTTAAGTTCAACTGTTAAGTCTGCAGCTAAAGACGTCAGAGCTGTTAGAAATCTTGTGAGACTTTTTTGTCATTTTGGTGATATCCATGGTAGTTGAACCATAAACAACACCTACTTAAGAATTTTTTTTAGCAGATTTATTTGATGGAGAGATGAGGGAGTGGTAGAAGAGGGGTACACAATGCAAGAACACGAGTTTAGGCGAACAGAGACAGATGGACGAAAGGAAGAGCCCTCGGCTGCTAAAGAGGAAGCAGCAGAGGGGAATTAGAATAAAAAAATACACTAGTAATCTCCATAGCTGCTCATGTGAACTAAAAGCCTGTCGCTGTTTTTGTGTGCGTTCATCAGTATCTCTTATCATTTGATGAGAGAGAAAGAGGAGACTGGGTATGCAGCCAGCTTCTTGCAAGGACACTAGAATCTGAGTACTGCCGAGAAAAATTCATTCACACACAAATAGAAAATACTAATTTACACACATGCACAAACACAGATTCAGCCACAAACATACAACTAAAGGCATGCATTCAAATAAATGCATGCAAACACGGATGGACGTGCAAACGCATAAATGCACAGCTTATCACCTCAACCCTGTATGATTGGGATCTCTGGTCACCTGAATCTAGAGACCTCAGATTTGATATAGTACATGGTTTCATTTAGTGATGGCAAGATCAACCTCATTCTCCAGAATAAAGCTCAAGACGAACCGGGCCTCTTTCTCGCTACATGTGATCTTTGCAATTGCCTAGGGGACCCAAGCCACTAGGGCCCCCAAAGCTGCACAAAGCTGGTCTTTGAACCACAGTCACACAGTTAGAGACGTAGCTGGTGTTCTGATTATCTGTCCTACCTCTTGATATTAACCTACCAATAGCACAAAATGATAGATATAGCTATCCAAATGTTCTATCTTAATAGTTTATCCTACCTACTGTATATAAACAAACATAGTTTTGATGTTAGGTAAAAAAACACAGCAGGGTAGGAAGCATTCACAGGGAGGTAGGAAGGAAGGTGTAAGAAACGCATGTGTCATTGATGAGCTGTATGGGGGAAGTGGTATGAGTGTGGGAGAAAAAAATCTAGAAGATCTGTTTAGTGTCTCTCTGTCCACATGTGATCTCAAAAGCCCTCGCGGATTTTGAAAGGTTCACTATGCGGACAGAGAAGTACTGTGGACATGGACCTGCCTCAGAGCGTGATCTGAAAACTATTTACGAGTACCAGAAGTTAGGGAGTGGGCTAGCCCAAAAGTCCAGAAAGCATTGCGTTAGATGCATTAAGTATATAATTAAATGTAACTTAAAGTCACAGAAAAATGTTTAAAAACTGCAGAAACGACAAGATCAAAGAGGTAACAGATTTATGGATGCTCCACCAAAACAGAAAATTAAGATGTAATTTCGGACTGTTCATGAGCAGTGAGTGCTCATAGGACATTTTCACAGGTAGGAAAGATTAGCCGTTTTTGAGATGAACCAGCATCTTGCCTGGTTCGTTGGTGAGACCAGGCGAACTCTAATTCAAAGAAATAGAAAAACATTTCCAATATATCTGACATTCACAAAGAGGAGGTCAAATAGCTTTTATAGACATATTATGGCATTAACTCAGAAATGTGCTTTCACAACAGTATTGCACAATGAAAATAGGCCAGAGACTAGAACTACATTTATGGTATGTCAAACCTACGGCAACATGAGTGGTTACGTCAGAACAAAATACCATCAATATTCCTAAAAACTTCACGACCATGCAAAAGAAATGCTTTTGGCTCCTTCATCTGTTGTTACATTTTTAGACAGGTTCTGAGTAACTTCATGTAACTGAATTCTGTGATTGTGCTTTTATTGCATGTAAAATTAAATGTTTTTACTGTTTGTTAGTTTGCTAATAACAGTCATGATTTTTTTCACAACCAGTGAATGGAGTGATGATCAGCTGAAGCTTTCATTCTAAAACTTGTTCAGATTTTAGATTGACAATTGGAAGAACAAAAAGAAAGTATGGGTGTAATCTGACGTGGTTTGAATATTATTCCACAAACGGAATTTATCAATCCATCCAACTTTATTTACCAAAAAACACTTTTCGTAGGTTGCAATTTAAAGCTCTTTACAATTAAAAAGCAAACAACAAAAAAGAGAAAAAACTAAAACCAAACCACCCCTTTGCGTGTGCCCCACCCCCCAGCCTCCCAAGCAAGGGCGAGCACTGATGAAACAACCCCAGACTAAATTAGCAAATTCTGATACAAATGATTGCCATAGACATAATTTCATAAATGTCTGTTGCTGTTTTTCCAATAACATCACCAGAAAAAACCGATGTGCAGTCATTATTGTGCAAAAACGTTGTTTTTTCCTTCAGTTCGCATTAATGTACATTATTATCAATGTAGATTGTGTTGTAACTACCAAGTTTAATTGAAAAAAAGGGGCAGTAATTTTATTTGAAGGGAAAAAAAGCTCATTGTGAGAAGAGTGTTACTCAAACCCAGTTTTTTTCTCTTCAAATCTGAAAAATGCAAACAGACAACAGTGGCACAGTTGGCATGCAGGAAAAAACAGGTTGCTGACCACTGATCTATGCTATTGTGTCTTTAACATTAATTTTAATGTTTTATAATGTGTGTTTCAAGATGTATTTTTATCAAGAAGTATTTCAAGTGATTGTCTCACAGTTGTCTTTTTATTGTATATTCTTAGCTTTGTAGGTAGACAAATATAATATCTATAATAATCTATAATAATATCTATAATACTAGTATAATAATACAAATGATGATTTGTGATTCTTGTACTTACGAGTTTTTTTGGTTGCATAAATGCAAATGATTTTTAGCATTAATACTAAAATGATTATCAGTAGAAAAAAATAAAATAATTGAATGTTTCAAGTAAAACAATTTCTAGTGACGAAGTAATCTGAGTTATGTTGATGTCTATTATCACAACTTATTTATAAAAAGAAATCGTGTTTATTTTTTCCTCAGTGATTCAGTATGTGTGTCATGAGTCAGTGTTCTGTCTTCAGCGCTGGTCACCGGAGGGAGCCGTCTCCAGTGTACTGAAGGCACTCAACCACCTGGCTTTCATCAGTCAATCAGCCACAAGGACACTTAAGCACTGCTCACGAACACCTTCAATGTCAAGTGTTGTTTGTGCTTTCCTGCATGCATACTGGGCGCTTCTCCTTATCTGATCTGATCTGATCTGATCTGATCTGATCTGATCTGATCTGATCTGATCTGATCTGAACTGTTACCTGACTCTGCCTTACACCTGACTGTGCCTCCTTGCTGACTACTCCAACTTTGTGCCTGGATCCTGACTGAGTTAGTTTAATGGACTTTTAGCTGAGCTTTGCTCCTGTCTGCCTGTCTCTGTCAATAAACCTGCTGCAAGTGGAACCAGTTGCCTGCCTGTTTGTGACAGTAAGAAGTTTTTTCTTGAACTATCAATCACAATGGTGATCAGAAGACTGATTGAATATATGAATTTCAAACAGCATGTCACACAATCCACTCACAACAGGGGGCACTGGACTTGATCATAAACCTGCTAGGTTGTAGATCATATTCCTACTCAGATTTTACCTACATCATGTAACTTTCTGGTCGAAAATGTAAACAACATATCAAGGACAGCCACTGATGCTGCAGTTCCACTTAAACTGTGAAAATCAAAGCTACAGCACCAATGACAAATGAACGAATCATGAAACTGGGATGCAGGATAACAGAGAGAAAGTGGAGAAAAACGAACCTAACTGTACATCAAGAGATCTTTGGCCGTACACTTTAGAGCTGAAGCACAGACTGGCTATGCGGCTACCGTGGAGGAGCTGGCAGCCAGACAGAGAGCCAGCACGGGATGGGAAAGTAGTCTGCTCCGGCCTCCTGAACTTTAGTTTCTTTAGTACTTTAGAACTTTAGTGTCATTATTGCCTCAAAAAAAGTACACTCATTTTATTCTTCAGGTTAAATTGTGAAAGAAAGCTGTCAAACTCCTTAAGAGAGAGACGAAAACACAGCGGAAGCAGCCGTTCAGACACAGTGGAGAGAAGCTCTCGATAGCTTGTGGGAGATTCTAAATTATTTCATGAACCCAAACATTAAGGCATGATCACTGATGTTTTTGTAGAGCTTTTCAAAATAAATCAACCTGATCTCTTAACATCATCCATGTCTTTCGTGCATAGTAAATGAGATAAACACAGACATCGCTCCGTGTAGCTAACAGGCTAAAAACATTAGCTTCTTGCTCCGTGTAGCTAACATACTAAAAACAGTAGCTGCTAGCTCTGTGTTGCTAACATACTAAAAACAGTAGTTGCTAGCTCCGTGTAGCTAACATAATAAAAACAGCAGCTGCTAGCGCTGTGTAGCTAACAGGCTAAAAACATTAGCTACTAGCTCTGTGTAGCTAACAGGCTAAAACATTAGCTGCTAGTTCCATGTAGCAATTCTGGGGTGAATCCTGAACCGCAGAGAGGCTGCAGAAAGAAAGAAAAGGAACAAGCCTGGTTTCCTGATGAGCAGAGAAAGCAGCAACAAATTGGAAGAACTGGTTTGATAATGGATTACTGAGCAAAGGAAAAGGTGCTCGTGTCTCCAAGAAAATGATTGGCATAAAAGTAAAGGGGATTTTTGGTACAAAGATTGACACTCACAGCATGTGCTAATCAGCACAGAATAAAATGTTGTCATCATTTCAGTAAATTCGCAAATGTTTATCTGTTGTTTTCTCATTTTGTGACCGAATTTAATGCAAAATGAACCCTTTAACCATCACCATTCTGTCTGTGATGGTATAAACACCATTCTCCAAAAGACACTGGCCTCTAATAAACACTGAGTCGGTCGATATTTTTTTTAAAATCAACACCCCGGCTACTATTGGAAGATATACAGTATACAAAAAAAGTGACCCAAATTTATTTTTAACACAATAGATAGACTAACAAGTAGGGATTCTAAGAGGTCCTCCATGTTAGTATCAAATGCTACATGTGAGAGTTTTGCTGACCATTTCAGGAGTAAAATCAAGGCCATTAGATCTAGTTTGAAATGGTTTTACTCCTATCTCATAGGCCAAAAATATTTATGTTACTATAGATGCAGGCTACCAATTTTGAATCTGAGCGGAATGTTTTTTTTTTTTTTTGTTTTGTTTTTTTCTAGTTTGCTCTTTTCAATGCCAAATCAGTGAGAAACAAAATTTGGATTTTGTCTTTCTTGTTACTTTTCAGACATTTTAACCATGGACACAATTTATTTTGAGTAGCCATTCATTTACTCTTACATTTTTCTAGTAGAATTCAAACTGTGGTCAGTGAAACAATGGCGCTGGTCATTGGTGGTCAGAACAAGAGTCACACATACCTGAGGTCAGAGAAAGGCTGATGTCATTCACACATATTTATGTGTGACCAACTCAGAAACTGATGGAAAATTAACTTCATCAAGATGCACATTCTTGCATTGCCCACATAGTATGTTAAAGGCTGCTTTATACTTCCAAGTGATTTATAATCGCTGGAGTTGCAGTGGTCTCACGGCCATCGGAGAGAAATCACTCCAGTCTCTGCAGAATCCAAAGACTGCTGGTGACGTGACCTGCCATTGGAATTCAACACATGGAGTGCAGTCACGGGCAGATTGTGTCATTTAACTTGAATTTATTTCAGCAATTAAATCATCCAACTACAGAGGAAACTCTGTCCAGAAGCATTTATTTTAAGCACTGAAAATAATGAAAACTTGCTGAAGAAGTTTGGAAAAACCGAACCATACACAGACGAAGAGCAGACAAATAGAACAAGTTACTGGAAAGGTATATTTTATATTTCATATGTTGCAGCACTTCGGAATGCAAATTGCCCTTTTTTATTTTTTATTTTTTTGCCTTTGTATTGCCTGCCTCTGTTTAGTGGATGAACGCATCACTTCCTCCTTTGTCTTTCACCTGTGCAATGTTCTTCATGTTAAAAATAAACACTGGAGTTGATTGCGTCGCTTAAAAAGTATAAACACCACTCAGAAGTTCATAACAGTTATGATGAAGTAGAAACAGGGCTTAAACCGGCATTTATACTTCACAGTTGATCCTCTGCAGGAGCGCGGACTGCTGCATTCAGTCGCACTGGGGAAGCATTTGGTATATTAACTGTAACCATAATTCTAACCTTAACCTTTCCTCCCATCCTGTGGAGCCAGGGATAAAAAAGTTCAGCACTGGCTGCACAAATTGAGAAAATGACCTGCGAATAAGAAAGAAAAGTAAGGAACTCATTAATGTGGTTTGGGGAGGGGGGTGTCAGGTACCCTGCCCTAAACGTTTCCCTGCTTCAATCCCGGCCAATACCACGCCTCCAAACAGCCATATACCCCACCGTGATTGTTCGGGTTCGTCAGCTCCGCAGACAACACTGTAAAAGGCCATTCATTCAAAACTGACAGGCCACAATATCATTAAACTATCACATTAAAGTGTGGGCCGCAAAATGTGGTCTTGGGGGCTCGTGGGCCGCCAGGTGGGGAGACCCCTGGTATAAACCAACCTATGATTAAAAAAAGAGCCCAAACACATGAAACATTCCATTTGAAGTTCAGCATTTGTAATTATAATTTGGCAACTAGATGTTGCTGTGGTGAGGTGTTTTGAGTGATCCACAAGATCAAATCTTTTATTCCAGGGCTGGCCAACACTGATCCTCAAGAGCCTTCATTTTCCTTGTTTTCCAATCCTCCCTGAACAGCTTTATGCTGATTAGCTGACTCAAGTAATTCCACATCTTGATTGACTGAACACACCTGATTATAGGTAGTGGGCATCAAGCAGTCTAGGGAAGATTTGATCTTGTAAATCACTCAAAGCACCTCACCACCCTGTTTTATTACAATTGTTCCAAATTATTTGACGTCCTACTTGTTCCATTTTTTTCAATCTTTATTTTCATGCCATTGCTCTTCTGCTTAACAGGAGGAGCCATACGTGATGTTCAAGAAGTCTGACACACCTCTTTCTGGCAACGACCGCTTTGAAGGTTACTGCATAGATCTGCTGAGAGAGTTGGCCAACATTCTTGGCTTCACCTACGAGGTTCGTCTGGTGGAAGATGGAAAATATGGAATGCAAAATGAGAACTCAGGCCAGTGGAACGGTATGGTCAGAGAACTGATGGACCACGTGAGTCCCCACAAATTCACAGAAAAATTGGAAAGATTCTATTGAGCTGAATTACATTCAAATGACTTACTGTACATCATGCTATTCTTAATCCTTTTATAGTAAACTATATCTATGTAATTGATAACCTTTGGCACACCAAAGAACACATTTTTTACGAAATATGAGTCTTTTTTGAGAGTTCTTTTCCTACCTGGCAGAAGGATACCTCAATCTTTTATGCACAGCCATTTGTTCCTTGTGGGTCCTATCCATTTCATGACGTCATCCTAGAGCCAGGATTGTGTCTAGGCGTCCATGAAAATAAAAACGTTTGGCAATTACTGCTAGCTCCACGGTGTTTGGATTGTGTGTTAGTGTTAACCTGGGGGCAGTGGGTTATGGGTTTTGAAGAGCCAAAGAACTATTGGTCCACAGCTTTAAAAGTTTCAAAAGAAGGTTTGGATCTTTAAAAGGAAAATTTTAAAGAAGGTTTGCACTTGCACTTAAAGAGCCTATATCATTCAAAACCAATGTTTTGAGCATTGAAGTGTATTATAAGTGCTGTCAATCTATTATTGAAAAAAAATCAGATTAATCACGTTTTACAAATTTATTTAGTACTACAATATGCAGCTTTTGAATAAAAAAAAGACCAGAGAGAAAATGTTTCTCTTCCCTTTTATTATCTGAAATTGCAAAATTTTTAAAGTGTGAACTCAGAAGTTTAATTTGTGTGCACAGAACACATCCACGGTAAGATAAGTAGAATTGTAACGACTTAAATACCTGCAGTATTACTCCAAAAAATCTGTGCACATATACAGCCATACTGTAAGTAACCTTTAAATGGTCCAGGTGAATACTCTAATCTGATTGGAAGTTGGGTGTTCTGGAAGTAGTTCCAGTCAAAATGTTCTATACAGTGTTGGGTAAGTTACTTCTAAAAAGTAATCGATTACTTTACCTCTTTACTGGATCAAAATTGTGATTAGGTTACTTTACTCATTACCTATTTGAAAAAGTATTTCACTACTGATTACTTTAGTTTACTTTTTTCCACTCATATAAAAATAAACAAGGAAAGAACTAATAATAATAATAATAATCAATTTTATTTATAACGCACTTTCCACTTGATATCAAGTCTCAAAGTGCTACAAGAATTACAACAGTAAAACATTAAAAACATTTAAAACTATAAGGCACGAAAACATACAATAAAACAAGCAAAGTTTAAAAAGGAAAGGCTTTGATAAAAAGGTGAGTTTTAAGTCCTTTTTTAAAAGAATCCACCGGCAGTGGAGCCCTGAGGTGGTCTGGGAGGGAGTTCCACAGGCGGGGAGCAGCAGCCACAAAGGCCCTGTCTCCCATTGTTTTTAGCCGCGTCCTGGGTGGGATTAGACGGTGCTGTTGGCCTGACCGGGTCCTGGTTGAGTTGTTAGGTGTAAGTAGTTCAGTGAGGTAAGTGGGGGCCTCACCGTGCAGACAGTGATGGGTGTGGAGGAGAACCTTATATTCAATACGGAGGTGAATGGGAAGCCAGTGCAGGCTGTGAAGGATGGGGGTGATGTGCTCATATTTCCGCACCCTCTTCAGTACCCTGGCTGCACTGTTCTGTACACATTGAAGCTTTTGCATGCTCCTACCAGGGATCCCGATGAGAAGCGCGTTACAGTAATCCAACCTGGAGGAGACAAAGGCATGGACGAGCTTCTCCGCGGCCGAGAGGGAGAGAGATGGACGGAGTTTAGAGATGTTATGAAGGTGAAAGAAGGAAGTTTTCCATATGTGGGTGACATGATTGTCAAAGGTGAGGTGGGGGTCAAACTTGACCCCGAGGTTGATAACAGAGGGAGAGAGGGGAATGTTCTGGCCAAAGAGGGAAATTGAGTTAATGGGGGAGGAGCGAAGTTGTTGAGGGGTACCAGTTTGAATAGCTTCGGTTTTTGAGCCATTTAACTGAAGAAAATTTTGACTCATCCATGCCTTTATGTCCTCCAGGCAGGAGCTGAGGCGATTGAGAGTGGCAGAGGGGGGCCCAGAGGGAGTGACTTTGAGGTAGAGCTGTGTGTCGTCAGCATAGCAATGGAAATTAATGCCATGCATGCTGACGACTCGTCCAAGGGGGAGCATGTAGATAGTAAATAGGGTAGGACCAAGCATGGAGCCCTGGGGGACCCCACAAGTGACTGTGTGGGGTTTGGATTTGGCGTCCCCCAGGACCACGCACTCGGTCCGATCGGTGAGGTAGGAATGAAACCAGTGAAGGACGGTACCCGAGAGTCCAATGTGGTGTTGAAGACGGTGAAGAAGGATCTTGTGGTCGATAGTGTCAAATGCAGCAGAGAGGTCGAGAAGAATAAGGAGGGCTGTGGAACCTGAGTCAGAGGCCATCAGCAAGTCACTGGTAACTCTCATCAGAGCTGTCTCGGTGCTGTGGGATGGGCAAAAACCAGATTGAAATTTCTCATAGAGCTTATTTGATTTTAGATGATCATGGAGCTGAGAGGAAACAATTTTTTCAAGAATTTTGGATATGAAGGGGAGATTTGAGATTGGGCGGTAATTTGATAAGATTTCAGGGTCGAGGGTGGGTTTTTTAAGAGCTGGTTTGATAAGAGCTGTTTTAAGGGACGGTGGAATGGTGCCGGTTTGGAGAGAAAGATTGATGATTTTGGTTATAAGGGGGGTGATCACTTTGTTGTGGGTTTTGAGCAGAGGGGAGGGGAGGGGGTCCAAAGATGATGTGGATGATTTAGAGTTATGGATAGTCTTTTCGACCTCCTGCTGCACTGTGGGGGAAAAGTTAGAGAAATGCTGCACGTTAGATGGTGATGGGGTTTCTTTTATAGAGCTGTGTGTCAGGGAGGAACGAATATTGTCAATTTTGGAGGTGAAATAATCAAGGAACCGGTTGCAGTTTGCCACTGAGGAGGTTTGGTGTGAAGAAATCTGTGGTCTTAGAAGATGTTTGATGGTTGAGAATAGTTTTTTTGAGTTACCCGAGTTGTTATTGATGATTGAGGAATAGTGTTCTGACCTGGCTGAAGAGAGAGCTTTAGCGTAAGAGCGTTGGTGTTCCCGGTAGGCCAACTTATGCACCGTCAGGCCAGATGTTAGATAGGCACGCTCCAGGACACGGCCAGATCTTTTCATAGCTCTGAGCCTGTCTGTAAACCAAGGAGCTGAACGGGTGAAAGTGACAGTCCGGGTTTTGAGAGGGGCGTGAAGGTCCAGGATGGAGGTGAGACTGGTGTTATAATAGTCCATGAGATTGCTGACTGATGTGGTTGGAGGGATTCTAAGGAGTTGAAGTTGCATGCAAAATGAGTTGGTGTTAATGTTCTTGATATTCCGGAATGTTATCTGTCGCTTTGGTTTTGCGATGGTTTTCGAAAGTGGAACCTTAATGTTTATTGCCTGGTGGTCGGAGAGTCCAATGTCATATATATTAAGGTCTGTGAGTGTGGGGCTGTCTGTTATTACCAAGTCCAGTATGTGTCCTTTGTTATGTGTGGGGATATGAACAAGCTGTTGTAAGTTAAGGCAGTCCAGTACCTGTTTGAATTCAGAGGCCAGGCGGCATGTATTTGAGTCCATGTGAATATTGAAGTCACCTATGACCAGCATGTTTGAATATGTAGTACAGAGTGAGATGAGAAAGTTGTGTATATCAGAAATGAATGTTGGCTGTGGTTTAGGCGGTCTATAAATAAGGGCTATTGTTGAGGAAAATGGACGGTTGCATTTGAAAACCAGACTTTCAAATGAGTTGACTTTTGGGACAGATAGTTGAATTATGTCCAAGTTATTGTTGTGAAAGACAGCTAGACCCCCTCCGCGGCCGGTTGTGCGGGCCTTAGCCAGGTAGGAGTAGCCTGGGGGGCAGGCCTCATTGAGGACTGAGTAGACCTCAGGTTGTTGCCAGGTCTCGGTAAGGCACATTAAGTCAATATTTTTGTCCAGGATGTGCTGGTGAATAAGTCCAGGTTTGTTTGACAGAGATTGTATATTGAGGTGTTCAATTGTGATGTGCGTTATAGAATCCGGTTTCTTTACATGGCGGAGGACGCTGTGATTCACTCCGGTTTTTCTGACAAACCCGATCTTCCCAGCATTATATGTTGTGGAGGTAGCGGTGCTCTGATGACGTCGTGGATGGTGACGCGGCGGTTGTGCGACGGGACGCGCTGCAGTCCAGATTGATTTAATGGAGTCGCGGTCCCCGGAAAAAATAAGCCGGCGACCCGATCCCCTGTGGATGTAGCGGGATCTGGGCGGTAAATCCAGTTGTCGGAGAGCTCCGATGCTGTGGGGGCCTCGGGGCTGCGGCGGTGTGTTGCTCAGCATGCTGCGTGGAGGAGCACCGGTGCTAGCGCTTATGTTAGTTGTTGTTAGCCACACAGAGCTACGGTTGGAAGACAGCAGCCCCAGCCGCTGTGCAAAGGCAGTTCACGGAGGTCCTGCACCACCAGGAACACTGACCTGGCCCGGACAGCGATATCGTCCGATAATCCAGGAGTCGGTTAGTTGTAAGTCCGAGGTGGAGGCTTCAGGTATTCCGGATAGGACAGGATTTGGATTTGCAGAGAAGCGGCGAACAGTCAACGCCAGCGTCCTCTCTCTGAACTGATTCGCACAAAAAAGATCCTCTTGTCTTTTTCAATTAACAAAGCTTAATTAAAAGATTTTTAATCTCAAAAGAACATCTGTGATTAAATAAAAGTATATAAATTAAATTAAATTAAAAACTATATTTTTAAAGCAATTACTTTGTGATGGTATAAAAATTAATCGTACAGTCATATTGACCACTAGTCACATGCAGCTTTGTGAGAAAAACAAAAGTAAGACATAATACTAAGACCAGGAAGGAGCCGGCTCTTGTCCCTCACACTAAAGAGCAGCTTTGGAGTTCTTTCATTCGTAACAGGCACATCAGTGGCAGTACATAAGGCGGGTCTCTGCTCTGTTGATCACCTGCTGCTTCGTGGAGATGACAGGATTCCTTGCAGCGACTTGTTTAATTTTATCTTTGAGCCAGTTTTGAAATCACCTTGACTGTAGCAATGAGGACATGTCTGTACTTTGATCGATCTCCAACTCACGTGCACAAATCTGCACGTATGCACCAGTTCATGCGTTTTGTTTCATTTAACTCAGCCTACAAAACACAAGTAACAAAGTAATGAGGGTTTCTATAGTCCAGTAATTAAAATTAATTACCAAAATTTGAACAGTACTTAGTTACGTTGCTCCGTTACTAACACAAGTAATTAAATTACAGTAATTTGTTTCTTTGTAATCCATTACCCCCCAAAACTGATTCTTTACTTGCAGGCTTCTTCAAAACAAACTTTTCCTTTATGATCTGGACAAAAAAAGCGGTAGGGATCTCTTAATTGATGGTTTATTGAACCTACACATTACGTGTCAATTAGTCCACCCTTTGTGAAAAAGTGATTTAAACCTAAAAAAATAACTAAAATTTAAGTACTAAAATCAACTGAATATTTATTTCTTTGCAAGTTACCATGTTATAAGCGGGTTTGTGCTCAATGAAGTGTACAGTCAGAATTTGAACGCCGTGGAAGCCTGAACTGCTGGAAGATGGTTTCTTTGAAAAGGAGTGGAACCAATCAGCGTTTTTTTTTTTTTTTTAATTCATTGCATGGGTTAAGGCGTAAATGTTGACAGCCCTAATTATAAAGTTCCTTCCTCACTATAAACAATTCCAATGGTGGTATTTTGATCTGTTCACACATTTCTGAATATTCCTGTAAAAACCTGTGCTCTGAGCACCAGCCTCTCACAATCCACAAAAAAAAGTGGGTTCTCATTAGGTAACAGCACAAAGTGTGAACAGCCCCTGAACCACCCCATGCTAACAGAAACAAATGCTTTCTCTGTGAAGCTAACGCTTTCATTTTAACTGCACAATACCATATGTTTTCCAATTGTGTCTCTTCTTCAATAGCTGGCCGGGCTAACACTTTATACGCCGGTCTCTCACAGTGGCTGGGCTCCCTTGTGACCCCAATGGGCTCTAGACTAAATTTTTGCACTGGTTGCACCTGTGCACCTAATTTTTTTTCTAGCAATAAAGAAGGTAGGTGCACCCACCTTTCTTAATACATTGCATTTAACTCTGCAGTTTTACATGGTGACTTTCCCTTTTAACTTTTAACTTGCACACTGGTAAACTGGTAAAGCCCTTTTATTTGAAACACAATTCTATAAAAATGATAAATTAGAAAAAAAGTTGTTTAAAGAGCCACTCCAATGACAATTGTGTTTTGGTATTTTTCTCATGTTCTTGTAGCATTTTCCTCATGATAGAGGACCAGTATGAAGACTAAAACTTTATTTCTGAGTTTTTCTTTTTTTTAAATGAGAGCAAATTCCAACATGAAAAACATTTTTTAAAAAAGCTTAAATTGGTGACAGCAAGTGAAATGGGTGAACTTGTGGAATGAAGCCAAATCTGTCACCATCGCGTCCTGATATGCGCGTCATTCTGAAACCAGACAACATGGATTGGGCCGAGTCAGACTGAGTCACGTTTATAGAGGAACTACTGTCACCAATCATGAGTGAATTTGTTTGAAATCCGCACCCCTCCCACTGAAAGTGGCTCGGGAGAATCCGAGCAGCTTTTTTGAAATAAACGTCCGGGCTACTAAAGGCAGACACACAATATGCACATCCATCTCTGCAAAAACATGGATGTTTGTTTTCGTGGAAGAAACAGACAACCAGACCGGCTCTAGGACGACATCATGAACAAAAAAAGCCTCAAAGATCGAGTCGTCCAACTCCTAAAAAAAGTTCACAAAAAGAAAATAATATTTCATAAACAATCTGTTCTTTTGTGTGCCAAAGGTAATATAGAAACATGTATACGGCTGTACTTTACTCTGAAATGCTTAAGAAAAGCATGGTATAGACCCTTTAGGAGGAATACAGAACTAAGATCACAATGTTGACAAGATAAAAAAAGAATTTTTATAGGTATGTAATTTCCAACCTTTGGGTTTGTCCACACATTTTGAGTGTGAAGACAGATGATGGACAGCCTTGATGGGTAAAAAGCTGGAATGATTTTTAACTCCGCTCTGTACGTATCTCAACAAGTTTAGTGGTCTTTGAAAATTTTGGTGGTCACCAGAAGATAAAAGTTAGAGAAATAAAAAAAAAAAAAAAACTAATTGACTGCCGTGAGACTTTCAACTAATAACTTTTCATTTTTGGTCTAGCAGTCATCTGTTTCCAAACATTTTCTCCTCATTGCAACACCAAAAAACACCACATCTATCACTTTTGTCCTGTAACAACTGCATGTTTGCATCCAGATTTTACACATCTTACATAACAAACGTTTATTAGAACGTTATTGTTTGTCAGGCAATATTGTTTATCACAATATAAAAAAATAAATAAATACAATAAAATTTAAGTGGAAAAATATTTCTGAAGACTAAGTTTTATTATTTCCCAGTTATTTATTTCCCATGTTTTCTGCTGAAATTATTAACCTTTTACCTAACTTAAATTTTCATAGCCTAGCTAAGATATTTTTATGTGTAACATAATCACTTTCCTCTTATGTAATACTCTTATGTAATTTTTTTATCTCGGAAAAATTTGCTTTTTTAGGTTGGCCAGGTGCAGTTATAAGGACTATTTTTGTTCCCTCACAAGTTTTTTGTAAACATGAAAAATGCAAATGGGTTAAATCAGACCGATGGAGGCCAGCAATTACTCAAAGCGAAGGTTGTGAGAGTAGCAATGTCATCACTCAGATTGTGCTTTAGTGAAAGTCTGATAGATATCAATAAAATTATCCTAAATTTCTCATTGTCCCAGGAACAACAATAATAAAGCATTGCTGAAAGCATTCCTTGATCAGTAAGTAATTTAGTAATTAAGATCAAAGAATTTACAAGTGATGCCACCCAGGCACAAGGGTTGCTGCGCAACATATTTTCTCTCCAATTCAGAAAATAGTTGAGATGGATTTTCTTTTAAAGAAATCTCATTTAAATATATGTTTTAAGAAACCTCCTGAAGACACCTTAGACACATGGGACCCTTGGTGGGGGGTGCTTGGACATCCCTGAAAGCAATCAGGAGGTGTTCATAGTGCCCTGCTCCCCAATTTTAACTGCACCCTTTATTACACACACTATGTTGTTCTTACTACAGTGAAGGGACTGTAGTTATATAACTAGCTAAACTCGTGCTTGCCTTTACTGTGGCTCATTTCAGGCAGAGTGAAAACTGTCATCATAACGTAAGCTTTTCATCATATATGTATACATTTTTCTTTTTTCAGCAAATAATTCTCAACTTTTAACCATGCATGTTAACATTAACTATACAGTTGTACTCACAACATTGCCTCTGTTGCATTTACAGCCTGGATAGTCTGGATTTAAAGCATACGTCTGATCTACTCTGTAACATGAATGCCCCAAGAAAGAAAGCAAAAGCCCCACAAAATAAAAGTTGCTCTTTCACAGTAAAATACAAACTAACATTTCTTATATGTTGTCTTGAAATACAACACACACACCCTTTAAACCTCAAGAAACACACCTCAACACACACACAAATACATTACATAAGGAACTACTGATCTTCTGTCCCCTACCCCATCCCTGGCAGAGGGAACCTTCAGCAGCAGGGGCCTTGTCCTTTGGGTGTCGGCCTCCTGGGCCCGGCAGCCCAAGAGACAAGGCAGCAGGAAGAGGAATCCCTTAGTTCTCTGGCAAGACCTTGAGCGGGGGATCATATTCCATCAGAGCCTGGAGGGTGTCCGTGTCTTTATGGTGCCGGTTCTGGTCCTTGCCCTGGAGGGCTGGGCCCCTTCTAAATTACAACATTGGGAGTGCCTGGTCAGGTTATGTTCTTAACACCTTTCAGGGACCCCCACTTTTCTTGGTCATCCCTCCTCTACGTGGGGGTAGCTGACCCCGCCGTGCTTTCTTCTAGATCTCTGTAGCTCCCTGGAGCTTTGGGGCAGGTCTCCCTTGGGGGGCCCTGGCTCATACCCGGGGCTGGGGTGGGGGAATGCTCAGAACTCCCAGGTGGTGGTGGGCGGCTTGTCTGGGTGGTGGGGCTCTCAGAAGGTGGGGCCCCGCGCTGTGGGAGGGCTGCTCTTCTGGCTGGGCTGGGCCATGCACTCTGTGCTTTCGTACCTCACTGCTCTCTGGTTTTGGGGGCCCATGTGGCGGTCCTGTGGGTTCTGGTCTGGGTGCTTGGCCGGGCTGCCGGGCAGGTGGATCTCCTCTGTTGGCCCCACAGTACGGCTGCAGGAACGGGCCCTGGTCGCTGCTGCTGCCTTGGCAAGGGTCTTGTTGTGGGGATGGTTGGGAGTTCTCCCTCCTTTTTTTAACATTCCATCATCCACTTCAGCTTAACATAACATTCCCCGCCCCTGCGACAGACTGGCGACCAGTCCAGGGGTGTCCCCTGCCTTTGCCCATGAGTGGCCGGGTTAGGGTCCGGCAGCCCCGTGACCCCGAAAGGGATAAAGCGGTTCAGAAAATGAATGAATGACTGAATAACATTCCCCTGAGCACAGCCGTCGGCTTTACACAACTTTACACCTTCAAATAGTTTACGTGACAGAATGGAACGCTTTACATGTGTTGGTTGGTATGCACAAGTGTGCATGTGAACTGGATGTTGAATTTTGTGAAGACTCTTTGAGCAAGATGGTATGTTTGTAACAACTGAGTGTGTGGACAGGCCCCACTCATTATAAGCTTCTATTATTTTGTTGCCTGTTGTTTTATGATTCTACCCTCCCTCCCCTGTAATTATCCTGCAACTTCTATAACCCACCCTTTTTCCCCTTTTCTTTGGAAGGTGATGATATAGACTACATTGGTTGTGGTAATTGACATTGAGCCGGGTATAGAATCTGGGATTAAACCTCTGTGATATGGGGTGGGTCTGGATTCTGGGTGGGGAGGTTGTGGGGGATTGTGTTGAGGGGGACTGGGGGTAAGAGAAGGATACAAACCCTGTTTCGGATAGAGGAGAGAGGAAGGGGTAATTCCAGTCTGGTGGGGTAGAGCTGGGAGGGGGAAGGAGGCAGACGAAGAGTGAGTAGGAGCGAGCCAGTGTGGTAAACGTCCTTACAGCAGGTGAGGTAGGGAAGCAAGTTAAAAAATCCTCTGATTACTAGCTAGCCTGGCAATAATCCTGTCCAAAGAGGAATGTTCTGTGTCAGCCTCTCTTACATGAGCTGGGAGCTTATTCCATAAAACAGGAGTTTGATGGTTAAAGGCTCTACCTCCAACTGTGCTTTTAGAGATTCTAGGAACCACCAGCAGTCCTGCACTTTGTCAGTGAAGTATTCTGAGAGATTTTTTAGTATAGGATGGAGCCAAACCATTCAAGGCCTTATAGGTTAGCAGGAGTATTTTGAACTTGATTCTAGATTCAACTGGGAGCCAGTGAAGTGAAGCTAACACAGGAGTAATGTGTTCTCTTCTGCTTGCTCCTGCTAACAATCTAGCTGCTGCATTTTGAACAAGCTGAAGACTTATTAAAGAACGTTTAGGACACGCTGCTAGCAAAGAGTTACAGTAATCCAGCCTAGACTTAACAAATGCATGGATGAGTTTTTCAGCATCGCTTCTAGATAATATGTCCTAGAAATATTGCGTAGGTGATATGTGAGCCATAAATGATAAATCCTGGTCAAATAAGACCCCCGGGTTTCTAACTGTGGAATCCCACAGTTAGAAACCTGGGGGTCTTATTTTAGAGGCTATATTTACACCATCCAGGGAAACCATCTGAGCAGGTAGGGCATCTCTCAGGTATTTTGGACCTAGTATAATGACCTCAGTTTTTTCTGGGTTTAGGAGGAGGTAATTAACTGCCATCCAGGACTTGATGTCAACAATGCAGGCATTACGTTTCTCTAAGTGGTCATTCTGATCAGGCTAAATGGATAAATACAACTGTGTATCAGATAAATAGGATTCAAACTATTGAAGGGCAGATCCTCTGATCCCTATGTCATGCTCTAGTCTCTGGAGTAAGATGCTGTGGTCTATAGTGTATATATAGGGACTCTAACTATTGCAGTTTCAGTGCTATGGTGAGGTCTGGTGAGGATTTGGGCGAGTGTTAATCCACGTGTTACATCATTGGCAGGATGGTCATGTTAGGGGACATTGTGCCATGTATTGCTGTGTGTGGATTCCTGAATATCAGCAACCCTGGCACCAACAAACACTTTGAAATACGGTTTTAGAAATGTAGAAACAGTCCAATATGGGATCGATTTGATGGGTAAGGCGAGGTTATGTTTCAAAACTACACCATGCTAAGCATAAATACAGAGCAACACAGAGTTCCAGCCTCAGGATAGATTGCTGGCGTACTGGGGCAATACGAGCAGCTAGAGATGCTTGTTGGATTTCACCTCTGTTGTTGACAGTGTGGGGGTAGGCAACCGATCTATATCCCCTTTTTGATGTATCTGAAAATATGTGAATGCTTTGAAATGCTTTTGAAAGGTCTGTCTGTACCTGGATATGGTGGATATATCAGACGAGAGATGTTTGGCAGAAGGTGGAGTTCACTCTTTGAATCATGCCACAGCTGAAGTACAGTACGTCCTCTGGAAGATTTGTCATCCCAGGCCATTTCTTTTCCTAGAGGTGCTGCACCACAATCTTGACTCAAAAAGTGTAGAGGATGAGCAGCCCCAATTGGTCATATTGTCTGGTTAGAACCTTAAAAATATTACGCATTGAGGGCTGAAGGTGCTTGATGTGACAAAAACAGTAAGGGATGAAGTCACATCTGTGGTGCCAGTCCAGTCCAAGAGTTATTTTTGGTTGAGTTGCACTAACCGACGACAACCACACGATCACAATTTTCTGATGTCATTTAAGGAGGAATGTGACTGATGACATCCACCACTTTGTATCGCATTGTCACAACTCAAAGTTGCGAGACATTAGGAGATAATGTAGCTTTGTAACCAGCTGCTTTGCTTCTGACTTAGATGCAAAGCTCTGGAGAAGGTAAACCAGATAAACATCGCCTTAATGTTGGTGCTCACTTCGATGGGGTATGCCCTGAAATAGAGGACGGCAAGGTGAGTGGATCCTAAGGTGGGTCACGGAAGCACATGTTCATTCAGAATTGTATTTTGAAAAGTGAATGAGCAGTTGAAGACAATCTGATTTTTGTAACTGTTGCTGACCATGTGATGGGGAATATACTGCTGTGTTGGTTTGATCTTCAATTACTGTGAGCTTCCTAATGTGGCCTCCATCAAGTAGTTTACTGACCTCCTGGTTGTACCTGACTGCTCTGATAGGATCTTTGGAAAGGTGACTCTCTGTACTGCGCAGATGACTCTTGACTGCTTCCATTGAAGTTTTGAGGAGAAGTCCATCCTTCCATGACAGAGGGGTGGCATCTTTGAATATTGTCAATATTTACTGTGGTAGTCTTCTCTTCCAACACGTTAATGGCTGTTCTGATCACAAGTTCACAATTAAATTAACATTAATTTCAACAGCAAATAATGCCCTCAAACTATATATATAAATATATAATCACGAAAAGTAAATAAATGAGAACAAACAATTCAAATTAGAAACAGCTGTCTCAAAACTGACATTGAATTATATAAACAGGAAAAACAAACCCCTCGGTTTGGCTGTCAGTGAAGGAGGGGGAGAAGGGGGTGTGGCTAGGACACAGTGCTGCAGAGCCACAGTAAGTTAATAATGCATTTGCATGTTTGCTGAAAACTAGTCATGACCAAGTTTGCACCTAGGGTCAAAACAGTAGGAAATGCGAAATAATGTCACAGTGAAAGTTTCCGGTTCCGGTTCACGACTGCACACAGGGGTTTCTTCGGCTCTCGATTCCTGACGTTTCTTGGAGCGTTTTTTAATATATTCTTTATATTAAACAGCAGATATTCTGCTGCAGAGAGAGCTGAACATGGCACCTAAAACTGAACTGGCAGAACTTAAAGCTGTATTGGCAGATATCCAAGCCAAACAAGCGGACATCCAAGCCAAGCTAACGCCATTGCTGGCTATGTAGGCTAAGCTAACTCCATTGCTGGCTATGGAGGCCAAGTTAACTCCACTGTTGGCATTGGAGGCTAAGCTAACACCTCTGCTGGCACTCGTGCAGGAATTCCGACAAGAAAAAGTACGAAATGAACAACAGGATAATCGGCTTGACCTCATGGATAGAAGACAGAACAAAGCGGGTCAACAACTAAGAATGAATAACATCATTCTTACGGGATTTCAACTCAAACCAAGAGCCAAGTCTGGAGCAGCTAACGTTAGCATGGATGCTCCATTGGGTTTAAGTCAGGGCTCTGGCTGGAACATTCAAGAACAGTCACAGAGTTGTTGTGAAACCACTTCTTGGTTATTTTAGCTGTGTGTTTAGGGTCATTGTCTTGCTGGAAGGTGAACCTACGGTCCAGTCTGAGGTCCTGAACACTCTGGAGAACGTTTTGGTCCAGGATATCCCTGTACTTGGTCGCATTCATCTTTCCCTCCATTGCAACAAGTCGTCCTGTCCCTGCAGCTGAAAAACACCCCTACAGCATGATGCCTCCACCACCATGCTTCACTGTTGTGACTGTATTGGACAGGTGATGAGCTGTGATTACTTTTCTACACACAAACCGCTTAGAATTAAGACCATAGGGGGATGAATAGGTGTACTGAAATCAAGATTGGCCGTAGAAGGCAAGAAGAAGCAGGTGTCGACCTTCACATCCAGCCCACATTTTATTCACTGAGGAAGCAGATTTGTATTGGGATTAGATAAAATACTTTCAGGCACTGGCAGATCAACAATTTATGTCTGCTGGTTGTGTCCTTGGCTGGTCTAGCAGAGTCAATTGAGGGGATTTTGAACCAAGTTGTGGACAATTTAGACCAGTCTCCCTTCAATTCGAGCAGAAAGCCCCTCCAAGTTGGTATCCATTTTCTGCTTAAGTTCAAGGCTTGCCGGCACTCTTGTACAAGTGAGGCACAGTGCCTTTGATCCATTTGTGAGAATTCAACGCTGAGAGTCTTTGCAGCCTATTATTATCCCTACGCAGAGCTCCAGCAGCTTGCCACACACTGTTTGCAGCTTCCAGACTGACCAATAAATAAGAAATCCTCTGATTCCAATTGTGAGAAATCCGATGATCAGAAATCCAAATAAATACACATCTTTAGCATCTTCCACAGACAGCAGGGCCAGACACATCAGCCTCCATTTGCCCCATGGATCACTGGTGTATCCGACCACGTGGGTTCTGTCTGGGCAGGAGCGGTCCGCTTTCCCGTTCCTTAGTGTGGAAAAAAATGTGTTGATCAAATTAAAAGACCAGCTGATCAGATGCCTTTCTTCCTCTGTTCACCACCGGGTTCGGGTGTTGCTGCCATGACAGGCACCAAAGACCTTGTAACCACACCTCCGAACAGCAACAGAGACAATGGAATTGGAGAACATGGTCCACTTTGACTCAATGTCACAGGCCTCCCTCAGTACCTGTTTGAAGCTCTCCCGTATGACCTACCTGATAGAGGAATCAAGTCAAACATTCCCAGCACACTCTCCCACTTTGTTTGGGTCTGCCAAGCTTTTTCAGCCTCCTTCCCTACTAGTAAATCCAACTCACCTCCACGTAGAGATCAGTGGACAGCTCTGCCCCTCCCTTTACCCAAGTCTCTAAGACACATGGCCGAAGGTCACCTGAAACGACTACAAAGTTGATTATTGGCTGTTTCTACCAATCTTGTCCCTCCTGGTGCCACTGTCAGTGCCCACGTGGGGATTGAAGTTCACCAAGACGATGGAATCCCCCGTTAGGGCACTTTCCAGTACCCCTTTTGAGAGAAGCCAACATGGCCAGGTACTCCAAGCTGCTCTTCGCCCTGTGAGCCAAAACCACAGTCACAGGCCTGTTCTCCACCCAAACGGAAAGGGACACAACTCTTTTGTCATGCGGGATGAACTCCAGCGCTTGGTGGTGTGACGTTCTATGTCGTTCTATGTTCCAATAGCCAAGTTCTATGACTGGAGATTGGACTGATGTGGCACCTGCCTTTGGATGCCACCCAAATCACATTGCACCAGCCTCTTTTGACCTCTTCTGCAAATGGTGGACCAACTGGAGAGTAATCTCACATTGTTCCTTGGGGCTGGACCTGACCGGGGTCCATGAGAAGAGCACCAGCCACTAGGCGTGTGCCTATGACCCCAAACCCCAGGCCTGGCTACAGGGTGGGGCCCTGGTAACACCAATCTGGGCAACATTTCGAAATCTTAAAAAAAAAAAGTCACTAGAAATATGAAAAGGTCTGTTATGTCAGATTTTAGTAAAATTGCTAATTTTTGCCTGTAGTTCCTACAAATGTAAAAACAGGAAATTAACAACTAAAAGCAAAAATAATAAAATCATTGGAACTCAACAGAGTGGATATGAAAAAAATAAAGCAGATTGACAGAAACAGAGAGGATAGGACCAGCTCAAGAAAATATACAGGAAAGCACTACACCACGTTTTATTTTTCTCAAACTTTAAATCAGAAGCATTCAAAATATGAAAAAATCTTCTTCATAACAACCACAGACAATCTTTTATGTTAGTAATGCGGGCACGCTTGTCTACTGTAATGAAGAGGCAGTGACGTTTGGATCCATGTGCAACCGGTTTATTTTACAAGGGCAAGAGATAACAAAGTTAGAGTCCAGAGCTCTAACCACTGCCCCCCCGTGCCGCCCCGGTGTTAAAGGTTTACCTTTTACAGATTAAAATTGTCAATAAAAACAAATCTGTTCTTGCTGGAAGCAGAATAGAGCCAGGAGTTCAAACTCAGCATCCTGCTGAACCGGCCCTGGCTACAGGAGAGGGAGGGGAGGGGCCCAGAGATTAAAAACAGTCAATGGATAGAAGTTTAAAAAATTATAAAGTTCAATAAAAGCCTTTTTTGTCGTTTCACACTCTCGATAGGACGTGTCGTTAAAACCCACATGTAAAATCAGTCTCTTGACAGAGGAAGGAAAAGAGCGCAGCAGTTCGGGGAGTTTTTCCAGAATGTTCAGAACCGTGGCTCCAGGAAAACAGTGAGTGACCACTTTAAAGAAGCGGACCTTCCTTATTGTAGAGTCCCCGATTATTGCCGTTGTTGGTGCAAACAGGGGAGGACGGGACGTGGACTCAGGTGAAGCGCTGACAGATGAAGCTGCAGCAGAGTGTACCTGCAGGGCAGTGGAGATAGCCTCACCTTGGAGACCTGTGATGACAGCGAGGCGCGGGCACAGCGGGAGTGGAAGCGGGCGGCCTCCTTCAGGATCTGGAGGCGGCAGGAAGACGTTGCCGACCGGGAGGACGCAGGGGCTTCCAACCAGTGACACTCCTCTGATCCAGATGAGGTTTTTGTGGTAATCTTCAGAACCCGAGCTTGGTTGCTGCCAACCACAGTCCTTCCATGTTCCTCCAGAATTTACGTGGCGTCTCTGCGAAGAGCAGGGAACTCAACAACGGAGCCCAGGTCAGGAGTAGACTGAGCCGCTGTCGAAGGAGTCGGACGATCCACAGCCAGGCTAGCGAACTGGTTTGAGAGACTCAGTATGGGAAGGTTTTGAGCCTCGCTTAAAGTCCTTCTGTTCATCCGAACAAACACTTCGTCATCCTCGGATCTTTGTTTTGGGTGTTGAAAACGAAGATGGTCGTGGACAGGTGGAAGAGTCCCATGGAGCTGTGTCCTGAAGCACGCCGCTAAGTGAGGTTAGCCGCTTGGACTGGGCGAAGGAGACTTCCATGAACTTGGAAAGAAGAGCGACCTTCATTTCCAGTTCAGCTTTCAAACGACGGATATCTTCTTTAAGGTCAGTAATGATTTCAACAGCTTTACATAGAGATTGTGAGTCAATATTATTGGTTACACTCAAATTTTGTATTGAATTCTCATGCTGCTGTTCCTCCGTCCGCAATTATGATTTATTGTTGTTTGTGAAGTAACTCAACAAGACTTCGTATGGAGCTGAGTCTAGAGTGAGTATATATATTGAGTTGGTCATGATGATAAGAAGCAGCTGGTGAGGGCATGAGTCAGAGAGATGTGACTGTTGGGAGTTGAAGTGAGGCAGGAAGCAGAGGAGATCAGTCCTCCGGCAAGAGCTCCCCTCTTGCGGGTGGAGGTGGAGCTGGCCGGCTGAATCCTTACATCTACTCAACAACTTGCACTTTTAGGGTTAGGGTTCGGGTTAAGAATCCGAATGTGTGGGAATTTGTACATAGGATCAATTCTGTGGGAAGGGCGTTCAACTGACCAATGGCCAGAAAAAAGATCTACCAAACTAAGTTTTACATTTAAGAATGCTACACTCACCCCTGGTAACAGATCAGGTAACCTGTGCACTGTTGTCAGAAGAGTCTTACAAACTTTTTCAGATGGGAAGCAGAAACTTTATAAATCATCAATCAAAGTAAATACACATTTGAGTAACTTATCAAGTTTTTGAGATTTCCATAATCAACATGTAAATGAGGTGTTTGTACGACATGTGAGCTTGTGACCTCGAAGGATTGTACATTTAGGCGCAACATACTCAGATTGTCCAGCCAGAACAATGATGAAAGGTCAATTCTGATTTACATACATGCCACTCTTTTATTTAGGGAGTTGTTCATATGATTCACGTTATTCGTGTTATTAATGTCATACCCTTTAAACAGAAACAGTAAGTGAGAATTATATTAACTACAAAACAATATAAATGTTGTCAAATATAAAAATACAGGTAAACTTGATACAATTAAGGAGAGCCTGTTGTGGCGTTATGGACCCAGGACATTGGTTGTTGTTTTGTTTGGTGTTCACTTCCTGTTTTATTTTGTTGTTGGTTTGTACTTCCTGTTTCACTACTGCTTTTTCAGGTCTCTTGACACTTCCCTCCTGGTGTGTGTTCCCTCCCTCCTCAATTGGCACACATGTTTGCACTTACCTCATTCTCTCCTCCTGGTTATAAGTCCTCGTCTCCCTTGCACTGGTTGTCGGGTGGTTTTTGTACCTTCATGAGTTTGTGGTCTGTTTTTCGAGAACTGTATTCGAATAAATGAAAGACTTTGCATTTAATATGGCCGTCTGCATTTGTGTCCGCACGTCAACCCTGACACCTGTTTCCTTGTCTAAATATTAAGCTGTAGACGTTAAAGTGTTAACTCATGTGATTAATTAAAAAAAAAAAAAAAAAAAAAAAAAAACGCATTAAGAAGTACTAACGCTAATTATTGACACAATACTCAAGGCAGACTATTTGATACTTAATTGTTCCTACACATTGTTACGGTAGCAAGTCAATGAGTTTCTGAGCGACCTTGAATTGCAGGGGCAAAGGAAAGCGATATACATATGTGTTGATATGTTGACGATAGGTTAAATAAAGCATCAGTTCAGAGAGAAAGTTCATCTCTTACCGCTTGTTTTTGTTCAGATCATGAAAGAAAAGTTTGTTTTAAAGAAGCCTCTGCTTTTCACGTACCTGCATGTTTGCAGACAAAGCACGTGTGTGAGAAAGATGTTCTACATGTAAAAATAAACACTGAAGAGCATTTTGTCACTTAAAAAGTATAAAACACTGCGCAGAAGTTCATCCCAGCTTCAGTATTATGGCGAGTCACAAGCAAAACCAGCCAACATTAGTATGAACTAGAACATGCAATTCTAGATACAATTGATGAAATGACCGAATGCTGTGATGTATAAACAGGACTTGTAATGAAGAACAGGGATGAGAACCGGGGAGGACACAAACAGGAACAATAAGAACAATTTGAGTGTTCAGTTATGCGAGGAGAGCATGTATTCTGTCATGAGGTTTTTCCCCCCACAGAGCTTATTAAAGCACACACAATCTGCTCACAGCATTAATCATAACAACCAACAAAGTCCCAGTTAGAATAAGCTCCACAGGCAGACAAATTGTGGAAGCTGCATGGCCAGCAATCAATATCTGTCCTCATTAGGAACAGCATCCACACAGGTTCAAATCCCTCTTAACTCTACTGTGCAGATTCTTGTGGCTCTGCTCTTTGTGACTGCAGTGATTGGCTGTCATAACACATGGCCTGGCTTTACCTAGGTGAAGGGTCCAGGCACTGCTAGATGTGCAGGGTCAATTTGCCCCAATTGTTGCACATGACTTAGATGTGATTGCAGAAGAAAAGACCTCAAAGTCTCACAGAGGAAAACCCTTGCTGAGGAACTGAACTGGGTTCAGTACGTGCAAGAATACTACTTCACATGCAATTAGAATCAACTTGAAACAGCAGATCAGATTCCTCCATCTACCCCAGTCTTCTGCATCCTCTAACACCAGCTTCCTTCATGTCTTCATTCTCTGCATCCATAAACCTCCTCTTTGGTTTTCCTCTAGACCTCTTTCCTGCAGCTCTAGACTCAGCATCCTTCTACCAATATCTTCACCGTCTCTCCTCTGGACATGACTGAACCATCTCAGTCTGACCTCTGACTTTATCTCCAGAACCTCTAACATGTGCTGCTCCTCTGATGGACTCCTTCCTGATCCTATCCATCCTGGTCACTCCCAAAGAGAACCTCAGCATCTTCATCTCTTACCTCCAGTTCTGCTTCCTGTCTTTTCCTCAGTTCCTCTGTCTCTAGACTGAACAGCATGGCTGCTCTCACCAAAGTTTAGTTCACGTTTCCTTTCATTTGAGCTGTAACTCTTCTATCACACATCACACTTGACACCTACCTTCTTCTCATTCACACACATGAACTCTGTTCTTGCTGCAGCCAACCTTTATTCCTCTCCTTTCTAGGGCAAACCTCCACCTCTCTAGCTTCTCCTCTTCCTGTTCCCTGCTCTCTCTACAAATCACAATATCGTCTGCAAACATCATAGTCTATGGTAATTCCTGTCTAACCTCATCGGTCAGTCTGTCCATCACCATGTCAAACAGGAAGGGACTCAGAGCTGATCCCTGATATAATCCCACCTCCAGTCGTTTCCATACTGTGTATAGAGACTTGCTTCATTTAGGGGAGGAGCCAAAAATGATTATGTCTAAAGTTTCACAGCCTGGCTTTACCACATGAACAATTCATGAAATGGTTAGGATTGTGTATCAGGTTTGGCAGCTGTAAACCCCTCAGGCTATGTTCAAAGTATAAATGCTTGATGGATAGTTTGATTAAAGTTAGAGATAGTTTGAAAAGAGTTTGGAGAGGCTGGTATTTTATTTTGAATTAAAAAAAATCATGTGTCTCTTAAACAGTTGCTGGTAAACATATCATAAATGCCTCAATGTTATAAAAGCAGAACACTGACATGGGAGTGGAACCAAAACTAGATGCCAAGTTGATAGGTCCTGTATAAAAACATGGATTGCCATGCTTTGTTTTGGATATGTCAATCCCTTTTTGTTAAATTCAGTTTTTCTGTACAACTCTAACTAATCAGTTTACCTTTCCAGGAATTGTGGGATGGCTCGTATAAAAATGGGTGGGTCAGTGAGGGTGTGCAAAGCTTCAGTCCAAATGCAGAAAGTAAAACGAACGAAAGTAAGCAGAGAACTACATGTTTATTTCAGCTGCTGTGAAGACGGAGATGCAGAGTGTAATGAGGGAGATGAGGTGTTTGGATCCATATGCAAATGTTTTAATTGAGTAGAGCAGTTGCGAGACATCAATGAACCCAGAGTCCAGGCGAGGGACATCATAAGTGTAGAGAATCTTTGACCTTCGACATAATATTACAGGTGAAAACTATTATAAGGCTAAGCAATCTTTTAAATATAGTTATGAATATCATACCTTATCATCATACCTTATAGTCTTTGATCAGTTGTTCTCCACTCTCTCCAAGATACTGAACTAAGCAATGGATGATAATGTCCCTTATGCCATCGACATGATGCTATTGAACACACACACACACACCCACACACACACACACGCGCACACACCCACACCCACACACACACACACACACACACAACACATTGCAGAAAGTACATAACCTGTGCAACAATCTTTAAAGTTACCCATGGAGAATCTAAACCTCCAACTGCATTCTAACATTGAGAAGTGTGCACATTAACATTTTTAGTGTTGAGAAAAGAGCCAATGCCTTGTGCATGTATTAATCTCTGGGTCCAAAAAAAGGAAGTTTTCTGCCTCATCACTGGACCTTTAAATACATTTTCCGCAATTGAACCATGCCTGCTTTCACATCATGAAGCAGCAGAAAACAAGAATTCCCAAACACGAGTAATATTTTGTGAAATTATTGTATTGGGGTCTTTTGTTGCAGATATACGCCATTTACCACTTACATCCATAGTTCCTCACTTGCTATCTGGTGGGTTATGCTCATCCTGGAACTGGATACAAATGGACTGGTCCTGATGCTGGCTGCTGACAGGATTCTCATTGTTGTTTTAGGATTATTTGGTGTTCCACCTCATCCTCTGCTTCAAAGTCAATGTCAGACTGAATTTTCAGAAATTTCTGTAACACTTTATAATAACTACCCATTATAGCTAGTTAACACGTCATTATTAAACTAGTTAGTTATTGCGTTATAAACGATTTGTTATATGCTTTTTTAAAAAAGTCACAGGTATTCCTTATTAACTAAGTGTTAGTTAAAAATGTCCCTCATTTATTAACACGAATTCTAACCCAAAATGTATTTATCTTTAACAAACTGTTAACTGTTGTCTAACAAGTCATTTATAATTCAATAACTAACAAAAATTTATCTTTTCATCTTCTAGTTCTGTTTTAATGAGGAACCACACGGACAAAGCCCTATTTTTAGTGTTGCATCCCCAATTTTCAGGTGGCATGAAAAAAAAGGTTCCTGCATGAGAGGGTAAAATGTGGGAATGTAGGATCAGATGATGTCAAAAGTTTAATCTTCAATAATGTTACAACTTCTTTGTGGGAGGAGGAGGGGAAGGAAAAAAAATCTCAATAGCCGCAGAAATGAGGAAGACAGAATGAAGATTTTTAGCCTATTAATGACCCAAACACCCTGTAAGTAATTTAACAAATGTGAGTGTACAGTATGTAGTAATGGATCATCTGTTTTGAATTAGGGTTCAATAAATATTTTTTTGTTTCATTTTTCTTTTGATGAAACTGAAAATGGGTACTACAGAACCAAACACCACACAAGGGTTAAATGAGGGTATAAAAATTAGGATCTGTGCTGTGTCCTCAAACTCTAACTCTTCAGTCTTCTGCTGCAGATGGACATTTATCCAGAACTGTTTAACCAGTAAAGTGTCCCTCGTTTATTGTGGGAGTTACGTTCTAAAAAGAACTCCTGAACGAGAAACCTGTGAATCAGGATTCCAGATGTTTAACTCCTCACTACACACTTTACACTTTACTATGAGACAGACATGAACATTTTCACACTTTTCTCTCTTGTTTAAACTCTAAAGTTCAAACCTTTGTAGTTCAAACCTTTGTAGAAAAATTTTAGAATGAAGACAAAGATCTGATCAGGATCAAAGATTTATGGAGATCTGGAGAGTTGGGCGTTTCTGCATAGGAGACACAGCACAGAGGAGATTGACTGACAAGGTCTCCAGCCACTTGGAACATGCCACTTCCTCTGAATTTTTACTGTGCGTTCGCAGCAAGTGTGGGAGAAAGAGGTTCTACATGTTAAAAATAAACACTGGATTTAATCGCATTGCCTGAAAAGTGTAAACACCACACTCGGAAGTTCATCTCAGTTTACAATCGCAATCAAAACCACCCAACATTTGCATGAACTAGACTTCTAGTTGTGGATACAACTGATGAGATTACCAATCACTTTGAAGTATAAACAAGGCATGAATCGACATGTATTCTTCGCAGTTGACCCATCCTCTGCGGTAGCACGGTGCGCTGCAGACGCTGTCGAGAAGTCAAAATGACTGCCACGGAAACACTAGTGTTAAAGTGCTTCTTCCAAAGCCACGTCCTAGTTGCATGGGTAGTGTGTTCGGATCATTGTTGTGCTGAAAGATCCAGTCACACCCAAGGCCCTGGCCATCCAAGAGGCCCAGAACACCTCCCTAGGGAGATGTTTGCTTGTATCCTGGACCTTGTTCTTTCCGTCAAGACTCAGAACTCATGACCATAGGTGAGTATTGGAACAAAGATCGAATGGTAAATTGAGAACCTTGCTTTCCAGCTTAGCTTTCTCTTCACCACAACAGACCACTACAGCGTCCGCATGATGGTGGATGCCGCACCAATCTGCCTGTCAATCTCACGCTCCGATCTTCCCTCACTTGTGAATAAGACCCTAAGATACTTAAACTCCTTCACTTGGGGAAGGAGCACTCCACCCACCCAGAGAATGCATGTCAGCAGGATAAAGGAGATCCTCAAAGTAGTCCTTTCACTGTCCGACAATGTCCCCAGACAAAGTCAGCAACTCCCCACCTGCACTGAAAACAGTGCCTGCAGAAAACTGCTTTCCCCTCCAGAGGCTCCGAACAGTTTGCCAGAATCTCTTTGAGGCCAACCAATAGTCCTTCTCCATGACCTCCCTGAACTTCTCCCGGAATCGTGTTTTTGCCTCCACAACAGCCGCTCGCTTAGATAGCCTATACCTGTCAGCTGCCTCTGGAGTCCCACAAGCCAGCCAGACCCGATAGGACTTCTTCATCTTGATGGACCATATGTTTTTGCAGTTGTAAAAATGTCTGCGACTTTGAGTCAAAATTTGACGTAAAAAAAATGAATGGGCCAAAAAAAAATAAAATAAAAATACATAAATGAAACCAAAACACACATGTTGGTGATACGTTTGAAATTATGGGATAGCCACATGACCCACGTGTGACCCAAGTGTGAGATTTGTCAATTTTTACACTTTTCCACAATATGGGAAAACGACACTTTGGTTCTTCTGATTGTCATGAAACTTCACAAACATGCCACCAGCTGGTGTCTCAACCACCACAGAAGTTTCATTGACCTTTGACTTTTAGAAGTAGCCACCATCTTGAATCTTAAATAAAGCACCTACAGTACAAGCCACAAACAACAATTCAATTGTCTTGTAACTTCTCCAGCATCATTGGCAAGGTACTGTGGAAAAAGATGTTGAAATTAGAAGTTGTAGATTTTGAATGGTGTCCACGTGGCAACCTCGCCACTACTACGGTCTTGGCTAGCTCGCACATGTTTTATCAGAATGTTGTAAAAAGAGTATTTGCGCGTTCGGTAGCTCAAGCTGAACGTAACAATGTAACTTTAAGTTAAATATGTTAAGGTTACATTTTGATTAGGTTATAACTATAAGTTAAAATTGTGGCTGCAGTAAACAAAATAAAGCTGCAAAAAAACTGCTAATTCAACAACAAAAAAAAAAAAGTTTGGAGTTGTGAAAGTGGTTGGGAGGATTGTGTGTGTGTGTTTATTTTTATGGTCATGCTTGTTTTTTATTTGTTTTATTTTAGTGTAAAGCACTTTGTGTTATGGTTCATATGAAAAGTGCTATACAAATAAAGATTGATTGATTGATAACCCATTTACCTTAAAGTGGTGTGCTTTTTTTGTTTGTGAATTTCAAGAATAACATGCATCTTTTTTCCCAGTAAGGCCCTCCTCATCTGTCTCACTTTGAAGCAAAAAGAAAATAACTTTGACTTATACTGACAGGGAAGTGTGGTTCTAATATTAGGGGATGGAATAACTCTAAATGTCGAAGTACTAAGTGCTTTTGGACAGACTCCGCTGTGTGTAAAGATTCAGTTTTCTTAATTGGATTGCCTCTAAATGCTTCCTTTACTGTACTTTACAGCCTGCTCCCCTTTTCTCTTGTTTTGACAGAGAGCTGATCTGGCAGTGGCTCCTCTTGCCATCACATATGTGCGTGAGAAGGTTATCGACTTCTCTAAGCCCTTCATGACGCTGGGTATAAGTATATTGTATCGCAAGCCAAATGGGACCAACACCGGGGTCTTCTCCTTCCTCAACCCTCTTTCGCCTGATATCTGGATGTATATTCTGCTGGCTTACTTGGGTGTCAGTTGTGTGCTGTTTGTCATAGCCAGGTAACATTTCACTTCAAGAGATAACAGCTCTTCACTCGCTAGCTGAGTTAAGCCTACTTGGCTCAGCAGTAATTTGATGTTATTAAATCTTTACGGTGAGCAGTTATCAACCAAACACCAAGCTCTTGATTCCTTGCAGTGTGGGCTCAGGTTGTTGCATGGAAGCTAACTTTCATTTACTTAACAGGCATGACAAATAAGTTGTTATATTCCAAATGCTTTGTCATTGCTTTTGGATCTATATTCTGCTCACACAACTAATGCCAAAGACAAGATAAACAATATCCCTGTCACCCACACACAGACAATATATGTGACCTCATTTTTGTGGCTGTGGATTTGTTTTGAGTGTCTAAGTTGTGTGATGATCAAAGAAAAAGGCTGGACCACTTGTTTTTTTCCCTAACCCTAACCCTGGTGTGTCATGCACATGCTGTCTACTTTTTTCTCTTATTTTCTTCACCTTGGATCAAATAAAACCAGGTTTCACGCTCTTTTCTTCTTACCATAACATTTGTCCAACCTTGTCTGAATGGATTACCTATACTTTCCATACACTTAGCATTGTTTGACAAAAATAAGATTTACTTCTTATGACTCATATAAATACTTCTGTATTTTACCCTGTAATAACTGCATGGACATGGTAATATTAATACGCAATAAGGATGTACCTCTATAAATGTTGTTGGTGCTATGCAGCAAGAGGTGGATGGCTGAACAGATAACAGGATATACACAGTAGAACAAATCCTAGTTGTTTCAGAACTTTGGGAGTTTAGCCTCAGAATACAGCCATACATCTTTTTTTAGTTGTCATTTTTTAGATTACAAACACCCTTTGTTACCTGGTAATTGTTCAAACATTGTACTGATAGATATGATTGTAAACTCGAAAAGCCCTTCAAATTATTGCAGACTCCACATGCATGTGGTTCATTGTCTTACTCTATGTAATGTGTTCGACCTGTAAATGTGTGCTTGTGGATGTAGGGCTATACAATAACTGAATAACCAAGTAAGGAGTGCCCTGTCCCACACTGAATGATTTGTTGATTTGCTGCATTGTGATGTCTAACAATGCATGTCTCACAACATGTCATTAGTACTGGACTAGTAAAACAGTGAGGCTGAAAGCTACTGTTTCAAATTGACATTGTGGGCTGTATGTCTGTTTATAGCAGGGGTGCCCAAATCCAGACCTTGAGGGCCAGTGTCCTACATGTTTTCCAACCGACCTGCCATTGAAGCTGCTTATTGGCTAAACATACCTGATGCAGGTAATCAGCAGCAGATAAGGCAGGATTTCTGAAAAACCAGCAGGAAACCGGCCCCTGAGGCCTGGATTTGGACACTCCTGGTTTATAGTTAATTATAGTCTATTAATTTATATGGCGCCTAAAAATGCCGTCAGTCAAACTATGCAATTATTTTAATCGGACTCTTGAATAAGGACTCTTGTTAGGGATAGAACACCTATGACACCTACATTTCCACACCATCCACAGTGTTGCCCAGAAAACTTTAAAATAAAATGAAAACATCAAACTGTGTTTGAACATTAAAAGCTCAAAAACAAATGAACAAAAGTTGAAAGGTTAAAACAATTAAAGATAAAAAGCATAAATAAATAACATAAAAACGTAAGAGCACCAGATAAAAGCAAAGCAAAACAATAAAACAGTAAAGCACCACTGTGCAAAAATTAGCTATCTTAAAATTAGGAAAAAAAATGACTTCATTTGGAGAATTCAGACTAAAATCAAGTGAAATTATCTGTCAGTGCAGTAAGATTATTTAACCTGAAAGGTTTTCTTAAAACAAGATTAAAAAAAAAATCAAAACTTTAGACTTGTGAGAAATGTCTTAAAGCAAGTTCTGAAACACTTATTTTGTTAGGAGGCAACGCTCCGTCTCCCCCTCTGGTCGTCAGCGAGAGCAATCACCTGAATACTGACTGCAGGTATATCCACACTTAGTCCTCGTCATTTCATCAGCCACCAAGATATATAAGCACAGCTCACACACATGAAGTGCAAAGTATTGCCTGTGTCATTCTGCCAGCATACCAAACATTCTATCTATTCTGACCACCTGTTTCCTGACCCCACTTTGTTCCTGACTCTGCTCCTCGCCGCCTGCCCTGACCTTCTGCCTGATGCTGGACTCCGACTTAGCTCTGTGGACTTATAGTGCAGCCTGGCTGCTTCTTGCCTGACTTTGCTCATTAAACCTGCTGCAGGTGGAACCAGCTGTCTGCCTGTTCTTGTGACAGAATACTTTGCCACGCGTGGATCCAACAGCAGGAGTTCCTACCCCGTCAAACCTGGCAGGGTTTTCTGCCTTAATGCTGGAGCACGGTCACCAGCTTCAACAACTGACCACTGCAATGGAAGCAATCATGCCACGCCTGCGGCTCGACCTACCTGTCAGCAGTGTCTCCTCTGCAACCTCTCCGGTTATGCCGCTATCATCAACAGCCGCCATCTTCAGCTCACCCAATCCGACGCCTGCTCACACACCGGGACCGCGGATGGCGCTTCCAGACAAGTTCAACGGGGTTCCCGAGCAGTGCGTGGGGTTCTTCATGCAGTGCAACCTGTTTCTATGGCAACAACCAACCCTATATCTGTCTGATGACGCCAAAGTCTCGCCAATGTGCTCTCTTCTACCCGGTGAAGTGTGTGAATGGATCGACGCGCTCTGGCTGGTGGTTCGCTGCCCTTTCATTCATACACTCTCTTCACGCAGCAGCTATCACCCCACGGATGGAAAAGACCTCAGAGAGCACCTGTATGGCATTAGTAGGCAGACAGCCGCGGCCAACTCCTTGCGCTTCCGGACTCTGGCGGCGCACACAGACTGGACGAGCAGCCTATTGGGAGGGGCTCACTATGGAACTGCAGCAAGAGCTGGTGTGTCGTGATGAGGGCCTGTGGCTGGATGATCTCATCACCCTTACCATCAAACTCGAGAACCTGCTGAGGACATGTTGGCCGCGCAACACAGCTCTCCTGAGCACCAGGGTCATATCTCAGGGGGCCCCGCCCTGATCACAAACTCATGCAGCTTGGCTCTACCCAGCTATCACCTGGGAAGAGACTGAGACGCTTCTGGGAGAATCTATGCCGCTACTGTGGGCAGCCAGGTCACATCCGCAACACCTATCCCAACTGCCAACCACGCAGCTCTGCAAAACCAGTGAGTAATTCTGCCTTCACCTTCACTCTGCCTATATCACTGCACTTTGCAAACTGCACAGTGGAGACATGGGCAATGATTGATTCCGGGGCAGCAGGAAATTTTATTGATTTGGCTTTTGCTTATTCCCACCATATGCCTTTGTTCTCCTGTGATGCTCGTGTGGCAGTCACCGCCCTAGACAGAAGACCCATGGGGTCGGGTCAGATCCGGTTCCTGACCCAGGACATTTCACACCAGACCACCATCATGAGACCCTCCACCTTTTCATCATCAAGTCTCTTTGTTGTCCTTATCCTTGGGCTGCCTTGGTTGGAGAAGCATGACCCTGCAATAAACTGGTCTAAACACAAACTCTTGTTCACTTCTAATAAAATCATTTCTAAAAGAAACTTAAGGCTCGGCTCTGCTGTAAGGAAACAGTATTTGGGAATCTATTCATGCCAGGAGCAGTTCAGTCATAGAAACGCCCTAACAGCGCCCATCCAGACCGGGACATCAATGAAGTCCACAGCTGTGAGGCTGTAATGAAGAACTCCAGCCGCCCCAGCAAGAGCGACCACTGCAGCAACGATACCACACCAAACCAGCAAGTCCTGGAACAAAAGATCCTCACAGAAACACCTCACGAGCTATGGCTATTTGCTGGGGGGTCCCAAGCCGCTCTATAAGTGGAACCATGTGCAGAGCCGTGTATTTGGTTTCCAAGCGTTTCATTTTAACCTCCAGCCTAAAATCATAGTAAAATACTAAAATGAAAAACTTCAAATGAATTTAAAAACATAAAATAGAAGATATTATTAAAAGTATACAATAAAATACATAAATAAATTAAATAAAATTAAATACATAAAATAATATGTGGTCAGCCTCAGAACAGGAGAAAACCAAGATGTCATCTGGGTAAACAAACACAAAGCTGTTGATTATGTCTCCAAGGAAGTCGTTGACTAGGTTCTGGAAGACAGCTGGGGCATTTGTTAGACTGAACGGCATAACCTGGTACTCATAGTGGCCAGACGACGTGTTGAACACGGTCTTCCATTCGTTGCCAGCTCTGATAAGGATCTACATGGCAGGCGTTGCGGAGGTCCGGTTTTGTGAAGACTGTGGCACCCTGTAGTAGTTTGAATGCAGAAGACATGAGAGGTAGGGGGTATCTATTGCATATGGTTACCTTGTGAAGTCCTCTCTAATCGATGGATGGTCGCAACCCTCCATCTTTCTTCTTGACAAAGAAAAAGCCTGCTCCTTCTGGTGATGAGGAAGGCCCGATCAACCCTGCTGAGAGAGATTCCTCAATGTACTTGTTCATGGCCTCCCCCTCAGGGCTGCAAAGGGAGAACAGGTGGCCTCGGGGAGGGGCTGCAACTGGCAAAAGGTCATAAGGGTGGTGCGGTGGCAAGAATGTCGCTTGTACCTTATTGAATACCTTCTTGAGGTCATAGTAGATTGTGGGGACCTTTGATAAGTCTGGACATTCCTCCACTATGGTGGTAACCGGGGAGGATAGTGTTCCCCTTTAAGGCACAGAGGCAGTTAGTTGGGCACTTTGATGCCCAACCCTCCCTGTCCTCCAATCAACCTGTGGGTTGTGTTGCCTCAGCCATGACAGACCAAGAATTACAGGAAGTTCAGTGTCTTTGAGGAACTAATGAACTCGAAATGATTACCCATCTGCATCTTAACCTGCTCGGTAACCCAGCGGCTGATAGTGATGAGATGATGATCGATGGCTCTAACCTTGAGGGGCGTTAGAGTGGGGAAACACTCACGCCCTACCTCTTGACAAGCTCCCTGGACATGAAGCTGCAGTCAGCTCCTGAATCAATGAAAACTCTCTCTGTCTGCAGTAGTTTTCCAATGTGAAATGTCACCTGGATCACACACACAGAGATGCGTGTGCAACCTAACTGCATGGGCTTCTCCTCTGCTTTGAGTGGAGGAGGACCAGAACTGTTGGTCCACCAGCCCCTCCCAATCAACAAAGACGAGTGGGTCCTCACAAAGTTGTCTTACTTCCACGTAAGAAAAGAGCTCACAAAATAACTAATATTTCAATTAAAAAAAAAGTTCTTTAGTGTGGCAAAGGCAATATAGTATCATATTTATGGATAAAGTTTACTCTGAAAGGCTTAAAAATAGTATAATTTAGGCCTTTTAACTTTAGCTTTTATTGATATATGTACACACTCCCCCCATTATGTTTTTAGTCATGCCTCTGGTCTTGTAAATAGACTAAGGATACCTCATGTTGGACAAAGGGGCTTTGAACTCTAGTGTCAGATGATGAAAAAAGTTTGTTATTGCCCAAAAAATACAAATTGGTACATTTCCACGGTTGGGCACCGTGGGTTGGGCACCCATGCTCTAGACCAGAGATGGGCAACTCCAGTCCTTGAGGGCTGGAGTCCTGCATGTTTTCCAACATACCACGCTCTGGCATTTTCTAATTGGCTGGACACACCTGAAGCAGGTAATCAGTCATGAGTAGGGCTTGGATATCTGGAAATCATGCAGACACTGCAGCCCTCGAGGCCTGGTGTTGCCCATCCCTGGTCTAGACCTTTTGCGTGGCAACTATAGACTCACCATCCTTCTACCAATATATTCACCATCTCTCCTCTGGACATGACTGAACCATCTCAGTCTGACCTCTGACTTTATCTCCAGAACCTCTAACATGTGATGTTCCTCTGTTGGACTCATTCCTGATCCATCCTGGTCATTCCCAAAGAGAACCTCAGCATCTTCATCTCTGTTACCTCCAGTTCTGCTTCCTGGCTTTTCCTCAGGACATTTGTCACTGGGCTGAAGAACATGGCTGCTCTCACCAAAGTTTAGTTCACCTTTCCTTTCATTTGAGCTGAAACTCTTATTACACATTATGCTGCTTGAAAATGCACCCCTTTCTAGTTCTGACTTCAAGTGACTTACTGTCACCAACGTCAAAACATGTATCAATAATCCTTATCTGGTCATTGTCTCGAAAGTAAAACAGGTTAGGACAAATAAGGAGTGATCTGCCATTTGAGTGTTGTGGTTGTTGTTCAAGATACAGAATATTTATTGGCTGTGACTGGTGTGACATAAATTAGTCTTTAACACAAACGAAACAAGCAAAAAAAACTACACTCAGAAAGGCACCAGCCCTTATTAATTTCATTTTGTAGAGAACAGGACTTGATGTACCAACACTATTCCTTATTGGCTCACAATTGAAGAAAGTTGCTAATCAAGTCATTAAATCGCAAACTAATTAATCAAGCACCCTTTTTATTAACATTCAGAGCACTTTTTTTTTTTTTACATAAGATGGCACCATTCATTCATGAAGCTTTCACATACTGCCTTTACATTCAGTCGTTTTTCAAAAGTTATCAGCAACATTGTATTTGCTTGTGATTGTGTCTGCTACTGTCTGAATGTGTTTTTGTGTGTGTCTATGTCCAGTAGTGTGTGTCTATATGTATGTTTGTATATGTGTGTGAGCTCGTCTGCTTGTGAGCTTCTTTGTGTCTTGGGTCTGTGTAGCTTGTGTGTGTGGATGGGGATTTTGTTTTTGGATTGTGTTTGTGTGATTTGTGTGCAGAGGTGGGGGTCCATGTGTCTGAGTTGGTGCTTATTTTTGTGTTTGCTTGTGCCTCTGTGTGTTTTTGCTCTCAATCTGAGGTGGTTTTACCACCAGTTTGACACCTGTTTTCTGAGAATGTTCTTTGCATGAATTCTGGCCACATATGAAGTACACAAACTGCAGTTGCATTGATATGATCGTGAGAATAAAAGGAGCACCACAGATTTTATGTGTCATCTGAAGGATCACACTGGGGATTATCAACTGGCTAACAGCAACAGTGTGGTGGTGACTGATGAAATACCAAACAATTTAGCATATAACCTGCACTGCATTGTTTATTACCATGTTAAAGCATAGCTTTCTCATTCAGTGACAGAAGTCTTCTTAGATGTTGTTTCATGAAAATGACATTGACGTTATTGTGCTGCCATCATGGCGGCTTTTTCAGATTGACCCTGACCCAGCAGGAAGATGAGGCCTTTCTTGTTTATAAATTACAGGTGTTTTTTTTTTTTCATGCCTTTCTCTGCTTTAACCTTGCTCAAAGTTTCCCCGATCCTATACAGATGGCCTACTGAGACTGGAGGCTTACTACAGCAATCTGGACAAACATTTTGACATCTATGAGAAAACAACCACTTCCTTTATCTTCAAGTAAATGAAGAACGCAGAAAAGAGACAATCACTTTTATTTTGTATTTCCTTTTAGTGTTCACCTCTACTGTAAAAGCAATAATCACGTTTGCAAGGATAAACTGCTCTTACAAGTTGCCATTATACACGTTCAAGTACTGGCAGGATGTTTCTTTGAAAATTGATCAATTTTCCTATCATTGACTTTTAGGAGTTTAAGCTTTCTTCTTGATTTATTTTATAGCATGTATTTGAGGGCAGAATACACTGGTTTGATTAAAAATATAAATGTTTACATTTATTGCAGTTTTTCATAAATGTTTACAGGTGGGGTAAGGTGTGGCTGAAGTCTTCTTTAAGCAGCAAACTAAACCCTCAACAAGTGCTTAAGCAGACAAAACACATTGGTACCCAAAAGTCAACATAATTTCATCAGTAAAAAAATAAATGGCATTTAGGAAGACCTTCCTCTCCTTACATTCATTATCAAAATAGATGCTGCAGGACAAACAGATAAGCATCGTCTGTGCATTTTCCTTACAGTAAAGCTGAACAAAAAAGAAAACTCATATCCAAGTGACAACTTTTCTGTTTTTCTGCAGAGCTTAATTACTTAAGTGCCTCATCATGCCAACCAAACAAAAATCCATAAAAAAATGTTTTCTAATATTTATTGACCGGGTTACAATGAATGTTTTTACAAACATTTTGTTAAAATGTACTTCATCATTTGGTAGAGAAGGCAGTTAAAATGACAACATATAAGCACAACAGTGCAGTTGTGAAACACGCTAAGATGTACACACGTGGACAAAATTGTTGGTACCCCTCAGGTAAAGAAGGAAAAACCCACAATTCTCACAGAAATCACTTGAAACTTACAAAAATAACAATAAATAAAAATTGATTGAAAATTAAATAATCAAAATCAGCCATCACTTTTGAATTGCTGATTAACAGAATTATTAAAAAAAACAAAATAATGAAACAGGCCTGGACAACAATGATGGTACCTCTATAAAAGATTGAAAACTATTTGACCAGACTGACATGATGAACTCAGGTGTGTCCTTTAATTGACATCACAGGTGTTACCAAACTCATAATCAGTCAGTCTGCCTATTTAAAGGGAGACAAGTAGTCACTCTGCTGTTTGGTGAAAAGGTGTGTACCACACTGAACATGGACAACAGAAAGCCAAGGAGAGAATTGTCCCAGGACATCCGAAACAAATGATAGATAAACATCTTAAAGGTAAAGGCTATAAGACCATCTCTAAACAGCTTGAACTTCCTGTGACAACAGTGGCTCATATTATTCAGAAGTTCAAGACCCACGGGACAGTAGCCAACCTCTCTGGACGTGGCCGCAAGAGGAAAACTGATGACAAATTGAAGAGACAGATCGTTGGAATTGTATCCAAAGAGCCCAGAACAACCTCCAAAGAAATTAAAGGTGAACTCCAAGGCCAAGGTACATCAGTGTCAGATCGCACCATTCGTCGTTGTTTGAGCCAAAGTGGACTTCATGGGAGACGACCAAGGAGGACACCACTGCTGAAAAACAATCCTAAAAAAGCCAGACTGGAATTTGCAAAAATGCATGTTGACAAGCCCCAAAGCTTCTGGGAGAATGTCCTTTGGACAGATGAGACCAAACTGGAGCTTTTTGGTAAGGCACATCAACTCTATGTTCATAGACTCAAAAACCAAGCATACGAAGAAAAGAACACTGTCCCTACGGTGAAACATGGAGGAGGCTCAGTCATGTTTTGGGGCTGCTTTGCTGCATCTGGCACAGGGTGTCTTGAATGTGTGCAAGGTACAATGAAATCTGTAGACTATCAAGGCATTCTGGAGAGAAATGTGCTGCCTTGTGTCAGAAAGCTTGGTCTCAGTCGCAGGTCATGGGTCTTCCAACAGGACAACGATCCAAAACACACAGCCAAAAACCCCCAAGAATGGCTGAGAGAAAAGCGTTGGACTATTCTAAAGTGGCCTTCCATGAGCCCAGATCTGAATCCCATTGAACATCTGTGGAAGGAGCTGAAACATGCCATTTGGAGAAGACCCCCATCAAACCTGAGACAACTGGAGCAGTTTGCTCATGAGGAGTGGGCCAAAATACCTGTTGACAGCTGCAGAACGCTCATTGACAAATACAGAAATCGCTTCATTGCAGTGATTGCCTCAAAAGGTTGTGCAACAAAATATTAAGTTATGGGTACCATCATTTTTGTCCAGGCCTGTTTCATTAGTTTGTTTTTTTTATAATTATGTTAATCAGCAATTCAAAAGTGATGGCTGATTTTGATTAGTTAATTTTCAATACATTTTTATTTTTTGTTACTTTTGTAAGTTTCAAGTGATTTCAGTGAGAATTGTGGGTTTTTCCTTCTTTAACTGAGGGGTAACAACAATTTTGTCCACGTGTGTAGTGCGTTTCCAGACCTCACCGACAGTCAAGCCAACTGTGCTCAGTCTGCTTTTTGTCAGCTGTAACTGGCTTTTGCAGCACAAATCCAGGAAACCCTTAGACTTTACAATGAAATGAGCTGAGTCCCTTCTGAACATGTGTAGCAAGGTGGTAGTTTAGCTTAACGCAATTTGGCGTTACGATCAAATCGTTATCGTACAAGGGATCAAATCTGGGATAACTGAGTGAACGGACAGTTTGATTTGATATAAAGGATTTTTTTAAAGCAAAAATCATAGCTCCTTCAACTATATCCTATCTTTCTATTTGTCCTAAGGGTGGACAGGAACAGCAGCACTAACCGCATTACAATCCACAACTCAATAACAGAACACAGTAATGATGCTCTCATTTTATCAATACATCTTCATGCAGGCTACCACTTTTCAATATTTAGCACTGTCCTGCTTTAGAAGGAGGAATTAGAAAATTGATGTCACTCTTCATACAGTTGTTCATTCTGCTTCAGGTTATAACTCCTGACTTGCAGTGCAGTGAAGAGACCCTCGTCATCCAAATCTGCAATATGCATTACAATTGATTAGTCAAAGCCAAGCATCTGTTAAACAGCTTGAGCTCAGACAAGCCCAGTCCCTCTCCACTCTAGCACAAACTAAGTCAGGTCAGCAGAAGTAATTGTAGGCAAATCAACCTTTGCTAATGTAATGTCACTTTTATTTAACATGAATAAATGAGAAATCTCTTTGTTTCAGCAGTGCTTTGAGTGAGATGGAGCACCAAGGCCAGCATAGGTGTAACAAGAATGAACCATTTGATCTGCTGAATATCAATGCTCCTTCAAGATTATGAGGATAATAGTTTTTTTTTCTTAGCCAACAATGTAATTGTTACAATTACAAACATGTAATTTTCAGATTTAATTACCAAGGGGCTTACCTTAGATATGAACACACATGAGAAAGCACTTTTGATTGGTAAGCAGCATTGATTCAGAACCATACCTTAACTCTTAATGTATTTAAAACTGAGACACAGACATCTCTATCTGTACACTTAATGAGAGTTTAAAGCCATTGACTGTGTTTATGTTATAATCTTATTATTTACTTATCTTGTCAAAGCAAAATATAAGTACTTTTTTTTCTCTCCACTGTCTCCCCAGGAAGAATGAGCCCTCCCTGCCTGTTGAATGTTTTTCTGCAACTCTAAACCTGTGTGTGTTTGTGTCTTCTTTGTTAATGGTGACAGGTTCAGTCCCTATGAGTGGTATAACCCCTACCCTTGCAACCCTGACTCGGATGTAGTGGAAAACAATTTCACCCTGCTCAACAGTTTCTGGTTCGGAGTTGGAGCTCTCATGCAGCAAGGTAGACGCCTCTGCCTGTCCCTGTTTCTTTAGCATAAGCCCCTCTCTTTTACTGGGGTGGTGTCAACCGTATGTTTGACTGGCCTGTGGATGTCCACGGGGGCCTTGATGCATGCCAATTGCCAAGCCCAGTTGAAATGCAATCAATGAATGTTAAGATCCATATGCTTGCGTACTGTTTCCCTGTCACTCACTTCCCCCTACCTGGTTACCTGAAAAGATAAGCCACCCCCAAACTTGCAGACACCATCTTCCCCAAAAGTCTGAGATGCTTAAACTAAATGCTTAAAAAAAAATAGAATTTGAAGGCAATAGCCAGCAATTGTGTTCCTTTTAAATGGCCAGTGACAAATAACCTTAACTAATGGAACAACTTTGTTCAATTCTTAATTGTGTTAAAGCACTTTAGGAATAAAAATGAAAATTATGAATTGGGGACATGTAACAAACAAACAAATAGCTTTAGTTCTTTATACTGCATGTTTTGGTAAGAAATGTCTTTGTGTGAATGCTGAGGCAGCCTCCTGTTTCTCTTTACTGTAGTGATGTGATATGTATATATATATATATATATATATATATATATATATATATATATATATATATATATATACACATAGTGATTCTACTTTCTTCCGTTTGTTTTTTGGCATGTAAAAACTCCATACTTTCAGCGATTACAGCAGTCCTGGTATCAAAACATTCAGCTCTTTCAGGACATAACTGCTTGCACTTTTGGTATTCATTTACTGTATAGTTTTTGACATATTGAGCAAAATATGCCTCATAGGAAATTAATGAGACATTCTTCATTCTTGAAATCCTTCAATAACGTTTTGCCCTTTGGAACCTATGAATTTGTGCATACTTTCAGCCACAGACACCATTAGACCACCATATTGGGCAATTTTCAGCATTTTGAAACACCTCTTGTTTGTATGCAAATAAAATTCAAGTTGTATGTAAATATTAGGACATTTTTCAAGTTTCAATGTAACTCAGTGGATGGAATGTTTGGGATCTAAAGAGGAGCAGTTCAATTTTTTGAGATGAAATTAAACAACTGCCATTACTCAAATATCGTTTGTCTCAGAGTCACAGTTTTTTCCGCAAAACGTAGGAAAATGTCTCTGGATTTGAAAAATGTTAACCTCAAACACATTTGTCCAAACAGCTTTATACTATTTTTTTTCACAAAATTCTACAAATTTTATGTAGACTTTTAAAACTTTTGCAATATTGGTATCAAAGCAGTCAGGACATTCAGAATTGTACTTTGGTATTCATATCTTTTACACATTTTAAAATTTCACGCAATTTTACAAATTTTTTCTTCAAAATTCTTCAAATTCTTTGTGCACTTCTAACACCTATGCAAAATTGGTATCAAGACTCTCATTCTTGAGGCATTCATGATAAGGGCATTCATGTTTGTACTATTAATTTTAAGTCAAGCTAACATTTTAGCAACATGTTAACTTTTTTGGCTAATTTGGTATCTACTCAGGTTTTTGGGCTAATTCTGAGATAAGCTAATATTTTAGCAACAAGCTAACCTTTTCCCTAATTTGGCATATACTGAGGTGTTTTTTTGTACTAATTCTGAGATAAGCTAATATTATAGCAACATGCTAACTTTCTTTTGGCTGTTTTGGCATTTACTGAGGTTTATTGGGCTAATTTGGAGTTCATTGGGCACTTTTTGCAATTTCTGCAACATTAAGTTCTTCAGCAACTTTAGCAATATAAAAATGTCTTTAGCATTTTCAGCAAACAGCTTCAGCATATTCTGCGACGACATTCAGCAAACAACAGTCACACTAGCATTATCACAGGTAATGTAACTTCTCTAGTTATTATTTTTCTTCCATACCTTTTGGACGTCCGTAGCTCTTCAGCTCCTTAAGCTATTTAGCTCATTCAGCAATCAAAATATTCAGCTCTTTTGGGAGATTATTGCTCACAAGTTTCAACTATAAACCTATTTAACTTTTTAAACTATGTACACACGTGGACAAAATTGTTGGTACCCCTCAGTTAAAGAAGGAAAACCCACAATTCTCACTGAAATCACTTGAAACTTACAAAAGTAACAATAAAAAAAAAATTATTGAAAATTAAATAATCAAAATCAGCCATCACTTTTGAATTGCTGATTAACATAATTATTAAAAAAAAACAAACTAATGAAACAGGCCTGGACAAAAATGATGGTACCTCTATAAAAGATTGAAAACTATTTGACCAGACTGACATGATGAACTCAGGTGTGTCCTTTAATTGACATCACAGGTGTTACCAAACTCATAATCAGTCAGTCTGCCTATTTAAAGGGAGACAAGTAGTCACTCTGCTGTTTGGTGAAAAGGTGTGTACCACACTGAACATGGACAACAGAAAGCCAAGGAGAGAATTGTCCCAGGACATCCGAAAACAAATGATAGATAAACATCTTAAAGGTAAAGGCTATAAGACCATCTCTAAACAGCTTGAACTTCCTGTGACAACAGTGGCTCATATTATTCACAAGTTCAAGACCCACGGGACAGTAGCCAACCTCTCTGGACGTGGCCGCAAGAGGAAAATTGATGACAAATTGAAGAGACGGATCGTTGGAATTGTATCCAAAGAGCCCAGAACAACCTCCAAAGAAATTAAAGGTGAACTCCAAGGCCAAGGTACATCAGTGTCAGATCGCACCATTCGTCGTTGTTTGAGCCAAAGTGGACTTCATGGGAGACGACCAAGGAGGACACCACTGCTGAAAAACAATCCTAAAAAAGCCAGACTGGAATTTGCAAAAATGCATGTTGACAAGCCCCAAAGCTTCTGGGAGAATGTCCTTTGGACAGATGAGACCAAACTGGAGCTTTTTGGTAAGGCACATCAACTCTATGTTCATAGACTCAAAAACCAAGCATACGAAGAAAAGAACACTGTCCCTACGGTGAAACATGGAGGAGGCTCAGTCATGTTTTGGGGCTGCTTTGCTGCATCTGGCACAGGGTGTCTTGAATGTGTGCAAGGTACAATGAAATCTGTAGACTATCAAGGCATTCTGGAGAGAAATGTGCTGCCTTGTGTCAGAAAGCTTGGTCTCAGTCGCAGGTCACGGGTCTTCCAACAGGACAACGATCCAAAACACACAGCCAAAAACCCCCAAGAATGGCTGAGAGAAAAGCGTTGGACTATTCTAAAGTGGCCTTCCATGAGCCCAGATCTGAATCCTTGAACATCTGTGGAAGGAGCTGAAACATCCATTTGGAGAAGACACCCATCAAACCTGAGACATCTGGAGCAGTTTGCTCATGAGGAGTGGGCCAAAATACCTGTTGACAGCTGCAGAACGCTCATTGACAAATACAGAAATCGCTTCATTGCAGTGATTGCCTCAAAAGGTTGTGCAACAAAATATTAAGTTATGGGTACCATCATTTTTGTCCAGGCCTGTTTCATTAGTTTGTTTTTTTAAAATAATTATGTTAATCAGCAATTCAAAAGTGATGGCTGATTTTGATTATTTAATTTTCAATCAATTTTTATTTATTGTTACTTTTGTAAGTTTCAAGTGATTTCAGTGAGAATTGTGAGTTTTTCCTTCTTTAACTGAGGGGTACCAACAATTTTGTCCACGTGTGTAACTAACTACTGCTTTTTTTAACTCATTTAAAAATTGTTTATGGAATCTTCAAATCCCTCTTTTTCAACAAAAAAATTCACCCTGTACAAAACAAAAAAGGTCAAGAACGCCCTCAGCTACAGAAACCATTCAACTTTTAAACTATTCAGCAAACTTTGGGCTCCTGAACTTGTGTTTTTCTGTTTCTGTAATATCGCAGGTCAAAGTTGACATGTCATCTTTGAGTGAGTTTCAGTTTTGAATGAAAGACTGTGGGAACTGACGAGCAGTTGGTGTCAGCCAAGAGCAAAAAAAGGGGGAAACCCCTTCCCTGTGCTTCTGCCATGGTGTTGTTGCTATGATGAATGGAACTTTAGAGTTGGTTTTGCTCATGCAAGGCAGAGAAAAAAAGATGACGGAACTCGCGTCAGTTGGTCTCAGTCAGAACAGTAAAACGCAGACAGGCAGAGTGGGTAATGGGATTTTACAGCTTTCTGTTAGCCCTTTACCAGCTGAGAGACTCTGTTTTCATTAAAAATGATTAGAACACAGATGCTGCAGCTTTCAGAAATCAATGTGGCACCTGGAATGAACATGTATGACTGCTTTTCACTGTATGTGTACTCTTAAGTCCAGTACACATCCAATTAATTACACATTTGAACAAATTGTACTTTGTATTAGTGTATTAGCGGGTGGGAGACAGTTTACATCCAAACAGGCTATTCTGACATACTGCAGAGAACAAGCAGATGCTCTACGAAAACTCACAAGTTCAATTAATGCAAGAATTGTGAAGCTGCTACAAAATAAGGGTCCTATGTTTCCAAATGTAACTTGACTTATGAAGATGTTTTTTATTGGAATAGCTTTTGATTTCAGTAAATATGACCTCCTAATGCGGAAAATTCAACAAATGATCATTTGCAGTTCTTTAGAATCTATCAAATGTTGTGGAACTCTGTTGTGTGTAATAATGTGGAAGGGAGCATTTGAGGGTTTTTATTTATGAAAAAAAAATACATTTATCTTTAGGAGGTTTGTTCAATAAATTTAGCATTGTAACATTTTATACTCTAATGATTAGTTACTTGAAAAGTAAGCTGACTGTTATTTGTATTAAGTATTTAGAAAAATCAAAGACATAAATAATTTGGAAACTATTTTGGAATGCGCTGTAATAACAGACGTGTCACCGGTTTGCAAAACATAGCATATCTGACAATTTAATCAGTGAATATGACAGGTGGAAGAAGGACATGTCCAATTTTAAAGGCAATTATCAGCAAATGAATTTTTGTTAAAAAAAACATACAAAGATATGCAACCGGACTTCATCAAAAGTAATAAAAACAGTTTATCAGTAAAATAACACTTGCTTAAATAAAGATGGTATTAATTCTGCTCTTCTGACTGGGCTAGGGCTTCACTGCTCTCGGGTGTTGGGGGCTCGTGTGGCGGTCCTGTGGACCCTGGTCTGTGGTTGCTTGGGTGGACTGCCGGGTACCCGGATCTCCTCCGTCAGCCCTACAGTATGGGTGTGGGTGGGCCCTGGTCACTGCTGCTGCTTTGGCGGGGGTCTTGGTGTGGGGATGGCTGGGAGCTCTCCCTCCTTTTTTTTTGTTTTACATTCCATCATCCAACTCGGCTTAACATAAACATTCACCTGAGCACAGGTGTCAGCTCACCTTTGCACAATTAGTTTACTCGACAGAATGAAATGCTTTACATGTGTTGGTTTGTCTGTATAAGTGTGTGTGTGTGTGAACTGTAGTTGTATTCTGTACATATTGTCAAGTTTGTATGTGAAGACTCTTGGAGCCATCAGGTCCGTTTGTAACATCTGAGTGAGTGGACAGGCCTCGCACATTTAGGACAAACATTCACACCTGACTGTGATGATTTTCAGCCTGTTGTTTTATGATTCTACCCCTCCTCCCCTGGAATCATACTGCAATTTCTGTAACCCACCCTTTTTCTTCTGTCTTGTGTGCGCCCCCCGCACACGCACATCCCTCTCTCTTCTTCCTCCTTCTTGTTTCCATCCAGCCCAACAAAAATAGGATACGAACATAATCAGTATAAATAAAGTTTAGTTGAAATTACAAAAGGGGTTTATACAAGTATACACCTTGTGTGACTGAATATGTATAACCCCCGATTGTAACAGTAACATTTGTCTAACACAAGAGGGTCCCAGCTCAAATCAGATTGCTCAGGTGCAGGACGGGACAAAAGAAAACAAAGTTGCTGTTCCAATGGAGGACAGGCAGGCATCAATTACAAAAAGCAGGCGAGCGCCCTTATTTCTTGCCAATTTCTTCTAATTTCATCTAATTCTAATCTTCAATTTCTTACTAATTTCTTAAGCAATTTTCACAAGACAAAGCTCAAATTAAAGCTTGTAAGATAATTGATCTCGTGGTGCTGATATTTAAAGATTTATTATCCCTAAAGATTAATATTTAAATAGTACAAGAACTGCGCCTTCCACTATTACATGTAATGTAATTTCCAAATATCTGTGACTTTTGATTTTGCCTGTATACTAGAATCTAACTAACTTGTAAATGCTTGTCATCCAAGCCCAGAAAGGAGGGCAAGTGATACAGTTCAGTGGCATGAACGATTATTAACGATTCATGATAAACTTTAGAAAGTTTAGCAACAAGGTCAAATTTCCTATCAAAAACACCTCTAAGTGCTAAACAAAGGGAAAAAAAACCACATCAATAAAATTAGGTAAGCAACAACTTGTAAAAATCTGTTATAATGAAAAAAAATAGGGAGAAACTACATCTTTCATTATCTCTTTTTTTTGCATTGACAGTTACTTCCCTAACAACTTCTCTCTTCAGTGTACGCTTTATGTCACTGGGCAGAAAGTGAGCTGCGTATTCTTGCTGGGCTGAATCCGTTATGTGCAGCCAAGAGAGAAGTCCAGCACTGTGGGGGATCGAGCGGCCAAAGAGGACAACAGAAGAGTTATCAAAAATGAAAGTTTTAATTTTTCTCCAAAAAATATGTTATTTACAAATTGGGCCCATAATAGAGGTCAAAAGAACAGCATTAACTGAGGTAACAAACTGAACTTTAACTTAACCAACTGACCAGACCAAGTAACAGAAACAAACTGACCAAAGACACAACAGGGGAACATATATAGTGGGTGATCAGACCACGAGACAAACATGGGGGGGACTAACAACATTTAACAAAAGACTACAGACAAAACTAAACACAAAACGTGTTTTTTTTCAGTGGAAAGAAAGAACAAAACAGAAGTACAAAGTTAGAACAAATAAATAGCAATAAACTGAAAGAAAGTAAGTCAACGTTAAAGAAGTCCATGATTTCTCCCCCTTGGAGGCTTCTGAGATGGCGCCTGCCCAATTCCCTGGCTCAAACATTTAAGATCTGAGGTGGCTTCATTTCCCCCTTTGGCCAGGTCTCACAGCACAGCTCCAGGAGCAGAACCTCAACCACACCTGTAGCAACCAGCACACCCTCTGCACTGGCAACTCAAAACAGGTGAAATTAACAAACCAAGATAAATAAACCAAACAAAATAGATGTTGCAAATAAGCAAAAAATAAATGTATATTTTAACTCAAACCAATGTGTGCTCAGTTATGAATGTAACTGCAAATGTAAAATATGTGGGAGAAAATATCAATGTGTTGTGCAGAGGGGTTACCACCATTTTGTTGTGGGTGTGGCAGGGTATGCTGCCATCACAAGCACGTATTTAGAAAATCCAATAATCACTCTCTCTAAAAGGAAAAATAATTGCGACCAACAACAGCTTTAGTCTCGGACACACTTAAAATACATGCAGGGGATGCAGCAAAGTGGATCTTGGCCGCACATATTATGTGTGATCAACGTGAATTTTTTCAGTTTTTGTGCTGGTCACAGTTAAATACGTGTGAATAACACAAGCCATGTCTTAAAACATGAAAACATCAAACATTCATAGAAAAAGTATATTCATTGACGAATACCCAAACTAGCAAGCAACCACTGTTGGGTTAGTTATTGATTACTTTACTTAGTTACTGGGACAAAATTGTAATGAAATTGTTTTAGTCATTGCCGATTTGAAAAAGTAATTAACCACCTTTTGCTTTACTTTACTTTTTTTCACTCATATACAAATTCTCAAGGGAAGAATAGCTTTGCACAAACAAGATCCTCTCGTCTTTCATTTAACAGAGCGCCTTTGAGAAAGAAATTTTCAATCTCAAAAGGACTTCTGTGGTTAAATAAAGGTAAATAAATAGAAATGAAATAAAATAACTATATTTTTAAAGCAAAAATCTTTTGCAAGGTATGAACATGGTTCAAGACATAACCTGGCTTCATTTGAAGTCAGGCAACAGTGCGAAAAATTGCACAAAAATGAGTTACAACATATGTTATCTATGCCACTGCTCGAAGTCAGATGTAGAAAATAGGGTTACGTCATATTAATCTCTATATTCACATTTATCAAAATTGAAACTAAGCCAGTCTTCTAAAACAAATAGGACTATTAAATTAAGACTGCGTTTCTAAGTATTTCTTTGTTAAAATCCGGGTGGTCAGGAGAGGATCAAATCATACGGTTTGAGACGCAGTAACTGCATGGGCAGGCTCTATCTACGCTCCAATTAGGACGCTTCCACTCGTCTGAGCCGGGACCTGGCTCCAAACTGCATGGTTGGATAGCATGCTGGATTTTTTTTTTATATGCTAATGTTAGCTTGTGAAGTGCAATAAACTAGTGGGAGAGAGTGTAATAAAAAGGTTAGTAGTTTTTTTCTAGACTCTCTAGTCCTTTGATGTTAAAAAGTCTTCTAAAAACTCAGCCCACATTCGTTTTATGGATGACGTCACTTGAACTTCTGCCTTTTCTATAGTGAGTATAAGGGTGCTTGATCATGTTATTTTGAGAAGCCTAAAGGTGATCTCAACTTACTACACTTTTGAATCAGCTTTTAAAGATTTCAAAAGTTTCTGACAATAAAACTGTATTTAAATATTTTTGTAAATCTACAATAAATCTCTTTTAACGTGAAGTGCTCGGCCATAGATCCCAAACAGTAAAAGTGAGCATAGTTTTACATTGCATCAACAACTCAACCTGGACAACAGCTATGACTGATTGGGATAGTTTCTTTTTTTTTTGGTTTCAAGTCATACTGTGTTGCTTCAGCTTTTGATGAAACTATTAGCAAAGTAAAAAGTCTTTACTAGTTTTATAAATTCTGAAAAGAACTTTTGGGTAGTGTTAGATGTCCTTGTTATGCAGTCCACTCTGTCCACTAAGTCTGAGCCACAGATGTTGTTTGAGTGCTGCTCACTCCCTCTTCAATTCCATTCTGTGTGTACCTTACCCCCTCCTCTGCTCCTCTCATTCAGGATCTGAGCTCATGCCAAAAGCCCTTTCCACCAGAATTATAGGAGGGATCTGGTGGTTTTTCACGCTTATTATCATCTCATCCTACACGGCAAACCTGGCAGCCTTCCTTACTGTGGAGCGAATGGAGTCACCCATTGACTCAGCCGATGATCTGGCCAAACAGACCAAGGTCGAGTATGGTGTAGTTGAAGATGGCTCTACCATGTCCTTCTTTAAGGTATGTCCCAGTTGGATATTGCCATGTTTTTTTCACTGCTTTCCAATGACTGTTAAGCAGCATAATTTCCCAATTATGTTTTACAACTTTCAGGCTGCAGTGGTCTTTGACCTCTTCTAACCTAAATACTTGTGGCACAAGTGGTACACACTTGTGAAGTTGAAAGACAATTATGCAAGAGTTCAATTTTTTTTAAAAATAAAAACTGAAAAGTGCAGTGTGTAAAAGTATTGAGCCCTCTGAGTGCATTCAGTTACCTTCAGCAGATGCTTGATGATTGGTGACTGATCAAATGATGACTTCATGATTTCATAAAGTTCAGCCGTGTGTCATTTAATTTCAGTAAACAAATCCATCTGTTTTGTTAGAAATTGGATTGGAAATGGTTTATTTCAAGCAATCATGAAAAAAATTAAGTAATAAAATCATCAGAGGTTTACATCCATAAGAAAACACGTCAAGCATTGGGTAACTAGGAATTAAATGATAGACTGCTTGAAAGGGAGTGGAAGGAAACGAATGTATATAATCCCACCCCGACTTGGCCACACCATTTATTTAACATCTGGTTTGTAACTTATGATCAGATATTAATATTGTGACAACATTGATTTAGGTCAGCAGTGACTTGAAGCAGGGAAACATTTAGGGCAGGATATCCGACACCTCCCTTCCCCCAAATCACATTATGATTTTTCTTTTTAGAAAGTGTCTGTTGGCACGTAATTTTTTCAATACGTGCAGCCAGTGCGGAACTTTTTAAAAATTTGGCTGCACATGCTGGGAGGAAAGGTTAAGGTTAGAATTATTGTTACAGTTAATACACCAAATGGTTCCCGAGCGTGACTGTGTCCAGTCCACCGCGCTCCCGCAGAGGATGGGTCAACTGTGAAGAATAAATGCCGGTTTGAGCACTGTTTATACCTCACTGGTTTTGATTGGACTGTCCGCTATAACGGTGATGAACTTCTGAGTGATGTTTACGCTTCTCAAGTGATGCAATCAACTTCAGTGTTTATTTTTAAGTAAAGAACATCTTCCTCACTCACTCGCTCTGTGAACGTGCAGGTAGTCTACATGGAAGGCAGAGGAGGAGTGATGTGTTCCTCCACTAAACAGAGGAGTGAATACAAAGGCAAAACAATAAAAATAAGAACTGGGTGAATTGCATATATATATATATATAGACATATATATACATATATATATATATATGTATATATATATGTATATAAACACACTTGCCTTTGATGACAGTCACTGTCAGGCTTCTGCAGAGCCTGATGATGAGCTGAATCAGGTGTGCATAACCAGGGCAACATGGAAAACATGCAGGACAGTGTTCCTCAAAGACCAGGGTTGGGAAACACTGGTGTAGAGAATGCAGAAGACAGGGGTCGATGGAGGAAGCTTATTTGCTGAAGGGAAAAGCTGAAAAGAAAAGAAGAAAGAAGAAGCCCCAATGTTTCAGAGTTCGGGGGGCGAAGCGGCTAAAGGCTCTTCTCCCCATAGTGACCAGACAAGCAGTGTCCCTAAGTGACCACTAATTGGAGGGAGGAGAAGGATCTGAAGATCTGTGGGTGTAGCAACAAGAACAAGGTCTGTCAACTATGGAGGGGCAAGATTGTCAGTGGATTTAACTGTCAGCAGAACTATTTTGTACATAATCCGGTGTGTGATGGTGAGTCAATAGAGCTTCAAACGAACAGATGAGATGTGTTGGATGGGTGGAGTTTGTGTGATTATATGGGCTGTTGAGTTTTTAACCATTTTAGTTGAGCCAGTGTTTTTTGAAGAAATCCAAACACAAGGGGGTTGCTGTTGTGGGTCGTCAGACGCCATGACAGCTCCCACCTGTGCTCAATCAGCCACCAGGTATGGCCACCATGATTGCCTGCACCTGGGTCTCCAGCAGGTGTATAAAGGATGGTGGAGATCCCAGCTCCGGCGCCAGACTGTTAGCTTGCCCAAGACGGTAACGTGCTGGCTCTCAAGACGTGTCATAGGACTCTACTCTCGTGTCATAGATTTGCCGACTAACCAGTGTGTTTGCTTGCCAGTGGCTCCCGCTTTCTCTCCACCACCCCTGCTGCTCCCCTGGGCTCATCCAACTCCACTCTCGACGCAGACCAATCCATGCTGGACTTTCCCCATCAACATTCATCGCCTTACCCTCAAATAAACTTCAGAACTTCAATTGTGTCCTGCGCTTGGATCCTCCCCTTCCTGCTCTCCGCCTAACAGGTTGCAATGATTCAGGTGGGAGGCAGCGAGACTGTGTACCAGGATGGCAATGGAATGAGGACTAAGTGAAGAACAAAGGCGACAGATGCTGCAAATGTGGATTTTGGCAGACCAAGTAATGTTTTTGATGTGCGAGATGAAGGAGTGCCGTCAATGATGACACCCTGTCTATTGACCTGAGGGGAATGGAAGATGGAAAACTTTTCAGAAAACTGAGAAGTTCTGGATTCTGTTTATAGAGCGGAGTTAGTGCCTTGCAAGGGATTTCAGTTCTATCACTACTAGGTTTTGAGAAATTTGAAGGCCAGTAAGTGTAGGTATAGTATAGTGTAGGTGATATACAACTCTAGGTATTTTCACATGTGTCACGAAATACATTTTAATATGTGGCTTTGTATATTAGGATAGATAGCTGGTGTAGTTGTGGAAGCTCAGAACATCACTGAGTCAGATCAAATGACAGCTCTTCATGCAAACTGAGACCTCACATAGTATTTCAAATAACGAAAGGGGTCAGGAATCTAGGTGGGTCAAATACTTGAGCAGCATTACCAGAGCCTTGGGGCCAAACATAAAGTCATTCATTACTTGTTTCAACACTAAACTCAGAACTATCAGCACTAATCGATGAGCTTAATGTTCCACAATGCAGTGAATTCGCCGATGCTGCCGTCTCTTTGAGCTTTGGAAATTGCTCAAATAGCTTTGGTGAGATGGTCAGCCCTTCACGTTTACAAATGGTCATTTCTGAGAACCAAAAGTGAGGATGCACTGGTCCAAAGCCCTGACATTTACTGGCATCACTGACAAATTCACATGGGGCAGATTCTTCAAACTGAGGTGATCAAAAAAGCAGTCAGGAAAAAAAAACAACCTTGTTCCTCTAGTCACTTTAGGACTTCTTTATCCTCTGGACTATCAATTGTTTCACTTGTGATACTTAGAGACTCTAGGTCCCAGAAAGCATGCCACTCTTTGTCACACTGTGTAGTCTCACCGAGCCAAATATGCATACAGGTTGTTTCAAATATTCTAAACCTGTGGAACTACTGATGAAATTGCAGCATCTGGAGCTCAAAACTGTCAGCATTTGTGACTCATTCTGTCATGATCAGAGGGACAGAGATGTAGTGATGACAAGAAAACACATTTAGGGAAGCTGAGGTGTAAGTTGGTAGGAAGTTTTCTAGGGGACAGGGAGCACATGGGTGGTTTTCCAGAGAAAGGGTCAGATAGGGATGTGACAGTATGTATCAAGGCTTTGAGGGGTGTGCTGAGTAGTGGAGGAGTGCGTATCAAGCTTTGTTTAGGGGAGGACTGGAAAATGATGATGTCAGAACCTTCACTGCCCAGCTATACAACATGAGTGATCCATGAAGTGGTTTGGTTTGTGCTGTGGGTTTGACAGTGAAATGGATCTTTCAGGGTTTGAAGTTTTGGAAGAAACTGTTTTTGAATTAAAAACAATAATGTTTCGCTTAGACCAGGGGTCCCCAAATTACGACCCGGGGGCCGGATTCAGCCTGCCTCCACATTTGGCCCGGCCCCCTGACCAGTATCAGAGACATGATTTTTTTTTTCTTTCTTCAATCTGGTGCATGATCAAGGATCACACTGAACATGCCTCTTTATTCCACCTTTCTACAGTCTTTGCTGCTTTCTGAACATCCTCAAATCTCTGTCAAAAGAACAGAATGCAGAGCTCTCCTTCCACTGCTGTTCACCTTTCTCAGTCTGAGTGATTCTGCTGCTGCTTTTCTTTTTTCAAACAGCATCCTGTTCTGTGTCCTGATTGGCTGGAGACCTTGTCAGTCAATCTCCTCTGTGCTGTGTCTCCTGTAGAAAAGCCCAACTCTCCAGATCTCTATAAATCTTTGATCCTGATCAGATCTTTGTCTTCATTCTATAATCCTGGACTTATTTTTCTACAAAGGTTTGAACTTTAGAGTTTAAACAAGAGAGAAAAGTGTGAAAATGTTCATGTCTGTCTCATAGTAAAGTGTGTAGTGAGGAGTTAAACATCTGGAATCCTGATTCACAGGTTTCACGTTCAGTTCTTTTTAGAACGTAACTCCCACAATAAACAAGGGACACTTTACTGGTTAAACAGTTCTGGATAAATGTCCAACTGCAGCAGAAGACTGAAGAGTTAGAGTTTGAGGACACAGAGCAGCTGATCATTTCGATTTATTAGTGTCCTAAATCCTCTCTTTCTTATTCCTCTTCAAGCTGCACGTGACTGATCAATACCTGTCTGCGCAGATCCATCACGCAGTCAAAGCGCTGAGCGCGCACACAGGGGTGTTCAAAGCTCGTTGCTGTTCCGCGTGCACATGAAGGAGATGCACACGAGGGAGAGACAGAGATACAACAACGGCAAAAACATCAACACAAACAATTAAAGAAATGAATGAGACTGGAGAAAGGAGAAAAATCTGAAACCTTTTCACTGTCATTGATAATATGAAGCAGAATTTAGTCTGGAAGAAAAGAGATTGAAACAACAACCTGTACAAACACCTGAGAACAACCTTCTGCAGAACAGATCATTACTAACAGAAGAAACCAGATCAGATTCACAAAGATGAGACATTTGTTATTTCTAAAAACCAAACTTTACCATCAGTACATTCTTCATTTTTTCTTTTAGTTTTGCCCGTTTTAATCAGTATTTTGGGTTGTTTCATTTAAATGTTAAATAGTAAATCATTGTTTCTAGTTTTCATCTTTTATTTTCTGCATTTTATCTGAAAGGAAAAATCAAAGCATATATATGTATAAAACATTTTTTACATTATTCATTTGGTGCACACGTTTAAAAGAGTCGGATGGCTAAGAAGAGCCAGAATTCCCATCACTATTTTGAAGTTTGAACAAACTGTTAAATGTGTGAGGAGCTGCAGCCTCAGTCTCAAAGAGACGATAACAGGAGAGGACAGAATATTTATTGGTTTCATTTTTGAAATGTTTTAGTTTATTTTTTCTGTGAAGATTACAGGAAGAGATTTTTAAAATATTTTAAAATGTGTGGTTTTCTGGAAAAAACATCAACGTTTACGTTTAGGCACACCCTCTGATTGTTACACTGTTTCTGTTAGCTGACAAACTGACCCCGGCCCCTCATCAGAGAAGACAACAGTTATGTGGCCCTCAAACGTTTGGGGACCCCTGCCTTAGACAATCACTGGCCCAATCTTCATCTTATAATAGAAGGATAATTGTCCAAACCTCACATGGGATGAGAACCAAAACTTTGGGCCAAGTCTGTACCGGAAGGCTACTGTATAAAAACGCAGATTCTGGTGCTTTTTTTTTTTTTTTCTTGGGGGGTGGACACGTCAATCACTTTTTTTCTAATTAGTTTTGCTGTATAACTCTAGCCAATCATTTCACCTTTCCAGTGATCGTGGAGCAAAAAAAAAAAACCTGTTTATTTCAGCTGCAGTGAAGACGGAGACGCAGAACTGCAATGACTCTGAAAGATTGAAATAAGCTTCTTTGAGATATTTTTGTGCTGTCCTTCACCCTGTGATGCTGCTTTGTCATACTTAAAAGGTTTTGTAGAAAATTGACTTTTTTTATATTTGATGCACAGTTTCAAGCACAATTTAGGAACCGTTTTAGTCAATCATCACTCTTTATTTCTGACTACACCTTTCATACTTTGTGGCAAAAAACCTCTGTACACCAAAATAAATACCATGAAACAAACAAATTAGTTTAAAGGTAGAGTTAACCGTCCCTAGAGCCAGGAAAAGCAAGTGATTTTTCAGGGTGTAGGGTCAGACTGCAGAAAAAAACAGGTGATCAAAATCACACTGGTCAGTTGACACCAGCCAGTTAGACAAGGCTCAGAGGGGGCTCAATACTACTCAAGGTAAGCTGATGGATTGGTAGGGTGTAGGTGTAGAAACCGGTCTTAAATACTGGAGGGTTGATTTGTTGTGCTGTGTCAGAATGCCCTGCCATCATCCCAAACACTTGTGGAGAGGACAGCAAGACAACAACAGCAGTAGCCAGGAGATGGAGACAAAGGCACAGAGAACTGTCAAACCATGTCACATTTTCTTCTCAGAATGCAGTGTGGTGCCGACACATTTACACCTTTCTTTTTGCATAATCTGGCATTAGGGTTTAGGATCCAAACATGTGAAGCAACACCCATGTATTCCAGCTTCTCCTTATGAGCAGCAATATTGTGCTCTGGACACAATGTTTGGTTTCGTGCCCAGCACTTTCACAGAGTAAACAAGTGTGTGCATCTCGCTGGCTGTGGGTAGTGCTGCTACTGAATTCATGCTTGGTTTCTACAGTTTCATGTCATCATCAAAATACAATTTATTCCTTGTTTTCTTTTGTGGAACAGCTGACTGTTTGAGTGTTGGTATTCAAATCAAAACACTGAAGTCAGTTTTGAATGGTTTGTCTAGATAGGAACACTGGCACCTCTCACATCTTTAAACCAGCCTCACATTTGCACAACAATATGTGAGTGCATAGGTTCTTCCCATGTGGAGAAGAACTACACAAAACCATCCATCCATCTTCTTCTGCTCCTCCGTGACCGGGTCGTGGGGGCAGCAGTCTAATTAAAGATGTCCAGTCTTCCCGCTCCCCGGCCACTTCCTCCAGCTCCTCTGGGGAGACCCAGAGGCGTTCTCAGGCCAGCAGAGACATAGTCTCTCCAGCGTGTCCTGGGTCTTCCCCGGGCCTCCGGCCAGTGGGACATGCTCGGAACACCCCCCCCAGGGAGCAGCAGGCGCAGGCGCTGCAAACAGCTTCGACCAACCTCCAGTGGCACACCTGACTAGGTCGCTTCAAATCTCATTGGTCGCGAGATTTGAAGCGACCGACAGCCGTGATCTGTGTCCAACGAGCCGGCTCACTGAAGCTTCAATGCCATTTTCTGCAGTGAAATTGAACGTCGGAGCGCCTTTTGACATGGTGGATTCCTTTTGTCCCGCGATATGATCTTGTAGCTCTCAGTAGAGAGAGTTTTGTTGATAAAATAGATATGTGGCTGAGCGCTGACTTCTGCTGGAAGCTGGACTTTGGGTCACAGCTGATCAATTGTCACTGCGGTGTTCCGCCTCCATGAGCGAGGCGAGCCCGGTAAGCTTCAACTTAGAGTCATAAGATTTTATTATTTCCTCATCAAGTCTCCCATACACAACCACCAGAAAAACATTTTTCTGCTTCTGTCAAACAACTGCAGGACTTTCCCGTTCTCGTACGAAGGTTTCTGCCACGCACAGAGGGTTTTAGTTTAAAGTGTCCAGCACTAGAGGAGCATGACCTTTACATATATTTGATATGAATTTTTGATTTGAAATGGCTTATTTCAAGCAGACAAGATATACAAGACATGTGTAACACAATCAACAGACATCAGAAAATTGACTGCTTGAAAGGGAGTGGGAGGAAGCGAACTTATATGTTCCCACCCTGATTTGACCAAACCATTTACTTTACATTAGATATTTACCGGTTCATAACTAATGATCAGGTACTTATTCTGTACTGACAGTATACAGGTAATTAAACATCCTTGAGTAACAATAATTCAGACTGCTTTGCATGTAAGTACAGCACTATTTTAAACTTGATTGGAGCTTATGCAAAAAATAGTAATAATTGAGAATCATGATATATATATATATATTTCTTCTTTTTAAGAATAGTTTCGTCATAAAAAAATCTGTGATGTGAATAAATCAAAAATAATAATAATAAAAGCATGTGCTCTGGATCTGTTTTTTGCACTTCAGGAGTCTGGCGTGCTTAGCCAACAATGCGTTATGTTTCGATAAGTGATCATTAATGAAAATCTCTGAACCTTTTAGCAGTTTTCTTTGCTTCATCAGAGCAATTTTGGGCTTTTGATTCACGAACCTGATGAGGATCGCTGGTTTATCTGACTCCTTTCTCCTGGGAAGCGGGTGGCAGATCTTGATTTCATTCAAATCCAAGGAAATCCTTTGGAAGTGAGGAATGATCCAACTTGGGCTTCAACAGCTTGGCTTAGATGTCCGCTTGTCTGGCTTGTAAATCTGTCAATACCACTTTAAGTTCTGCCATTTCAGCCTTAGTTTTGGTCATGGTTGCAGTTTGTCTTTTACCAGCTCAGTGACCTTGTGGTAGAGTGTCCGCCCTGAGACTGGATGGCCATGAGTTCAAATCCAGGCCGAGTCATACCAAAGACTCTAAAATGGGACCTAAAGCCTCCCTGCATGACACTCAGCATTAAGGGGTTGGATTGGCAGGTGAAACCACCAAATGGTTCCTGAGTTTGGCTCTGTCTGCAGCTCATCGCTCCCCCAGGGTTAGGGTTAGGTCAAATGTGGAGAACGAATTTCACACACCTGGATACGTGACAACTGATGGAGCTTTAACTCTTCCAAGACTCCTCATAGGTCTGTCACAAACAATTTCAATTTCTGCCTGATAGACACATGTACATAGTTTTTCACCTAAAATGTAACAATGTTCCATTATTCTTTTATATGTCTTTTACTTTAAAGTTCAGTATTTTTATTTTCTAGGGATTTTATAAAATTCCCTCTCATGATTGTGTAACCTGTTTGTAGAAACTGAGACAGAGAACCTTTCACATCTGCCAAGCCTGATCATACCTACTAGGAAAGGAGATGGTAAAATTCCTTCATGTAATCGTGTGAAGCTCATTTTTTATTTAACAGACTTGTCTTCCATTACTTTGAAAACATTTTGTGGGAACTTTGTAATCGGCCGATGTGGCAAGTCCTGGAAGCCTCCATATATCATCTCATATCATCTCACAATGAGTGATGTGCTGCGAACCAAGGCACCATTAGACAGTGCCTGCAATGGTGCTCTGCAGGATGGGTCATTGTGGAATAATATTCAGAATTTGAATAAAGGGATTTTTGTGCCACCATATTGCAAGTAAAAGTCAGTTTTGAGATCAAAATTTTCTAAATTGCAAACTAAATGTAAAGTTTTAGGAATAAAACATCATAATTTGCAAATGAAAAAAAAATATATTTGCTTTAAAAAACTGCTTTTTTTTTTGCTTTAAAAAATATTTTTGCGTTTGAAACATAAATGTTTTCAGATGCGTTGTCTCTCATCTCGCTTTTGCCCTTCTTTGGATTTTCCTCTTAAGTCATTCATAAGTTTCTGTTTCTGATACTAGTACCACCAAACAGCCTGCTGATTGGCCTAGATTCTATCCAATCAAATCGACATATTCATCCAACATGGTGTCTGTTACCAGTGTTGGGGGTGACGGATTACAAAGTAATGAATTGCTGTAATTTAATTACTTTTGTCAGTAATGTAACGTTCAAATTTTGATAATTAATCACAATTGCTGGAATTTAGAAACCCTCGTTACTTAGGTTTTGTAGTCTGACATTTTTTCTTGGTTAAATGAAACGAAACTAAGAATAATTTAAAATGAAATGGAAGAACTGGTGCATACTCGCACGCATGTGCGCGCAGAGTTGGAAATCGGTCAAAGTACAGACATGTCTTCATTGCTACAGTCAAGGTGATTTCAAAACTGGCTCAAAGATAAAATGAAACGAGATGCTGCAAAGAATCCTGTCATCTCCACCAAGCAGCTTGGTGTGTGACTGTGGCCCCTGCGACAGACTGGTGACCAGTCCAGAGGTGTCCCCTGCCTTCACCCATGAATGGGTTAGGCTCCAGCATCCAAAAAAACAATCCAAATGACATACACTTCAAACCAAACAACAAAAAGTCTTAATTTTTTGTTTTATCCAGTTTCTTAGATTAAACGGATGTAATTTATATCCTAGGTTTTGATCATCTAGTTTGAATCAGAATTTTGTTTGTTTACGTTATAGTTTAAATTCAAATTAGTTCAAGTTTAATTCCCTAAGTAACTCAGTTATCTAAGTTTTGTTCTCTTTTATCACAATTTGTTTAAGCTTAGGTTACATTTTTTTTTTTTATCTTTAAACTCAACACCCTACTTTGATCCAACCTTAAGGACCGAAAATCGCTTATGGAGCCAAAAAAAAGTAAGTTTAAAATACACAAACAAAGCGAACTCTGTGGCGAACTCGCAACTCTTGTGATCTTGGCTAACTTGCACATATTTTATTGATATATCGTAAACAAGTGTGCATGAGTTTGGTGGCCCAAGCTGAACAAAACAATATAACAAATGATTTGACAATTCGCCTCTACCTGCCACTAGCGCCATCACCGCCCTGCTTTGACCTTACTTGCTGAGCAGCCACATTGCCCCCCCCTGACCCCTGAAATTGTGTTTTTTTCTTTTGGTTTTATCTCCATAGCAACCATTTTATGTTTTGCTTGCCTGGTGATACCAAATAGATTGATATCAGTGTCATAAAAATCGGTAAAAGTAAACCTTTGAATTTTCTTAGCATCAAAGGTTATTTGTTTAGCCACATCCAGATTCCTAATATGTTCGTATCCAGTCTTATAATAGCAAGTGTCCCTCCATTTCCTTGTTGAGAGTGTGCAATTGTATGAAGTCCTGCAGTTGTACTTTAAATTGTGTTTTCAGATGATTAATCTTGTTTGACCAAAACCATCTGCACTCTTTTAATCATCTGTTCTGCGTTGTTGGTCCAGATTGGGTTCTTTATGTTGAGGCTGGTTGGTCTGGTATGTTTAAATATGGTGTGTATCTGATAAAAAAGAATTAAGAAGTTATTTTTGACTTGCTTTCAAATACCTTGCTGCCTTGTGGTCAATTGAACCGTTTCTCCGGTTTTGAACATGAACCCATTGTAGTTCAAATTGAAGTATTTTAGGCTGTAACTGTTGCTCCGACTTCTCCTGCATGGCTGGATTTTATGTTGAACAGAAGAATTGAGAATTGAGTCCATATTGAATAATTAGAGATTAAAACTGTGTTTCTGAGTATGTTTTTTTGTTAGTCATGTTGGATCAGATGATTCTGTTGTATTGTTGAAAACCAAAAAACGATTTGAAAAAGCTTGGGTTTGTGATGCAGGTTAGCGGACCAAAGTCTCCCTTCTCCACTCCAATTCTAAAGCATCCACTTGCAGACGAAAAGATCTATGTACATCTTGGTTTTCCTCGTCTGGGCAGATATCTGGATCCAAACTATGCAGCTGGATACAATGGGTGGGAATCTTATGGTACCTCACGATTCAATTACAGTTTAGGAGGGAACAATTTGACATTTTTTAGAAAAGTTTTCTCTTTAGAAAAGTTTTCTCTTTACCACAATACACTACTAGATCAATATTACAAACTGTCTCCACCGAAGTGCATTTTTAAGGAAAGACAAGATCAATATTTTGGTTTAACTTTTAGTCGAAAGAAAAAATTTTGACAGAAAATATTCATTAGGTAAACAACATTTATTATGTAATTTTTTTTTTCTTTTATGTTATTTAAATTACATTTAAAAACAGCTTTAAGAACAGCTTCAAAAGGGATTTCTTTTCCTGAACTTAACAATCTTAAATAATTCTCCACAATAGAATATGGTCGCAAGTCCTTTGCTATAAAAGCTTTAATTGACTTTGTTCTCCACTTAGTCTTTCTGTCAACGTTTGAAGTCTCTTTAAGGTATCCAATGTGCTTTTTTGACCATTGGAAGGGCTCTCAACAGAACTTGTTGAAGCCACATTCACACCAGTAGCACCAGAACAGTTTCTCCCTTCTCCACCGAATGGAACTGTATCATTTGAATTAGCAAATTGGTCGTATTTGCTACATATTTAATTTTGGTGTGACAGAACTTACTCAACGCTGCATGACATATCCAAAGCCAAATGACTGCTGACACAATAAAAGTTAAAATGCTTCCAAACGGTCACTTTAAGCCAAGTCAGCACCAGTTAGATGATGCGATCTGCAAGGTCACCATTCAATGCTCTGTGTTTAGTTCCACTTATTAGTTTTACTTGTATCATAATAATTTTTCAATTATTGATTATTTCAAATCCATGAAACAAATCAAAATCATTTAGGGATCGTAATCAATGCATCTAATGATCTATGTGACTCATGACAGCCAACCGGATTGTTGCAGACCTCAGTCTTTACGTGCAGAGCATTCACTTGCAGGTTCATTAAAAGAGGGAGAAAATTAGAAGCAGAAATAATCCTGGTATTTTTGATGTCGTGTTCCTTTTCCATTCCTGACCCATCCTTGCTGGGAACTTCTTTTTTTTTGGTCACTTGCCCATTAATGTTAGGCTAGAGAATTTGGTAAATTATGTATACTTATTTAGCGCCCAAAGCACTTTAAAGTCACAGGCCCATTCAACTACACACACACACACACACACACACACACACACACACATTTGACCATTCATTTTTGAAAATGCATTTTTTTTCTATTTACTATACAACATTACAAAATGACGCTTCAATACATGGTTGACTTGAAATCTATTGCATTGAAATTTACCATGGTGTTTTTGTGTCTAAATTAAAATGAAATTGCACTACCCCCATAATGTTATGCATCATCATTTGTGTCACTTTTTATCCATGTAGAAATTAAGGCTGTGAACGTTAATGCACACAAATGATTTTGAAAAATTAACGCTTTAATATTGATTGAGGCCGATTAGTTACAGTCCACCAAGCAACTGTCTTCTCTCAATTCAGGCTTAAGCGGCGTGTATCGATTTCTCTTAATGCACGTTGGATCAGGCACAATCCTGCTTATGACATGGTCACTTACAAAAAAAAATGTAAGTTCAATCAATTTTAATGTATTTTTATTTTTGGCCCGCAGCAGTCCCTCCCTGCAAGGACCATATTGTATTCGCAGTTGTAAAAGTTTCTGCGCTTTTGAGTCAAAATTTGACTCGAAAAGACCCCAAAATTTGCACACACCTAGGAAAAAGTGAAAAGGAATTTTCGGCAGAGTGAATGACCCCCAAACACGATTACATCACGGCAAGCGAAACAGTAAAAAAAAAGAATGGGTTGAAAATCACTTATGGAGCTAAAAATGAATATTCAAAATACACAAACGATACAATTAGTAAAATTATTAATACATGGCCACATGGTCCGCAGCCATTTGTAGCAAAGTGTGAGATTTGGCTATTTTTTGGCTTTTCCACAGTATGAGAAAATGACACTTTGGTTTTTCAGATTTTCACAAAACTTCCCAAACATGCTGTCAATCAGAGTATACAACCACCACAGAAGTTTCATTGACCTTTGGCCTTGGGAAGAGGCCGCCATCTTCAATAAAAAAAAGCACCTTGAGTACCAGCTACAAACGAAAATTTGTCCTAAAATCTGTCTTTTTTGGCAGACTCAGCAAAAAAAAAGTTGGAATCCACAAACAAAACCCTGATACATTTGCCGTGGATTTAAAAGGAAGTTTTAAGATGAATATGAGATGGCCACACAACCCTACGGCTCGAAAATTAACACACATGCCACTAGCTCAAGTCTACAATGACCCCTGGAGTTGTTGACCTTTGGCCTCAGTAAGAGGCCATCTTAGATTTCCTAAAAAGCCACTGTTACCAGCGACAAATGAAAACTCATACTAGGATTTTTATCAATCGTCTTGTAACTTCTTGGGCATCATAGGGAAGCAACTGCAAAAAAAAAGGTTGGAATTAGAAGTTGTAGATTTTGAAAAGACATGCTCGTGGCAAGCTAAACGTGGCATACTCTAACTATCTGCACATTTTTTGACGAAATATTTAAAATGTTTTATCCTTATAGGTATGTCTACTATATTGTGTGCCTGATAACAAACGAATCAAGAAGTTAGACGAGAGTAATTTTGGCTTTAACAAACACATCTCACATTTTTGGCAGGGGATGCAAAAATAGCTAAACACACACCTTTCTTATGTATACTAAATCTGATGTTTTTGCTGACACCTGGCTACCTGATTGCTTAGTTTATTGCAGTAGAAGCAGACGTGATATAATCTTTTGTGTTGGTCCTTGGGAAAATTGTGCATTGCACCTAGTTGTATTGTTGGTTTGGGAGTCTCCTTATTCACTGCTTTGAGGCTTTAGTAGACTTTAGTGTATTTGACCAGAATTCATAAAAAACACATTGTTAAGGACCACACGTCATTCGCACGTCACTTGGCTAAGCAGAAAGTGATTATTCAATTACATTACAAAATGTATAACGAGAGGATGATGAAATAAATGCTGAGACTGATCCCTGTCGGCAGTCCTGTCCTCCATGATGCAGCGTAACCTGGACTGTAAGCAACTCCTCCATCACTTTGAAAGTGTGGAGAGAATCTAAGGGGCCACACGATTGGCTGAAAGTGAACACGCCTGTTTTGCTGATGAATTTGATTGACAGATTTATTAGCCAATGATGAGATTAGTCAACCTGCTACATTAGAAGAGTCTCAATATTCACTGCAAAGATTTCTCTCACAAATGTGGGAAATTCTCAAATGAGGGGGAGAGTGTAACTGCATCGTCTGCAATTTGTATGATCTGTTAGTTTATATTAGAAGTGTACCTAAAAATTATGTCTGTGAGCATTTATTGTGCTTTTGTGGAACATTTATTGAAACATTTGTGAGATTTATTGTGTATTTGAGAGACATTTCGTGTATATTTCTGAGAAATGTATTGTGTATGTCTAAAACATTTGATGTGCATTTGTGACACAGAGTGTGTGAAGTGGTGAATGACTGTGTTTGCGTTTGGTTGCGTTATGAGACTGAACTGACTCCCTACAGCTCCTTCGTCACCATGACAGACAGGCACAATGGTCACATGACAGCGGTCTTTCTTACACTCCAATCATCCTTACAAGATCCACAGATACTGAAAGTCACAGAAACAAAACTTCTCTAAAATTTACATTGAAAACTGCTTTCATTTAACCCATTTTTGAAAAGCAACCGGGATCTTTTCATGCTGAAGAATTTGACAAGATGTTGAGTTTTTCAGGACAAATTTCAGTCAGGCAATACAACAACACTGACTCTTCAACTATTTCTTGATGTTTGCTGGTGATAAAATATTTCTTTCACGCTGGACTATCAGAATAGCTGTTTTCCTCTTTCAAAAATAAATGTTAAAAAGCAGCAGCTCATTCAGAACTATGCCAAACCGATGCCTGATGCCTGAGGACAATGGCAGGAACACATTCAGCATTCTAGGATATCTGAGGAACCAGTCTCTGTTATGTGAACAAAGTAATCATCCTTTTTTTCTTCAATAAAGATGTAAATAAGTTTCTGCTCACACCTTTCTGTGTGCCTTGACAGAAAACTAAAATCTCTACATATGATAAGATGTGGGAGTTTATGAGCAGTCGGGGGCACTCTGTGATGGTGAGGAGCATTGAGGACGGCATTCACCGTGTGCTTACGTCTGACTACGCTTTCCTTACGGAGTCTACAACCATTGAGTTTGTAACACAACACAACTGCAACCTCACGCAGATAGGAGGCCTCATTGACTCCAAAGCTTATGGAGTCGGCACTCCAATGGGTAAGTCAACTGCTTTCATGTCTTCTGATGTATCTTTAAATGACAAATACTCAGAGTCACTGTCTTCTTATGTCCCATATTAAACCTACGAAAAAAAAGGTTTTTAATATTTCTTTAATATTTACATCTTTTTCTGTTTTGTCCTTGTTTGGTAATGTTATCTTGGGAATATTAATTTATATTAGATTTACCTAATTCCCAAAGTGATTTCAAAGCCAACAGAGTCCTGTACCATTCTGTTATTACAAAAAAACAACCCCTCCCACCCCTGCATCACCCTGTGGCGACACTGAGAAGCTCACGCAGCCAGACTCCTTCCCCCTCGCTGCAGGAAAGCATGCTACCACAGGTCATGCCCCCCTCAGCCATTAGACTGTCCCAAGCTCCCTTCATTGCGCAGCTGCCATTTGTTTTTTCCACAATGACCCCTACCCCCTGTGTAAACCTCTACAAAAACTTTTGATGGAGCTTTGTGTTTTTTCTTTTTAGATTTCTGCTTTTGGTGAAGGAAAAAACGAAAGCGTTACGTTTTTTACTATATCTAGGGTGGTTGTGGCCTACAACAACCATTGAAATTAAAAGGCATTAAAAGGTCCAACTCCAACTTTTAATATGTCCAACTGGACATTACAACATATACTTAGATCAAAAGGTAACGGTTCTATGCTTATGTTTGATTTCCTTTCAACTGGTGAGGGTTTGATACATCTAGAAATTCAACCTGGAAATTCAGTTCTTCAGTTCCAACACAGTGGTTTCTAACCCTGTTCTTTGTGAGCTACTGCTCTGCCACTGTAAACCCTTATGATCGAACAGAACTAAAACATTATTTTGAAACACATTACTCAATGATACTTAGGTGATGTTGTTACAATTTTTAAGTTTACATATACAAAAATGAACATTTACAGTTACTTTAAATTGTTATAATTTCATTACATGAATATGAATATTTCTCAAAATAAAATTAAGAATTATTTCACTCAAAACTTTTAATATTGTCCAACTCAAAAAATTGTTGAAACTAACTTGATTTTTGGAATATTCCTCGACTCTTAAAATGTGTAAAATGGACTCACATTTCCAAAAAATGATCTAAACCATGAAAGGAATGTAGTGCTGATTTTTTTCAACTTTTCTGTAGATCAAAAAATTTAAATGTTTAAATAAATTGTTCTGAAGAAAGATACTGATACTGCCCCACTCCACTAGGATCAGCTAACCTTTTCAAAAAAAATACAATAATAACGTAACATAAAAAATAACAATAATAACAGACATAACAAAACGTAACTTTTTTTTTATTCAACACAAACATTGAACTTGAGGTGTAAGTAAACAGTGAAATACAATTTTAATGAAATGATAAGGTGCTACACAACTTATTAATGTTAATGTTATATATAGTTCCTGTATATATAAGGCCAATAGTGGAACATTTTTAGACCTTGCATTTAGAAGAAATCTTATACCAAAGGTAAACATTGTTGGATCTTTAGTGTAAGATAGAAAAAATTAATGATCATAACAAAAAATTTGCATGACAAACAAATAGTGCATTCTGGGAGATTCACTCACTGAACAAAACCATCTTCAGCGTCATTAAACGCCCTTTTGGTGGTTTGTTGTCCTTAAGACATATCACAACTTTCTGAATAAATGTAATGCTCAAGTCTTTTGGGTACTTGAAGTCCAGAGCATAGATGTACTCAAAGAGCAGAAGACACAGTCAGCCAGATTAGTGGGACCACTGACAAGTATCTCATTCTCCATGACAAAACAGATGCTCTCAGGGTGGAAGATGGCAGCATTCAGAGTGTCACCCAAGCCAACTTTTAGGTGAGAGACAGCAGTGTCTTTGAGGTCTGGACCATCTGGAGACTACAAAACAAATAACTCAAAGATGAGTTCAAACCCTCCAGAACACTTATCACTAAAGTCTTAAAGTGACATTCCTGCCACCTGTCACTTTAAGACTTTGATTGGAGCTATGCTACACCTTTTAGTCTTTTCATGCAAACATTTAGTTTCCAAGCAACTGGCTGTGATGCTTTAAAGTAGGAGTCCAAACCTGTTCCCTCTGAGGGCCACATATTCCTCTCGGATGAGGGGCTGGGGTCAGTTTGTCAACTAACAGAAACAGTGTAACAATCTGTGTCCTCAAACTCTAAATCTTCAGTCTTCTGCTGCAGTTGGACAGGGTCCCTCGTTTGTTGTGGGAGTTACGTTCTAAAAAGAACTGTACGAGAAACCTGTGAATCAGGATTCCAGATGTTTAACTCCTCACTACACACTTTACACTTTACTATGAGACAGACATGAACATTTTCACACTTTTCTCTCTTGTTTAAACTCTAAAGTTCAAACCTTTGTAGAAAAATAAGTCCAGGATTATAGAATGAAGACAAAGATCTGATCAGGATCAAAGATTCATGGAGATCTGGAGAGTTGGGCTTTTCTACAGGAGACACAGCACAGAGGAGATTGACTGACAAGGTCTCCAGCCAATCAGGACACAGAACAGGATGCTGTTTGAAAAAAGAAAAGCAGCAGCAGAATCACTCAGACTGAGAAAGGTGAACAGCAGTGGAAGGAGAGCTCTGCATTCTGTTCTTTTGACAGAGATTTGAGGATGTTCAGAAAGCAGCAAAGACTGTAAAAAGGTGGAATAAAGAGGCATGTTCAGTGTGATCCTTGATCATGCACCAGATTGAAGAAAGAAAAAAATCATGTCTCTGATACTGGTCAGGGGGCCGGGCCAAATGTGGAGGATCCCGCCCATGGGCCGTAGTTTGGCTGCTTCAAACACCCACTCCATTGAAAATGGTGTTTTGGAGGTTTTTCACATGTTCTTGTTGGTAATGGAGGACCTTTATTAAAGACTTTCAGATTAAAATTCTGTTTCTAAGTTTTTCTTTATTCAAATCATGGTGGATGAGCAGCAAATGTAAACCTGCCGTTTGAAAAAGCTCAGGTTTGTGATACAGCAACTGACTTGTGCGAACTGAAGTCTCCCTGCTTTGCTCCGCTCTTCCTCACCCCCTCATGTACGTCTTCATCTTTCCCGTTTGAGCTGGCATCTGCCTAAAAACTGTACAACTGCATAGCTCCAAAATTGCTCGCCGTTTTTCTCTTTATCGTCAGTATTAGCCTGGGGCTGTCAGTTTGCACAGGAGCACACAAAGGGGGTGGGGTTACTTTGCGCCAACAGTCCTGCCCACAAATCAAAGGTACATTTGTAATTAACTACTGCCAATGTGAAGAAAACGTGTCTATAAAAAAAGAGACACAGACTTTTTGACTTTGGCTAAATACTGCATAATCATAAAAATAAGGCCACTGGGAACAGATTTACATTAAAAAATATAAAGTTGGAAAAGGACTTTTTTTCAGCTAACCCTGCTTCAGTAGTAAAAGTCACCTGGATCAGGTGTTTGGTAGGGTGTAAGGATTAACCAATCAATCAATTTCTATTCCTATGATTCAACCAGATCGATATGTGTGAGGAAGAATAAAATCGAATCGACCAACACCATAAAAAAATTGTCTCAAAATGAGATCAATCAATAATTGATAATGAGACATGGTAGGTTTACTTCACTATAACAAAAACAAATAAGTGCATCACAGAGGACAACACACACGTGATGCAGTGAAACAGTAAAACAGATCAACCATCATTCCAGTCCGATGTATGGAAACACTGAATTTACGGAGTCATGTGACCATACAGTGTTCTAGAATGTTCTAATAATGTTCCTTTGGATTATTCTGATGTAGAAAAACAACAGTGGAATGAACTTGATCAAACTCAAATGTGAATGGATTTGACAGTCCTTCTTGTTTACTTGTTTGTTTGTACACATATTTTTTACACTTGATGATCTTGAAGAAACACAAGAATCAGGAAAACTTCACTGTTCAGTAGCAGGAATTTATCTCTGAGTCACTGTTGAAGTTCTGGATGAAGATGTTCTGGATCTATTTTAGATCAGAGAATCTGATCTAATAATGTAACACACATTTTATTCCTGGGTTTAAAGTGACATTTCCTGACTTCTTGTGTGAGACAAATGACAATATCAAAGAAAGCCAAAATCCCATAGATTTTTATTTTATTATTTTTTTTTAGAATTTTTTTTTCTACAAAGTAATATTTTATTTGTCAGAATAAGCATTCTTGCTCAGGTACCTCTTTTTAACATGTTCTTGCTAAGCCTACTTTTTTTTTTTCATTTTATTTTATTTTTTTTTATCGCATGTTATTCAAGTTATAAATCGGTCAATCAGAAGCCTCAGTAAAAGAATGTGGCCCCCACTGGCCCCACCTCGAACATATGGAACTTTTGATAAACAGATTCTTCCAATGGCTTTAAGTTGAAGGGGTGTGCCTTTCCAACAAGCTCACTCCTAAATAGTAAGAGTGGCTGCTATAGAAATGACGACTCAGACCGACTAGAACCAATCACTGATTACTAACGTCATCTGGTTCCAAAATGGCAAAGTCTGTACTATGGAGACTGAATTTACTTTATCCATTGGAACCATAGATAAGGGCTTTTCAACTTGTCCAGTCTAACAGCTGAGCAAACATTTCAGAGCTGAAATGTTTGACAGATTTGACTGTTACAACAGGTGGTTATGAATCTTCTGACACATGAGGTGTATATTTTGTATTTGAAGTCTAAACACTTTTTCAACTTTTTAAGCTCTACTTATTTTAATTACATAACGGAAAGGAGAAGGAGAGTTGGATGTTAGAGATGGGGAATGAGGGTACACAAAAGAGAAAAATGAGGATAAAGATTAGGAGGGGTTAGAGTTAAAAAGTACTACTTTTAGTTTATCGTGATTACTGTCAAATGTAGACTTTTTATTTTCTTTTTACAAAGGTACGGGCCTGTCCACAGCATGCTCGTCCACACTCTCAAAATATAATATATATGGCTCCAAAACCTTCCCACATGAGGTTGTCTCTATATCAACATGTACACAACCCAGATACATTTAAACCAATGTATTTTAACCTGGTAATGTTTTGAACTGTTGCCTCAGTCACAGACGTGTGATCTGCTCCAGAACTTTTTCTCTGCAGTAGCTTAGGGATTGCTAAGTGACTAAGATGTAAGGAGTTGCTCAATCGATTTTCTGTAAAACTTATTTTAAGAGGTAAAATAACAGGTGATAGGAAAGTGTGGTCCGTAGGGGTAGAGTCAGAGCAGCCTGGAATTTCTGATGCTCTGACCCTGTCATAGACCATAAAAGAGATGGACCAAGCCAGCTGTTACGTTACCCATAGAAAATGCCTTACCTCTGGCTCCAGCAAAATTAAGCCAATTCAGTTGCCATTTTTCCACAATACCGGCACCGCCATTTGGAGTCAGTCAACAGCAGCTGGTCTGGGTCGGTCTGAGTCACGTTTCTAGGGCAACTACTGTTGCCGATCATGAGTGAGCTTGTTCAAAGTCCACACTCCTTCCACTCAAAGCAGCTCGGGAGAATCTGTCAATCAAATCTTCAAGGTAGTGCCTTGGTAGTTGTCCCTAAGGTGAGGTTTCGTTCTGCCACTGCGGTCCTCGCCTGTGGAACAGCCTGCTGGAGAGTCTCAGGGCTGCAGAGACTGTAGAGGTTTTTAAGAAGAGAATCAAGACCCACCTTTTTCATTTAGCTTTTAGTTGATCTTATCTTCTCATTTGTTCTATGAGTTTGAATATACATATTATTTTAGGTATTTCATTTAATTTTATGTATTTTATTGTATGCTTTTAATCTTATTTTCTTTTTTATGTTTTTGATTCTCTTTAAGTATTTCATTTGAGTATTTTACTATTATTTATATCATCTCATATATTATTATATCGTCTTATATCAGAGATGCATGATTTTTTTCTTTTTTTTTCAGTCTAGTCACGCGATCAAGAGCCATATATAACATGACACTTTATTCCACCCTTCAGCAGTCTGTGTCCTACCTGAAAATGAAACCTTAAATATGTGCCCATTTTCTAACCAGAAAAATGGCGTCACAGTGATTATTGATGGAGATCTTGTGTTTTGGTCCTTCAGGTTCTCCCTACAGAGATAAGATCACCATTGCCATCCTGCAACTCCAGGAAGAAGGGAAGCTACATATGATGAAAGAAAAATGGTGGAGAGGCAACGGCTGTCCGGAGGAGGAGAGTAAGGAGGCCAATGCCCTTGGGGTGCAGAATATTGGCGGGATCTTCATTGTCTTGGCAGCTGGACTGGTCTTCTCCATATTTGTTGCTGTAGGAGAGTTCCTCTATAAATCCAAAAGAAGTGCACAACTTGAAAAGGTAAAAAGCTTTCTGACATGTCTGTCTCATTTCCAGCATTGAAATCACAATATCTTATCAGATGCTAATATAAAACAAGCCATGCAAAAAATTACACATTTGAGTTGTTTCGGTCATTAATTTAAGTTGTTCTTTCATCTCATTGCGGAATAACATTGCCATAGACCTAATAGCAAGATAAAGACTGTTTTTTTTGCATTTATTCATTTAGGCCCAATGGCGCCAGCGAGATAAGAAACGTGAGGAATTCTGCTGTCACCATGGAGCCAAGCTAGACTTTAACCATCATCTCAAATGACCTCAAGAAACACTTTTCATAACCCATATTATCTTCTCTCATTTTTTTTTTTTATTTTGACACATTAATTTACTTTTTTTATGACTGACAACATTTAATTAAAGCTCCTTTAATTTTTTTTTTTTTTTTAAAGGCTTGAAGCTACTCTAGGATAACATGGCTGAGGCTTGCTGCACTGCATGAGCCATATCTTCAGCAGTTGCTCCCACAGCACTCACTCTGGTTTTCCTCATTTCCATCTTGCAAATATCCATATTAATTCTCCTTTAACTGCTGCAAATGCTCATTCCTTCATCTCCAAGGCTCACACTCCTTTGGTTCAGTAACTGAACTCCACAGAGAATTAGGCAAACACTCATGGATGTAAACAAGAGCACTGGAAGCTGTGGCCCAGTTCATAATCTAAACAAGAGCAGCCATTTATCTGTTTCAAACTTGGAGGAAACAACTTTGTGCAGATCCAGTCATGCAAGAATTCAGATATTTTTTTCTAAATTCTTGTTGGCTCTAAAAATGTTGACTGTTTGTTTTAATGGGTATATTTGTACATTTCGTAGCAAAGAGAACGTGTTCTTTGTCATTTTAAAAAATGTATTCTAATAAAAGAAAGGTACAACTGACCTCAGAAGACAGGTCCACCTAAGGAAACGGTCTATCTGAAATAGTTTTTCAGAAAAACGGTCAGAATCAGCTGTCAAAAGTGATCAGAAACAGTTTGTCTTTAACCCATTTAGCTATCTTTTTCCATGTATTTTGTTTTGGGTAGATACGAATGGTTGCAAATGCAAAATCAAGCAAAATATACAGAAAAAGTATTATTATATTCAAAATGTATTTCTATCATATTTTCTCCAACTTATTTGTTGCTCAGCAAACATTTGTAGGTACTATTGATAAATTGTGTTGAAGAATTCTTACAAATATTTTTTGTGTTACTGCCAAAGTGTCCGTTCCTTTTTTTTTCTTTGGCACAAAAGTTTGTCTTGATCATTCATTCTCATTCTTGATGAGTGTCAGCTGCAGGGATCCATAACCAACCAAAAGCTTCTGATCCACATGTAGAAAAGCATGACAGTACAAGGGTACTGTGTTCAAAGGTAATGGAAGTGCAACAGTTAAAAAACCCACCCCAATACTTGGAGATGAAAACTCACCAGAGCTCATGCAGCAGCCAATAACTGCTGACAGTGTTCTGTTGAAACTAAAAGAAAGTATATTACAACATGTCTCCAAATCTCCTTCAAAAGAGCATTAAGCTTGCTGAAGAAAGTATGACGAGAAATCTGAGAACTACTTTTTTACATAACCTTTAAATTAGTTAAAAGTAGCTGTTATGTTAATGAACAGCAGACGTATTTTACCAACCATAAGAGGCATTCAGAGGTGAGTCAGCTCTTTCTCATTTTTAAAGAAGATGACTGCTTTAGTCTGTTTCTAACTTCTTTTCTTTGAGTTTCCATCACAGCAAAAGTTAGGCTGAGCTCTCAACATTAAACTATGACAGCACCTACACCAAGAGTCTGCAACCCGAGGCTCCAAAGCCATATCTGGCACGTTGACCCCTTCATCGTGGCTGTCTGGCTAAAAAAAGATTAAAAAGTTTTTCACTATGGAAACTGACTGTTGCAGTAAAAGTAAAGTGAAATAAATAAAGTAAATTAACTCAAACTTTATTCATCTCATTCACAAACAGTTGAAGGACAAACGCATCACTCAACCAGTCCCTTGACCATGATAGCTATAGCCAAAGTCCTACTGAAACACTTTTTCGAGCACAGTGTTTCACAGAAAATCTATTTAACGTAATTAAGCATGACCAGAATTCAAATTTAACGTGCACCAGATTATAAGGAGGCTTTTTGCCATAAGCAAGCATTACTAACCACCACATCACTTTGCAGCCCAATTTTTTCATTAATGGTAGTAAACTAAGACAAAATGCATAGAACAAGACTTTAATCCCACTTCATATCTCACACAAGTGCAGCACCTCATAAGTGTTCCACTTATGTCAGCTCTTTGTCAAATCTAAAATATAGGACTGCATTAGTGTCAGGAGCCTAAACTCTGCTTCACTCACTGGTCACTGGCCGGAGCCATCTCCTGAATACTGACACTACATCTCCCAGCAACCCCAGCACAGTGTCTGGATGCCTCCCACCTGATTCTCACCTGCTAATCAGCCACAGAACTCTTAAACACTACGCAGAGCCATGCTCACTGTGAAGTATTGTTTGTGCCATTCAGCCTGCAGTGGTTTACCTGATCCTGCTTTGTGTTTGACTGTCTCTTTCCACCTGCCCTGACCTTGCCTGGACTCTGACCCTGATTTAGCTTTGTGTACTTTTAGTTGAGCTTTGTTCCTGTCGGTCTGTCTGAGTCAATAAAACCTGCTGCACCTGGAACCAGCTGTCTGCCTGCTTTTGACAATTAGCCACTGTTCTCAAACTGTACTGTAAGCTTCCTCATAACCTGAGTCAGGCTGAGCGTGAGCTTGGGATTTCAGCAGAACCTGGAGCATTTGTCTTTTTCATAATTATGAAGATTTTGTTAATAATTACTCCTCAAGCAACATGGGGTGTTATAAAACGTTTTGCATATTCATGCTAGGCCATCAGACCTATTTTGCCTGCAAAGAATCATGTCTGAATATACTGTGCCATTATGACAAAGATCACATTTGTAATATTCAATTCAATTTTATTTCTATAGCCCAGTATCACGGCTATAGCCGTCTCATTGGACTGACATCAGTATATTACAAGAAACAAAAAGTCAAACATGTAAAAGTATATAATAGCTGGTTATAAAACAGACTAAGCTGAACAAACATCTCTGTCCTTACACCCTCCTTCACGGTGACGAAAAACTCATTAAAAAACCCATGTCTCTTTTTGGGGAAAAAACTAAGAAATCTCAGGGTTTCCCACATGAAGGAGAGATCCTCAATCCCGGACAGATAGGAGATGTACTAGAACTATTAAAGAAAAGTGAGCTTAATTATTCTATAACTTCATGGTTGAATAACAAATATATGTCTAATAAAAAAAACACGTCTAGATAAACAGCTACAAGTTAAGATAACAGCTAAATATTAAATAAACAAAGACATGTTTGAATAGTCTATCAGATGGGCTTCATCCAGTAGGAGTTGTGGAAACTGCTGGGGTTGCTGGAAGAGCCAAAGGTGAGGTCAGGGCATAAGACAGGAAGGGTGAAGGAAGGAGGCAGACAACGAGTGAATAGGAACGACTTTGTGACTTTGAATGTAGAAACTGTGTCAGCCTCTCTTACATGAGCTGGGAGCTTATTCCATAAAACAGGAGCTTGGTGGCTAAAGGCTCTACCTCCAACTGTGCTTTTAGAGATTCTAGGAACCACCAGCAGTCCTGCATTTTGTGAGTGAAGTGTTCTGTTTGGTTGTTAAGGCTCTATGAGATCTTTAATATAGGATGGGGTCATACCATTCAAGGCCTTATAGGTTAGCAGGAGTATTTTTAACTTGATTCTAGATTCAACTGGGAGCCAGTGAAGTGAAGCTAACACAGGAGTAATGTGTTCTCTTCTGTTGGTTCCTGCTAACAATCTAGCTGCTGCATTTTGAACAAGCTGAAGACTTTTTAAAGAACTTTTAGGACGCGCTGCTAGCAAAGAGTTACAGTAATCCAGCCTAGACGTAACAAATGCATGGATGAGTTTTTCAGCATCGCTTCTAGATAATATGTTTCTGATCCTAGAAATATTGTGGAGATGAAAAAATGCAGTTTTACAAGTCTGTGATATGTGAGCCTTAAATGATAAATCCTGATCAAATAAAACCCCAGGTTTCTAACTGTGGGATTGGAGGCTATATTTACACCATCCAGGGAGACCATCTGAACAGGTAGGGTATCTCTAAGGTATTTTGGACCTAGTATAATGACCTCAGTTTTTTCTGGGTTTAGGAGGAGGTCATTAACTGTCATCCAAATCTTGATGTCACTAATGCAGGCATTAAGTTTCTCTAAGCGGCCATTCTGGTCGGGTTTAATGGATAGATACAACTGTGTATCATCTGCATAACAGTGAAAATTAATCCTGTGTTTCCTGATTATGTTTCCTAGAAGCAGCATGTAAAGCATAAACAGGATGGGTCCTAGAACTGAGCCCTGTGGGACTCCGTGGTTAACTCGACTATAATGGGAGGAATGTCCATTTACATGAACAAACTGGTACCTATTAGATAAATAGGATTTAAACCATTGAAGGGCAGATCCTATTGTGTTGATGTGTAATTGTGTTGGTGCTGCTGAGAAGCGCCTGCCTGTTGCAGCTGCTCCTGTGGTTACAGTTTTTCTGCTTGTCTTTTATTATTTATTTTAGCATTGTTCTATTCGTCTTTTTGGCTTTTGCTTAATTTCCACAGCACCACTGTCAACAGAATGGATTTTGTTTGCTCCAAAGTACTTTTTTTTCTTTCCTGCTACTCTCGTTACTCTTCGTAACTGAGTGTAACCCGTACAGCGGCAAATTCTTTGTTTACTCCTACAATCAGCTGGACACTCTGAGCAGGCCTGTCCTGCTGCTGGGGTTTAGAGACGACATTCCAAAAGAAATTTTAAAAAGACAGCGGGGATGCTGAGCCTGGGTAAAGGCAAAGGAGTGGAAACACAAGCCCGCCGTATCTGTGATCATCATGGGGAATGTGCGCTCTCTGGCCAATAAGACTGACAAGCTGGCAGCAACGATCAACACCCAGAGACAGTACTGTGAGAGGAGCTTACTGTGTTTTACGGACACATGGCTTCATCCACACACTTCAGACCAGAGTGTTGCTTTACCCAGCTTTGTGAGCGTGTGGGCAGACAGAGACTTCACTGCCTCCGGTAAGAAGAAAGGAGGGGGGAGAATTCTGTTAGTGAAAGAGTGATGGTGCAATCCCAGACATGTTTGTGTCAAGGAGCGTCTATGTAGCCCGAACGTTGAACTCTTGGCTGTCGGACTGCGGCCTTATTATCTGTCCAGGGAGTTTATATCCACTATCGTGGTCACTGTTTACATTCCCCCATCAACTGATGCGGACGCCGCTGCTGACATCATCAGCAACACCATCTCCCGGCTGCAGAACCAGCAACCAAATGCATTTATAGTTATCAGTGAAGACTTCAACCATGCTAACTTGGACGGGACTCTTTCTGAGTTTACTCAGTACGTGGACTGCCCACCCGGGAAAACAAAACCCTCGATCTCCTGTATGCTAATGTTCAGGGAGCATACAGCGCCAAAGCCTCTCCCCCCCTTGGAAAGTCTGACCATAACCTCGTTCGACTATGTCCTAAGTATGTCCCTATGGTCAGGAGAATGCCTCTGTCCAAAAGGAAGGTGAAGAGGTGGACACCAGAGGCTGAGGAGGACCTGCAGGACTGCTTTGATTGTACAGACTGGGATGCTCTCTGTCTCCCCCACAGCGAGGACATCAACAGCATGACAGACTGCATCACAGAATACATTAAATTCTGTGAAGACAGCGTAATGCCCTCAAGGACTGTCTGTTGTTACCCCAACAACAAGCCATGGATTACAAGGGACCTAAAGGTCGTGCTGAATGAGAAGAAGAGGGCATTCAGGTCTGGAGACAAGGAGTGGCTGAAGAGAGTGGAGCACCAACTGAGAGACAAGTTGAGGGAATGAAAGAAGACCTACAAGGGGAAGCTGGAGGCAAAACTCCAGCAAAACAACATGAGAGAGGTGTGGTCTGGTATGAAGAAGATCACCGGATGTGGGGGAGAGGTAGACTATGTGAGGGGGACAAAGAAAGAGCGAACAACCTGAACATTTTCGTCAATAGATTTAGCTTCCTGGCAACCCAAACCTACACCACCCCTCCTCCACCTTCTTCACAATCACCCTCCCCTTATTCCACAACCTCCTCCCCACCTCCCACTTCATCTCCCACTTTATCTTCTTCATCTTTTTCCTTAAACCCACCTTATTGAACTGAAACCATCCCCCGCCTTGCTCCCATCCAGCCTCGTTCATTGGCTGTGGTGACTTGCCAGGTGAGGAGACAGCTGGAGAAAATTTACCAACGCAAGGCTCCTGGCCCTGACGGCATCAGCCCCAGGATACTGAGGACCTGTGCCGTCCAGCTATCCTCTGTTTTCCAGCGCCTCTTCAGCCTGAGCCTGAGTCTGGAGAGGGTGCCGGCCCTCTGGAAAACCACGTCTGGTTCCTGTGCCCAAAGAGACTTCTCCATCTGGCCCAAGTGACTACCGTTGCCCTCACGTCTCACCCGGCAAAGGTGCTGGAGAGGGTTTTGTTTGCCCACCTGAGACCTCTAGTGAAACCATCTCTTGACCAGCTCCAGTTTGCTTACCAGCGATGCCTGAGGGTGGACGACGCTGTCATTTATCTGCTGCAGTGAGCTCTCTCACATCTGGATGGTGGGGGAGACACTGTGAGAGTCACATTCTTTGATTTCTCCAGTGCCTTCAACACCATCCAGCCCTGGTTACTGGGTGAGAAGCTGCGGCTGATGGGTGTCAGCGAGTCCTTGGTCTCCTGGATCATAGATTACTTGTCAGACAGGCTTCAGTTTGTTCGGTTGGGCAGTGTCCTGTCTGATGTGGTAAGGAGTGGTGTGGGAGCCCCACAGGGCACTGTGCTTTCACAAGACCAAAGAGATGGTGATCAACTTCAGAAGGAAACAACAAGCTTCCCAGCCCCTCAGCATCCAAGGCAGTGATGTGGCAGAGGTGGAGGAATATAAGTACCTTGGTGTAACCATTGACAACAGACTGAGCTGGAAGACCAACAGTACAGCTGTGTACAATAAGACCTGCAGCGGATTCTACTTCTTAAGGAAACTAAGGTCCTTCAACGTGTGTAGCAAGATGCTTGAAATGTTCTACCAGTCTGTTGTGGCCAGTACGTTGTTCTTTTTGGTGGTCTGCTGGGGGGGCTGCATAGCAGCTAATGACACAAAGAGGCTGAACAAACTGATCAGAAAGGCTGCCTCAGGTGCAAAACAGACATCTGTGAAGCAGTGATGGAGAGGAGGATTTTAAAAAACTCGTATCCATAATGAACAAAACTCAGCATCCTCTCTATCCTGAACTTGACGGTCAGCGGAGCAAGAGGCTAAGGCAACTTCGCTGCCACGCCAACCGCTAAAGGAGATCATTCCTGCTAGTGGATTATATAATTCATCACCCTTGACTCTCTTGATGTTGTTTTTTCCAAAAGCTGTTACTTTTCCTATTGCTTCTATACAAAGCTGCTGCAACAAACAAATTTCCCAAGCTGGGATCAATAAAGTATCTTTATCCTCTGATTTCTATGTCATGCTCTTGTCTCTGGAGTAAGATGCTGTGGTCTATAGTGTCAAAGGCTGCACTAAGATCTAACAGGAACAGAATAGAGATCAGTCCCTTTTCTGTGGCCAATAACAAGTCAATGTTAGGGATGTTGTTGCAGTGGGTACACAATAGCATTGTTTGTTAAAATATTTTATGAAGCCACGAGGGGGCCCAAGCCAGGTTCTCATTGTCCCGGTTCCAAGTCTTGATGAATGCAGAGATTTGTGTCAGGAAGAGCATCTGACGTAAAATCTTTGCCAAACCAGATATGCAAATCAGACCTACGATAGCCGCACAGAAACAGTCAAGGCCCAGAATAACAACGACCTTCATCGGTGCTCTTCACTGACAGGCCGCTGGTGGAAATTGGACTACTGTTGTTCAAAAAAGATGAAGAGGAGGGGGTACTCATGGGAAGAAAGAGAAGAGGAAAGTCATGAGTGTTGGACTGAGAGTAGGGACTTTGACAGGAAAAGGTAGAGAGTTAGTTGACTTGATGCAGAGGAGGAAGGTTGACATACTGTGTGTCCAGGAGACCAGGTGGAAAGGTAGCTAGGCTAGACATTTAGGAGCAGGGTTCAGATTGTTCTATCATGATGGAGATAAGAAGATACATGGATGAGGAGTTATCTTAAAGGAGAAGTTTGTTAGGAGTGTTGTGGAGGTAAAATGAGTGTCATATTGAGCGATGAGTCTGCCAGCAAATTCCTCCAGCTTTTCTGAAGGGACCCCGAGACAGTCCTAGGCCGGACTCTCTTTTAAATTGCTTTATAATGTATGCAACATGCTGCTGCTCTTCTCTTTTGCATTTTAAATTTTCTTTGTTCTGAATTCCCTGAAAGAACATTTTACTACATAGAGAAAAGAAACTGTTGTGGGTCGTCAGACGCCATGACAGCTCCCACCTGTGCTCAATCAGCCACCAGGTATGGCCACCATGATTGCCTGCACCTGGGTCTCCAGCAGGTGTATAAAGGATCGTGGAGATCCCAGCTCCGGCGCCAGACTGTTAGCTTGCCCAAGACGGTAACGTGCTGGCTCTCAAGACGTGTCATAGGACTCTACTCTCGTGTCATAGATTTGCCGACTAACCAGTGTGTTTGCTTGCCAGTGGCTCACGCTTTCTCTCCACCACCCCTGCTGCTCCCCTGGGCTCATCCTACTCCGCTCCCGACGCAGACCACTCCATGCTGGACTTTCCCCCATCAACATTCATCGCCTTACCCTTACAATAAACCTCAGAACTCCAATTGTGTCCTGCGCTTGGATCCTCCCTTTCCTGCTCCCCGCCTAACAGAAACTCCCAGATTTTCATTGAAAAAATCTGAAGCCAAACTCAGTGGTAACGCACTGTAAACAATATGGCCTGAACTCATCGAAAAGAGCTGCGGAGTTTGACCATTTTACTGGAGACTTTTTCTCTTTCAATCACACGTGGGCTGGGCAAAAAAACAATAGCTATCAAGATCACGATAGGACTTTTCTCAATAGTAAAATGAGTCTATCGCGATAGACATTTATTTTGAAGGGTTCAAAATCATGACTCACCAGTTGCAAGCATTTTCTCCTCTTTGCTAGTAAAAGTTAGAAGGTTAATCACCACTTAGGGGTGGCTGTGGTGCAGTAGAAAGGGCAGTCGGCCTCTGATCAAAGGATTGCAGGTTCAATTCCTGCCTTGCCCTCCCATGTGACAAAGTGTCCTTGGGGAAGACACTGAACCCCACATTACCTCTGATGGAAGGTTGGCACCAGTGTTCGGTAACAGAGCCACCATCAGTGTGTGAATAAGTGACTAAGTGAATGGGACAGCATATGACTGTAAAGCCCTTTGGGCCACCAATGAAGGTAGAAAAGTGCTTTATAAGTAAACGCCATTTACTATGGAGAGTAAATGTTTCTGCAAACTTATCATGTTTATTAGCTCTTCTTTTGGTGAATTTCTTTTGTTGTCTTCTCCCTTCTGCATGTGAGATAAACAAACAAACGGAAAGTGAGACACAGTACCCCACCCCCTAGGTCACTTCACCTGGGCAGTGTTTAATTTGGCTGATCAAACAGCAGAATATGTGGCAATTTATACCAGGATTCCGTCAGAACTGGAAGATAAAGCTGTTTCACTCAAAGCAGCAACAGATTCATAAAATGTGTTGATTTGGAGACAGAGCTGTTGTTAGACTATGCTATGATCCTAGCTTGTTTGCCGCTAATTCTATGGTGCTAACTAGCTGTTCTGTGTATTCTGAGTGATAACGGAGCGGTTTAAAGTCAAACAGTATTTTCACAGACCGGCCTTCAATACACGGCGGATAAATACAACAAAAATAATTCATAGGACATTCATAAAAACTGTATTTTCTAAATAATAACAGAATTGAATCCACTGTTTTAGCAGCATCTGTGTAGCATAACAGTCTGTGTTTCACTGAAAACTGTGACCTGTCAGATGTTGTGCTCAATCCTCCCACCTCCTTAAAGCTCTATTAGTGTAGGGTTTTGGAACCAGGTCGATTTATTATTTTCAGTTGCAGTCATTTCCGGTTTTATTTTGTTGTTACTTCCTGTGCCTTCCGTTTGTCCCAGGTCACTTGTCATTCTCCCTCAGATGTCCCCTCCCCCCTTACACACCTGTTTTCCATTTGGTCATCCTCTCTTTCCGTTATATACCCTCGTCTCCCTTGCACGGGTTGTCGGGTGGTTTTGTTTGCTCTGGTTTAATGTTCCTCTTTCGAGCCATTAAATCTATTTCTTCTTCATTCCGAGTTCCGTCTGCATTTGTGTCCGCACGTCAACCCTGACATTACCACCCGACCAGTATAATGGACGCAGCAGACGCGGAGACTTTACGGGCATTACTCCGCCAACAGGAGGAGCAGATGTCGTGCTTAAGACAAGGATTACTCGAGATGTCGAGCCGTCACGAACGGCAATTCGCCGCACTGGGAGAACGTTTTGAACAACTGACGGAGCGTTTTCAACATCCGCCGGCTTTTCCCGCGGCACGCCCATCGCCTCCCACACCGATCCAGGGGACCTGGGAGAGTGTTCCGGTCGCTCCAACTGCACAATTAGCCCGTCCAGAACGTTTTTCGGGAGATTCTGGGGACTGTCGGGCTTTTATTACCCAGTGTGAGCTCCACTTCCAACTGCAAGCGCCTCACTATCCTTCGGACCAGGCCAAGGTGGCCTTCATCATATCTCACCTCACCGGGAGAGCAGGCGCATGGGCAACGGCTGAATGGCAGCGTGGAGCACCGACCTGCGCGTCTCTCGCGGCATTTCTGGAGGCATTTCAGCAGGTGTTCCAGCACACCAAACCGGGCCGAGAGGCAGCTCGAGCCCTTATGCAACTTCGGCAACGGGGCAGAAGGGCAGCTGACTATGCCATCGAGTTCCGCACCCTGGCCTCCACTAGTGGTTGGGACACCACTGCGCTCATGGACGCTTTCGTGGAGGGACTTTCCGAGGAGTTAAGGGACAGACTAATCGCTCTAGAGCTGCCTTCCTCCTTGGAACCTCTTATTGCCATGGTCATCCGGATCGATAACAGACTTCAGGATCACAAGCTGGAGCATAGCAGATCTACACCCCGCTTCCAACACAGTTCCGTTGGACGCAGGAACTTAGACTCACCTGACTTTGCTGTTTTTCCCACAGAACCCCCGCCACCTACTTCTGAGGAACCTATGCATCTTGGCCGGGGTAAATTGACTGCTTACGAGCGACGGCGACGAATGGTCTCAGGTGAGTGCCTTTACTGTGGTAAGCGGGGTCATTTCTGCAGGGAGTGCCCAAACTCCTCTGCTCGTCAGTAAGAGTGGGCGCGCTGACGAGCGGTGATTTGGCGCTCACTAATAAAGGTCCTACTGCCTGTTTGCTAAAGATACAGGTTATGTTTCAGGGTAAGGGGATATCTGTTGAGGCTTTAATTGATTCAGGAGCAGAGCAGAACCTCATGGATGCCGAGCTAGCTAAACAAGTCGGACTTGCTTATGAGCCACTACCTCGGCCGTTACAAGTAATCTCCCTAAACGGCCAAGAGGTAGCCACCATTTCCCACATAACCAAACCAGTTCATTTGATTATCTCTGGCAACCATCATGAATCCACCAGGTTCTTCATTTTTTCCTCTGCGCAGAACCCATTGGTTCTGGGGTACCCTTGGCTTCTGGCACACAATCCCGTCATTGATTGGTCCTCCAGTCGTATCTCCGGCTGGAGTGAGAAATGTCATAATTCTTGTTTACGCTCAGCTCGGCCTCCTGGGGAAGACCCCGCTGCCCCGGTTGGGCAGCCGCCCTCACCTGACCTATCCGGAATCCCACCGGAATATCATGATTTAGCTGAAGTATTCTCCAAATCACGAGCTCTCTCTCTACCCCCCCACCGACCTTATGACTGTGCTATCGATTTACAACCTGGCGCTACGTTACCTAAGAGCAGTTTGTATAGCCTGTCAAAGCCCGAGAGAGAGGTCATGGAGAAATACATTGCTGAATCACTGAATTCTGGGATTATCAGACCTTCGTCATCACCAGTGGGATCCGGGTTCTTTTTTGTGGGGAAGAAGGACGGGTCGCTCCGACCGTGTATAGACTATCGGGGGTTAAATGAGGTCACGGTCAAGAACAGTTACCCTCTTCCACTGATGAACTCCGCTTTTGAGGCATTGCAGGAGGCTCGGATTTATTCCAAGTTGGATCTCCGCAATGCTTACCATCTCGTGCGGATGAGGGCTGGAGACGAATGGAAGACCGCCTTCACTACCCCTTTGGGACATTTTGAGTATCTGGTCATGCCTTTTGGTCTCTGTAATGCCCCTGCAGTTTTCCAGGCTATGATCAATGACGTGTTAAGAGATTTCATTCATCGTTTTGTGTTTGTGTACTTGGATGACATTTTGATTTTTTCCAGGACTGCCAGCGAACATAGGCGGCATGTTCGTCTGGTTCTCCAGCGGTTACTCGAGAACAAACTGTTTGTAAAGGCGGAGAAGTGTGAGTTTCACTCTCCGTCTGTTTCCTTCCTGGGTTTTGTCATTTCTGAGGGTGAGGTGAAACCCGATCCGGCTAAGGTGAAAGCGGTGGTGGAGTGGCCTACCCCTTCTAACAGGAAACAGTTACAACGTTTTCTGGGGTTTGCCAACTTCCTCCGTCGCTTCATCCGGGGTTACAGTTCGGTGGCCGCGCCGCTCACAGCTCTCACCTCATCCTCCTCCCCTTTTGTCTGGACTGAGGAGGCAGAGGCAGCTTTTAATAAGCTTAAACATCTGTTCACCTCTGCTCCTGTTTTGGCTCAACCAGATCCGTCCAGACAATTTGTTGTGGAGGTAGATGCCTCGGACACGGGAGTGGGTGCAGTCCTGTCCCAACGGGGGGCTTCGGATAGCAAAATGCGTCCTTGTGCTTATTTCTCTCGTCGGCTTTCTCCAGCTGAACGCAACTATGATGTGGGGGATAAGGAACTGCTGGCTATTAAACTAGCACTCGAGGAGTGGAGACACTGGTTAGAGGGGTCCACGGTGCCGTTTTTGGTCTGGACAGATCATAAGAATCTGTCCTACCTACGGACTGCAAAACGGCTTAATGCTAGACAGGCTCGATGGTCTTTGTTTTTCAACCGTTTTTGTTTTGTTGTTACTTATCGACCTGGTTCCAAGAATGTTAAACCAGACGCCCTATCTCGTCAGCAGGAACCGGTTTCTCAGGATAGCCAACCGGCCTGTATTCTTCCCCCCTCATGTGTGTTGGGCGCCCTTTCCTGGCAACTGGAGAGAGACATTAGGGCCGCTCAGACTCAGGAACCAGATCCGGGAGGTGGTCCTCCCAATAAACTGTTTGTACCCAGCTCTCTCAGGTCTCAAGTGCTCCAGTGGGCTCATGCCACCCGACTCACCTGTCACCCCGGGATCCGCAGGACGGAATCCTTTCTGCGTCGTCGGTTCTGGTGGCCCAGCGTGACCAAGGACGTCCGGGACTTTGTTTCTGGTTGTCTGGTGTGTGCTCAGAACAAGGCGAGTACACAATCTCCTGCTGGACTATTACATCCACTCTCCATCCCGGGTCGGCCTTGGTCACACATTGCTTTGGACTTTGTGACCGGCTTGCCATCCTCCGCTGGAAAGACCGTAATCCTGACTATAGTGGATCGGTTCTCCAAGGCCGCTCACTTTGTGGCCTTGTCTAAACTTCCTTCAGCGGCTGAGACGGCGAGACTGGTGATAGAACATGTATTCAAATTACATGGCATTCCCGCGGACATGGTTTCTGATCGAGGTCCTCAGTTCATCTCGCAAGTCTGGAAGGCGTTCTGTGGGGCTTTCGGGGCCACTGCCAGTCTCTCCTCTGGTTTCCACCCACAGTCTAACAGTCAGGCGGAGCGGACCAACCAGGACCTGGAGGCTGCGCTCCGGTGCATCTGTTCCCGACACCAGACCTCCTGGAGCACGCTGTTGCCGTGGGTGGAATATGCACACAACTCCCTCACCTCATCTGCCTCTGGTATGTCCCCTTTCGAGTGTTCCCTGGGGTACCAACCCCCGCTGTTCCCCGAGCAGGAGGCGGAGGTGGCGGTTCCATCGGTGCAACATCTCTATCGTCGCTGTCGGCGCATATGGCGGGAGACTCGAGCAGCCTTGTTACGTTCCAGGGAGACCAACAAGAGACTGGCGGATCGCCGGCGTACTCCAGCTCCTGAGTATCGACCGGGCCAGTTCGTCATGCTCTCTACTGCTAACATCAAGCTTCAGACGGAGTCCAAGAAGCTGTCTCCCAGGTTCATCGGACCTTTTGAGATCGTCAAGGTCATCAATCCTGTGGCAGTCAGGCTACGCCTGCCCAGGACCTTGCGCATCCACCCGGTCTTCCATGTCTCACAGATTAAGCCTCACGTCACGAGTGCTCTTCAACCGCCGTCCTCTCCGCCACCTCCTCCTCGCATCATTGATGGCCAACCGGCCTACACCGTCCGTCGCCTGTTGGACGTTCGGCGACGGGGTCGTGGTCTTCAGTACCTGGTGGACTGGCAGGGGTACGGACCTGAGGAGCGTTCCTGGGAACCCGCTTCTCGCATCCTGGATCCTGATCTCATCAGAGACTTTAATCGGCGGCGCCGGAACCAGCCTCCTTCTGCGCCAGGCGGCGCACCTTGAGGGGGGGGTACTGTAGGGTTTTGGAACCAGGTCGATTTATTATTTTCAGTTGCAGTCATTTCCGGTTTTATTTTGTTGTTACTTCCTGTGCCTTCCGTTTGTCCCAGGTCACTTGTCATTCTCCCTCAGATGTCCCCTCCCCCCTTACACACCTGTTTTCCATTTGGTCATCCTCTCTTTCCATTATATACCCTCGTCTCCCTTGCACGGGTTGTCGGGTGGTTTTGTTTGCTCTGGTTTAATGTTCCTCTTTCGAGCCATTAAATCTATTTCTTCTTCATTCCGAGTTCCGTCTGCATTTGTGTCCGCACGTCAACCCTGACAATTAGAGGATATATTTATTTATTTATATCCCAACTTTTTAGGTTCAAGCAAAGAGTTTGTCTTTGTATGTATGTCTTTGCTTACTCTGTGCAGAAATCAATGGACAAATGAGGTAGAATGGTGGATGTTTTTTTAGAGACTCTCCTGCGCACTCAAGCAGAAACTATAGCAGTGCTTGTTGCTAGACAATCTGGAGTACCTGGTTGATTTAGAGAAGAAGTTGGATGAGTGAAAGCTGTGGTGGTTTATGCTGTCTGCCACTGAGATTCACAGCTTCTTTTTCTGGATTGTCTCTGGAGCTCCAGCCCTTTGTCTTCTACTTGTTTTCTTTAACCCATGCAGCTGGCCTTGGTCTGGCTTTTTTTTGTTGTTGTTGTTTTTTGTGATGCAATGGGGACGTATGCAAGTTGATCTGTGCAAGAACTGCATGTAGCCAGGCCCATATATCTGTGTTTCTGGAGTGTCTCTGGAAAACTCCAACGCTCACCACTGAGCAGCTAAGGCTGGAGAGAAGTAGCTTTTATTCTTCGGAAAACATGATGGGGGATTGCGTCCCTACACAGACTACTGAGGTCTGAAGTGTATCATATTGTGTAACATTTATCCTTTCAGACTGTTTTTGATTTATTGAGGGGTTCCACCATTGTTTCCAAGTTGTGACCATTAGAACACATATTTTCTGGTGCTAATAAAAGTGAAGGATGAGTGGAAGTTGGTCTTCAATACTCATGCAGGACATTTTGGATACTTGGTCATGCCATTTGGTCTGACTAATCCTTCTGCTGTGCTAGTGTCTTTACAGCAATGTACTCAAGAACATGACCTGCAATTTCCCCACTAAGGTACCAATAAAGAACTTTTTATTATTAAGTTACTATGTTTTTATTTAGATTAAATTTTGATTTTTCTCTAGACACGTAGAACCATGTGCAGCATGATCAAGCTGTCTTACAGTGCCTGCTTGAAAGTCTTTTTTTTTTTTTGTAAAGCTGAGAAATACAAGTTCCACACAGCACAAAAGAGGTATTTTGGGATCCAGGCTTATACAGACAGGGTGGCTTTAAAGTTCCAGGACTTCCGAGGCTTTGCCCAGTTTCTACAAGATTTTTACAAGGGGCTTTAGTGATGCAAGTGCACCTATTTACAGACTATCTTCTGCAAAGGTAAGTCATGCCTGAGATTAGGAGGCCTGCAAAAAAAAGTCAAAAGACTATTCTCCATACCTCCTGTCTTGTTTTTGCCAGACACCTGCAAACATTTCAGTTTTGGGGGTGGATGTGTCTAATTCATGGTGGGAGCTATGTTATTACAGAGATCGTCTGATTGTGCATATTTTTCCCGCGAGCTCATTCCATTGAGAACTAAGAACTGCTGTCAGTGAAGATGGCACTCAGGGTGGGTGAACAATATTTCCTTGGATGGACTCACAATAAGAATCATTAGTACATTCATAGATGTTCTGGCAGGCTATGTGGTCTTTGTTTTTCAATAGGTTTATGTTTACCCAGTCTGTCAGACAACGAGAACATCTGTCTCAACGATACTAGTGGTGGGTGCTTGTAGCTCTATCATTCCACCTATCATACTGGGGACCACGCGCTGGGCCTTAGAATGGAAGGTTAAGGTGTCTGTTAGGAATATTGCTGCTGTTCCTGCTTAGTGCCTTGTACCCCGTCTGTTTGTTTCCCTAGGTCTTTGTCCTCAGGTGCTCACTTGGGGACATTCCTCCCATTTGACATGCCTAGCATGCCACAGGAATCACATGATTGCTTTTCTGGTGGCACATTAATTTTGGTTGTCTACTACATCCATGGCACTTTCATACACAACCATCCATGGCACTCCCTTACACTCATATATCAGCGTGTAGGGGAGTTTGTAACTTTATAATCTGTGTTCACCCGAGTGAAAGTTCCATGGAGAACCCCTGCTTAAGCCACATCTGAGGTCAACACTAAAGTGTAGTAGAAATGGTTTAAAGTTGGTCCATATTTATTTATGGAATAATCCTTGGCAGTCAAAGCGTTTCCCAACAAAGCTGAACACATACCGGAAGTTAAGCCTTAGTCACATACACCGGTATGGGCGTCTGAGCCGTACAGGTGCTGCAGGTTTTGTGTTCTTTGGCTTGTAGAAGGTCGTTAACAGGTGTGGTTTACCGCACTTTGGTCATTAGTGAAGTGCATGCACTGGCTCCTTACTAACCATGCACAAAAGCTTTATGCACCTGGTGTGCCGGTGAAACGCCCATAGGACACTTACAGAAACTACACTAAGATTATCTGATTTTCTCATTTCTAACAGCTTGCACACAGTGGGTGCTCAAAGAGCCCACACCTTTCCCTTGAACACCACTTATGAGCTTCTGTGGAGTGCACAGGATTTGGGGAAGATTCGGAGGAGTATTTTTCAAAAATCAGTGTGCCTAATAATCTGGTGCACCCTTTGTGTGCACTGAGTTCCATGATCTGTAAACATTTTCTTGTGCAAATTTGGGAAGTGCTCCGCTCGATTGACTGTTGGACCATTTCTTGCTGACACCATAGCGGCGAGTGCAAAAATGACCGCACTACACAGATTTTCAGGGACACAGGTGGGTCACAAACTTTGGTTCTGATCCTTTGATTGATTTCTTTGGTGCTGATGCAATGGATTTGAGTGATGGGCATAATTTCGGCGCCACTGCCAGAGTTTAAATGTTGGATTTGAGGCAAAGTTTCCACAGCACATCAGCCAATCAAGGACTCAACATTGGGTACTTGATGTTTTCAGTGTTTTGACCAGTGGGGAGTAAATACATTCAATATGGTGAATCGCTCTGACAATTATCCTCTTGTACTTCCATGCTTTTTCTTAACTCCCTGACTCCCTTTCTGGGCAACTGAGTTTCCAGAAGCTGATCAGCTACTGTTCAGCGAAGGCGGGTACACCCTGGACACTCTGTTACAGGGCCCATGAGGCTGTAGCGATCGTGCCCACTACATCAGTTCCTGGGAGGCAAACTGGTGACCAGAAAGAGCCACTGCTGGATGCAGGATGCCCCCTCGGGTCATTGCAGGAAAGAAACCCTTCAAACTTGGCCAGAGAGACAGATGTAAAGACTGCTGAAGTGGCCATCATTCAGACACTGCTCGCAATGTGGGAGTGAAGCCTACTGTACCAGGAGAATCTCCGAATGATCTCATGAACTCAAACATGGAGACATGATTACCAATGTTTTTGTAAAGTTCTTCAAAATAAATAAACCTGATCTCTCAACATTATCCGTGTCTTCCATCCATAGTAAATGAGATTAACACAGACTCCATGTAGTGATCAGGTTAAACCATTGGCTAGTAGATCCTCCCCCAGTCGAGGTGTCAAGCTTTGAGGAACACATTGTTGGACAGGCAGCAAGCAGAGAATTTGCCGTGTAGTGAAGGAGAGGCGACTGACGTACATTTGACACGCAAATCACATTCGGTGTGAACGCAACTTAACAAGGACCAGGAAATGGGAATACATTACACCCATTTTAAAGTCGCTGCATTGGCTCCCTGTGTGTTTCAGGATTGAGTCTAAAGTTCTCTTAATGTTATAATGGTCTTGGGCCTTCTTATATCAGCAATCTTCTTTTAAAGTATGAGCCCTTATAGACCCTGAGGACATCTTGCGGAGACCTTTTAGTTGTCCCAAAGGTGAGGACCAAAACTTACGGTGAGGTTTCTTTCTGCCACGACGATCGTGGTCTCTGGAAAAACCCGCTGAGGAGCCTCAGGGCCGCAGAGACTGCAAAGGTTTTTAGGAAGATCCACTCAAGAATCAAGACCCACTTTTTAAATCTTACTTTAGGGCTGAGATGATCTAAACTGTTGTTTTATTATATATATTTGTTTGTCCATTCATTGATGATTTAACAAATTGGGGGAACCCTTTATGTCAGGGCTTGCCGCTTTGGCCTGGGGTTGTTGCCACAGTGATCACCTTCCCTGGCGTCCAACATTGCCACCGCATGGCTGTGGAATGGACCCTGTTGCTGGCTCGGTTTGGATGAGCACTATGGCAATGTTCCTGTGCCTGAGATGGCCCTTGGTTTAGACTCCTAATATACTGTTTCCTCACAGCAGAGCTGAGCCATATGTTGCTTTTGAAAAATTGCAGTCTTGTTTTTATGGCTGTATTCATTATGTGTGAGGTCATGGAGTGTATGTGTCAATGTAGGCAAGGGGGAAGATCAAAGGGGTGGGTTGGCCTAATGTTACATTTTGGTGGCTTTTTTTTTTTGGGTGCCTGTTTCTTTTAAATTGTAAAGTGCTTTGAGCTGCTCAAAACACAAAAAGCACATTTTTATAAAGTTTAATTCGATTTGAAGATAAAATAGGTGTTGCACTCTTTAAAAAGACAGCAGACTACTGAACTTTTTTATTTATGGGTTTTGACAAGTACAACGTTGTTTGCTAAAAACGCACATTCTCCTAGAAAACAAACTTTCAGCACAGGTTTCCAGTAATCCGTGTGGCCAATATGTCTTCTAAATGCCACATCTTTACAGTAGTAGTAGCCCCAGATAAACGTCAACTTCTTCGTCTGTCATGTAAACAGGTGTCTGCATCTTCTCTGAGTAAGGCACTTTACCTCATATTATTGAGTAATTCCACTTTGTTGGGTGGCCTTGATGCAGTGGAAAAGCCAGTCGGCCTCTGATTGAAGGATTGCAGGTTCGAACCCCACATTGCCTCTGATGGAAGGTTGGCGCCAGTGTTTGGCATTTATCAATGTGCACAGATGTCCGTCAAGGGTCTCAGCCGACGGGTCTTTACATGAATTTGGTTTTGAGTTCTTCATATTTTTTGGTCGGTTGAGAATTACGCAGCGTATTTTACATAAAATAAACACGATTGTTACATAAATCTTATACAATTTGCGTGATTTTTGCAAGGTGCATACGCAAATTTGTAGCTCTCTACGACCGTTCCACGTAAGTCCACGTATGTGTATAAAACTTTTAACATGTGTACCACTGATGTATGACTTTTATATTGCGTATAAGGCACACATATCATGTTCAAATTACATAATTGATGCATGGCGGGCCCTTCTTGTGGATCTCCCATGCCAAGCAACTGACTTAGAACTGGTGCAGGCCAGAGGAATCTGCCTGTTTGATTAAAACAAAGCAGCAGCAGGTGCTGTCCATGGTGCTGAGATTATGTGATTTCTGCCCAGTGCTCTGAATGTCAAAGCAAAGAAATTCAATGAATTATTTGTGTAGAGGTTTATTCAGTTTTAACATGGTTTGTTTGTGAAATATGCACAAATTGTTCATAGCGGAAGTGTAAAATGGCCTTGGCATTTTCCTACTGTGTCCTGTAGGGACTTTTACAGTAAATAGTGAGTGATGCCCTAGGAGAGGGCAGGTGCTTTGCTTAAACTTTACAAAAGAGGCATTTGTGAATGTAACATTTGGCAATCTCCTGCCTTTCTTTTGTTCTGCAGAGGTCGTTCTGCAAGGCTGTGGTGGACGATCTGCGGGTTTCCCTCACGTGCCAACGCCGGCTCAAACACAAGCCTCAGCGACCCATATTGGTGAAAACAGAGGAGGTCATCAACATGCACACCTTCAACGACCGAAGACTGCCAGGCAAAGAGACCGTGGCCTGAAGACAGAGTCCCTTTCTCAGTTGCTCTCTGGCCGTGAGGCAGCGTGCACAGACTGCTGGGATAAGGGGATGGGGAAATGGTAAAATGCAGAAAAAATGTTTGAAGGACTTAAAGCTGGATTTGATTTGAAGTTTTAGCACTAATGATTTTTAACCTGTATTGATAGCATCATTTTCATAATTAGGTAGGCTGAAGGGATTCATCAATATTTCCTGTGAAAATGTCTTAAAATTGGGTGATATTTAAGCATGTTATCCTTTTACACTTGGGAAGACAACCAACAACAGGAGACCGGAAGTTCAAACCATAAGGCTAATATACAGTCTTGGGAAAATCAAGAACTTTCCAGGAGGTTGAATCTGTAATATTTTTGCCAGTTCTTTTACTGCACAACTCACATTGCAGAGGCCAACAAGACAGGTGGAGCTTTCTGCTCTGACAGCCCACAAATGCTCAAATCTGTGACCAAACATACCACATCTTTCCTAAACTAAACAGTGGACAATACTCCAAAATGTAAACAGGTGATCCTTAGTCTAGTAATGATGATCCTTCTATGATATTGACTGAAACCTCAAATGGTAAAATATATACCATCCATCAGGCAATAATCATGGTTGTGTTTATTGGAATTCATAACCTTTAATAGATTTGGTGGTTGTTTAAAAGCTGTATGATGAAGTTAATTAAAACATTTATTTTGGTGCAATACTCAGTCAACATTTCTTGACCATGTTTTGTTCGAATCACCACACTGTAAAGAGGCTATTGGGGGGCTGGCATGCCCTTATGCCTGCCACAGATTTGGTCTGAATCAATCTTTCCTTACGTTTTTAACGCTGTGTGTGATTCTGCTCAGAGAGAGGCATATTTTAGGTAATAAGACTCTGCACACCTCACAAAGTTTAACGGGCTTATATCATGCACAGTCAATTTCTTTGTTTAGCTTTGAAGTGTATTTTAACGTTGATTTCTCATGACAAAGCCCCCTAAGCATTTTTTGATCCATTCACGCATTTATGAGTGTTCCTCTAAAACCTTGTTCTTTGAGCACCAAACCCCTCCCAATCCACGAAAACAAGTGAGTCCTCACATTGCAGCATAGACAAGTGAGAAATACCCTTCCATGAGGAGTCTGTGCTGCCAGCCCCGCCCTCAGTCTGAAAAAGAAAAAAAAAACACTTTCTCTGTGGAGATAGCTGTGATCCGCAAAACATTTCATTTTATATTCCCAATATGCACATCCATCTTTGCAAAAGTTCAGATGCTATTTGTTTTCATGGGCGAATCGCAGACATGCTGCCGAGGCTCGAGTATGTTGTCATGAAATGGACGGGAGCCACAAGGAGTGAAAGGCAATGCTTTAGAGATCAAGTTACCTTACTGCCACGCAGGAAAAAAACTCACAAAAATAACTCATATTTCATTAAAAAATGTGTCGTTTGCTGTGCCAAAGGTAACATAGTTTCATATATGTGGATATAGTTTACCTTAAAAAGCTTAAGAATAGCATGGTAGAGGCCCTTTAAAGTTAAGGTAATCTCACAGCACATACATTGAGTATTAAGTGTTTTTTAAGAAACTCTTTATTTATACACCTTCCTTCCTCTGTGTAATTCTATTATGACTTTTGTATGGTCATAGTCCAGACTTCCACTGCACTCTGGCTTCTTACGTATTAATAAACCATACTTACTTATTATTATGTATATGTATTAACCATACTTATTTAACCATATATTGTAACCATACAATTTCTATGAAAAGTGTTTTTATACAAACATTGACAACATTTTGTATGAAATTTTACTAACACAAAACAGTAAAGAGTGGAATCTGACAGTGGAGTTTCATTAACCCAGTCGTTCAATAAACTGGAGCTGACAAATCCTTGTTAGAGCCTTATGCATGCACTCCCATACACACACACGTACAAGACTAACAAAGAGACAAAACCGCACACGCTCACACATGTACACACACAGTTACTGTAACACACACTCACACTATCCCAAGACACACACACAAACATCTTGAAGCTCAAGAGCACTGCTGTAGAACATCTGTGAAGTGACACTTTAGAGAAAATGGGAAAATGAACCTATTTTTACCATATAAAGGAATCTTTATTTTAAAAAAAGATATTTTTAATTCCCAGGGTAAAGATACTGATGATACCACTTATTCTGTTTAGAGCAATTTTGTAGTCTATACAAAGAAGTAGAAAGTAATATTGCACTTACAATTCCTGATAATCTGCTATGGTTCAGTACTGTGCAATTGTGTGACAGATTTTAACAAGAAAGGATTTTAAAAAAAGGGAAACCTCATGTTGTTGGTTTTTTTTGTGAAAACAAGGTGCTCACATTTAATTATTAAAGTTGTTTCAGAAGTTTAAGAATATTAAAATGAGTTATTCACAACTTTCCACTTGTCTGGCTTCTTAATTGTTCTGACATTTAACTCAAAAACATCATTTGTTGGGTGAACATAATATAACTGTGGAAAGAATTTCCATGTAAACCAGATGTGTTAATATAGCAATAAACATGTGTGTTGGGAAATCTGAATGCAGTTATGTTGGTGCAACATCATTGATTAATGTTGCTGTAACATGATGATTGCAGCAGTTGACCTGACTCTGCTGCTAGGGTCAGGAAATGGTGGCGAAGGATTTAAAATGCAGCAAACCAGGCTTGGTGGCAGAAACTATAAGATATTTAAGAAGAGAAAATAAAAAACTGAAACATGACAAAATCATTCAGTCATTTATTTTCTATACCCGTTTCGTCCCTTTTGCGGTCACTGGTGCCGGAGCCTAACCCAGCCACTTGTGTACGGGGTGAACATGTTAACTCCACACAGAAAGGTCCCCCTTTGGTGACACTGTTTGAAGTCCCCCAGCTGGGACTTGAACCAGTGGATGTCTTACTGTAAGGCAAGAGTGCTAACCACTGTGCCATCATGCAGCCTATGGAAAAATCTTGAAGAACCAAAAATATTACAAGGCAGAGCAATGAACCAAATAAAAAAAAAGAAACAGACACTTAAATTCACAATTGAAGACACTTAAATTAATCAACTATAGTTAATCAACCTCAGTGAATTGAAGTGTCTATTTTTTTTTTTTTGTTGTTCATATTAATTCTTTATAAATGGGTTTCTTTGATTCTGGGAAAAAGAGCCCATTTAATAAATTCTGAATGAGATTGGAGATTGACATTAAATAAACCTGTCAAAAGAAGCTTGGTTGTAATTATGATCAATTTTATGTTTGAAAATATTTTTGTGTTAAATCTATGAAGCTGCGACCAAAAATCCGTAACATTTCAATTGTTCGCTGTCATCAACATTTTAAGACGTTTTTATTGTCATGAACGTTTCAAGAGATAACTTGATCCGGTTTACGCTGATCGAAGATTTTTTTCCCAATGAACTTTATTGAACCCTCTGATTTGTAACGGCCTCAAACGCTTTAGCGGAAGTTACGCAATATAAATGCGCGTCGCAGAGTGTTTTTGACCAATGCGGATCAGGGTGCGAGACGCAGCACACGTTGGACGTGACGTGAAATGCGTAGCATATTTGGCATAGAAATATACGTAACATGCGTAAACGGTCAGGTAGCCAATACAAATCGGAGAACGCCAGTGACGTCAGGGGGCAACGAGAGGCTCCATGGACTACGCCCGGGAAGTGCTAGGCTGCACCGGGGACCAGCGACACAGCAGCGGGCATCTGTTTTCAGTGTCAGCTCGGGCAGCGCTCACATAGAATGGAACGGGCAATGGAGCAGCTCAACGTCCAGCTGAACCGCCTGACACGCTCCCTTCGCCGGGCTAGGACCGTGGAACTCCCCGAAGGTAAGCGTGTCCCGGCCGGACGCCGACAGGACACCGGCGTGACAGCCAGGTGACACTAAGATGGAGCTGGGATCAGTGCTTGGTGTCCTAGCCGTCCTGGCAGAAAAGCAGGCAACAGGGATACTTCAAAGGCTTCAGAATTATTTGAATTCCCACATTCTGCTCCTGCTGCCTTTCTTTACCCCCCCTCCGCTCCAGACAATGAGACGGCCGTGTACACGCTAATGCCCATGGTGATGGCAGGTCAGCACAGGTAAACCAGCTGCAGAAACTGTGCACGTGTGTTTTAGTGTGCTGATATTTTCTAAGACTATGTGTATATGTGTGCGTGCGCGCCTGTTTTCAAAGGTCTGTGTCAGAGCTGCTCCTAAACTCCAGATTTGACGTGAACTACGCCTTTGGCAGAGTGAAGAGGAGCCTGCTGCACATTGCTGCAAAGTAAGATGTCCCAGTGTCCCAGTCAGAGAGCTTTTGAAAAAGGGTTTTCATTGCAAACATTCATTCTTGGGCTGCACAGTGGCGCAATGGGGGACCTTCCTGTGTGGAGTTTGCATGTTCTCCCCGTACATGCGTGAATAACATGCCTCATAGGTTACCAGTCTGTTGCAGGTGATTGCACCTGCAACAGACTGGTGACCAGTCCAGGGGTGTCCCCCGCCTTCGCCCATGTGTAGCCTGGTTAGGCTCCGGCAACCCTGTGACCCCAAAAGGGACAAAGCGGTTCAGAAAATGAATGAATGAACATTCATTCTTTGAATTCATTCATAGAGCAGTGGTCTTCAACCGTTTTCAGGCCATGGACTGTTTTATTTTCTCCAACTGGCCTTTAGGAGGGTGAATTGGATGTCCTATTTGTATTTATTTATTTTAATTTTTTAGATTCAAGTTTATATCTTAAATTTTGAGAAAAGTATAAAATTAATAAATTAAACCTTTATTCCAACTAATGAATTTGGAGTAAAGACTCTTGATTCTGTCTGCTAAATGCAACTTTGTTTTTCTTTGAAAGCAAAGGTTCTTCTTCTGTTTCTTCACTGGTTCGTTTCTGCCTGAAGAACTTAAAACCGCCTTTAAGAAAGTAGCAGATTGAATTTTGAAAAGTTGTCATTGACTATACTGTATAAAAGAACTGGACTGAGCGACCCCCCCCCCCCAGCGTTCCAAAGACAAGAATGGGTTTCAATCATTTTTGTCAGAATAACCATTAGTGCTCTGCTATTTTTTTTAAAACATTTTTAGTTTTGCTAATCTCAGTTTTCATGATATTAACTTTGTCACAATTTATTCAAATGAAAAAACTGTCCAGTCAGATTCTGCAATAAAATCACTCCTGATCGGCAAGAGTGTTTGCATAGAAACAATGCCAAAGATGGACACTTGTGGAGAGAAATATATCACTATATCACTAAATATATCACTCCGATTTGTACATTCGTAATCCTCGATTTGTGGGTAACTTTGGATTTGTGCGTGCAAAATTATTGATTTGTAACTCATACAATACGTTTTGTTCATAAGTACAAAAATTACACATGCACAACTTAAAATTACAACAGCTTGAAACTAACTACACGCTTAAATCTTTAAAAAATGATGCATTTACACACAAATCTCATGTGAGACTCTGTTCACGTCTCCCAGCTTAGTGCATAGGTGATGCGTTTAAATGCTGCCGGAATGCTGGGTCATCAGAGTTTTCTGATCAGCCGCTCTGAACTTAGATTGTGAATAATATCTGGTGAAACTTGACATTTTCCAACTTTCTTAAACAGATATGCCGCTATTTAAAATAAAAAATTCTAAACAGGCATTTTTAAAACATTTGTCACTTTAAAAATACAAATATTTCCCAGAATTGAACATTTTCTCTCTGCAGCCCCTACGTCAGTGTCTCCTTGTCTCTCTGTATGACACGGGGCTCTCTCCCGACCACTGGTCACCAGTCACGGGAACAGCAGGTGCCGCTGCCCCCTGGACCATTCTATAAAGTTACGCACAAATCAAGAATTATGCACGCACAAAATCAAAGTTACGCACAAATCAAGAATTATGCATGCACAAATCCAAAGTTACGCACAAATCAAGAATTATGCACGCACAAAATCAAAGTTACGCACAAATCAAGAATTATGCACGCACAAAATCAAAGTTACGCACAAATCAAGAATTATGCACGCCCAAAATCAAAGTTACGCACAAATCAAGAATTACGCACGCACAAATCCAAAGTTACACACGAATCAAGAATTATGCGCGCACAAAATCAAAGTTACGCACAAATCAAGAATTATGCACGCACAAAATCAAAGTTACGCACAAATCAAGAATTACGCACGCACAAATCCAAAGTTACAGACAAATCAAGAACTATGCGTGCACAAAATCAAAGTTACGCACAAATCAAGAATTATGCACGCACAAAATCAAAGTTACGCACAAATCAAAATTACGCACGCACAAATCCAAACTTACACACAAATCAAGAATTATGCACGCACAAAATCAAAGTTACGCACAAATCAAGAATTATGCACGCACAAAATCAAAGTTACGCACAAATCAAGAATTATGCACGCACAAAATCAAAGTTACGCACAAATCAAGAATTATGCACGCCCAAAATCAAAGTTACGCACAAATCAAGAATTATGCACGCCCAAAATCAAAGTTACGCACAAATCAAGAATTACGCACGCACAAATCCAAAGTTACACACAAATCAAGAATTATGCGCGCACAAAATCAAAGTTACGCACAAATCAAGAATTATGCACGCACAAAATCAAAGTTACGCACAAATCAAGAATTACGCACGCACAAATCCAAAGTTACACACAAATCAAGAATTATGCACGCACAAAATCAAAGTTACGCACAAATCAAGAATTATGCACGCACAAATCCAAAGTTACGCACAAATCCAAAGTTACGCACAAATCAAGAATTACGCACGCACAAAATCAAAGTTACACAAATCAAGAATTATGCACGCACAAAATCAAAGTTACACACAAATCAAGGAATTATGCACGCACAAATCCAAAGTTACGCACAAATCAAGAATTACGCACGCACAAATCCAAAGTTACGCACGGATCAGGAATTATGCAACACCATTTCAATGTTACGCACAAATCAAGAATTACGCACGCACAAAATCAAAGTTACGCACAAATCAAGAATTATGCACGCACAAAATCAAAGTTGAGCACAAATCAAGATCTATGTTCGCACAAATCCAAAGTTATGCACAAATCAGGAATTATGCATACACCATTTTAAAGTTACGCACAAATCAAGAATTATGCACGCACAAAATCAAAGTTACGCACAAATCAAGAATTATGCATACACTATTTCAAAGTTACGCACAAATCAGGAATTATGCACGCACAAAATGAAATTTGCGCACAAATCAAGATCTATGTTCGCACAAATCCAAAGTTACGCACAAATCAAGAATTATGCACGCACAAAATCAAAGTTACGCACAAATCGAAAGTTACGCACAAATCAAGAATTATGCACGCACAAATCCAAAGTTACGCACAAATCAAGAATTACGCACGCACAAAATCAAAGTTACGCACAAATCAAGATCTATGTTCGCACAAATCCAAAGGTACGCACAAATCAAGAATTATGCACGCACAAAATCAAAGTTACGCACAAATCCAAAGTTACGCACAAATCAAGAATTATGCAGGCACAAAATCAAAGTTACGCACAAATCAAGAATTATGCACGCACAAATCCAAAGTTACGCACAAATCAAGAATTACGCACGCACAAAATCAAACTTACGCACGAATCAAGAATTATGCACGCACAAATCCAAAGTTACGCGCGAATCAGGAATTATGCATACACCATTTTAAAGTTACGCACAAATCAAGAATTATGCACGCACAAAATCAAAGTTACGCACAAATAAAGAATTATGCACGCAGAAATCCAAAGTTACGCACGAATCAGGAATTATGCATACACTATTTCAAAGTTACGCATAAATAAAGAATTATGCACGCACAAAATCAAAGTTACGCACAAATCAGGAATTATGCACGCACAAAATCAAAGTTATGCACAAATCAGGAATTATGTATACACTATTTCAAAGTTACGCACAAATCAAGAATTATGCACACACAAATCCAAAGTCACGCACAAATCCAAAGTTACGCACGAATCAGGAATTATGCATACCCCATTTTAAAGTTACGCACAAATCAAGAATTATGCACGCACAAAATCAAAGTTGCGCACAAATCAAGAATTATGCACGCACAAATCCAAAGTTACGCACAAATCCAAAGTTACGCACAAATCAAGAATTACGCATGCACAAAATCAAAGTTACACACAAATCAAGAATTATGCACGCACAAAATCAAAGTTACACACAAATCAAGGAATTATGCACGCACAAATCCAAAGTTACGCACAAATCAAGAATTACGCACGCACAAATCCAAAGTTACGCACGGATCAGGAATTATGCAACACCATTTCAATGTTACGCACAAATCAAGAATTACGCACGCACAAAATCAAAGTTACGCACAAATCAAGAATTATGCACGCACAAAATCAAAGTTGAGCACAAATCAAGATCTATGTTCGCACAAATCCAAAGTTATGCACAAATCAGGAATTATGCATACACCATTTTAAAGTTAAGCACAAATCAAGAATTATGCACGCACAAAATCAAAGTTACGCACAAATCAAGAATTATGCATACACTATTTCAAAGTTACGCACAAATCAGGAATTATGCACGCACAAAATGAAATTTGTGCACAAATCAAGATCTATGTTCGCACAAATCCAAAGTTACGCACAAATCAAGAATTATGCACGCACAAAATCAAAGTTACGCACAAATCGAAAGTTACGCACAAATCAAGAATTATGCACGCACAAAATCAAAGTTACGCACAAATCAAGAATTATGCACGCACAAATCCAAAGTTACGCACAAATCAAGAATTACGCACGCACAAAATCAAAGTTACGCACAAATCAAGATCTATGTTCGCACAAATCCAAAGGTACGCACAAATCAAGAATTATGCACGCACAAAATCAAAGTTACGCACAAATCCAAAGTTACGCACAAATCAAGAATTATGCAGGCACAAAATCAAAGTTACGCACAAATCAAGAATTATGCACGCACAAATCCAAAGTTACGCACAAATCAAGAATTACGCACGCACAAAATCAAACTTACGCACGAATCAAGAATTATGCACGCACAAATCCAAAGTTACGCACGAATCAGGAATTATGCATACACCATTTTAAAGTTACGCACAAATCAAGAATTATGCACGCACAAAATCAAAGTTACGCACAAATAAAGAATTATGCACGCAGAAATCCAAAGTTACGCACGAATCAGGAATTATGCATACACTATTTCAAAGTTACGCATAAATAAAGAATTATGCACGCACAAAATCAAAGTTACGCACAAATCAGGAATTATGCACGCACAAAATCAAAGTTATGCACAAATCAGGAATTATGTATACACTATTTCAAAGTTACGCACAAATCAAGAATTATGCACACACAAATCCAAAGTCACGCACAAATCCAAAGTTACGCACGAATCAGGAATTATGCATACCCCATTTTAAAGTTACGCACAAATCAAGAATTATGCACACACAAATCCAAAGTCACGCACAAATCCAAAGTTACGCACGAATCAGGAATTATGCATACACCATTTTAAAGTTACGCACAAATCAAGAATTATGCACGCACAAAATCAAAGTTGCGCGCAAATCAAGAATTATGCGCGCAGAAATCCAAAGTTACGCACGAATCAAGAATTGTGCATACACTATTTCAAAGTTACGCACAAATCAAGAATTATGCGCGCACAAAATCAAAGTTACGCACAAATCAGGAATTATGCACGCACAAATCCAAAGTTACGCACAAATCAAGAATTATGCACGCACAAAATCAAAGTTATGCACAAATCAGGAATTATGTATACACTATTTCAAAGTTACGCACAAATCAAGAATTATGCACACACAAATCCAAAGTCATGCACAAATCCAAAGTTACGCACGAATCAGGAATTATGCATACACCATTTTAAAGTTACGCACAAATCAAGAATTATGCACGCACAAAATCAAAGTTAGGCACAAATCAGGAATTATGCACGCACAAAATCAAAGTTACGCACAAATCAAGAATTATGCACGCAGAAATCCAAAGTTACGCACGAATCAAGAATTGTGCATACACTATTTCAAAGTTACGCACAAATCAAAATTATGCACGCACAAATCCAAAGTTACGCACAAATCAGGAATTATGCATACACTATTTCAAAGTTACGCACAAATGAAGAATTATGCACGCACAAAATCAAAGTTACGCACAAATGAAGAATTATGCACGCACAAATCCAAAGTTACGCACAAATCAAGAATTATGCACGCACAAAATCAAAGTTATGCACAAATCAGGAATTATGTATACACTATTTCAAAGTTACGCACAAATGAAGAATTATCTTCGCACAAATCCAAAGTTACGCACGAATCAGGAATTATGCACGCACAAAATCAAAGTTGCGCACAAATCAAGATCTATGTTCGCACAAATCCAAAGTTACGCACAAATCAAGAATTATGTACGCACAAATCCAATCTTACGCACAAATCAAGAATTATGCACGCACAAAATCAAAGTTACGCACAAATCAAGAATTATGCACGCAGAAATCCAAAGTTACGCACAAATCAAGAATTATGCATACACAATTTCAAAGTTACGCACAAAATCAAAGTTACGCACAAATCAGGAATTATGCACGCACAAATCCAAAGTTAGACACGAATCAGGAATTATGCACGCACAAAATCAGTGACGCACAAATCAAGAATTATGCACGCACAAATCCAAAGTTACGCACGAATCAAGAATTATGCACGCACAAAATCAAAGTTACGCACAAATCAGGAATTATGCACGCACAAAATCAAAGTTACGCACAAATCAAGAATTATGCACGCACAAAATCAAAGTTACGCACAAATCAGGAATTATGCACGCACTAATCCAAAGTTAGACACGAATCAGGAATTATGCACGCACAAAATCAAAGTTACGCACGAATCAAGAATTATGCACGCACAAAATCAAAGTTACGCACAAATCAAGAATTATGCACGCACAAAATCAAAGTTACGCACAAATCAGGAATTATGCACGCAGAAATCCAAAGTTAAGCACAAATCAGGAATTATGCACGCACTAATCCAAAGTTAGACAGGAATCAGGAATTATGCACGCACAAAATCAAAGTTACGCACAAATCACGAATTATGCACGCAGAAATCCAAAGTTAAGCACAAATCAGGAATTATGCATACACTATTTCAAAGTTACGCACAAATGAAGAATTCCGCACGCACAAAACAAAATTATACTTTTTTCTCTTTCCATAGACTTTGTCCAATCACTGCCCACCGACAATTTCTGGCTTCAACATGGCAACACCTGTAGTGCTAAAAGGTGACTGAATTAACTTCTTTTGGTTGGAACCTGAAGGAAGTTATTGTCTATTTGTAATGTCACACTCATACAGTCTAATTCTCTTTTTAGACAATAGCTGCGTTTACATGCACACAAGTAATTGCAATAAACGCCTGATTAGAACAAAAATGCGTCATGTAAACATGCCATTTGGAATACTCAGGTACGACCTGGATGAAGAATTATTTCCAAACGAGATATGTGGGTTATGACGATCGTTGATCTGATCGTGGTGCACGTACATAATTTATTCCAATTGAGTCATTACTGCAATGGCTTTTGTGTTATGCAAAGATGGTGTGGCGCTCTATAGGAGCATATTGTGGCATTGCCTACACTGATTTTAAGCGTATCCAAGGTTATATGTTGTCGGTACGTAGTCACTAAATCCCAACCCTTCCTCACTGGCCGCTAAAATTTAGAAAATTATGTGCGAAGAGTCAAATAATGATAATAATGATAATAAAAGCACACTTAGAAGATCATCTCCCTCTATGCCACAGCTTTGTTTCTTTACAATGGAACTTGCTATTTCTTTTTCTACTGCTGTTTCTGGTATCTTCGATAGTTCTATGCATGTCAAAAGGATTTATTCTGATTGAAAGTGTGGCGTGTGTAAACCTTCGTTGTTATCAAACAAAGGTTTTCATGTACAAAGTTCTATTCTAATCCAATCTTTGATCTGATCAAAGACGTTTGCACATGTAAACGCAGCCAATGGTCACGTCATGAGTCTGAGTTACGTGTATGCCTCTAAAGAATTCAAATGGTTATCTAACTTGAGCTGTAAGTTCCTGACATCGCATTGGTCTGGGCCTTTTTGTTGGGAGCTGAAGTCAGAAATATGTTGCTCCATTTCTGAGGGGAGTGAGAACCCTCCTGAGCTCCCGCTGTGGAGCTGAGAAAGAAAACGAGCCAGAGTTCTCGGCACTGCCAATGTGAACACACACATCCCATGTTGAAAACCAGCTTCCCTGCTGCTCAATGTCCCTGTGCTCTCTCTGCCAGCTGCGGGTCAGTGGAGTGTCTTGTTTTGCTGCTAAAGAAAGGAGCCAATCCAAACTATCAAGACATCTCAGGCTGCACTCCTCTTCATCTGGCTGCTCGAAATGGGTATGAAGAATAAATAAACAGTGAGCTTTAATTTCCAATCATTGGGTTCATCCAGTTTTTTACAATTTGAGTGATTGATGACAACAGTCATTAATTTTCAGGACTGAGTTTAAAAAATGCTTGTTTTAGAAACTCATTTTTTGTTTTAGTTATTTAAGTAGGAAAGAACCTAGTTAACAGAAATACTGGAGTGTCTTGCTCAGTCTTTAACTAAAATGTGTAATAGTGATTTATAAAATCTATAGGATGGTTTCATATTTTCTGATGCTCTTGTCTGTTTATATATAACCCGTTTTTAATGTGAACATGAACCGTTGTGATCCTGTGAATTCTAGCTGTGGTCAGGTAAAGTCCTGTGTGTCCTGTGGGAAAACAAGTCACACGTTTTTGAATTACATCTGAAAAACAAACTATTAACTGAACTGAATGAATTGATACAACACAGCTTAGGGGGGATATAATGGAGAGGAAAAAGAGGAAGGTGTTGTTTTACTGTCTGGAAAATGATTTTGTCCAGAATCCTGTTGGGAAGCTCCTGTTAATGAGACGCTGCAGCACAGTGTGGTCGGAGGGACCGTGGTGCGTTCATAGAAGTTCTCATACTGGCCCCCTTTTTTGCACAACAAAGTCACAAAGTGGCAGACAGATCTCTTTTCTCTGAGATAGGCCCACCAGCTTCTAGATTGGCCGGCCTTTTTTGGCAATTTTTCCATAAAAGTCTGTCTTAAGAATGGCTTATGCAATAAATCCGCAGCTAAATTAACTTCTCCTCCTTCTGCTCTTGATAACTGCAAAACAGCGAGTAATTCAAACAAAAATCAAGCGCAGCTGCTGCCTACAACCTGAAACAAAGTCCAATCAGAGGTGATTGTCATCCGCCTTCATGAAGCAACAGACTCGAACTCAAATTCTGATTGGTTGAATCAACTTCAATGCATTCGTTCAGCAGTGTTTTTTATGGAAAGTTGCCAGCAAAACCAGGAGTTGAGGTCTGAAGCCCTGACTGTATGAGTGCAAGGCTGACTTTTTTATGAACCTAGCAACAAGTGAGGGCTGAAATCTGATTGGTTATATATAGAAATCCTTTCTCTGTGATTTAGATACTTCTTTTCAGATAATTTTAGGCATTCACTGAAGGCTTTTGCAGGTCCTGACGGTACGCCACTGGGTATTATGTATATAAAACAAAAGTGTTGCCGATCATCACTAGCTCAGTGGAGAAAGTGTGTTTGTGTTATTCTGGGGATGTTGCTGACAGCGCAGGCTCTTCCTTTAGGAAGCTGTTCTTACTTGCCTACGTCACAATGTGAATTTGTGAGTTGGGAGGGGCTGATCCTCAGAGCACAGGTTTTTAGAGGAATACTCAGAGGTGTGTGAATGGATCTGCGTAGTGCTTCAGGGTTTTTATAGTGAAGAATGAACATTATAATACACTTAAAAGCTCAACAAGTTGATTTTGCATGATATAGACCTTTTATGTGTGTGTGTTGCTCCTCTGTTCCCTCAGACAGAAGAAGTGCATGAGTAAGTTACTGGAATACAACGCAGACGTCAACATCTGCAACAACGAGGGCCTGACTGCTGTGAGTGTGTCAGTGTCTGATCTGTGTTTGTCTCTGCTGACTTGTTCAAGTCTTCATGTGTGCATGAGCTACAGATCCACTGGCTGGCAGTAAATGGGCGAACAGAGCTGCTGCATGACCTGGTCCAGCACGTGTCCAATGTGGATGTAGAGGACGCCATGGGGCAGACTGCTCTACATGTGGCCTGTCAAAATGGACACAAAACGGTAAGAGACAGACTTGTTTCATAACCAGATGAAAGTACTCCCCCTGTACCCCTTTCATACTGAAAGTTTAGTTGGGATATGTTAGTCAAACTGTTGAAATCAAGCTTAGCTACCATACAACTGGTTCAGAGTTTGTACAATGTTTCATAACTTTCTTTTCTTTTTATTTCCATTTATTTCTTTTTTCATCAGGCTGTTTTTTTTTTTTTTTTTTTGCCTTCAGTTATCTTTCCGTCCCTTCATTATTTTGCAGTTCGCAGTTATTTCGGGGCCAGGAGTGCAAGGTCGCTGGTTAGCTAGTAAGGTCGGGTCAAAGTAGGGCGGTGAGGGCGGCACAGGCACGTAGAGGCAGATTGACATATCATGTCATTTTGTTTTGTTCAGCTTGGACCACCATGCATACCATTTTTACGACATTCTGATAAAATACGTGCAAGCTAACCAAGACTACAAGAGTTATGAGCTCGCCACGTGCACGCCATTCAAATGAAACAACTTCACAACTTCTAATTCCAATATTTTTTGAACAGTAGGTTCACTGATAAACGAGAAGTTAGTAAACTATTTATGAAGCTTGGACGAGTTTTTGTTTGTAGCTTTTCTCAAGGTCAAAGGTCAACAAGACTGCAGTGGTACTTGTAGACTTATGCTGGCTGCGTGTGGGAAATTTTGTGAAAATGGACAAACGTTTCTTTTTCCCATATAGTGCGTAAATGTGAAATTCGCCAAATTTCACACTTTGCCACAAAATGGCCTTTAAGCCATAGGTTGTGTGGGCATCCTATAATAATTTCAAAAGTTATCCTGGATATCCTGACACATGTTTTGGTTTTGTTTATGTATATTGGACGATTATTAAAGGGAGGGGGTAGACTCCTAAAACAAAAGTTGTCTAAATTTTTTTCTGAAATGGGCGGGGCCTGTCCACACACTTCGATGTTACAAACATACCTGTTGGATCCAAGACTCTTCACATACAAACTTGTCAACATGTACACAATACAGCTATAGTTCACACACATACTTATGCATACAAATCAACACATGTAAAGCATTCCATTCTGTCATGTTAACTAATTGTGCAAAGATGATTGTACATATTTTGCTGCGGTGGATGATGGGATGTAATAAAAGGGAGATTTCCCGGTCATCCCCACACCAAGACTCTCGCCGAAGCAGCAGCGGCAACAATAAACACCACCAACAATAACCAAAAAGGTGAAGCTAAAAGGCTTCAGGATGAACCAAGGCCAAAATGACAAACAAAAACCTTCCTGTCTAAACACAGAAATCTGCTTCCCTGTAAATGAAAGAAAAGGGAAAACAATGACAAAACTCTAACATAAACAGGAGAAAACATGTACTCAAGAAAACAGCCCCTACAGCGTCAACAGAAATAAACAAACTAAAGACAGACTGGACCTCAACACAGAACTACAACTACAAAGCTCAACACAAACCACATAACAAGTGGAGAAGAGCGCCAAGCTGATGGAGACTGTTGCAGTGAAGCTCCCTTCTCGCCGGCCACAGGTCCTCGCAGTGCTTTCAAGGCTGCATCCATCAGCTTTGGTCTAATTGGGAGTCGCATCTTTTCAGCACCACACCTGAAGGACAGTAAGAGACACAGATACACAAAGATCCACACAAATACAGAGGTCCCACTCTGATAGAAATCAAAACACAAAATAAAGGATATAAAGAAACACTAAACCAAATACAGCTGGAGCTGTAGCACTTACACTATTAGGCTGACAGAAAAGGTCCGCCCAAGCACCCAGACCAGGGGCTCCAACACCTGAGAGCAGCAAGGTATGGGAGCACAGAGTGTAAGCCCTAGCCCAGCCAGAGGAGCTGCCCTGCCACCGCACCAGGGGGCCCAGTGCGGGGCCCCCTTGTGCCCCAGACAGGCCACGACCACCACCCAGGGGTTCCAGGCATTTCCACACCCCAACCTCAGATGCGAGCCAAGGCCCCGTGAGGGAGACCCGCCCCCAAGCTTCAGGCAACTGAGCACTTGATTTTTAGTATCCGTGACATGAACCCTACAGACGAGTGGTGCTTAGCAGTAGCAGCAGGTATGCAAAGAATTGACACCAAGAGTAATGCTTCAGGATGACTTTCCTGAAGTAAAGAAGTTGGAGACACACAGAATAGATGTTCCTGAGTGACATTCCTGTATGATGTTTAAAATTGCTCTAAAGAGTCACACTCTGACACGGTGCTCAGACATGGCGCTCAGAGGGGCTGAGCCTTCACAGAGGTTAGTGTAGTTTATTTTATGTTTGCACTTTTGTAATGTGTGTATGTTGTGACCTGCGATGTTCATTGCTGTGCGATGTGAGTTTTTCTGTGTTTTTCTGCAGACTGTGTTGTGTCTCCTGGACAGTGGAGCTGACATCAACCGGCCCAATGTCTCCGGAGCCACGCCTCTCTACTTCGCTTGCAGGTCTGATGAAGGGGTCAGAAACAGGTCTATAGGCTATCTTACTGTAGATAACCAGACACTTTGTGCTTGAACTGCACCTTTTATTAATAATTTAGAAAGTTATCTTTGTTACAGCATTTAAAAATTTAAAAAAGCTAAATAGTATTTTCTGAAAACAAGAAATCTAACTATAAATACATTCCAATGTCTCAAGGAGAATGCATGTCAGTTTCCTGTATAACAAAAAAAAGGTAAAGATATCAACCATATAATCAACCAGATAATCAACCATTACCCATGTCAATAGGGTGGAACAAATCATATAAATTATTCAAATTACAGAGATGGCAGTCAACAGGAACAGTGGAAGTGAAAGCAAGATCCGGAAGAGCAAGAAAAATTCCAAGAAGAATGGATTTCACAAAATGTCATCACATTTTGGACACTAACTTGATGTTATCTGTGAACAAATTGAAGTTTAGGATGGTTTCTACAAATGATAATGATCCTAAACACACCTCCAATTCCACACTGTGTAGTGTGGAACAGACATCTGAAAGAACTGGAAGACTTTTGGAAAGAAGAATGGATGAAGAAACCTCAATAGAGGTTTGAATAGAAAAGAAATCAGGAATCGAATCAATCCAGACTCTGGTGAATCAAATCAATTCTGGATATATTGGTGATATCCAGCCCTGTTTTGGTGCAGTAAAAAATGAAAATACATTTTTTTTATCATAACAGACTTCCAACCTTTACTTTAACACCACTAAGGGGGGGGTTATTTTCAATCTTATATGGGATAGGAAAACTGATGACCCAGCATTCCAGCAGGATTTAAACGTGTCACTAATGCACACATCTTTCTTACTGGGCAGTCTCTATATCCTCTCCATAGTACCGCCACAACATTCTCCTGCTTACTTGTACAGTGTGCTTCCCTGTAGGCGGCAGGGCTTGTGAGAAGGGCCCAGTGTGTGTCAGGGGTGTTTGTCATAATTTCCAAATTTCTTGTTTTATTTTGCAGAATTATTTATTGTTGGATGCTATTGGTAAGTTTTTGTTTCAGGCTTTTACACATGAAAATGGGACAAAAAAACCTTTGACAAAAGGTAATTTTGGGCATCTAGGCAAAATGAGTGGATGTTTGTGAATTTAGAAACTATTCTACCAAAATGACAACATGAAATTTGGGCCCCATCCCTAAAAATCCTCAAAATCTAAAAATAGCACTTATTCCTAGAACATAAATCTACATTTTAGTTTCCAAAGTAATGACAATGAATGTTAGTTAAACATGACGGCATTTATTGAGTTTTAAAAAACATCCCTAAAAAGAATGCAAAAATTACAGTGGAATTTTTTTTTTTTTTTTTTTTTTTTCGTTTTAAATCAAGTTTTTCTTTTCTCAGGAGTATGGAGTTAAATTATTTTTCACTATTTTTTATTATTTTCTTATTTATAAGTCCTAGCTCTTAATAAGAAAAAAAAGCTTCTGAGAACAGCTTGTAAAGGTGTGAAGGTTTACTTTAAACGTGCTAAAATATCTGTGTCTTAAAAAATGTTTGATATCTATGCAAGTATGAAAGGATTTGCAGTTCTCCTGTATCCTGGAGCATCCACACATCCTCCGTTATTATCTTACTGCTCTGCTGTTTTTCCTCAGCCATGGCCAGAGAGACACTGCTCAAATCCTGCTGTCTCGAGGAGCCAAGTACCTCCCTGACAAGAATGGGGTGACTCCTCTGGATCTGTGCGTACAGGTAAATGCTTCTTTTTCAGCGAACATGTTCCTCCTACAATCGTATCCTGTTCAGTTGATATCAGTTTTTTCCAGGGAGGTTATGGGGAGACTTGCGAGATTCTTATCCAACACCATGGAAGGCTGTTCCAAACACTAGTCCAGATGACGCAGAACGATGGGATTAAAGAGACCATGGTGTGTTATTGTGTAAAATGTCATGCATAGACCCATGTATAAACTTTAGCAGAAGAGTGTTGTTTATGTGCAGGTCAGGCAGGTTCTGGAACATGTGTCACAGCAGAGCAATTCCAATTACCACAAAATTCTGTCCAGCTTGGCTGAGGTGGCCACCACCAATGGACACAAGCTTCTCAGGTATGCCAAGCCTAGCGAGTCACATTGATAGCTTCTGCTTCACAGCTCTTCTGTCGTTTAAACATGCTCTGAAGCTAAGAGCATCAAGACAGAATCTGCCTCCTCAAGGTGGTTCTGCTGTCACGCTAAGCAAAAATTCTTAGGGAAAACCTTAAGTCCTTCAGATTTTTTGCTATTTTTTTATTTCTTTTAGAATTTGTTGTCAAATTTGCAGCTTAGTCTTCTTATACGTAAATTATTCTCAATTTGGTCCTTTGTCACAGAGGGTAATGGTGTTGGGATAGAAAAGAGTCTACTTCTTGTTGATTATCTATGTGAGTTTGGGAGTTGTTCTGTTGCTTCTATTTGGTTATTTTGATGGTTCTTTATTTTATTAATGGTTCTCTCTGCTGGTTTTTCTCAGTTTGTAGGATGTTGTAGTGGTGGATGGTTTTCCACCTATCTCATAGTACTGTTACTTAGTGAAGAGAAGCTTTTTCTAAATTGCATTTGTATTTTTTCCAGCAGTTTCTCTTTTTAGTTTTGATATTTCAAGCGTAGTCTCTTCTTTTAGACTTAGAAAATGTTCTTGTTAGTGAATCTTCTACATTTTTTAATTTTTGGTGATTTACTTTTTTCTGGTGGGCTGAAATACTAATTATTTTCCCTCTAATCACTGCTTTCATAGCATCCCATACTATTACTGGGGAGACTTTATTGTTGCCATTTATTTCTAAGTATTCTTTTACTTCTTCTACAATCTTCTTGAAACTTGGGGAATGGAAAATGTTTGTGTTTAGTCTCCAAAGGGTGCGTCCTTCTTCCCTATCTAGGTAAAGGCTCATTTTAACTGGGTTTTGGACTGACAAGGTGTTAGCATCAATTTTACTACTTTTTATCTTAAGGAGGTCATTCTTAAACATAAAAATATAGTCAAGCTGACAGTACACATTGTGTGCTGGAAAGTAGTGCGTGTACCTTTTTTTTTTTTTTTTTTTTTTTGATTGGTTGGTTGGTTGGATTCATATCTCTCCAAATATCAACTATTCATCAGCTCCTCCATAAAATGCCTTATTTTCCAGGTGTCACCTTTTTCATTTGAAGAGTCCAGATATGCATTTAATGTGACATTAAAATCTCCACCATCATCATAATATTCCTTGACCTTTTTTTTTTTCATCAGTTCTATTATTTGTTTAAAGAAAGTCCCGATTGGGGTATAAAAATTCAAAAGGCTAATGAGAGAAGCCCCATGACGTATTTGGCTGCCTTATCTTTGTACTCAGATATGTGTTCAGAATTTAGTGCTCCTGAAATTAGAATGGCAACTCCTCTCCGCCTCCCAAAACTGTGAGAAGAGTAAAATACTTGTTTAAATCCCAGTTTATTCAGTTTTGACTGCTTATTATCAGATAGGTGTTTCTTGCAGTAATGCTATTTGAGACTGATCTCGTTTTAGTTTAGACAGAGTTTTCCACCTTTTAACTGGACTGTGTAACCTGTTTATGTTAATCGTTACCAAGTTCACAGACCTGCTGTTCAATTGTTTCATTAGCAACGTTAGACATGTGGCATGGTGTCCCAAATTCTTCAGTAAAGGTTGAAATAAGAACATATGCAAGAACAAACTCATAGGAACAAAACGAATCAAACTTAACAAACGTGAGCTTCCAATGTAAGGGTCTTTGGTTAAGACCCTGTTGGGCCATTTAAGGCAGGTTCCTTAACGAACAATGGTATCGCTGCTAAAGGTGTACCCCAAAAGGCATTCTGCTACTTTACATTTCCCTTTAAAACTAAATCTGTTTACTTTAGTGTTTTTGAGTCAAAACAGTAGGACTTCATTTAGACTTCAAAGTCCTGTTGGTGCAGCGGAGGTCCTCTTGAAGGTCCTGGGCTTTTCCTTGTAGCCTGGTCCAGGCTTTCCCCTCCTGGTGTTGATGCTTGCCACTCTGGTGGTTCTGCTTCAGATCAGCTGTTTCAGTTGCTCCAGAATCCCCTCGTGTGGTTTGATCACAGTTACTGAGAATCCTCTCAGGGACATGTCTACAGTGGCTTCCTCCACGGTGTTGTAGATCTTAAATCCTTCTTCATATTTCATTTTCAGTCTGGCAGAAAAGAGAGTCTGGAACTGGATCTGGTGTTCTTTGAGGGTTCTGTGTACTTCAGCATACTCTCTCCTCTTTTTTTTAGAATAAGAGGTGAGATTCGTGGTCCAGGGTCACTTTTTTAAACCATTCCACATGAATCCCTTCTTCTGCCCAGGCTTTCTGATGATCACTACTTTTGCTTTCAAACTTGATATTTTCACAACTATTGAGCGTGGGGGGCTTCAACTGGCTGCTGGGGGCCAAGAGAGCGGTGGGCCCATTCAATGTGAGGTTCTGTGTCACCCAGTTCTAAGCCCTCACGTATCAATTTCTCCACAAAAGTAAGCACGGAGGGTTCACCTCGTTCCGCTGCCTCTGGCACTCCGTCAGTTTGTAGATTCTCTCTTCTGGAGCGTCTTTCTTGAAGACAAGTTGATGGATATCATCAACTTGTCTTCAAGCTATATTTGTAGTTTTATGATTCAGTCAACGCTTCCTCTGCATTTTGAATTCTTTCTTCGTTTTTCTCAATTCTTCTCTCCATTTCTTTCAGTCTAGATGTTTTTTGGGGAATTGTCCTGGCTGATAGCATCCAGTTGCTCTTTGTTTTCTTTATGATAATCCATTAGATCAATTCAATTCAATTTTATTTCTATAGCCCAATATTACAGCCATAGCCATCTCGTAGGACTGCTTATGAATATATTGCAAGAAGCAAAAATAATTATTAAACATGTAAAAGTAAACGATGGCTTGTTATAAAACAGACTAAGCTGAACAAACATCTCTGCCCTTACACCCTCTTTCGTGGTGAGGAAAAATCTTTTTTTGGGGGAAAAAACAAAGAAATCTCAGGGTTTCCCACATGAAGGAGAGATCCTCAACCCCGGACGGACAGGTGATGCGCTAGAACTATTAAAGAAAAGTGAGCTTAATTATTCTATAACTTCATGGTTGAATAACAAATATATGTCTAATAAAAAAACACGTCTAGATAAACAGCTACAAGTTAAGATAACAGCTAAATATTAAATAAAGAAAGACATGTTTGAATAGTGTAGCAGGTGGGCTTCATCCAGTAGGAGTTGTGGAAACAGCTGGAGTTGCTGGAAGAGCCAAAGGTGAGGTCACGGCCAAGGACAGGAGTGGGAGGGGCCAAATGCGCGGGGGGGGGGGGGGGGGGGGGTACTGAGCAGGAGCGAGTAGAGCCAGTGTGGTAAACTTCATCACAACAGGTGAGGTAGAGCAGCAGTAAGTTAAATAATCTCTGATTGCTAGCTAACCTGACAATAATCCTGTCCAAAGAGAAATTTTCTAAGTCTAACTTTGAATGTAAAAACTGTGTCGGCCTCTCTTACATGAGCTGGGAGCTTATTCCATAAAACAGGAGTTTGGTGGATAAAGCCTCTACCTCCAACTGTGCATTTAGAGATTCTAGGAACCACCAGCAGTCCTGCATTTTGTGAGTGAAGTGTTCTGTTTGGTTGGTAAGGCTCTATGAGATCTTTAATATAGGATGGGGTCATCCCATTCAAGGCCTTATAGGTTAGCAGGAGGATTTTGAACTTGTTTCTAGATTCAACTGGGAGCCAGTGAAGTAAAGCTAACACAGGAGTAATGTGTTCTCTTCTGCTGGTTCCTGCTAACAATCTAGCTGCTGCATTTTGAACAAGCTGAAAACTTTTTAAAGAACTTTTAGGACACGCTGCTAGCAAAGAGTTACAGTAATCCAGCCTAGACGTAACAAATGCATGGATGAGTTTTTCAGCATCGCTTCTAGATAATATGTTTCTGATCCTAGAAATATTGTGGAGATGAAAAAATGCAGTTTTACAAGTCTGTGATATGTGAGCCTTAAATGATAAATCCTGATCAAATAAAACCCCAGGTTTCTAACTGTGGGATTGGAGGCTATATTTACACCATCCAGGGAGACCATCTGAACAGGTAGGGCATCTCTGAGGTATTTTGGACCTAGTATAATGACCTCCGTTTTTTCTGGGTTTAGGAGGAGGTCATTAACTGTCATCCAAATCTTGATGTCACTAATGCAGGCATTAAGTTTCTCTAAGCGGTCATTCTGGTCGGGTTTAATGGATAGATACAACTGTGTATCATCTGCATAACAGTGAAAATTAATCCAGTGTTTCCTAGAGGCAGCATGTAAAGCATAAACAGGATGGGTCCTAGAACTGAGCCCTGTGGGACTCCGTGGCTAACTCGACTATAATGGGAGGAATGTCCATTTACCTGAACAAACTGCTAAAACAAATCGCTAAAGAAGACACTTGTAATGTTTGAACACCAAAACAAGATAACGATACGTTATATATTAACAAAATTGACTCTCAAAGACTGGAGCAGCAAAGACAAAGACCAAACACTGGTTACGCTCACCCGGAAATGACGTCCTCCTCAGTTGCTTTTGTCGAATTGCTTCCAATTCTGCCAGGTCTCATTCTGCTCTCAGCTCCCTTTTCTTTGCCTCGTCTCAGTGAATGTTGCTGCCCTTTTGGCGACTCGGTTATCCGCTCTATCCGCTATGTTTTCAGCCTTGTAAAACAACTTACTTGGCTTAAGACAGAGTCGGTTCTAAATGTTTATCTCTTACCTTCTTACTAAGGTGTTATCCGGCTCATTGTTTTAACTCTTGAGAGGGGTTAATTCCTTGGTTCTCTGGTGTACCAACTTAAAGTCGCTGTAAGGTCTTCTATAGAAAGGTGTGTGGCTTTCCTAAGCAAGTCCAATCAGTTTAATTAAACTAAGCTGGACTGAATGAAGAATGATCTCAAGGAGGATCAGAAGAAATGGACAGCATTGAGTTAAATACGAGAGTCACAGCAAAGACTCTGAATTTGTTGTCCGAGTTTATTTTTTGTGGATGGGGATACTTTGGTTTACCAGTTGTTTTGATGTAGCGGTAGATGATGGGTTTTTAAAAACATCTTCTGTATGTGACCTCTCAATGGGGCTGTATAGAGGCATTTCGATCAGTTCTTTATTCACATTTCTTCTTCTGGGATTACTTGCTCTAGTTTCATGTCGTGGTTCCCAAACACCTACTATAGACCTCAATAAATCAGGCAATATCTGAACCAGCGGGACTTTTTCATTACATGTTTGACTCATAGCAGAGCTAGGCAGTGAGGTGTGATGGTGTCTTGCCCTAAGTATCCCTGCCTGAAGTTCTCCCTGGCTGGGATTTGAAGAGTTGCTTGAAATGTAGGTATCTGGGGGAAAGGGTCAGGTTATACCACCCTGCTATTCCATTCTTCAAAGTTGGCTGCCTTTTTTTGTTTCCAACTTTTAATAATCCACCTTGAACTGCTTTAGCTGTGCTCAACTTCCTCAGATAACAACAAACACTTGGCAGATAACTTGAATGTTTTATCAGTAGTTTCAATGTATTTATTTAAATTTTTTGTTCTAATCTACTTTAGCATTTTCATATATCAGCTTTAGCTGTCAGCCTCCACATGCTTTTTTTCACACAAAATGCATTAGTTACAATATTGATAAAGAAACTACATTTATAAAATTCCATTCCAACCATACTTTTTTCTTTTTCTAAGAATGTTGTCTGTAGTCTTTTAATGATTGTGCAATTTTTAGCTAAAATCAAAAGTCTTTTTGGTTTTTTAAGACATATTTAATGCCCTGGGTCAGTAGTTCATTACAAATACAACTCTTGTTTGTGGGCAGGATTGTTGGCTCAAAATGCCCCCCCCCAGTCCGCTGTCACTAAGAGCTCAGTTTGTGTGCTGATGCTCAAGCTTATGGCCCCATACTAGCATCAGTGGCTCAAAAATAATGTAAGCTGACATCTGTTGTTGTTTGATTAAATTGCAATTTGCTACAGCTCGAGCGTTGAAGGCCTATCACTTCTCATACACCTACGTGTAAGGTAAGCGGGTCAGGGTGTGTGCAAGGGAGCCGAGGAACAGAGGGAGGAGGAGAAAGTTTGGCATTTCAGGAGCTGAGTCGTTAGTCTGATCTTTTTCAACCATCCGATTTTCTGATCCAAAGCGATTTGAAATACTCAGTTTAAATCCTAAATTATTTTATGAGGAAAATGCCATCTGAACATGTTAAGAACACAAATGAAAATGTTATTTTATGGAGTGGGTCTTTAAGCTTATGATGTTTTAGAATTGTTTCAGTCTAATGCACAAAGTTAAAGGAACTCATCACCCTCCCACAGCCTTTCCAGCAGCTATGAGGCTCAAATGAAAAATCTGTTGAGGATTGTGCGAATTTTCTGCCACGTCTTTTGCCTGGGGCCATCCTCCCCCAACAATGACAATGACATGGGCTATAATGGGAACAAGACACCCCGCAGTCAAGTTTTTAAGGTGAGCCTTGTATTGTGATGTCTCCACAAAACATTCTTCAGTTAGTCAACTTCCAGAATAAAGGTATTGTTTTCTTTTCGAGTTCAGCTCAGGACATCTGTTTTATTGCAGTTTGAATATTTTGTGAAATTATACTGATAAGCTGTGTGTATTAACCCTTCTCTACCTGTCCCGCATCTTATCAGCCGCTTGAGCTCCTCTGGCACTCGCTGGAAGAGTGGCTAATGCTCATCTCCACAGAGCTGGAAAGGAACAGCAAAAATTCATCTTCCAGTACAGAGATGGCCTCGTTTCTCCTCAAACAACACAGGTCTGACTGCTTGGAGACCACGCCAAAGCTGTCCTCCTTACTGGACCCTCAGATAGTTATGGAGGCAACGGCTGATGGGGAGGATGTGATCTCCATGACAGCGAATCGGCTCAGCGCTGTCATTCAGGCTTTCTACTTATGCTGCTCATGTCAGATGCCGCAGGGGTGAGACCAACAAAGAGCTTCAACTTTTTCAGGATAAAACCTCAGGCTTTATATAGTTTTTACTGAAGTGGTGATGCAGCTGGAAGCCCATTAGATTAAGCCTTATACTTTGTTCTTGAGCTAATCTTCATGCCAAATTAAGTTTGAAGGCCTCCAATGACTGTGAAATTAGGGTCATGGCAACAGTGGAAACTTGAAGTGATGAAAAATGTTCATTGATTTGTAGCATCCACAGCAGTCATTTATCCTTTCTAATCATCTTTTTTTTGTCGTTTCTCCTATTTGTCTGAATGTGTTCCTGAAAATCAGCATGTTTATTTAATTTATTAACCCTTCAAGTCATTCCTTTCGCATCTGCAGACGGTCTAGAATGTTGCTGCTCATGTTCTGATTGGAGCACGAAACAGGGCTAGCATCATACCAGTTCTGGCTTACCTGCAGCTTGTTTATTTTAGAGTTCACTTTAAGATTCTTTTGTTTGTTTTTGCATTTCTGAGTGGTCTGGCCCCTCAATGAGCTACGCTCTCTCTAGTCTCCAGCCAGATATCTCAAAAAGCTGTTTAGCTTCTCCTTGAGGTGCCGAGGTCTAAGCGGAAGTGCGGGGGAGAATGACCTTTGGAGCAATTTACCTCTAAATGTTAGACAAATGTCCTCTATCCACTTTTAAAAACTCTCTTAAAAACTATTTTTATAGTTCTCTGTTGCTCTGCTTTTACTTTGAAATGTTTTTTATGTTTTTATTCATCTATGTAATAATTGTTTTTAAAAGTTTGTATGATGCAATTTCCACTTTGAACTTTTAGTCAAAGCGCTCTATAAATAAAGCTTTTTTTATTGACTCTCTCTCATGGTTCTTTCTTCCTCTTTTTCTCGCTCTTCCTGCCCTACCTCACAGAATGACCTCCCCCCGCTTCATAGAGTTTGTCTGCAAACATGATGAAGTGCTAAAGTGTTTTGTGACCAGGTGAGTTGATGGTTGATGCATGAAGCCTCTAAACATTGAGTGGCTCTGCATGAATGCAGCAGCTTTTATTCATTTTTTTTTGATCAGCTGCCCTCACCCCATGTCTTTTCAGAAATCCAAAAATCATTTTTAACCATTTCCACTTTCTGCTGGAGTGTCCGGAGCTGATGTCACGGTTCATGCACATTATTAAGGCTCAGGTAAGTTGTGATGCAGAACTTGCCCTCCCGTTGGAGCTCTTACAGGCCCTTGTAACACCACACCACTCCCACCTACAAGCACACATACACACAAAATGTTTGTTTTGTTTATAGCTTTCAGTGTCTCATTCAGTGGGTCAGGTAGTAGATCAGGTCGGTCAATGATTGAAGGGTTGGTGGTTCGAAACCTGCTCTGCTCTGTCAGCTGTTGTTGTGTCCTTGGGCCAGACACTTCCCCCTCAGTGCCTCCAGTGTGGCTCCACTGGTGTGGGAATGCATACGAATGTCTCTGATAATCAAAGGGGCCGTAGGCGCATACTGGCAACCACGCCTGTGTCAGGCTGCTGCTGTCAGGGTATCTGTGTTCTCCATCAGTAGCTTAGCACTATGGCTGTGGATCGTTACTTAGGTGGTGATTTGATTCAATTCACCAATCAAGCTCCACATTTCACAGATCGATCCGTGATTCTTACTTTTTAATTTATTTTTGCAGAATTTCAACATGAATGACTTTTTATTGGTTGTACTAGATTTAAATTAGATGTATTAAATCAGCATCATGTACACCTTTATTTAGAACAGGAGATCAGAATCTAGAAATCTGATGAAAACACAAAGATTTAGATAGAAAGACGTGGTGTTTGTCACTTTAAACACATTTTTTTCATCAACTGTCTGTTTAATTTTAAGCGACTTTGAATGGCACGCAGATGCTACCTGCCCACGCCTTCACCGCTACCTGCCCGACCGCTGCCGCCCTCGCTGCCTGCCTCTACATGCCACCGCTGCCCTCACTGCCCTACTTTGACTTGACCTTACTTGCTAAACAGCCACATTGCATCCCTGACCCCCCCATTTCACTTTCTGCAAGACTTGTTGTCTGAGCTGTCTGTGAAAAGTGATGTAAAAAGCACTTTCTTTTTCAAAATGGCAGCTCCATAGCAACAATTTTATGTTTTTTTGTCACCTGAAGATACTGAAAAGATTTACATCCATTTCAGAAAAATTAGCAAAAGTAAACTTTTGAATTTCCTTAGCAACTAAGTTCATTTGGTAGCTGCACCCACATTCCTATTATGTTCATATCCTGCTCTAGCAAGGGCTCAACATACTAAATTTTCACAATATTCTGTTAAAAAATGTGCGAGTAATAAGACTACACCACTTTTGAGAGCTCGTCACGTGCTCCCTGTTCAAAATCTACAGCTTCTAATTTCGACATTTTTTTCACAATTGCTTCCCGATGATGCCCAAGAAATTACAAGACCATCGATATAAATCCCTAGAACGAGTTTCCGTTTGTAGCTGGGACTAACAGTGGCTTTTTTAAAAAAAAAAATGTTTAATTCAAGATGGCAGCCTCCAACCTGAGGTCCAGAGGGCAACAAAAGTCCAGGGGTTGCTGTAGACTTAAGCTAGTAGCATGTGCATGACATTTTGTTAAAATCACCAAAAGAAAAGCTCAGTTTCCATGTACTTGAAAATTGCCACATATCAGATTTTGACACCAAATAGCCGCCAAACTGCAGGTCTTGTGGCTATCCCACAATTTTAAAATCTGGCACACCATTCAAAAATTTTAATCTGGATATCCCTGACAATTGTATTAAGGTTTCGTTAGTGGATTCCAACTATTTATTTTATTTTATATTATATTTATTTTTTATTGCTGAGTTAGCAGTTTTTTTGCAACATTTTTTTTTTGTTTACCACAGCCACAATTTTAACATTATCATATCCTACTTTTTAAGAAGTCTCAGACTGTTTGGTATCAGCACTAATAAATATCATGGCATGTTTTTATGATGCAAATATCAGATGATCAGAGAGGAGATATAGGAAAACAAAATTAACATTTCATCAGGAAATATTCTGTCCTCACTTCCAGTGGTCTGCCGTGTCAAAGCTAGATAGCTAACAAAAAGAAGTCGGAGGAAAACAAGATGTGCCTTTTCTTGTTTTATTTCTAACTCCTTTCTTTAAGTAAAACTGTAGAAAACACAAAATACAACAATAAGTATCTTACAGGCATGTTCATTTGCTTTTACAACCAAAATAAAATGTCTACAGAAAATTTAGAACTATTTCTAGCTTATGACTTATTAAATAATACCAATAAACATAATTCCTAAACAGAACATCTTCTTAGCCTCATATGTAACATAATACATAACATTTACAGTACTTTGTGCAAGGCATCAAGCATTGAAAGATTTCACTGAGCAGTGAGTGACTGGTCTTGTCATGTGCTCTGTCAGCATCAAAATGGCAAGCTAGGAGTTGTAGCAATGAATTACCAAAGGGTGACACTATTGCCTACAAGTTGCACTAACTTCTTAAAGAGACAGAGCAGGAAATTTTGATTGATTGATTTGATTATTTCAAGCATAAGTTGGACGATACACGAAAATAATTCCACAAAATGATCAAACTCATTATTAAGTCAATGAAATGCATTGATTGAGAGGAAAGAAAGAAAAGGAAAAAAAAAACAAAAAAGAAACCAATGAAAAATGAACAAACAAAAACAACGCACTGAAGTCACATTTGTAACATATGTTAAGAATAGTGATTAATAACTGAAGTCTAGTAGAACTTGATTCATGGCTTGAAAAGGAGTGGGAAGAAGCGAACTTCTATAATCCCACCCCTACATAGTTACTTCATTTCATAGTCTGGCATAGTTTTCATAATCCGGTTCTGATCAGAAACATTATTGATTCACACTTTAGATAATCAATATGTAATAAACATTGATTATCATTAGAACACTAATTACATTGATCTAGTAATCATTGCTACATATTTCCAGATCAAGTAAAGAAAATCAGTAGTTCATCAGTAGATTGTAATTACCTTTCAAGTAACATTTTAGTGATCATTATTGCACATTACACAATTTAATAATCATAGGTAGAAAATAAATTATTTCAGCACATTCCAGTTCACATGTCCACATATTTGAAATGATTCAAACACCAGTTGATCTTTAACTCTTCTTATCTTCATATTGTGAGATTAGAGTTTCTTTGTACATTTTCTTGAATTTTTGGATGTTGGAACATTGTTTGAGCTCATTACTGAACCCGTTCCAAAGTTTAGAGCCGCACACAGACACACAGGAACTTTTTTTTGTGGTTCTTATCAATTTGATCTTGAAGTTCCTACATCCCCTCAGTTTATAACCTCCTTCATTTTCTAAGAACTGTTTTTGGATATTGAATGGTAATGTTTTTCCACTGGCTCTATATAGAATTTGGGCGGTGCAAAAATCAACAAGGTCAGACAGTTTTAAAAGTCTGGATTTATGACATACTTTTTTTCTCTTGACCTTTGTTTTGAGAATTTTTTACAGAGGTTATTTTTCATTTTACAGGCATTTTGTAGACCAGTTGTTAACCAAGGACATTTTTGTAAATTTGTACTTGAATTGATGAATTGGACAGTTTTTGTTATAGAGTGAGCTAAATATTTCTAAAAAACATTCCTAAGTGGCGTCCACATCTTTCTCTCTGTACACAGAGTTCCAGTTCTGTCTGGATAAGTGATTATTAAAGGAGGTCATTGTTTTTTCATCTCTTAAACTTTTGTAAACTGGTTCTTTTATTAGTTTCTTTGTTGCCACGTTGATATCAAATAGTGTGAAACCTGGTAAATGATCAGTTATGTCACATATCATGAGTCCACTCATATGAGTGTTTTCTATATTATTAGTAAATATATTATCAATCAGAGCAGCTCTGTGAGCAGTAATTCTGCTGGTCGTGTTACGGTTGGATAGAAACTCATCCTGTACATTCTGCTGATAAAATCTGCTGCTTTATGTTTGCTGGGGTTTATCAGATCTATATTAATATCTCCACACATAAAGAAAGTTTTGTTATGTTGAGAGTGAAACATTTTTTCCATCCAGTCACTGAACACTTCTAGGCTTGACCCTGGTGACCTGTATATACAGCTTATAATGACATTCTTCCCTGATTCATTACAGATTTGGATTGTAATACATTTCAATTTTCCATCCACTGCAACTGACATTTGATCAATTACTGTAAACTTCATATTTTTCTGCACATAGATTGCAACTCCTCCTCCTTTTTTATTTACTCTGTTCACATAATGAAGTTCATAGTTTTCCAATTCAAAATCAGTGTCTTTGTTGCAACTGAACCAAGTTTCTGATTTAGTTCTGATGTTAAAGGAACATCCCAGATTCTGTAGATGATCCTTGCTGTCTCCAAAGTTAGTGTCCATACTTCTGCTGTTAAAGTGGATGATTGACAGTCTTCCTTCAGGGTTAACAGAGTTTTTAACGTCATCTATGCTGTAATATTTGCAGTTCAGTGTAACAGTGGAAAAGAACTGATCAGGGTGGATGTCATCTTGCAGGTTGTTATCATTATCACTGAATATGTTAAGGTCAGGTTGCTCACAGTTCAGATCTTTCTGAAAGTTGTGGTGACAGTTGACTGTTGAAGAAAATGTGTTGTTTTTAGAAGCCATGTTTGTAGACTTTGACTCCTCACCTGGAGAGTCCAGCATCTTCACGTATCTCTAGTTTAGACTGTAGTGGGTAGAAAATTGTCCAGCTCCTCCAGGCTCCTGATAACGATGACCTTGGCTTGCTCAGGAGAAGCGTTAAGTTTAACGTAGATTCTGCAGTCCCTTACCCAGGTGCTTGGAATCTTTCCTTGCCGTTTCAGAAAGCGTGCTCTTCGGGTGATGACAGCATTATGTTTAATGAGATTCTCATTCATGGAAACGTTGGTTCCCTTCAGAAATCTTCCTTGCTTCAATAAAGATGTTTTGTGTTTCTGATTCACAAACCTCCTTGGAAGCGGGCGGCAGACCTCGATGTGGTTTGTGTCCAGAGAAATTCCTTTGGACTTTAGGAAATCTTCCACCTGTTTCTCCACAGAGCTGATCTCCTGCTCGTCAGAGTCGTCGCCGTTCCCTGCGGTCACTGCATGCGCATATGACCGGGGTTTGATCTTCAATCCGGTGATTATCACATCATTAATCCTGGAATTCTGCTCCTGGTCATCCATTCGTTTTTCCATGTTATCCATTCGGTTGACAGTCTGTTCATGGTGAGCTCGGAGCCGTCTCCCCTCCTCCAGTCGTTCAGGATCTGCTCTTGCTGGATCTTCACGGATCTTATTTCTTCCAACAGAAAATCAAGGAACTTCTTGATATCCTCCGAGTCGTCCGTCACTGGGGTTTTTTTTGGGGGCATGATCAGGATTTGTTTTTTGCAATATTTACTTTTTTCTCAGTAAAAAAATTTTCGAAATGCAGCTGCTCTGTGCCTCCGTGGCGTTGTGGCGTCTTCCCGGAAGTCTTTAGCTAAATTTTAAAAGAACAACTCAAAATGTACAACTCTGTCAAAAAAGGCCAGAACCCTCTACTTTTCAAACATCATTTCAGAAAATAAAAATATTCCCAAATTTATTTTTAAAATGGATATTCTAAAAAACAAAGATTTTAACAAGTCCTCTGTACCATCATCTCATGGTGCATGTGAGGGCTTCGCTGACCACTTCATGAAGCAATATGTGGTAGTAATATACTATATATATATATATATATATATATATATATAAATAGACACTCAAGTGGCAATGTCCGCAGACTTGTAATCATAATAGATTTTACCACTATTAAAAACTAGGAAACAACCATACTCTCGGGTCCAACAAAAAGAACACAAACAAAATTAATATGAATAAAGTTTCGTTTAAATTACCAAAGGGGTTTATACCAACATACATTTTGTGTTCCCAAGGATTTATAACCCCCGATTGTAAGAGTAAAATCTGTCTAATGCAAGAGGCTCTCAGCTCATATCTGTTTGCTCAGCTGTTGGACAGGACGAGTTTAAAAAAGAAAAAAAAAAGGGCTGGCCGGCTGGGGCGGTGTCTGTGCAATAAGGATGGTGGCGAGGGTGTGGGCAGGTAGCGTCATAATTAAAGCTGTGAATGGCGTTGGATGGCCTTTATCAACAATCCCTGACTGCATCGACCATAATATTTTCGCAGCTATAAATTTTGGCGCCTTTGAATCAAAATTTGACGCTCGCTCGCCGCAAGCACAAAAAGTCAACAACATTTGCACAATTTGAATTTTCGACAGAGTGAGCAACCACCACCCCAAGATAATGACATCACAGCGAGCGAAACTATAAAAAATGAATGGGCTAAAAATCGCTTATGGTGCTAACCGGCTAAACTCTCACCGTTATTTTCCCACGCCCTCGCCACTTGCCTCTTTGCACCATCGCCACACTTACCACCCGTACTACGCGACACTGCCACCACCACCACCACCATCGGCCTGCTTCAACGCGACCTTACTTGCAAAGCAGCAACAGTGCACCCCTGATCCCCTTCCCTTCTCTTTCTGTAAGGCTAGTCTTAGTTGTATGTGAGAAATTGATGCAAATGCCACTTTTTTCAAAATGGCTGCTTTTCTATTGGTTTATCTTCATAGCAACTATTTTATGTTTTGGTCGCCTGGTGATACCGAAAAGATTGACTTCAGTTTCAGAAAAATCGGCAAAAGTAAACTTTGAATGTTATATCAACCAAAGTTATTTGCTAGCCATGCCCACATTCCTATTATGTTCATATCCAGTCCTATAATATAATATCCAGCTCTAGCTAAGGCTCAACATTTAAAAGTTAAAAATATTCCTTAAAAAAATGTGTAAGTATTAAGAGTACGCCACTTTTGAGAGCTCTCCACACTCACGCTGTTAAAAATCTACAACTTCTAAGTCCAACATTTTTTTACAATTTTTTCCCAATGATGCTCAGGAAGTTACAAGACAATCAATTAAAATCTCTAGGACCAGTTTTCATTTGTAGTTGGTACTAACGATGGCTTTTTTTAAATTCAGGATGGCAGCCTCTTCCTGAGGTCAAAGGTCAACAAAACTCTAGGGGTCGTAGACTTAAGCTAGCGGAATGTGCGTGAAATTTCGTTAAAATAGCAAAACAAAAGGTCATTTTTTACATACTTGCCAAATCTCAGTTTGGCTCAAAATGGATGCCAAACCATAGGTTGTGTGCACATCCCATAACAATTTTAAAACTTCGTTTTACAAATGTATTGGGTGCGTGCTGGTGGATTCCAACTTTTTTTTTTAACAGCTTCTGTTTTCCTGCCACCACAATTTTAGCATTGTCATATCCTATGTTATATTGTTACTTTCAGCTTGAGCTAGCAAACGCATTGATACCCTTTTTACGATATTCCATTCCAAGTGCCAGCTAGCTAAGACTGCAGCAGGGGGAAGCTCGGCACATACACACCTTTCAAAATGTAAAACTTCTAATTCCAACATTTCTTTCACGCTACCTTGCCAATGATGTTCAGAAGTTACAAGACGATCTGTAAAAATCCCTATGACGAGTTTTCATTTGTAACTGGTACTAACAGGATGACGGCCTCTTTTCCAAGACGTAGGAAAAGACCTGTCAGCTGCTTCTGGAGTCCCACAGGGGGACTAAGCAGGGGGACACTGCAGGAGTCCCTAACGGTGTAGTGTGTTACTGATGGTAGCCATTGTTACTTTGGTCCCAGCTCTCTGCAGGTCATTCTGGGATTTTTTGCTCATCGTTCTTGTCATCATGTTGACCCCATGGGTTGAGATCTTGCGGGGAGCCCCAGAAGGAGGGAGATTATCAGTGGTCTTGTATGTCTTCTACATTCTAATAATTGTTCCCACAGTTGATCTCTTCACACCAAGCTGCTTTCCTATTAAAGATTCAGTCTTCCCAGCCTGGTGCAGGTCAACAACAACACTTGTTTCTGGTGTCCTTAGACAGCTCTTTGGTCTTGGCCAAATTGGAGTTTGACTGTTTAAGATTGTGGACAGGTGTATTTAAATAGATAACGAGCTCAAACAGGTGCAATAATACAGGTAACAAGTAGAGGACAGAGGATCCTCTTACAGAGGAAATTACAGGTCTGTGAGAAACAGAAATCTTGCTTGTTTGGAGGTGACAAAATACTTAACTTTTCACCATATTTTGCAAATAATTTCTTAAATAAAATCAGTGTGATTTTCTGGATTTTTTTCATTCTGATTTTCAGTTATTCTGCTCCACTGTGGAAAGATACCTAGACCAAACATATTTTTGAAGGCATAACACGGCACTTGTAGTCCTCAGAGTTTGCTCCATCTGAGCTAAATCACATAAAGGCATTACATGTATGTAAAAGGCATTAAAATATTTAGCATAATCAATATGTATAAAAATAAGAACTAGGGGTCCACACACATCACAATGCACAACACATTTGTGATGTCAGCAAAAAAAAATTAAGCCATAATTATAGTCTAGTGTGTGGAAACACTTTGAATTTAGCAAAGAAGTGACCATACAGTGTTGCTAGAATGTTCTAATAATGTTCCTTTGGATTATTCTGATGTGGGAAAACAACAATGGGCTGAACTTTGTCAAACTGAAATGTAAATAGATTTGACATTCATTCTTGTTTACTTGTATACATAATAAATGCATAAATACAAGGAATCTGAAAAACATCTTCTTCACTGTTTAGTATTCAGGTATTTACTGTTTGTTTGAGTCACACAATGTTCTGGATCAATTTTAGGTCAGTGAATCCAATTGTATCGTTAAAAATTAACCAATATCAACTATAAATCTTCAACCACAAATCATGATACAAACTGAAAAGTCCTTCAAATGAATTGTTACACCCTTATTGTTTACACACCGATTGCTGCATAAGCATGTTTGTATTTGTACACATGGGCATACATGCACCCCTGTACTTGATGAAGAGGTGCTACATTCACACCTTCTATTTACTCCTGTTCTTTCATCCCTGCACTCACATCCTACTGTCTTATCTGGATCAAGTCTTTGTTTTTAGCCTTTTAAAGATCGTGCTGAGTGGTTTTACGAGCATCTCCTGGCCGGACAGCCTGACTCGGACATGGTTCACCGCCCCGTCGGCGACAGTGACATTCTGCTCATACACAGAGGTACCATACCACCTACCTTTGTATTTAATACTTAAGAAGCAACATTTGGTTTGAAGACCTGTGATACTGGAGCAGAAGTCTTTCAGATTTTTTTGTTGATTGTGGAAACACTTGTTTCTGAGGTTTCTCAGAGGGCTGAGTGAGCGGTGTTTGTTTGTGTTTCACTGAAGGTAGCAGAGATTTAAGCTGAGACTAGTTCCACAGGAGTGCTTGTTAGAGACCAGCCTGAAGCCTTTGCTAGTTTCAAAGGATCTCAAACTTGTTCATCAATGCTGATTTGTTTTGTGGCAAACCAATGAAGTTGTCTTCAGATGCTGAAAGACTTTTGTCCCTGGTAATTTGTACAAATCTTTTATTCATCTTTTATCTCCTCCTCTGTTTTATACCAGATTCCATCTTCAGGAGCAGCTGTGATTCTGTCTCCAAGTCCTCCAATGAAAAACTTAAACAGGGAATTGCTGTTCGTTTCCATGGTGAGGAGGGCATGGTGAGTATCTCATACATGTTGTGTACCATGTCAGAAAGGCTTTCAACAAAGTTTAATTGTTGGCCTTGGTGATTTACTTTCACATATTCTAAATAAATCAGAGGTCTACAAACTACAGCCTGCAAGCCGGAACCAGCCCGCCTCCGGACTTGGCCAGCCGCTCGAACAATTTCAGAGATGGATGATTTTTTTTTCTTTCAATATGGCCACACGATCGAGACCCACGTAGAACGTAGCCTAACTATTCCACCCTTCTGCAGTCTGTGGCCCAATCTGAACATCCTCCAAGTCCCTGTCAAATAGAACAGAGCACAGTGTTCTCTTTCTACATTGCAAATCACCTTTCGTGGGCTGAGTGTATATGCTGCTGCGTTTTTTTGTTTTTTTTTAAACAGCGCACCCTGTTCTGTGTCCTGATTGGCTGGAGACCTTGTGAATCAGTCACCTCTCCACTTCTCCTCTGTACAGCTCTGTTTCAGATGTTTTCATTCTATAATTTCTATGAAGTTTTGAACTTTGAGAGTTTAAACAAGAGAGAAAATTGTGAAAATATCCATGTTTGTCTAAGAAAAGTGTAAAGTGTGTAGTGAGAAGTTTTACATCGGTCATGCTAATTCTAATTAAAAACTGAGTTCTTTTTTTAGAACGTAACTCCCGCAAAAAATGGGGGAATAAGGTACTGGTGAAAAGGTAATGCATACATACAATTGCAATAAAAAAAAACCAAACAAACTGAAAAATTATATATTGCTAAGTATTCACAGCCTTTGCTGTGAAGCTCCAAAGTGAGCTGAGGTTTCTTCTGATGAGCCTTGAGAGAATAGGAACTTTGATTGTAAGGACAGAGAGAGTAGAAATTTGGTTGACGTACTGATAATGGGAATTACATTTTGATATCTATTGTATTAGGGAGGCCAGATGGAAAGGGAGCAAAGCTTCTAAATATAGTGCGGAGGAAAAAAAACATAGTCATTTCTGTTGCTTTTGAGAACCTCTCCTAAAAGCTGTTCATGGCTGTAACAGTTTATTTTAACATTGTATATCTTTTTTAAAAGGTTTTAAAAATACTTTCAAAAGCTTTTTAAAAGTTTTAAGGCTTTAAGTAGCTTTTTTTTAAAGCTTTGACACATTCTTGTAGGTTACCTTAAAACAAACAGGCTCTTCGCACAAGGTTTTCAGGAACCATTTTGAGGCAAGATGGCTAATTTCTTTGTCTAAATCATTTTCTAAGGGCAATTTTGTCAGAAAAATGTAATCAATAAATTAACTATTTTAGCTTTTGATACCACATGTAATAGCACACATCTCACAATGGAGCTTTACAAAGTACTTTTGATTGAATCTTTATAGCTGTTTTCATCTAATAAAGAGATGCAAGCCAAAATCCAGCAAAAAATTAATAAACTGTAATAATTTTGTTTGCTTTGAGCAATCAGACAATGAATCACCTGGAGGCAGAAATAGAAAAATAAAGAACATTTTCTGTCAGTCTGCTCCCCTTTAGTAAATCTGTCCTTGTTTTTCCAGCATGTTTTAAAGTTACATTTTGAGGACTCCAAAAAGATGTTCATTCCATTTATGAATTACTTTTATGCAATTTAATTTTCTAAAAAATGTGTCATTGTCTTCGGCTGGTTCAGACTACAGGTGACTGACTGAAACCTCTCTTCTCACGGGGGCGTTCTTCAGCAAGGAAACAGAAACAACTCATTTCTGATTGAATATGTTGTGACTGAATGTGAAGAGGTCAAAGCAGAAAGCAAAGACTGATTAGAAATCAATTCAGGAGTTCCTTAGAAAAAACATGATTTGGAAAAAAAAGTTTTGAACTTGCATTTCAATATGTTGTGACTTCCTCTCCGTTTGCACTGATCCACTGTCCACTGATCACTACCTGGTGGTGAGTTGGAGTCGTTGGTGGGGAAGGAGGCTGGAAAGACTTGGTAGACCCAAACATACTGCAAGGTTCTGCTGGGAACGTCTGGCTGAGCCCTCCATCAGGGAAGTCTTTAACTCCCACATCTGGGAGAGCTTCAAACAGGTACAGAGGGAGGCTGGTAACATTGAGTCTGAATGGACCATGTTCTCCACCTCCATTGTCTCTGCTGCTGTTTGGAGCTGTGGTCGCAAGGCCTCTGGTGCCTGTTGTGGCGGCAACCCCCGAACCCCGGAAGTAAGAAATGCCGTCAGGCTGAAGAAAGACTCCTATCAGGTCTGGCTGGCTTGTGGGACTCCAGAAGCAGCTGACAGGTATCGGCAGTGTTAGCGAGCTGCGGCTCAGGCTGTAGTGGAGGTAAAAACTCGGTCCTGGGAGGAGTTCGGTGAGGCCATGGGAGTTCGCTCATCCTGTCCATGTGTGTTTTGTGGATATGGTGAAGCCGTTTGAACATGTAGCCCGTGGTGTCCTGTAGAGGGTACTTTGGGAGTATGGGGTCCATGGAACCTTACTCAGGGCTGTCCGGTCTCTGTATGACCAGAGCAGGAGCTTGGTCCGCATAGCCACCAGTAAGTCACTTACTGTTCCCGGTGCATGTTGGACTCCGGCAGGGCTGCCCTTTATCACCGGTTCTGTTCATAGTCTTTATGGACAGAATTTCTAGGGATCGCTGTCTTTCTGCCGTTCTGCTGGCTGCCCACCAGCAGTGGGATCCCCACTTCAATGATCCGGGACTCGATGTATATGACCGTGGCGTATTTTTGACAGTTTGTTAACAGGAGAAATTCGTATTCAAGACAAACTAGAGTCCTATTCAAAACTAAGACAAATCGTATTCAAAACAGAAGTTTCAAACGTAAAACTAAATGTTGTATTCATATTTTTTCTGCCAAGTTGTGCAGAAAGTTTCTATTTGACAAACTTCTTACTCCAAATACATACAACTGAATACATGCCATGCTGGAAAAATAATTCACCAGATGGACACAGCCAGCGAAAAAATCTAGGGAGATGAGCGAGAAGCAGAGTACTCAGAAAGCATCTAGCCAAGGCGCTATCAGTGGATTAGCCACGCTTCCACGGGCCATGCTTCCACGGGCAGATACAAAGGTGTAAGGACAATCTTTTGTCTGAAAACAATGTCCAAGTAGTCTTGGCGGTTATAGATCTGCTTCACAGGTGACAATAGCAGGATACTTACAAAAACAAGTTGTTCTCCATATAAAAAGACGACCAAAAACAAGATCAATAAATTGCTGTGTACTTGGGCGCCATGTTGTGATGTGGCATAATCGTCATAAGTACTAACTCAGGTCTTGTTCTTGTTTTTAGGGTCAGGGCGTGGTGCGGGAGTGGTTTGACATTCTGTCCAGTGAGATTATTAACCCAGACTATGCCCTGTTCACACAGTCTGCTGATGGTACGAGGATTTTCCCCACAGAGACTACAACACGAAGCTTTGTTTTGCTGACTTGAGTTTGTTTGTCTTTCACAGGTACAACTTTTCAGCCTAACAGCAACTCTTCTGTTAATCCCGATCATCTGAACTACTTCCAGTTTGCGGGTCAGATTCTCGGTCTGGCTCTGTACCACCGGCAGCTGGTCAACATCTACTTCACCCGCTCCTTCTATAAACACATCCTGGGTTAGACTGCCCAACTGTGTGTGAATAATACCCTGCTACCCTGCTGCTTTAAAGAAAAAATGATGTTGAACTGTTTCAGTCAGATCCTAGTCACCTTGAGAGCGTTTAAACAAAGGCACAAGCTGATGCTAATTCTTCTATATGCTTCTAGAGATTCACCAGAACTTTCCAGTTGTTTTTTTTTTTTCGCACACATTTTTATTTTCACACAACCCAAACAGCTTCTATGTTCATGTGGTGGACTAAATATACAAACACATTTCTGCTTAGAACTGTAACCCTGTTCTTCATCATGCACTTGTTTTAATATTAGGGAGGTCGGCAGCTGTACTGGCCACTGGAATGAGCATTTAGACATCTGTTTGCCAGTGTTTGCCACTCCCTCCAGGAAATTGATGGCTCTTTTAATGTTATATAACTTGTGATTGAAGTTGGAACTTTGGTTGTGGCGCTCCATGTATGCTTTCCCGGCCAGCATCTTACACCCTGCAGTTCTGGGCTGGATTGTTTCAGGCGCCTCTTTGCACAGACTACACCCTGATCTTGTCTGGTGTGGTAGATCTGAGCCTCTATCACTCTGGTGATCAGAGTGGTGTGGATCATGGAGTCCATGTTGCGCTCGCTCTTAGCGTATAGCTTGATGTCATCCATGTAGAGGAGGTGACTAATGGTTGCCCCATTCCTGAGTCTGTATCCAAAGGCATTCTTGTTGATTATTTGGCTGAGGGGGTTCAGATCTTTGCAGAACAGCAGTGGGGACAGAGCGTCTCCTTGGTATCTGCCACATTTGATGCATACTTGTGCAAGTGGCTTGCTATTGGTTTCAAGGGTGGTTTTCCACAACTTCATTGGGTTTCCTATGAAGGCTCTTAGAATCCTGTTGATGTTTATTCAGAGAGACCAGCCATTGAGCGTTGCTGTTATGTGTTGTCTCTTTCACCCATATACCTTTCCAGCCTTGGTGGGTCAGCTCAGCTGTTTTGACCCAGTGTGCACTTTAGTTTTGCACTTTAGTGCACACTGGTTCAAAACAGCTGAGCTGAGCTTAGACCCTGAGCAGACTTTAGTGCACACTGGGGTTTAGTTGCATACAGCCTGTTTATCCGTCTGGTTTCATTGTCTCTTGTGAACTTCTTTAGGCTGCTTAAGGCCAGGAGCCTTTGATTGGTAGTTTCCAGGGCTTCAGGTATGGACATCTGGCTGCATCTCTTAGGATCTTGCTTTTTCATTGCACCTCTTTGGGCCTCTGTCATCTGACTCACTTTCTCCCTGAGCTGTCTTGGTCTTAACATCTAACCTTTGCTTCCATATTGGGCATTATTTTCTTCCATGGTTGCTCTTTTAGCCACGTCTCTGAATAGTTAGGTTTCCATCACCTCTGACTTTGCACAAATTGGATTTGCGATACTAAATTCTTTTAATGGAAAAACCACAATTACGAAAAAACTCTCATGTATCAAAAAAAAGTTTTTGCGCTTGGAGGAGGTGGTTTTGGGCGCATATCAAAATGGACATGTTTCGCTAAACTGCAATGGAAACTCTTTTTTTCCAATTAAATGCACTTCTTAGAAGGAAGTGGCTGCGCTAAGTGCTGCACAGCAGGCGCTACGAGGGGTCCCGCAGCGTCACAGCTCATTAAAAGAAATGTTAGAGTCACAGCTGCTCCTGTAAAATCATCAACCAAGATTTCCTTAAAATCTCTGCTCCCACCCGGGAGCAGCGGTTCCGCTTTCAGCTCCATGGTCTGCGCAGATGTCTCCTTGGACAGATGATGATGAGCGCTGGAGCTGTGACAGAAATCTGAATGGACCTGATGTTATCAAACAGAACAAATGCTCCAACTGTTTATTGTTGGAATGGTTATTTTTTAATACCCCTGAACAGGCTTCTCTCGTGCTCCTGTTTACATTTATATACATTATCAATGGTCAGCTATCCTGGTCCCCAGAAGCTCCCTTTTTGTGAATCAACTTAAAACAATACTAGTTCTCATCCATGCCCGTGGTTTTGAATGACTTATCGCATGAGTTGCTTTAAGTTTATTTGCATAATTATGATTTAATGGAAACAGTGTCATTGCAAAATTGTGTTTTTTTGTCATTTCTAGAATGTTGATAAAGTTTTACGCATCTGTGTAATGGAAACGCAGCTACTGATCACTGCTGCTGAAGTGTAAACCAGTTCATTGGTTTCTGTGATTGTTGTGGTAGGAACGCTGGTGTTTTGCGTGTTAGTCCTGCACAATATAAATACAAGACTCACGCAGTAAACTGCTGTGAACTGCCAGTCATCAGATTCCCTGTAGGAATAATCAGATTGCCAAAGGAAGAGATACAGATCACAGATGTTAAGACACAAGCTCCTCACCATACATGGAGGGTTCCATCCTAAATCCAGCAACCTGATACTGAAGGATGCCGAGGACTAGTGGTCCACGATCCAGGATGAAACATCCAAGATGCATGAGCACATCAAGCTCAAGGCCCCAACTGACCGTGTGCTTAGTGAATGTTTTAGGCAATGGACAGCAGAGGGCGCTGGAGGACAGATCCTCATGCGAGTGACAAGCCCCTGCATGGGATGTACCCCCATAACTGAAGTGACTGATGTCCAGAAGTTCTACCAAAGGCTAGAAAGGGCTGGTCTAAAGGACAGCACAGAAGCGCTGATCCTGGCAGCTCAAAAACAAGTCCTGATCACCAGAGTCATAGACGCTCAGATTTACCACACCAGACAAGATCCAAGGGGCGGCCGTGGTGCAGCGGTAGGGTGGTAGACCTCTGATTGGAAGATTGCAGGTTCGATTCCCACCTTGCCCGCCCATGTGTCGAAGTGTCCTTGGGCAAGACACTGAACCCCACATTGCCTCTGATGGAAGGTTGGCGCCAGTGTTCAGCAGCAGAGCCTCCATCAGTGTGTGAATGTGTGGGTGATTTTTTTTTTTTTTTTTGTATGAAAGACTTTATTACCCATGTTGGCATCACCTTCACAATTAAGTGAAGATGTTAAAAACATTTTAGTTGTTAAACTGAGGGCAGGCATGTTTGAACCACTAAAATTGATTTGCAAAGACAGCGTATCCAAAATAAGAGCGATTTTCAAAGTTGTGTTGAAAAAAATGTGCAGAAATTGGTTAACTTTTCAAAACTTTGTGAAGTCCTGAGGGTGACAAATCTTGTTTAGAAAGTTGAAACTTTTCAGGCTTCTTTCTTTTTCATCAGACTGTCATGTCAGTTTCTTGGCATCCAAGAACAATTTCAGCTCTATTGTAGGGCAGGACGAAAGTGATTTTTTTATATGACGATATTGTGTCTTCATTTCGGCGATAGCAATCTATATCACGATATAAACCAAATAACTATCTGTCAAATTTCAACAGATATGAGTGGCTCATTAGAGAAATCTGTAATCATCAGCAGGTTAATTTAGATCGTTTTCTTTTTCTTCCAGTTTAATTAGATTGAAGTCTATATTTCCTATCATACTATAAACATAACAGATGCACTGAAGGAACATCCTGTGAATAATCTTGGAAGTAAAATCAAATTCTGTGAAGTTTTTTCTATAGTTTAGACTGTTGCTGCTGTGAAGGTCTGAACTTTGTTGTTTTTCTGGAGAATTCTGGTTTATTTCAGTCTGAGATTGTGCATGTTTGGTGGCACTAACTAAAATAAATTAAAACTGTAAAATAAAAGTCTGTTACAATAGGCTCATTTTATTATTGAGGACAAAGTACTATTGCGATATCGAAAGCTATTATTTAATCGCCAAGCCCTACTCTGTTGTAATAATCTTGTTTGTGCAGGAATCTAGTTGTGGCACAAACTAGATTTCTCATGTGAAGTTTGTACATTCACAGGAATCCCTGTGAACTACCAGGATGTGTCGTCCATTGACCCAGAGTATGCTAAGAACCTGCAATGGATCCTGGACAATGACATTAGTGATCTGGGTCTGGAGCTCACCTTCTCTGTTGAGACCGATGTGTTTGGAGCTATGGAAGAGGTTGCTCTCAAACCTGGGGGAACAACTATCTTGGTCACTCAGGAAAACAAGGTGAGTGAATAGTTGATGCAACTGAAGGTCCTCCAGCTGTTTGTCCTTTGGTGTGTCTCCTTGCTTCTTTGAAAAAAAGACTGAAATACATGCTAGCAGACAAATATGGTGAATAAGCAAAAACAAAAGTGAATGTTTTAATTTGTTTTCTTTTAGATCTGCGTTAGAAATTTGCCCCACAAAGACAGCTGACCTTAGGTAGAGTGCCTAGACTTGTGAGGAGATTTAAGCTAGCGGGAGAGAGTGTAAACAAAGGAATGCTGGGATATCAATGCAGCATGCCAACAGTCCCGCCCCCAGCACAGACATTTCTAATGAACTCCTGTCCTAGAAAACAACTGTTTTTTTTTTTTTTATTTTGGTTAAAAACTCCTTCATCATAATTAAAAGACCACTTGGACTGACAATCGATGAAATATAGTTGAAATTGGACTAAATGTTGTGAAGGAGTAATTCTTTCAGATTTGAGTCTTTCCCTCTAAAGTCATGGCAGCAACAGGAAGCTATGATGCCTTTGAATGCGTTTCTCCAGATTTGACTTGAGTGACCACAGAAAAACAGACCAAGTCCTGGAGCTAAAAGCTTTGACTTTAAAATGATATTTTAGAGAATACCTTTTGGTACGTCCTTTTAAGTGTGTGAGTGAAGAAGCTACAGTGCTGGTGTGGAACTGATCCGATCCGCATCGGCCTTTAAATTCATTACTTTAGTTAACACACTGAACCCCACCCCTGAAAGGTTCAGGTTCATTATGCAGGTATTGTGCTTGTTTAGGAATGCAGCTGTAGGGGGCATTTAATGTCATTCTCCTTTGGAAAAGCTTGGGTTTTGTGGAAATAAATCTAAGTGAACTTTCTTTTTCAGGTATATCATAAGCATTTCCTGCAGGAGGCATTGTTAACAAAACTTCAGTCAGCTCCAGTAGATAGTTGGAGCAAGCACAAGCCCCTCCCCTTTGTCCTGAGTTTGATGAGAACTTTGATCTGTTTCCTCTCAGGCCGAGTATGTGCAGCTGGTGACAGAACTGAGGATGACGCGGGCCATCCAGCCACAGATAAATGCATTCCTGCGCGGGTTTCACACCTTCATTCCGCCCTCCCTCATTCAGCTGTTCGATGAGTATGAACTGGTACGTCTTTCTGTGGCCTGATCTGGTCTGTTACCATATAGTCTTTTTCATTTTTGTTTCCTTCCATCATATCAGCCCTCAGATCCTCTGGGGATCTTTATCTCCATTCAAGGCTGTTTTTATGAAGGTGGGGTTCAGCTCTCTGCTAGATTGATGCTAGACAACAACCAGGGCAAATGGATGACGTCATTCATGTATTTAATTTAAATTTGGACAGTGCATATTCATCAATGTTTCAGGATCACAAAAGCATACGTTTGCCAGAATTAACTCAAGTGCTAAATGACATCCGTTGTCCTGAGGCAGTTAAGAGAAAAACATTGAGCAATTTTGACAAAAGTGAAAACATAAAGCTTATACAGATTACTACAGCACAAATGAGATATGAGCAGAGAAACAAACAAAAAAAGAAAGTCTTTTTTTTTTCTCACTTGTCCTGTCCAACAGCTGGGCAAACAGATCAGAGCTGAAGGCCTCTTGTGTGGGACAGGTTTCACTGTTACATCAGGGAGTTTTGAATCTTCTGACACACAAGGTGTATATTTGGATAAACTAGAGGTTTAACGGATCACAAAACTCAAGTTTCTGATCATTTTTCAGGTCAGTAAAAAGGAAAAATAACTAGATTAAAGCTAAAAAAAAATGTTTTTAAGTTTTGAGACATTTGTAATAAAACATATATGAAGTACTTCAAAAGAAACACATACAGTATCTCACAAAAGTGAGCACACCATTCCCAATTCTGTAGATATTCATTTCTATCTTGACATGGGACAACACTGTGGAAATGACTTTTTGACACAATGAAAGGTATCAAGGTGGTCCTCGACCTCCGGCCCACGCACCGGCACTGGTCCGTGAGCCACTTGGTACCGGGCCAGAGATAGAAAAAAAAAACATACTCTAATTTCGATTTCCATTTGGTTTATTTTTTTATTCTTAATGGAGTTTTGTTGTGAAAAACGACTGGATTCTCTTCACCACATCCATCTGTCTTGATGCGTCACATGACTTCAAACGGCTGCCGCTAAGTTAGTAGCCCAAAGCTAAAGAAACAAACATAAAAAACTCGAATTTTGAGTTTTTCATAGTCTGCACAGTGAAAATATTGTCTGACATCAAACCGGTGCGCAGCCTGAACAAGGTTGTAGACCACTGGTTTACGAGCAGATATAAAGTTGACATAGAACTGCAAGCCACTGGGGGTCCTACACCTTGATGTTGGTGGGACTCCAGACACACCAGCAGCTTCAAATATGTGCTTGCTGCTTTGTCATGGCATTTTAGACACTCAAATATTCTTCCACTTTTCAGCAGACATCATTTTTCTTTCCATATTTTTGGAAAATGTTGGGTCTCCTTAATAATGTGGTTCGTCCTTTTTTATTAGTTTTTCCTTTAATTGAAGTCATCTGGCAAGCTGATTATTACAGGTGTCTCAGATTGATTTAGGTGATCCAAGGAGCTCTGAGACACAATATAATCCATGAGTTGAATTAAAAAACAAAGAATTTAATCTTAAATACAATTTGCTGAACCATTTGGATCACACTGTAGCAGTAAGGATTGTGCATATTTACTTACAGGAGCTTTTGCTTTCTGGGATGCCAGAGATTGATGTGGAGGACTGGTTCAAAAACACTGAGTACACTAGTGGGTACAGCGTGCTGGAACCCGTCATTCAGGTGAGCATTAGCTGAAAGCTCACTATGACTGTGCATGACTGCAACTGACTTATGTTACTGTTCTGCAGTGGTTTTGGGAGGTAGTGAGGAGGCTAACCCAAGAAGAGCATGTTCTGCTGCTTCAGTTTGTCACTGGAAGGTGGGTCCAGGCCTTTGACTTGTTGCTGTGTCTGCTGTACTTCTTCACAAATGTGCTCCTTTGTCAGCTCTAGAGTTCCTCATGGGGGTTTTGCCTTCCTGATGGGTGGCAGTGGCCTACAAAAGTTCACTATTGCTGCTGTGCCATACACTCCCAACCTGCTGCCCACTGCCAGCACCTGGTAAGATGTTGTTCCCGCCTCAAATCCGTTTGAACAGATGCACCTCAGTCCCTGAGACCGTACAGATCCTTTTGGAAACCCAACTTGTGTCTTCTCATTTACTTTTTTACTAACAATGATTTGTTTTGAAACATAGTTAACTATTTTAAGTGCTAATATTTTGAGGTAAACTCAAAGCATTCATACAAGCATGAACTTAATTCAAGAGGACCTGGTTGCAGACAACACGGCGCGAGATCATCATTAGCCAGAAGTTCTCCACTGGAACCGGAAATTCACGCACACGTTTTTTTATATTCTTTTTTTATTCTTTTTATTTTTTGTGCACAACATGGTGCGGGAGTGTTTTTTTGGTTTTTTAAGGATTCGTCTCTGGTCCTCCACTTCGCCTCTCTTCCTCCACTCACCTGTTCTCTGATTGCTGAGTGGTTTCTGCTGCGCTCCTGGGTATTATGGTGGTGCGTTCATTCATTCCCTGCCAGTTCGTTGTTTCCTCAAATCAGATCTATTCCACAATGTGGCTGAAGTTATCATCGCCGCTCACGCACAGAATCTGCAGCACCCGTCATCTCCACGTCACATCGGCTCAGCAAGAGGACCTCTGAACCTCAGACATAAACTTTCTTCTCACCCTGTGCGCGCCTAAACTGGGATTGTCACTCATCCTTAACAGTTTGTACGTTTAGTCGGCGATTCTTTAAAAATGATCCGATTCACGTTGATCACTTTCACAGTTGAAATGTTACGGTTAGTCCAAGGAATGTAAACACATGAGCTAGTGTAGTATTACTAATCGGAACACTTGTGTTAATACTAACTTTAAAAGAAATAAAAACACCAAAAGTTTAAGCTCATCTTGCACATTAAAACTACATTTTGCTAAAGTCCTCGAGTTATTGATTATTTACATGTAAACGCTTTAATAAAAGCTGCTACTCCTTTTTGAAAGGGGTAGAGTGTAAAAAAGTGTTAGTGTCTCTAAATATTTATTTTAAAATGTACTGTATTCATGGAACACATGATGAAGCAACATCAAAGACCAAGGACGAGCTACATAATACAATATTTCAGCATCACTCCGCAAATTTTCTGCTTCCGGATAATGATGGGTTTGTGCGGCGCTCCCAGAGGGATGGGGTTCCATCTTGTATGCAACCAGGTCCCCTCGCTTAATTGAGTCCACTAAAACCTTGCAACCTTGACCTGTGTTGACCCTCTTTCTGTCTTCACCTCCTCCAGCTTGTGTTCTTCTGTTTTTAGCATCAACATGCTGAAGCTCCCAGAATACCCAAGCGAGGTGGTGCTGCAGGATCGGCTGCTGGTGGCTCTGCACTGTGGAAGCTATGGATACACCATGGCCTAAAGGCCTAAGGCATGCAGTGCTCCCCTCTCTCCCTTCCCACTGCTTTTAGAAAAATGGATTTTTTATGGAAAAACCAGCTGTGGAGCCAAGGAACCTCACGGTTCTTTCTTGCTGCATTGTCACTGAAGAACTTTGAGACAAGTTGACTGGTTTAGGTGATCAGCTCTGTATTCTCCCAGGTCCAATGCATCAAGACTGGATTTTGAGCAGTCCTTCAGCTGCCCCTGTCACTGTGAAATGTCACGTTTCTGATACCCAAGTTCTGTTTATGGGGACTTTTATCTGATTGGTCCAGGAAGGACTTGTAACCGTCTGTCCTGCTGGGCTGAGGGCTAGCTTTTTTTTCAGCTATTTACCATATTCTGTCAAATCCAGAAAGTGCCCTCTAGTTTTTCATTTTATATATGAGCTGACAACTTTAAGCTTTTTTTTTTTTTTTTTGCTGCTCCTGCTGCTGCCATCGGAGTATCGGGCTTTTAGCTTTTTGCTTTTGGACTTCTGATGTTAGTGTTAGTGTCAGATATGATGCTGGATCTTTCTCCAAGTTCCTTTATTTGAATCATTGGGTGTTTTGTAAATCAGAAAAGTTTCATTTTTTTGTAGTTGTGACATGCACAGTCTAGGATTTTGTGAAGCTGTCAGGGTTGGAGAGATGTGCCAGAAAAGTACAGCTGGAGTTTTTCCACATGCTGTCTTTGTTAAAGCAGACATGGAAAAGGAAGTTTCACTTTTGTTTTCTTTTTCTATTTTGAAAGGGATTTAAGACATTCGTTCATTCTCATGCCATACTTTTCTCTGAAACATGTAAACCTTTGTTCTTAAATACTTGTAAATATAATCTCTTTTAAGAAGTTCTGTACACTCTTCAGTGATTCAATCTTTGTATTGTGAAGCAGTATAGACATGCTGCTGGGTGTTTCATACTCTGTTCTTTTATAGGAAATGTGATTTTAGGAAGGACATATAAAAGTTGGATCCGTCTTCAACCACAGTGACGGGATTTGTGATCTTTATCTTCTTCTGGAGAACATAGCACAGAGCACACAGGAACTATTATTTTGGAGCTAAAAGTGTCTAATTTTTCTTTCTATTACTCTATGGTGAACTTCTAAACAAGCTCAGTTCAAGAACAATTTAGTCAAATGTAAGACGTCTTACAGTGGATTCGGAAAGTATTCACAGCACCTCACTTCGTCCACAATTTATTGTGTCATAGCCTTCTTTTAAAATTGGTTGAAACAGTTTTATTTCTGAAAAAATCTTGGAAAGACATCCCATAATGACAATGTTGAAAAAGTTTTTCTTTTGAAAATGTTTACTGTGAGGTCTTTACTGTGAGGTTTCTTCTGTTTCCACTGATGAGTCTTTAGATGTTTCTGTTTCTTCATTGAAGCCAACCTGTGGCAAATCCAGTGGATTGGACAGGATTTGGAAATGTCACTACCTGGTCTGCTTGACAGTGCATGAAAGAAAAGGAATTGTCTGTAGACCTCAGAGACACGATTGTCTTGAGGCACAAGGCTGAGGAAGAGTCCAGAAACATTTCTGCTGCCTTGAAGGTTCCCATTATCACAGTGACCATCATCTGTAAGTAGAAGAAGTTTGGAACCACCAGGACTCTTCCTAGATCTGACCGGCCGTCGAAGCTGAGGTTCACATGGAAGCCTGTCTGGAGTTTGTCGAAAGGCAACTGAACGACTCTGATTTGACTGGGATTGAGGTCGTTTGCTCGACATTACCATTCAGTGACAATAAAACTGATTTATTCCAGTCAATTGAGTAGTCTGAGATAGAGGAAAATTCTTTAATAATTGTTGTTATTTCACTAATGGAATGTGAATTGTTTAGATAAAGTAATATGTCATCAGCATAAAGACTCATTTTATGAATACTGTATTTTGTTGTAATTCCTTTAATGTTTTCACGCTGTCTTATTGTTGCAGCCAAAGGTTCAATAAATATAGCAAACAGAGAGGGGGAGAGTGGACAACCCTTTCTGGTCCCTCTACCAAGAACTTACCTGTCAGAAGTCTGTTTGTTGGTTCTGACTGATGCATTTGGGTTGTGATATAATATTTTAATCCAATCAATGAAGGATTCCCCAAAAGCCAAACTTCAGGCGGTCAAAAACTTCTAAATCGTTTTAGAAGTTCTGCTATTTTATTTATTAAAGTATTTTAATATGGTGGAAATAAGACTGAAATGTTTATTCAACTACTCACGTGCCTCCAAGTTGTATCATCACACTCGTCTCATCTGGTCTGATGAAACTACAGCATTTCTTGATCTCCCTCAGCTCTGCTCCATTCTGATGAGCCCACCTCAGGTTAGCCATTTCTGCCTTTTAGGCTACAAATCAATTTCCTGCTTTTGTTCTTCTTCAACTGGATCATTATTGTCAGCATCAGACATCCATTCCCTCCTCTGACCATCAGAGGGAGTCATCACCAGAGTACTAAGCCTCTGTCATCCTGTCACACTCTAACTCCCAGCATGCATATGGCCACTGCTTCCTGTCTTTACCAGCTGCTCCTCATTATGTCATTACCACACTGCCTACATGCCTGTCTCATTCTCCACTCTGTGCCTAGTCTTGAACTTGGTTCACTCTCGGTCAATCTAAGCTATTCCTCTGTCTTGCCTGCCTGTTCCTTTTTGACCCTCGCCTGTCTCAGACCTCACCTTGCATTGTCCTCTTGTGCCGTTATTAAATTCTGTTCGCATATGGATCCACACGCCTCAGCCTCCTCCTTACAATTATCAACATCCCAAAACCATTCAACATCTTCAGCTTTTTCTTCTGCACTTTCACTCACTCTTTTTTGAACTAACTAAGCAGACTCAAGCTGCACAGGGGAGTGACAATTTTTGACAAAATGTCCTTTTGTTGCTATTCCAGAATTTGTCATCCATCCCGTGTGTTCTCTCCACAGTTTCTTTCACTCCCATTACTTCTTCCTCAGCACTGTCCACCATAAAATATCACTTTCTCTCACAACCATCATTTTAGGTTCCTCTTCCTCTAGCTTCTTCTCATGCAGCTATTTTTTCTCTGTACTCTTTTCTCCTTTGCCATTCAGAATATCTTTTCTGTGCTGCTTTGGCTCCTCAGTCAATTTCTGACACATGCCAACTCTTCGTCTTTACTCTGCAGGTTATTTCCCACTCATGTTGCAGCTTCTAATTTTCTAGCTTCTATATGCATTACTATTGCTCTCCATTCCTCCAAAGCCATGCTGTGCTGCACTGGCTGTGCAGTAGCAGACTGAAACTTAACATGGCAAAGTGCCGATTCAGACAAAGTGAACTGTCATTTTTGAACTGCTGCAGGTATTGTTAGGTTCAGCACCTAAACATTAGTAAAAAAAAAACTGCAAAGAAACACAAGAGAGTTGAGTATATTTCATACCTGCAGGGAGAGTGTCACAGACCACTCAGTTATAAGCACCTATAACACTCTGAGTAGGTCTGCCTCTCCTTGCCTTTTATTAGATAGGAACGCCCTGTTTACATGAGGTTTCAACTGATAAGGGAGGGGTAGAATAGGTCATAGGTGAAACCTGTTTCTTCAAAGTAAAGAGAAAGGAATCTCTCAAAGCATGTTTTAAACAGAGAACAGATGTGTCACATAAAAGAGAAACAACACAGGTTTGTGAGTTCAGTTCAAGCATGGGTCAAACGTGGGGGGTCGGCACCCTTCCTCCTTAGAAAAACGTCATAAATTTCAGGTTGTTTGCTGACTGGGACCTCCTGTTTCAGTCTGTTGCAGGCCAGAAGTTGGGAATAGAACATGGCATAACTTATATACAATATTCTCAACAGGTATCAAGCCAAACCCTGATCACATCAGTGCTATCACAGAGGCTGCTTCTCCTTGTGATGCAACGACGCTACACTCTTTCCTGGGCCTTACAGGGTGGTATTCAAATTTCATTCCCATCTATGCTTGTGTTGTGGAACCACTTTGAGCCATTCTGCGTAAAAATGTAAACTTCAAATGGACTGAGGTGCAGGTGGCTTTTGAAAACTCTAAAAGACTGATAGCTACTAGCTCTGCACTTCCGCTGTTTGACCCAGCTCTTCCCACCATAGTCACCAGGGATGCATGTGATTATGCTATTAGTGAGGTACTTACTCAGTTGCTCGGCGACACAAAAAAAAACGGTTGCGTTTGCATCGAGGTCTCTCAGTGAGTGTGAAAGGAGTATTCTATTATTGAGAAAGAGGCGCTCGCCTGTGTTTGGGCTGCTGAACGCTGGCGCACATACTTGTGGGGTAAACACAAGTTGCTCGGGACATTAATCCCTGCCGCAGCTCCAACTACTACCGTCAAAGTAATAGAGAAATAGAAAGATGGAACAGGGTGTTTGTGAACTGCTTACAAACTGCAGACATTCAAGGTCAGCCGTGGCTGTTCTACGTTGCTGACTTTCTCCCTGCTTATCGTTCCACCCCTCATGCAATGACGTCAGTCTCCCCAGCTGAACGGCTGCATGGCTGCCCTATTCGCAGCAAGCTCAACACAGACCTGACTCCTCCAAACAGTACACAGACCGGCGCCGTGCTGCACAGATTGTTCACTTTCCATGTGGTTCATATGTGCGGATTAAGAAGCCTGGTTTTGTAAAGAAGGTCTGCTCCAAGTTTATGCAGCCGCTTCAAGTTTTAGCACAGAAAGGACCCTCAACCTTCAAACTCTCAGATGGCAAGGTGTGGAATGCCATTCACCTGTCCCCGGTCTCCGCTGCCATCGCTGCAAAGACTCATGAGAGTTCTGTACAGCCTGAGGAGTTGTACTTGTCATCTTCTGCTCCTTTACCTTCTCCTCCGAGGCGCCGGTGTGGTCGCAGGCAGATTCTGCCTCCTACCTGGCTCAGGGACTTAAGCTTTGTTTTTCAGGGGGACGATAGGTTATGTTGAACATTTACAAATATTTATGTTGTTCCTGACTTTAACAATGTTTTGTTCATAACATTTGGTATTATCAAGGTTATAGATACAAGCTAAACAGTCTGGCCAGAAGTTATCATTTAAAAGATTTAATGGAGATTGAATATTGTAGAATTTACTGTTCAGAAGTCAACTAGAACTGACCGTTTTCATTTATATTTTATTTTGTCACTGATACTGTTTCCTTTTATTGAAATTTCTATGTATTGGGTTATAAAAAAAAGGGAGATATGTGGTGTTGTTACTGATTGCCATTACACTACCCACCAGGTGGAGATACTGATCTGACTGACTTGTAGACTGCAGAAAAAGAAAAAGCAGGATATTGTTAACTGAGCTGGTGCCCGTATTTTTTACAACTCTACTGACACAACACTGTGCTACTCATCTCACCACAAATTCCATAGCTCGTTGTCTGAGTTCACGATCTGCATGCTGCTGTATGCCTTTATCATCGTCTGGTCTCCAGTTTCCTCTCATTTCCCAAAGCTTTCATCTCCTGACAGAAGGTCTCCGCGTCCTCATTATGGAAAGTAATTCCCTGAACTACCTTCTTAACATCCTCCAGTGTCCACGTTCTGTAGACAAGCAAGGTGGGACCGCAATCTACCCCTGGATTTGGATTTGGTATCTCAATCATATGGAAGGTATCACAGGCTTCACCTTCTCCTTTGTCAAAATCTTCTAATAGGGGTTCTTGTCCCATAATTTTAATCCATTTCCAACATGTCGTGATCTGAAGCTAACCTCAATTGATTTCTCAAATCGGGACTGCTCGTTTTGAAGGCAGGTTTTTCAACATAAGGAGGTGGGTTGTCCATTGGTGGCGCAGTTCCCTGACCAAACAATCCATCGGTAAGGTCCAAAGTTCTGAGTTATTAATACCTGGACCTGTCTTCCTGGGGTTTATTCTGAGGAGAATCATCTTCCCTTCTTTATGATGTCTCATGATCTTCCTTTGAAAGAAAACCTCTTTTTTGTTGTTTTTTCCCTTGCGTTTTCTTTGCTTTTTATTTCTTTTCCTTTTTTTGATTCTTTTTGGTATCATTTTTTGGGTTTTTTCTGCTGTGGCTTCTTGTAGTTGGAGGAAATTGAGTACAGTAAATCTACCATTGAAGTTATGTTTTCGTATCCAATCATCTAGGTATTTGACTTTTTCTCAGAGAGACCGTCCAGATTCTGAGCAGTGACACCACTCGTCTCTCTGAGGAAACCCTCCTGGACCTTCAGGCGAGGAGCATGAGGGACAACCTGGTCATCTCTGGGATTCCAGAGGAGGCGGGAGAAGACCCAGAGGCCACGGTGAAGTCTTTCATGGAGGTCCAACTGAAGCTCCCCAAGGAGGAGGTCCAGAAGATCTCCTTCCATAGAGTTCAATTCAATTCAATTCAATTTTTTTAAACAAACATGTCAAGATAAACAGCTACAAGTTAATATAACAGCTAAATATTTAAATAAACAAAGACATGTTATAAAGTCTATCAGATGGGCTTCATCCAGTAGGAGTTGTGGAAACAGCTGGGGTTGCTGGAAGAGCCAAAGGCGAGAAGAGCTAAAGGTGAGGTCACGGCCAAGGACAGGAGCAGGAAGAGCCAAGGCGAGGTCACGGCCAAAGACAGGAGCGGGAACAGCCAAAGGCGAGGTCACGGCCAAAGACAGGAGCGGGAACAGCCAAAGGCGAGGTCACGGCCAAAGACAGGAGCGGGAAGAGTCAAAGGCGAGATCACAGCCAAGGACAGGAGCACAGACGATCCACCTGGAATCAGAAATCTCTCCCACTCCCCCGTAGGGGGGTGGGAAAGAGGGGCAACATTTGAATCGCACTGCACCAAACAGAGGAATGATAAACCAAAAAATAAAGCATTGGCAGATGGAAAGTGATGTAATGAAGATTGCAGGTGGAGAGAGTGCACCGACTCGGAGGAAGGAGGTCTGATAACCAGCGTCTGAGACCCATAGGAGCTAAATTCAGCATTACAAACAGAGGGAGCTGGTGAGGAGCCGCGGCCGGGAGCTGAAGGGAACTCACTTCAGCGTCAATGACCAGTTCCCGGCAGAGATCCTCCGGCACGGGAAGATCCTTTTCCCGCTGAGGAGAAAGCACCTCACCGCCGGGTCTCGAACTGTTGTTTCAGTGGACAGACTCTACGTTGATGGACGGGTCTTTCAGGACCCCGAGATCACCCCGTGGCTGCGCTGAAGACTCCCAGATGCTGTGAAACTTGACTAAACTGATTTAAACTAAAGGAAAATCAGCTCATCAACCATCCACACCTCCATCTTGTTAAATCGGTTTATTTCTCTCTCATGTTTCTGTTGTTTTGTTGTTTGTTTTTTCTTGTTTTTCTTTTTTCTTCTCTTTATTCCCCCCCTCTCCCCTCCTCTTCATATTAAATCAACCTAAGGCAACTCATCCCCGATAAGTAACCATTTACTCATGCACGAGACAGGCACGGGCACGTACACACGTCTCCGCACACACTCGCCGACATACGGCAAACAACCAACGTGAAGCTGACCCCCCACCTACGTAAAAAGTCCCAGCAAAGAGATGGAGCCGTTAGTGCTACGTTTGTGGTGGTCTGTGCCGTTTTGCCGGGACTTTTTACGTAGGTGGGGGGTCAGCTTCACAATGGTACCGCAAACACCTCACATAGGCTCACATACAACAAGTAACTCACACAGCCAGGAAACATTGACGTCCACAAACGCACAGCGCTTCTCTGCGCACTGGTCAGCGGGCACGCGCACAGGAATCACAGACGCACGCGCTTTACTTAGCCTAACACTCTCTCAGTCAGTGTAGTCATGTCCAATCTGAACATCTTTAACTGGAATGTGCGTGGACTTGGCTCTGGGCCAAAGAGGCTGAAAGTTTTCAACCATCTGAATGATCTAAAAGCAGATCTAGTTTTACTGCAGGAGATCCACTTATCTAAATCAGCTGATCATCTCCTGTGCTGCTCACAATTCCCGTCCATCTACTCAGCTAGTTACAACTCCAAACAAAGAGGAGTTGCTGTTTTAATTAATAAAAATTTACATTGTAAATTTACATTTACTCATAAGAACACAATTGTTGATCCAGAAGGCAGATTTGTAATTATTAACATATCTGTTCAGAATAAAGACTTCTGTATAGCCAGTATCTATGGTCCCAATGCTGATGAATCCTCTTTCTTTCAGATTCTTCACCTCACTCTTGGTTCACGCTGACTCCACAAAAAAATTTTGGAGGAGACCTCAACTTGGTCCTTGATGCTGAACTTGACAGACTGAGCACAGCAGGACACCAGCACACATGGCGATCTGCAAGTATTTTGAAGCAGTACATGGATGAGTTGGGTCTCTGCGACACTTGGCGCTCATGTCATCTAAACGCTAAAACGGTTCACTTTCTTTTCTCCAGTTCACTACTCACAGACTCGCTTAGACTACTTATTAGTCAGTAATTCTCTTTTAAAAGATATCAAGGGTTCCAACATTCATCCAATTATCATTAGTGATCATGCACCAGTTTCTGTAAATATTTCTAGAGAAATGCCCAAACCTTCAGGCTTAACCTGGAGGTTTAACACTTCTCTGTTAAAAGATCAAGAGTTCATTCAGTTCTTTAAAAAAGAGTGGGCAACCTTCTTGGAATTTAATGATACTCCGGAAATTTCACCATGTGTTCTTTGGGAAACAGCAAAAGCAGTGATGAGAGGAAAAATAATCTCTTATTCAACAAATAAAAAACACAAAGAGAAAGCAGATTTATTAGAAATAGAAAATAAAATCAAAGATCTAGAGGCTGCTTATGCTGCTTCTGCACAAGAACACATTCTGGGAGATCTGAAAAAATTAAAGCTTCAGTTAAATGACATCAATAAACAAACACAATTCCAAATACAAAAATACGACTTGAAAATTTTGAAAACTCAAACAAATCTGGTAAATTTATGGCTAATCAGCTTAAAATTAATAAAGAAAAATCAACAATTACATCTATTATTGACCACACATGAAAATGTCACTCATGACCCGGTTAAAATCAATAAAACGTTTAAAGATTTTTATAAAAACTTGTACACATCACAGGTCAATCCATCAGAGCAAAGTATTAACTCATTTCTTAATAATGTAACTCTACCCAGATTAAATGAGGATCAAAGCTCAAACTTAGACTGTCCGCTCTCATTGGCTGAACTTCATGAAGCTCTGTTGCTTATGCCCAATGATGGCCAAAATTTGCAGATTCTGCCTAAATGCGTGTTCAATAATCGAGGACTTAGAAACAGACATAGTTTTCCACCAAAAGATTTATTCCTAACATGTAAGTGCTAATGACAGAGCTCTGGGTCTTCAAAATGTCCCTATCTGTGTTCTAACACCAGGCGCAATGAAGACGACGCCCTCTGACCCTTGACCCATCAATTTAAACACAATGATTATGAATATGCAAACAGTAGGCTGGATCTTCATCTCCGATTGGACCTTTGCGCCTCCTTCCTCACTTGTTTCTTGTTTCAGTTTCTTGTGGATTCTGTCCCCAGATGAACTGTTTTTTTCTGCTGGTCTGTGAATCCCATTGTCATGGTTCGCCCAGTCACTTCAACCTCTGACCATCAGAGGGATCCTTCACCTGAGTTCTGATCACCGTCTGCTTCCTCACTTCATCTCCCTGCATGCAGTGCATGCACTGCATCTTGTTCCTGTCCTCGCAGCTGATCTTCATTCCGTCGTCACCCTCACCAGTTATAAGCTCTGCTCTCTGTCTACCTCCTTGTGTCGTCTTGTTCCCTCTGTTGTGGTTCAGACTAAGTATTGTTTCCTTGTTGCCTTGTTGCCTTGTTGCCTGCCTGTGTTTGACTCTTGCCTGTTTCCTTGTCTCCCACCTCCAACTGTAATTCTCACCAAATAGCAGCTTGGTCCAATAGTATAATTTCAAACTTTGTGGAAAAATCTGGATTACACAGTGTGGTCTGCAAACTACAAATTCATTCAAACTTTTAATCACTAAGCATTTCAAATAAATAAAGCAAATCAGATTATGTTACATTTTATTGCACTGGAAACTGCTTCTCTTCTTCACCAACAACAAAGCTCCAGGACCTGATGGCTTTCCTGCTGAGTTTTAAAAGGAATTCTGGGAACAGCTGGCACAAACCTTTTATAAAATGGTTACATTTATCAAGGAACGCCAATCACTGCCTCCTCACATGAATTCAGCGAACATAATCCTCCTTCTTAAACCAGAAAAAGATCCCACAATTCCTTCAAGCTATCGCCCCATTTCTCTAATTAACGCAGACGTAAAAATTATTTGCAAAGAACTCCCACAGAGAATAGAAAAAATCACTCCTCATATAATTCATCATGATCAAACTGGTTTCATTAAAGGTAGACACTCAAGTGATAATGTCCGCAGACTTGTAAACATAATAGATTTTGCCACCATTAAAAACCAGGAAATGACCATACTCTCATTGGATGCTGAAAAGCATTTGACAGAGTAAACTGGAAGTTCCTCATTGCTGCCCTCCATAAGTTTGGGTTTGGGGAATCCTTCATTGATTGGATTAAAATATTATATCACAACCCAAATGCATCAGTGAGAACCAACAAACAGACTTCTGACAGGTAAGTTCTTGGTAGAGGGACCAGACAGGGTTGTCCACTCTCCCCCTCTCTTTTTGCTATTTTTATTGAACCTTTGGCTGCAACAATAAGACAACGTGAAAACATTAAAGCAATTACAACAAAATACAGTAATCATAAAATTAGTCTTTATGCTGATGACATATTACTTTTTCTAAATAATTCGCATTCCATTAGTGAAACAACAACAATTATTAAAGAATTTTCCTCTATTTCAGACTACTCAATTAACTGGAATAAATGAAGTTTTATTGTCACTGAACTGTAATGTCGAGCAAACTACCTCAATACCAGTTAAATCAGGCAATATTAAATATCTAGGTATTTATTTCTCAGAATCAGATCTGGTGCCACTAAACTACACCCCATTACTGAAAAGTATCTATGACGATCTAACCCGCTGGGTCAACCTGCCTCTGTCACTCATGGGTAAGATAACCACAGTAAAAATGAAAATATTACCCAAAGTTAATTATCTCTTCTCAATGATCCCCACACAACCACCACTAAAATGGTTCCAAACATTAGACTCAGCCATATCCAGCTTCTTATGGAACAATAAACCTGCAAGAATAAGTCTAAACACTTTAAAATCTGGAAAAAGCTGTGGAGGATTACAATTACCAAACTTCCACAACTACTTTCTTGCCAACAGATTTCAATACATCTTAAGATGGTTAAAAAACAATCCAGAAACCAACCCATGGATGGATCTGGAACAGACATTTTGTGGAAAGATTAACACCGTTGGTCGGGGGGTCCGGTCTGGCGCCTGGGTGGGCCGGCATGGGGGCCCCATGGTCTCCGGGGCCTGAACGTGGGGGGGTGTGAATGCTACAATTGGGTGGGGGTCTGGCTTTGCCATCGGGGTGGTCTTTTTGCTGTGCTGGAGGGGCTAGCATAGGGCCTCGACTCTGTGACTCTGCCCGTCTGCACCTGGGGGCTAGATTCACTCCTTCTCTGGCCCTGGGACAGGGTAGGGCCCACATTTGCTCCTGGGGATGTCTACGATGGCCGCAGGATCTGGGAGGGACCGGACATGAGGGGAGGGGAAGTTTGTGGAAGGGAGAATGGGGGTTCACCACCGGTGTGGGACCTTGGGGGTCTTGACTGGTTGGGCTGCCATGGTCCCGCTGGTGCCTAACCAGAGATGTTACAGGGGTGTAGCTTTTGGGCAGGGATCGGCTTTCATGCAATGGGGGCCCCTGCTCTGGGGAGACTCAGGCCCAATGCTGGGGGGGGGTTGTTTCACCAGTCAGGGGTCAGTCTGACAGCTGTCCTCGACCTACCCTCGATCCTCAAACGACCACTTATCGCGGTGAATCGGGGGTCAGCTTCTGATGCACCTCGGGAGCAGAGCCACTTGGCAGTGGCTCCCCTGTGGTTTCCGCCAAGTTTTGCTGCCTCTTAATTTTAAGTGCACCATAGACATTTAGAGCCCCTTGATGAGAGGGTGATTGGACATCCCTGTAAGCAATGAGGAGATGTCCTTAGTGCCCTGCTCGCCACTTTTAACTGCACTCTTTATTACACACACCCTTTAAACCTCAACAAACACACCCCAACACACACAAATACATTACACAAGGAAGGTGGGACTACTGATCTTCAGTCCCCCACCCAAGCCCTGGCGGAGGGAACAAGGCCTTCAGCAGCAGTGGGCTCGTCTCTTCAGGTCCTGATCTGGGTGCTTGGCTGGATTGCTGGTTGGGCGGATTTCCTCTGTTGACTCCATAGTACAGGTGTGGGGGGACCCTGGTTGTCGCTGCTGCATTGGCAGGGGTCTTGGTGTGGGGATGGCTGGGAGATGTACCTCCTTTAGTTTTAATTTTTCATTCCATCACCCCCCCCCCAGCTTAACATAGGCATGAGCACAGGTGTCAGATCACCTAAGCACAGTTTGTTTGCATGATGGAATGAGGTACTTTGTATGTGTTGGTTTGTTTGCATAAGTGTGCATGTGAACTGGTCCAGTTTGTGAAGATTCCTGAGCCAGCATGTATGTTGTAACAACTGATTGTGTGGACAGCTCTGGCCATTTTGGACTAACATTCACACTTGACTGTAATGATTATAAATGTCCAGCATCTTGTCGCCTGTTGTTTTATGATTCTAAAGAGTGATTTTATGATTCTACAGTAAACAGCTGACAGTAGTAAACTCTCTTGTGAGGTAGAAGGGCCTGCATTTAACAGTAATTTATTTATTCAATGTCTGATGAACATTGGCAGTAGACAGTCAATGTACACCGGACAATGAAAATCTAAAGTCACTGTGTTGGTGATCAGCTGCTGTTGACGTAAACACAGAGCCCCCCTCCTCTGCTCTTGCCTAAATCAGCTGTTCAGTCACTGCACTGCACTGTGTGGCCTACTAGCTCAATAGCTGAATTTGGAATGGAGTGTTCCAGCCAGGTCTCCATGATGAGCAGAACACAAACATCCTTAACACAATTGTTTGTCGCATTTTGCAGCCTCAGTTCATTCATCTTGTTTAAAAGGGATCTGGCGTTCGACCGGACTAAGCTGGGGAGTAATGGTTTGAGCGGCTGCCTCCGTAACCTGGCTAGCACGCCAGCTCTGCGGCCTCGCTTCCTTCGTCTGTGCCGCTTGCACATCCCCCTTGATGGGATAGGAAATCATAAACTCGCTTGTTACATGCCCATCAAAATGCAATCTGATTTTAAAAAGCCCGTGTCGGCTGAAGGACTGATCAGCCATACAGTGTCCACAGAACATACCTGAAAATCATCCAAACATAGCACTTAAAACAATGCTTGCAGAAAAGTGATTTCTCCCCCCTGAGGTGCTGGATAGTTTGCCAGAACCAGGCCAACTGATAGTACTTCTCCATGACTTACCTGAACTCCTCCCAGGACCGAGTTTTTGCCTCCACAACAGTACCTGCTGTAGCTTGCTTTGACTGCCCATACCTGTCAGCTGCCTTTGGAGTCTCACAAGCCAGCCAGAACTAACAGGACCCCTTCTTCAGCTTGACGTCCTCCATTTCTTCCAGGGTCCAACCCCCGGATTTGGGGGTTGCCCCCATGACAGGCACCACAGACCTTGCGACCACAGCTCCGATCAGCAGCAGAGACAATGGAGATGGAGAACATGGTCCATTCAGACTCGATGTTACCAGCCTCCCTCTGTACCTGTTTGAAGATTTCCTGGATGTTGGAGTTAAAGACTTCCATGATGGAGGACTCAGCCAGACATTCCCAGCAGACCCTCAGAGTGTCAGGGACCAGACTGTGCATATAGGTGAGCCCAACTATATCTAGCCGGTACCTCTCAACCTCTCACACAAGCTCGGGCTCCTTCCAGAGAGGTGATGTTCTATGTCCCAAAAACCAAGTTCCATGACCGGGGTTTAGGCCACTGAAGCACTCGCCTTCGACTGCCACCCAAACCACATTACACTGGTCCCTTTTGATCTCCTCTGCAGGTGGTGGGCCTACTGGGGAGTGATCCCACGTCGATCCTTCAAGTTTTACCCGACCGGGGCCCACGGCAGGAGCCCTGGCGAACAACCCCAGGCCTGGCTCCAGGGTGAGGCCCCAATCCGGGTGACATAACTGGATCTTTGATCCTTTTTCTCATGAAGGGGTCTGTGAACTGCCCTTTGTCTGGCTCGTCACCAAGGACCTGTCTGCCTTGGGAGACCATACCAGGAGCCGAAGCCCCAGACAGAATAGCTCCTGGGATCACTCGAGCACTCAAACCCCTCCACCACGTTGAGGTGGCGGTTCATCGAGGGGAAGAACACAAACAATTATTTAATTAATATAAATAAAGTTTAGTTTAAATTACAAAAGGGGTTTATACGAATATACACCTTGTGTGTCTGATGATTTATAACCCACGATTGTAACAAAAAAATCTGCAAGTGGATGTGAAAATGTTTGGTGCTGTGCTCACTTGAGCCAAAGCTAATGTTCAACCTTTGCCAGATTTTGATGACAGCCTGTTTGAGGATAGTAAAAGCAGACCAAAGAAATCACGTTCCCAACATGTTTTGAGAAAAAACAAAAATCAATGGCACCAGAAGAAGCTGATTTTGTGGGGATTAAACGTGAATATTTCTGAATTACAAAAGCAGGATGAAGATTTGAAACCTTTGTTTGCTAAGGTTACACAAAATAATGACAAACTATTTGTGGGGAAATCACAGTTTATTGTTGACAGCCATGTCCTATATACCATTGTATCCTATATACCATTCCATGGGCAGGACTTTTAGGTCGACATAAAACATACCTGAGAGCCACATCTTGCCTTGCTTGTTCATTTCCTACAAAAGCTTTGCTGGTGAGAAAACTAAACACAGAAGTGATGAAGACGTGACAGAGTTTACTAGCGCTAACAGTTCAGCTGGTCGGGCACACCTCCTACCTGAAGAAGTGACGGGACTGACTGAGCTGTTCAAATATGTTTGTTAACTGTTTGCAGACATACCAAGAAGGATCTGCTTAATTGAACATGTCATCAAGCTGAACGCTAGGCATCCAATTCGCCAGCATCCTTACCGGGTTCCACAACAACTGGTAAGCAAACCAAGATGAACTGGACCAGATGTTAAAGCTTGGGGTGATCGAGCATTCCAAGTCAGAGTGGTGTAGCCTCATGGTCATCGCCTTCAAGAAAGATGGTGCTCTGCGCATCAATTGATTTCAGAAAACTCAATGCCATCTCTTAGTTTGATGCCTATTCAATGCCCAGAATAGATGACCTGCTGGAGAAGATAGGAGCTGCAAAATACATCACCACTCTTGATCTGTGCAAAGGGTATTGGCAAGTCCCGCTGGAAAAAACGAGCCGACCATTTACTGCAGGGCTATTCCAGTTTACTGCTTTGCCCTTTGGTTTCCATGGTGCTCCAGCCACCTTCCAAAGGTTGATGGACAGAGCATTACAAGGGTGTGGCCACTGTAGTACGGCATACCTTGATGATGTGGCCGTTTTCAGCAAAACATGGATAGAGCACATTCAAGATCTTTTCTTGGTCCTGAAATGCATGTATGTGGGTGTGCTCACTGCACTCCGCTCAGACAGAGGGACGGAGGTGCTCCGTCACATCTAACACAAGAGGCTCTCAGCTCATATCTGTTTGCTCAGCTGTTGTACAGGACAAGTTTATAAAAAAATAAAAGCGCTTTACAAGTATACGCCATGTACCATTTACCAGTTTTGTTTGTTTAAGTTTAACGTAACTCCTAATAAATATAAGTTATTCTACCCTTTTCAAAAGATCCTGTTTATTTTCCAAAGGTTCTGGTTTGTTTTTTATTTAGTTTTCTGGCAAATCTTTTAATTGTATTTTAGTTATAAAAATATAATTGACACATTTCTGGAGCTTAGAAAAATTCCAGACTCAACTCTAGTATGACGTCAGGAAATGGGCGGCACCCACAAGAGACGGAAAGCGGAGCCTCAGAGATCGAGTCATCTTACTTCTAGGTAGGAAAACAGTTGACAAAAATAACACATATTTCATAAATGATCTTTTCTTTAGTATATTCGCATATATATAGTATATATATTTAGTATATATTGCCAAAGGCAATATATGATCATATATATGGATCTACTTTACTCTGAAAAGCTTAAGAATAGCAAAGTAAAGGCCCTTTAAAACTAGTACCAATTAACATTGAGATGCCATATCAGTGTATAATTTTAAGCACAACAATGAAAAATCCCCCATCTTTGTATAATCAGTTTCTTTTTTTTTACCTATTATTTTACATTCTCAACTAAAAATAGCTTACATATGTAGACAAGTTGAGTTAAAGGAAATTTAAAATCTAGTCTAGTCTATCAGTCTATGTATCTTCCTCCACAGTAGCACTGTTCCTGTTGATGTAGCCTACGTCCTCTGTTGTAAAAATTCCTACCTTCCACCTGGGCTCGCTCCATCTTCAGCCAGGCAGCAGAGATTCACTGTCAAGTCTGCAGAACTCCTTCAAGCACATCTCCAAATCTTTGAATCACTGACAGTTTTTGGTGATCTAACAAAAAACATGTCTGTGGCACCTCAAGACAAACATGATGACCTAGCGGTGTTTTTCCACCAACCCAGCTGGTGAAAAGTGTCCACCACTGTTTCTATCGTTTTTGGTGTGACCTTGGACAGAATTCCAACCACAAGTTCTCAGATTTGTTTTCATCTCTCCAGGTAGGCTACTTTTTCTTTCAAATCTTGGTTCTCCTTCATCATCCATCATCTCCTTGATCTCCGGCATTTATATCTTTGAACTCATCTTCCAGTTCTTTATCTTAGCAGTATTCATTGCAACCGGTCAAGAAATAGTCTTCTCGAATTTAACTCCCAGTCCTCCTCCTAAAGGTCAGTTTTATAATAGTAGCTACAGTTGCCTCATTTGACCAGATACAAGATTCCTGTCCTGTTTTCACTTTTTAAAGTAGTCCAGGAGATTTTGAAGGGCTATTATCTCTTAGAGCATGGTTTTGCTCCTGTGTGCTTTGCAGTTGCTTTGAAACTGGCTTATGATCCGATTTCTTTCTCGTCATTAGAGCAAAGCGACACACTTTATTTCCAAAAAAACTATCAGATGAAACATAACTATTTCTAAGTGGGACAGTTTTAATATTCTGACATTTGCAGAGGAAAAATACGACAAAAACAGTGAGAGCTCAGCAAAAACAGTCTGTTCTTATTGTAGAAGCTGCAGTTAAGACCAACTAAAAAAATGAAACAAAAATAAAAAAATAGGAACAAAAATTAAACAAAGAAAAGAAACAAGGGCCAAATTTAACCCCGGGGGTTTTCTAGGTTAATTCTGGCAGTGTATATAATAGTACACTACTCTGGATCAGATTGATATGTCCGTAATTATGGTGGGCAGCAAAAGTTGATATAATTTGCCTCACTGACCCAACTATCTTTGAATCTGCGAGAGAATCGTGTCATTATTATCTACTTACTTTTGAACGTGAGCTGAAACACGCTGCAGAAGGAAGTCACCCTTTAAAGCTGAGACACTTTGAGAAGTTTGCTCATCATGAGATTAAAACACCTGTTGACAGATTCAGACTCCTCGCTTACGCTCACAGAAATGTATCAAAAGGTTGTGTAACAAGATATTAAGTTTATGGTTTTGTTATTTTTATCTATGTTCATGTCTGTGAAGATCATAATTCCTCTAGGTGGTTGATTTCATTAAAATAGTATGCAAAAAAGGACTTGGTTTTTCTTTTAGTACTGCAGAATTGAGAAAGCATTTTTGAGAAGAGATCAAATGTCTTCAATAGTAAAAGATAGCAGCCCATCTTCACTTGACAGCTTTTTTTTTTTTTTTAAACACTATCTCAGTTCTTTCCAGGTGTGTTTCATCAATTGATTCATTTTCTGAACTGCTTTATCCCTTTTGGGGTCACGGGGCTGCCAGAGCCTAACCCGGCTACTCATGGGCGAAGGCAGGGGACGCCCCTGGACTGGTCGCCAGTCTGTCGCAGGGGCCACAATCACACACCCATACACACTCACATCTACACCTAGGGACAATTTAGAGTAACCACTGATCCTATGAAGCATGTTTTTGGACGGTGGGAGGAAGTCGGAGTCCCCAGAGAAAACCCACACATGCACAGGGAGAACATGCAAACTCCACACAGAAAGGTCCCCCATTGGTGACACTGTTTCAAGTCCCTGAGCCAGGACTTGAACCGGGAAGCTTCTTGCTGTGAGGCGCTAACCACTGCGCCACCATGCAGCCCGCTTGATTTTTGCTATTTTAATTATATTCAAAGGTCACAACATCTGTTGACAGAAGGTCTGTCTGTTTTTTTCAGGAAGCTTTTTTTGATTTGTTAAAAGCCTGGTTCTTTGGAGAAGAAACAAAGCTGGACTCTGAACCCTTTAGATCACCATTACCTGTACGCCTAAAATCAAAGCAGTGCTTCACCAAAAGAGCAGCTTTTGATTCTTCATTCAAGCAGCTGAATTTTTGTTATTTCATCAGGTAAAGATTTTTGAACATTTCAGATCACCATTGCTTGTATGTATGCTTTTAATATAACAAGAACATTCTCTTGCTTAAAGATTTATTTAAAGAATGCTGATTTCAGAGACATTCCCATCATCAGACAAACCTTTTTGTCTTGGTTTTCAGATTCTTTTATTTGGCATGTGATACATTTTCTTCATGTGGCTTGTCTTACCAACATGTAAAAGTGACTGTTATGTTGTTTTTTGTCTTTAATCTTTAAGTGTTTGAAGTGAAGACGGTTGTCTGTTGATTTTCCTTAATATGAAGATACAGTGAAATATAAGCAAGTTAAAAATGAAAATTTGATATAAACACAAATGTGACAAATCAACACATGCTGAAAACAAAAACTGCTGCTTAACAAACATTTCAGTTTTGGAAGATTTTGCCAAACAATTGAACCATATCATAAAAGTGTCACAAAAGAAACCATATTTTGTTTCACAATTTAAAGAAACCATTACTTAGATGGGCTGACTTGAAGCTTCTGCTGTCTTCACTGTCTTTATTTTTGAATTAACTGCAGAATCATAAAGCCATCACTACAAATAGGTCCTCTGTCAACCTACTACTCTCCTGAAGTGTTCTTCAAGTGATGATGGGGAACTGGTTCTTCAAAGACATTGTCCTCCATCCCCTCCTCTATCCGCTTCATTTTAGCAGATGACTTGGCAACAGGTGACTTTTCTGGAATTAACAAAGAAGATCAAAGGAAATCAAACCACAAAAACTCAAAGATGAAACACTGTGAGGAACAACAATACATGAATCTGTGTGTGTATCTGTTCCCCTCCCCATCACCAGTGCACATGGTGATGCATGGACAGATTCCAAAAGTCCTGGAAAGGTTTCCAAAATGTAAAAGAAGACCTTAGCAGAAATGCAGCTCCTCTGAAAGCAAAGCAGTGCTTCACCACAAAAGCAGTTTCAAATCTAAACATATTCCAAACATTATAAAAATTTATAATTTTTATTAACAAATTTTCAAGAGCGAAAGAAAGTCAGATTTTAGGATCGTAACATTTCCATGTCTTCATGTCTTCCATGACCTGCACTGGGATAACTCGCAGTCAAGTGTAAAGCAGCTTATTCAGAAACGAGGAGAAGAATGGAGCATGAAGATTGACAAATGGATAGGTGCTGAGCCAAAAGACCAAGCTCACATGACCATACCCACAGCTATGGTCATGTGCTTTGGGTCATGACTGAAAGGATAAAATTCTTGATACAAGCAGCTGAAACGAGTTTCCTTTACAGTATGGCTTGGCACTCATAGGAGATAGGGTTAGAAGCTCAATCACCTAAAAGGAGCAGAGCAGCTCCTCCTCCACTAATAGAACGCTCAATTAAAGGTATAAAGGCATGCATGCTTGACTCAAAAAGCTTGCAATGCATTCATTGGCTGCTGTCATTTTTCTGAGGCTATTTTTATTATGTTATTAATGATAAGAGCCCTTAGAAAAAAAGTGGCATTAAAGCTGGTCACTCATCCTTCAGAACGATAAATGGCGTATATTTATAAAGAGCTTTCCTACCTTCACTGAAGGCCCAAAGCGCTTTATAGTCACGGTCCCATTCACACATACACACACTGATGTCGGCTCTGCTGCTGAACACTGGCGCCAACCTTCCATCAGAGGTTCAATTTCTTGCCCAAGAACACTTTGACACATAGGCAGGCAAGGCGGGAATCAAACCTGCAATTCTTTGATCAGAGGTCGACTGCCCTTTCCACTGCACCACAGCTGCCCCGATAATACAGATAAGATAGGTTAAGATAAGACAGTAAATTTTATGTAGTGAAATAGCAAAGCAGCAAACAACTCTGCAACTATTAGAGATGAACCAGACAACGCTTATCTAGTGGGACAACTGCAGCTTGAAAGGGTGAGACGTTTCTGTGCATCTGCAGCTACAGCAAGGCCAGTTTCTGCTCAACCATTGCAACCTGCAAGAACACATTAACATTTCTTTCCACATGAGCAGCCCAACAGATATAATCTGTCCAAAAATAGACATAGACAAAGACTACGTTGTGGCTTTTATAACATTCATGGAGCATGACGAAGTTGAACATTCAGGAGTAAGATCCACAATCAGTCAAGGCTTGTCACTGTCCAAAACCAGCAGCACCACAGCTATAATCCACACCAGGAAGGATGCCACTAATAGTAGTAAGGACCTGGTCACACCGCCCGAACTTTGCTGGAACGTACCTGGAGCGGCGCCAAATTTTGACAACGCTCGTTACCGCGCGCAAATTGGGAAAAAAAATCAAACACACGGGCATTGGAGTAGCGCTGCACAGCTGAAGGCAGCGTAGCTTTAGCATTGGTTTAGCAGCAGCGAGCTATAGCGAGCGTTGATGTAGCGTTGGTTGCTTTAGCGAAGGTATAAGGCGTTCTGCGCATGCTGGCGTCTCTCAGGATTCATGGTGATGCAGTTTTTGGGCTAATTCAAAGTCCATTTCTCCCCATATTTTTAGCCAATTTCCGGTCTCGCTCCAGCTCCCCTATGACAACAACACATTAAAGTTCATCGCTGCCATGGATCGCTGCTTCAACGGCCGACACCGTTCCAGCAACGTCGTGTCCACTCTAATGACCGCTCCACCAACGTTTGTGCAACGTTTAATTGCCGCCAGTGCAGCGCTGGTGAAGCAGCGCTGGTGAAGCAGCGCTGGTGATCCAGCGTTCAAGATTTCTGCGTTGGTCCTCACCGCTCGCAATATTTTTTACAGCTCAAAACTTTCTGAGCGATGGGAGGGACCCCCGAGGAACATCAGCGGTGGTCAAGCGGATGCGGCGTAGCTTTAACGAGGATGAACGGTCACCGGTCCAGGAACGGCTCAAGCAAAGTTCGGGTGGTGTGACCGGGCCCTAAATGTGATCCCCTCTGTCACTGTCCCAGCTGCTACCACCACTTGGTCATCCACCAGGAACACTTCTTTAGACAGAAGTGATCAAGGATCTCATCCATGCAATACTCTTGTTTTAATTGATCACCAGCATTGTTTTTCCCAGAGGAAACACTAAGGAGTTTTGTCCTGGTTGATGCAAAGATTCTTGGTCTAGTTTTATCCCAAGTAAACACCACAACCTGCATTTTAATCCCATTTTTTACTTTTTTAAAAACATTTGATGGATTCTTTGAGTCAGAGCTTTTAGACATGGTAAACTGCTCTCTTCAGACGGGTGTCTTCCTCTCTGCCTGTAAAGGAGCAGTGGTGAGGCCCCTTCCGAAGAAGACTCATTTAGACTAAAATATTCCAAATTACTACAGACATGTATCCAACCTGGCATTTTCAAGTAAAAATGTAGTGAAAATGTCTTTGCGCAACTATATGAGTTTTTGAATACAAAAAACATTAGAAAAATATCAAACTGGTTTTAGGATAAACCACAGATGTAATGACCTTAGACTCTGTTCTGGTCCTGCTGGACCTTAGTGCTGCTTTTGGTACAATAAATCACCAGATTCTGTAGGATAGACTCAGGAGTGTAGTGGGCCTCTTTTTAGAAATGTTCTTAGGTGGTTTGATTCCTACCTAACTGATCGACACTTTTATGTAAGTATGGATACATGCTCCTCAAGAATCCATTTATGGTAAATGGCGTATACTTAGATTGCACTTTTCTACCTTCACTGAAGGCCCAAAGCGGTTTATAGTCATGGTCCCATTCGCACATTCACACACTGATGGCGGCTCTGCTGCCGAACACTGGCGCCAACCTTTCATCAGAGGTGATGTGAAGTTCAGTGTCTTGCCCAAGAACACTTCGACACATGGGCGGGCAAGGCGGGAATCAAACCTGCAATCTTTTGATCAGAGGGCGACTGCCCTTTCCACTGCACCACGGCCGCCCCACTTTTAATAAGTTGTGGGGTTCCCCAAGGACCAATCTTAGGTATTTTAGGCACTATTTAATTATGCCCTGCAGCAGTCCCTGACTGCAAGGACGATATTGTATTTTGCAGTAGTAAAAATTTCTGCGCCTTTGAGTCCAAATTTGACCCCTGCCAAATGCAGGACAAGTCATTAAAAATTGTACACACCTTGAGAAAATTGAAAATGAATTTTTGGCAGAGTGTAAGACCACCCCACCAAGATGATGACATCATGGCGAGCAAAACCTTAAAACATGAGTGGGCTAAAAATTGCCTATGGAGCCCAAAAAAATTTCAAGATACACAAACAAGACAATAACACACAATTTGGAGATACTCAGAAGAACTTTTGAAATTAATATGGGATGGCCACATGGCCCATGAGATTTGGCGATTTCTAACTAACCTTTTGTTTTGGCGATTTTAATAAAATTTCACACGCATGCGGCTAGCTTAAGTCTAAAATGACCCCTGAAGTTTTTTTGACCCTTGACCCCAGGTAGAGGTTGCCATTGTGAAAATGTAATATGTTGAGACCTAACTAGAGCTGGACAAAATATCACGAGACATTAAAAAACATATCAGGAATGTGGTCGTGGCTAGCAAATAACCTCGGTTGGTAAGGAAATTCAAAAGTTTACTTTTGTCGATTCCCCTGAAAGGTTAAAGTAGGACGGTGATGGCTGCGGTGATGGCTGCGGTGATGGCTGCGGTGATGGCTGCGGTGATGGCTGCGGTGATGGCTGCGGTGATGGCTGCGGTGATGGCTGCGGTGGGCAGCGAGGCGTGGGCAAATTGTGGCAAGGGTGAGGGTGGGCAGCACCTGTGGCCATCCCACACCGTTTGCGGCTTTAATTTATACATGTTGCCTCTTGGGGACGTCATCAGGAGACCCGGCGTTGACTTTTACAGTGACTCTGAAGATACAAAGCTTTACACCACTGTGTCTCCTGATGACCTTGAACCTGTAAACACTATTTTGAAACTGTATTTCATATAGAACCTCAAGGCTGGCAGAGAACTTCTTACAGCTCAACCAGGGCAAAACAGAAGTTTTAATTAGCAGTCCTGAAGACGGACATGCAATTTTACCAAAACACAATTATTTTAAACCTTCTCAATGTGTGAGAAACTTGGGCGTTCTTTTTGACTCTGATTTGAATGTTATCCCACATATTTTTTTCATCTTAAAATTGCCAGCACAGAGGTGTTGATTCATGCTTTTATTTTTAGTCATTTTGATTATTGTAATGCCCTGCTCTCTGGTTTATCTAAAACATCTTTTGCTTTTTTTTCTTAAATGAAAAAAAATATATGTATTTTTCTAGCCTAAAATTATTACAGAACTCAGCGGCACGAGTTCTGATGAGGACCAGGGGGCGGGAACACGTTACACCCATTTTGAAATCTCTGCATTGGCTCCCTGTGTATTTCAGGATTGACTTTAAGATTATTTTAATGATTTATAAATGTTTCAATGGTGTTGGACCCTCTTATTTAAGTGATCTGTTTTTAAAGTATGAGCCCTCGAGGACCCTGAGTTCCTCCAGCGCCTGCCTCTTTGTTGTTCCTAAGGTGAGGACCAAAACTTGTGATGAAGCTTTGTTCTGTCACTGGAGCAGCCTACCAGAGACCCTCAGGGATGCAGAGACCATCAAGGTTTAAGAGAAGAGGCTTGAGACCTACCTGTTTAATTTTGCTTTTAATTAATCTTGTGTATTTATGATAACTTTCTTAAGTTTATTTGTACAAATTTTGTTTATATATAAGTGTGTGTGTGTATGGTATGTGTATATTTATATATGTATTGTATTTCATCGTTTGGATGTATTACATTTTATTTTACGCATCTACATATATTTTATTTATTTGATTTTAAACTTTTTCTTATCATGATTTCACTCCCATTTCTTCCTTTAGGGATCTTTTGTGCCAGGGCCACCCAGCTTGGTCAGTGGTTGTTGCCGTGGTTCTCGCCTGTCTGGGGTCGTTGGTGTCATTGCAGCCTTACAGCTGTGGAATGGACCCCGTTTCTGTTCTGGTCTGGGTGGACACCCTGGCAATGTTCCTGTGGCTGACCTGGCTCCTGGTATTCCTAAATACTGTTTTCTCACAGCGGAGCCAAGCATTAAATTCTTTTTAGAGGTTAACCTATAAAAGTATTTATTGGACATGAGGCTGCACGGTGGCGCAGTGGTTAGCACTCTTGCCTCACAGCAAGAAGGTTCCTGGTTCGGGGACTGGAAACAGAGTCATCAATGGGGACCTTTCTGTGTGCATGTTCTCTCCGTGCATGTGTGGGTTTTATTCGGGAACTCCAGCTTCCTCCCACCATCCAAAAACATGCTTCATAGGTTCATTGGTCCCTTGAAATTGTCCCTAGTTGTGTATGGGTGCGTGATTGCAGCCACTGCAACAGACTGGTGACCAGTCCAGGGGTGTCCCCTGCCTTTGCCCATGAATAGGCTCCGGTACCACCGTGACCCCGAGAGGGACAAAACTGTTTAGAAAATGAATCAATTATTGGATGTGGGATCATGGGATGCTACTCCAGGCCTCATGATTTCCAGATAGCCAAGCCCTAATCATGACTGATTACCTGGTTCAGGTGTGTCCAGCCAATTAGAGTATGTTGGAAAACAAGCAGAAATGTGGCCGTCATGGCCTGCAGTTGTCCGGGTGCACAGTATGTGCTAATGTAAAGAGTGGGTTGTGTTTTTACTTGTGTGTCTTTGTTTTTGTTTTTAATTGCAAAGTGCTACACTAGTATGAGAAACCCTTTTTATAGAAAGCTTGATTGATTGAGAATAAAAATGTATTTAGACTTGTTGTCCATTGCTTGTCTGAACTGAACAGTGATCAGTTTCAGACTCAAAAGACTTGGTCTTGCACCCTTGAAGTGGTTAAGACTCCATTTTTGTTTGGCAACTTTATTTGCCCTGAACTGTTTCTTTTGAGGGAGCCGGAGCAAAAAAATGTGATGACAAACATCTAAAAAAACGCACCTCTCACATGCATGTGCACACACTCCACACAGAGTGATATTGTGCTGCGTCCAACAAACATTTACAAAAATAAAATAGTAAATAATTAAAATTAGAAACTGTTCTATCATTGCCAAGACAGAAAATAACTACTCTTATAATCATTACAATCTCTTTCCTGGACAACAGCTAAATTAAAGTAAATAAACTTAATATTACAAAACAATTCCTGTCATTCCTTTCCATCTTCAACAGACCACTGTCCCTCAGCTCACCACTCTACCTCTGCACCATGGTAACCTCTGGCCTTGTAAGTTGTTGTTCTTCACAAGATTAAATGATTACAATTTGAGTTGTAACTGTTGTTCACCAACCCATTCCCTCAAACTATAATTATCAAAATGTACTCAAAGTAAGAAGAAAAAAAAAACAAAACAAAACAAAACAGGAAGTGAACAAAACCATTGATGTCAGTGCTTCGGCTCTAAATCTTCTTTCCATCCATGCATCTTTTAAGCCAACTTAACCTTTCCGGGGTCACGGGTAGGGATAGTGTACCAAAACCTGGGTTTTTTTTTTTTTGGTAACAATGTCATCTTTACCAGGTTGATACATTTCTGACATACTTCCATGTGATTTGTAATCGCTGGTGTCGCAGTGGTTGCACAGCCATCACAGCAGAATCGCTCCAGGAGTTATGGAGTCATGCGCTCTGTGTCAAATCGTGTCATTTAACTAGAATTTCTTTCAGTGATTAGAGTATGCGACTCTGGAGGAAACTCTGTCCAGAAAAGTTTTTTTAACACTGAAAATGATGAAAAATTACAGAAGTTAAAAGAAATACCGAACTCTAGACACAGACACACAGAAACAGAGAGACAGTAGTCAACTAGATAGAAAATAGAGCAAGTTACTGGAAAGATATGTCGTATATCTCATATCTTGCTGCACTCCAGAATGCAAGTTGCTCCCGTTTTTATTTTTATTTTAAATGGGTTTTTTTGCCTTTGCATTGCCTGCCCCTGTTTAGTGGATGAACACACCACTTCCTCCTCTGCCTTTCATGTACCTGTGGCATTTTTCTCAGAACAGAGGACCTATATAAAAGAATTTATGATTAAAACTGCATCTCTGACTATTTCTTATTTCAAATCATTTTGGATCAGAAGAGATGCCATAAAAGCTGCAGCTTGGGGAGAGTTTGCCATCCTATTAGATCAAATGCTCCCAGTGCTTTGTCATGGAGATGCAGGAGAAGAATCCAGCACAAGTGGATGCACATGTAATTGTGGCCTTTGGCAAGCAAAAGGCATCATAAATGGCCAGGAAAAGTCTTTTGGCCATCAGAAGCGCAGTGTTGGAATGATTGCACATAATGTTATCATCTATTTGCTTTTATTGTTTATGCCTTGTTTTTATCTTAATCATTCAATGAACAATGACGTATGCTTAACTTGTAATCTGCTTATAGAGGAACAGAGCAACTGATTCATGTGGTTTTTCCTACGATTTCCACACAAAGTGTTCATGGAGATAAAAAAGGAACAGACGCTGATATGTGATGAACTATTTTGATTTGCTTATCACAGCTGCAGTCATGCCACACCCCCACCCCTGCTTAGATTGCAGCTGATACAGTATGTATTTAGGGCATAACCAAATCTTAATAAAAAGAAGGCTCGGTAAAGTTTTTGCAGAGCGGACTGGAGGCTTGTAACCGAAGACTCGCTGACCGTTCTCCTCACGAGCAAAAACTAAATTAACTGACCCTGTTTTCCTTCCTTTTGCAGAAACAAATGTTTGGTTTACTTAACATAACATTTACTTGGTGCTTCAGGCCAGATCCCAACAAACCTAAGGATTCCAGTTGGTGGGCGAACCTTGGGTAAATGAAATATAAAATATATATAAAAAAATGAAATATCAAAGTAAAAGTCTACAATAAAACGGAATGAAAAAACTGAATGAATGAGAGTATGCTTGGATAGACAATACCACTAGGTGTCAGGGCCCTTCCAACTGCTCTAGCTACCAGAGGGAGCCCTCTTCCGAGTATTGACCGCCTCTGCTCCTTCCTCACTCCCACTCCCATAATGTTCCTTGCCCCTCCTGCCCTCACCAGCTGTGTCCCATTCCTGCTCATCAGTGTTGTGTATTTAAGCATGTTCACCTCTGTACTCATTGTGGAGTCTTGACTTGCTTCTGCTACCAACAGTCTGAGCATTCTTGCATGTTTTGCCTTCCTCTTGACCTGACCCTGACCCTGACCTGTTTTCTGACCTTGTCTTGCCTTTTGTTAATTAAACCTGATTGCAAATGTATTCAAACATCTCTGCTCCTTTGTCACACTAGGTATTTCTATTATATAATACGGTAGGAAGGAAAACAGTGAGTTCCTTGTGGATATTTGTAGACAAGAAGTTTCTGCAAGCAGGAAATAAGCAGAGTAAAGAGGAACAGTAGGCATGTGTCAGAGATTGACTGAAAGAGCCAGAGCAACAAAAAAAGATATTCTGAAGAGCAAAGGAGAAAAGAGAACAGAAAAAACAGCTACATGAGAAGAAGCAGAGACTTGAGCAGGGCTCTGCTAGAGCAGGGAGCGCACGGACGGTGAGTGTGAGAGTGAAAGTAAGCTGTGCTAGTTATATTTGCAGGAAAAAGCATCTGAAGAGAAGGACGGAGAGTTTAGGGAAAAAAGCATGGAGAACAAGTGAATGATCTTGAAAAAAATGTGATGTGAGAAATAAGATAAATAAATTATGAAATATAATAATATTAAATAATTAAATAGAAATATAAACAAGAAAAAGGAAGAGGAACCTAACATAGTGGTTGTGAGTGAAACGGATGTTTTATGGCAGAAGAGGCCACACAAGAGGAAGAGAACAAGGTGGTTTTAGAGAACGTGCCTGAGAATGAAGTTATGCAAGCGAGTGAAAGTGCAGAAGAAAAAGCTGAAGATGTTGAATGGTTTTGGGATGTTGATAATAATCCAGTTTAAGAAGCTAACTTTAATAGACAAGAGATCTTTTCCCTGAGAGAACAAAAGCCAGAAATGGATCCGTGGTCAAACAGGCAGACGTGAACTGCATGTCACTCAGTGGTATAAAGGCAGTCCAAGACATGATAAAGATTATCAGCAAAAACTAAGCAAAGCAACTCCTAACAGAATAACAATAACTCAGTTGTACACATTTGCAAACAACAGGCTCAGCGACATCATGTAAATGACGAAACACAGAAATTAGACAGGAAGTAGTACCCACTGCATATTTCCCTTTTAAAGAACAAAGATTTGCAGTGGCAGGATCTGGGAAGGATGCCAGAAGAAGCCGTCTGAACTTCTGATTGGTCCAAACCCCACATAGAAAATGGAGCAGTGGCCATGCAGGGTTAACAAAACTAGCATTGTTCTGGTCAGTAACAGCAAACACAGGAATTCACCTGAAAGGAGAAAAATCCTGAAACATCTTCCTGACGGAAGAAGAAAATGAGCTTCTGTCAGAAATTCCCGAAAAACTTGGGTCAAAAGGGCTTACAGACGTAGGTCTGATCCAAGGAGCATTAGCAGTAATCATAAGGCCTAAAACAGAATATAGGCCATGCATGAGACAATATTCCCTAAAACCAGACGCCATTATGGGAATAACTCCAGTAATACAAACCCTCATCCAGGCTACAGTTATGATAGAATGTAATGACTCCTCATGTAACACGCCCATATTTCCAGTTAAGAAATGACCCCCATCTGTAGGATGGAGGATGGTACAAGATTTACCTCCACCCTCAGAAATAGTTAACTCGAGAATGCTCCAAAGGTTCTCAATAGGGTTGAGGTCAGGGAAAGATGGGGTAAAACCATCAGTTTATCTTCTTTAATACCCATAGCAGGCAATGATACAGAGATTTTCCTTGCAGGATGAGATACTGCATTGTCACGCATTACGATGATTTTGTTCAGGAAAGCAATGTTCTTCTTTTTGTACCACGGAAGAAAGTGATCAGCCAGAAACTCCGCATCCTTTTGAGTGGTGATTTTCACATCTTCAGGGACCCTAAAGGGGCCAGCCAGCTCTCTCCCTATGATTCAGAAACTTTCCTCATTCTGCCTTTTTCTGCACCAACCTGTGTTTGCTCTGACTCAGCCACAAATCTCTAGTATGATGATCACGCTTACGTTTTGTGAAAGATCCAAGGTTTTTATATTTTGTCCAATTCATTTAACTATATCACACTTTTCAGCAGGAGTAATCCTTTTTCTTTTCAATATTGTTTGAAAATGTTGCTCTGCATAAAAATGTGGAACGTTGTTCTTTAATATTTTTTCCTTCAATTGAACTCACTTGGAAAACCAACTATCACAGTTATCTGAGAATGAATTCAGTGATCCAAGGAGCCCCGAGACACAATATCATCCGTGAGTTTCATTGAAAAACAAAGAACTTGATCTTTTTGACACTTAAATACAATTGGCATAATAACTTGGAACACACTATAAAACCAGATGCTTATTCAATGGAGGAGTTGCGTGAATGGAGTTCAAAATTGGAAATACCAAACCCCTTTTGCTCCAAAAAGACTTATACTCGTCACTTTAGCAAAGTTACTTTGTGCCACTCTGTTGCAAGGATTTTAAAGAAGAGATTATAAAGAAGGATCAGTTTTTATCATCTTTAAGCAGCAGTAGCTCCCAGCCACAGTTAAAGGAATTTTCCTTCACGTCCTTGTTTACATAATTACAGTTTTTCATCCAGACTGAAACAGATATTAACTGTACAATCATTCTGCTACTAATTAGACAGAGATATGAGATATGCAGAGTTAACAAAATATAAAAGAGGGAACCCAAATGCAGGGATGATGATGACATCTACTGGGTTTAAACTGGTATATGAAAAACTCAATGGTCTGGGTTAAGGGGAGTGACAGCTGCTATATTGCTCTGTTCGGCAACATCCAACAAACCCATATTCTACTCATAATTTAGGTTAGAGAAACAACTCTGGTTCAGGATCTTTCAGAATGTGCTGTGAAAAGTGAGTAGAACTTTGAAAAAGTTGAGCTCTTTTTGGGTTTATTTCACTTTCTTCTAATATTTTCCTTTTTGTGATGTGTGAACATTTGCTGGCGTTTTCATCCCTGATGAAAAACTACTTTTGATCACTCCATCTTCTCAGGCACTCGGAGGTGCTAGGGCCTAATATCTCCTTACATGGCTGGCAATGTTGTAATTACTCTTACCAGTAGACCCCCCTCGCAGGATTTGATTGAGGATTTCATCAGTGTCACTGGTGCTTGCCATGCTGTTCCTCATCTGCATCATGGACAGCTGAGAACACAGGCTGGGCTGACGCTCCATCTTCTTAACCGCCTGCAACACATCCGACAGACAGCTCAACGTCCCCCCTCCCCATCAGAGCAGGATTATATTGCTTTGACCCACCTTGTCACTGAGCGTAGGGTCATTGAGAGCGTACAGTTTGTTAGTGATGTCTTTTCCAACCAGATATCGGAAGACCTCATTGAGGAAGGTGTCAGATTCCAAAAAGTATGTCAGCCTTTCCCTGGACCAGCACAGGAACTTACAATTCTCTTCTGCCATGATGGTCACCTGCCAGTCAGAAAAGCTCATCAGTGCTAGGGTCTGCTGATAAAGGGATACCATAAACCAGGAGTGTCCAAACTTTTTGCAAGAAAGACATTTTTTAAGCTTTAATCACAACTCCTCTAATGGCTAGATATTGACTGTCTGCTTGCAAAAATAGGCAAACCTGTATGGGGCATGCAGGTGGCTCACGCCAAAATGGCAAGGTTGTAAACTGTTCTGTGAACCATAAAGCAAAAATATTCGTGCACGTTTCTTTTATGGGATTACTGCGAGCAACTGGTCGTAGCAAGCACTTGTACAAGGGCATGGGTGAAGTAAAGGTTTTGCAAGTAAAACTGTGTATAAGTCGTTCATTTCTTTTTCAATGAAAAATTTGAAATTGAAAAAAATTTAAAAATGAACAGTTTTTTTCATTTCCTTTTTTTTTTTTTAAATGGAGCAAACGAGCATTAAATTTCATATTTTTGCAGTTTCTTCTGAAACACCCAGGTTGGCCAGACGTAGTTTTTATAATTTTTTAAAGTGGTTTATTGAGGGCACACAAGTCACGTACCTCTCAAGAGGCGCCAGTCTCTTGAAATTGAATGAAACTTTAAAAAAAAGTCTGTTTTCCATTTACATTGGATTTTACTTTCATTGTGTTGTGGCTTTTGTCGTGGTGCTTCGGCTTTTGTTGTGGTGGTTCAGCTTTTGTCGTTGTTCTTCGGCTTTTGTCGTGGTGCTTCGGCTTTTGTCGTGGTGCTTCGGCTTTTGTCGTGGTGCTTCGGCTTTTGTCGTGGTGCTTCGGCTTTTTTTGTGGTGCTTCGGCTTTTGTCGTGGTGCTTCGGCTTTTGTAGTTGTTCTTCGGCTTTTGTCGTTGTTCTTCGGCTTTTGTCGTTGTTCTTCGGCTTTTGTAGTTGAGCTTCGGCTTTTGTCGTGGTGCTTCGGGTTTTGTCGTTGTTCTTCGGCTTTTGTCGTGGTGCTTCGGCTTTTGTCGTGGTTCTTCAGCTTTTGTAGTTGAGCTTCGGCTTTTGTCGTTGATCCATGATCCATTACACCCCTAGTGTAAAGTCACTACCAGTTTACGAGTTTAGACCGGCAAAGCTGACAGTTGAATGCAGTTTAACACAATTTTATGTAAAGGTAAACTAGCCAAAATTAACGGAAATTTGTACTGTATTTATTTTTTAAATGTCCTACTTAACTGTATATTTTATTCCCTCTCTTAAATCATTTACAAGTCAAAATAAAAATGTGAATAATCCTCCAATTTTTGAGGTTCTATTAAAAATATTGACCATTCATTTCAGCATTTGTACCGTCTAATGGTTTAAACTTTGCCTTATGTTTTTCTACATGTATTTTAAGTGCGACCAGCACAAAATAAATGGAAATTCATGTTAGCTATGAGTAACATGTGCAGCCAAGATGCACATTGCTGTGCTGTCCTGTGGGCCCTAGTCTGGGTGCTTGGCCGGACTGCTGGGGCGGGTGCACCCACAGTACGGGTTTGGGGGGGCCCTGGTGGCCACTGTTGCTTTGGCAGGGGTCTTGGTGTGGGGATGGCCAAGAGCTGGCCCTCCTTATCTTTTTTTTTTTTTTAACTCCACGATCCACCTCAACTTAAAACCTCGGTCACATAGCACTTTTCTGCTTAATCACGGCAAAAAAGTTCTGAAAATCTGGTGGACGTGGTCATCAGTGGTAATTTTGGTGAATTTTGGCCTGGCCATGTTTTGTACGGGGTATTGCCGTTGGTGGCTGTTCCACTGCTGAAGCACTGCTTAAACACTGCCAACCATGTCAAGCCATGCATAAATCTAAGTGTCAGTCTCCTCACAATCCAGGCACACACCCAGATGTTCTGTACCATCCCTCCTGCTCCTCCTCTTTATCCTTCTTCTTCTGTTGGTGCTGGAGCATGAAAATGAGGACATCACGGCATTGAGGTTTCATCTAGACTGTAAGTGCCGAGGCCCTAGAAAATTGTGGTATGTATATGCCACAAATCAGAAGTGATACAGAAGTGATTAGGCAGTGATCAATCGTATTTAGAACTTGTTTGAGATGCGTAACACCCGTCTGATGACCGGGCTCTGCTCATGAAAGACCGCTAAACTTTCGCATCTTTCCTCGTCTCCCCAAGTCTTAATCACTGCCAGAACACGGATTATCAAGTGTTTCCCGTGTGTTGCACGTCTTTACCAAGTGTGCTAAAGTTTTGAACAGTTCAAAACTTCACGTCCTGCCACGTCTACAAATCAACTGCGGCCCATAATAAACATGACATCACCGCGAACAACATCGTCTGCTTCATGGGAGATCACTTTTTGTTGGGTTTTGGCCGTGACTAAGCCGTAAAGTGCTGTGTGCATTCTCCTGAGCACCGGTGTCACCTTTGCATCATTGGTTAGCGTGCCGGAATGAGGTGCTTTACATGTGTTGGTTTGTATGCATAAGTGTGCTTGTGAAGACTCCTGGAGCCAACAGGTATGTTTGTAACAACTGCGTGTGTGGACAGGCCCCGCCCATTTCGGACTAACATTCACACTTAACTGTAATGATTATAAACTTCCAGCATCTTGTTGCCTCACTCACCCTTTTCCCCTCACTTTTGTGCCCCCCGATATCGCTCTCTCTTCTTCCCCCTCTTTCTTTTCTGTCCGGTCCAACAAAAGAAGGATACAAACATAATATATATAAAGTTTTGTTTAAATTACAAAAGGGGCTTGTACAAATATACACCTTGTGTGTCTGATCATTTATAACCCCCGATTGTAAGAGTAAAATATGTCCAACACAAGAGGCTCTCAGCTCATATCTGTTTGCTCAGCTGTTGGACAGGACAAGTTTAAAAAAAAAAAAATAAGAGGAAAACAAATACAACCAGGTAGGACATTTAATAATAATAAATGTACAATCAATATTGTACTCATTTGTGTTACAATTGGTTAGCTTACCTTTTAGTATTTATGCTAAATTGCTTTAAACAACGTTTAGTTTTCCTCTTTGCCGTTCTAAATTCCTAAACCAGACGTAACATCAAACATGTCGGTCAGTTGTTGTTCTTGTTGCCATTTTGTCTGACATCATGTGAAAAGGGTTCATCAGCGAGACCACAAAAGATAAACTGTGATGTAGAAAGGCTACACTGTATTCTGTTTTATTTGACAGGGAGTTTGGGGAGGTTCAGATACAGGGCAAGGACTGCAAAAGGCTGGAATAAAGTATCATGTTCTTTGCAGGTCTCAATTGTATGGCCAGACTGGAAAAAAAGAAAAAAAAATGTGTGTGATATTGTTCCGAGGGTCAGGCCAAATGTGAAGGCGGCAGCCTGTGGGGTGTAGTTTGGGGACCACTGGTCTAAACCTGAGTTCATGCAAGTTTCACACCTGCCAAGCTGGAGAGAGGACTATCAAAGGAAAGAAGGCCAAACCTGTCAGCGTGATAGAACCCCCAAAAACTTACTGTATTTGGGTATACGGAGCTGAGGGTACTCAAATATCCAGGTTGAGAATAGGAATGAAAATAAGTATAAAAAATATGGTCAATTTAAACTTTAAAAGTTCTTCAGAAAATCTCTAAAGTTCGACTAAAATCTGACATAAAAAACCTGTATCTTTGAACAAACAACTGAAGAAATTAGAGTCTAGCATTACCTGGAACTTCTGTCCTTTGTGCATTTCTGTGGACCTGAATTCTGGAGAATCAATGAAAGAATTGAAGTAGATGTTGTGCAGGAAATGTTCTCGGTATGACACTTTCATTCTGTCCGACAAAAACAAAAGATACAATTCTGGTTAGTCCCAATAAAAACCAAGCAATGGAACTTGGGTTATGATTCAAAGCTTAGCCAGCAGGACAAATAATTGAGAACTTACAGTAAGTATGAATATAACTAAGGCACATACTTTCCTTTAAGCAGAATGCTGAGGCGTTCATCCACAGAGGTTTTGTCCTCAACTGCGTAGGCCTGGCCCTTTTTCAGTGTCTGGATAGTGCAGAACTGTCCCGTCAGTCTCTGGAAAAGTGCCTCTTGAACATGGAGAGGCTTAAACAATCGCTTGTAGACCAGCCGGAGCTCCCGGTCGATTTTAATCTACCACAAAAAACCAAATTACCCAGAGTGCTGACCGGATGTCTGTGTGTGTGTGTACGTCCACGCCTGCTCTAGTGTTTGTGTACAAATGTGTGCCCACACAGACGCTGTGAAACTTACCGGTCTGCGTTTGTACAAGAGAAAAAAGAAGTGCATGAAGTTGACCAGCAGAAATATCACATTCCACACCAACACATCTAGGTTGCATCTGTACAGTTTTGCCCAGGCAATAAAGAGGCTGCATCCTGTCAAACACAGAGTTAAGAATTATCTGTTGCAAAGAGCTTTTAATGTAAGAAGACAGCTGTAGGGCTAACAATCTATTGGGCAACAACGATTTGAACCAACTAAAGATTCATGAGATTCATGACAAACCAGATTGTAAAGTAAAAAGAAAAAATCATTTAAAACAGTTTTAAAACTAAAAGTACACAATAGCCGCAATTCTATCACACATATACGCAAAACTGTATCAACATTCTTGAAATGTTGAAAAAACAAAATTTTGCAGTTATTAAATCATATTTATGCAAATAAACACAAACCAACATACAAGTTATAAGTCATTAAAAAACATGGTGCCGGATGTGAACAGTACTTTGATTTACAGCAGATATGTGGTGTTACGTTTTTGTTTTAGGTTGATTCTGTTAAAGAAAATGCAAAGGCACATTTAGATTACATCACAGCACTGATGGCCGTGTTCCGTGTAGTTAGATACAGAGACACGTGTTAAATGGTGTTATCAAAATTTACGTTTTAACAAGGAAGCAGTTGGATCTTCTTTCTGTTTGATAACACGACAAGATCCATTCAATTTTTTTTTGCCACAGCACTAGCGCTCATCATCATCTATCAAAGGAGATGTCTGCGTCTTATTCAGGCCATGGAGAGGCAAGCTTCTTACACATCGGATACAGATGAAGCAATTTGGGGAAATCTTGGTTGGTGATTTTACACAAGGGGTTGTGGATCCAACAGTTCCACATGACACACTCAAGTTTTGATGAGCTGTATGATGCTGCCCAAGAAGAAAGTCACATGACTCATTAATTAAAAAAAAAAAAGTGTTTCCATTGCAGTTTGCAGAATACGTCAGTTTTGATACTTTTCATAAACCACCTCCTCCAAAAGCTAATTTTTTATTATTCAAGTTTTTTCAAAATTGTCATCTTTCTATAATGTACATTTACTGTCGTAAATCCAATTTTCACAATCTTACAGTTAATGGAAACTAAGTTTTGTACACTTGAAGGAAATATTGAAATTAAGGAGTGTAAATTGGAAAAATGTAGATTTTAAGATTGAAATAGATATTGAAATATTTGATAGAAAATTGTAAATTTGAAAATACTAAAATATGTTTACTTGTAGCAACTGCTTTTTTGTATTTTCAATTTTTGTTTTTTCATTTCTCTCAATGTTTGTTTTGAGTCTTCAATTTACAGTTTTAGTTTATAATTTTTGTCTTCCAAGTTGAGCCCATTTTCATGTGGGTTGACATGATTGACATGGGGTGACAAAGGTGATGTCATTACTGCTCCAGAACAACATCTGGTGTTGGCACTGCCTGTGTCATCCCTCATATGCTGTAACTTACAATAATTGATATACATGACATTTTTAAGAATGCTTGGCTTTATTGTGTAAGGACTGTTTTTGTAGTTTAAAATTCTCCACCACTTTGATCCAGCCTTTGACCAAAAGACAAACTGAGGTCGAATCTGAATTGTTTTCCTACTACTCTGGCTCATCTCTGTTGCTCCGATTGAAGGGGCATTTAGTGGTGTTTGAAAGTTATTTTTTCTAATGAGGAGCAGTTGCAACACCATCACTCCACTGGTAGGGTGATACATGTCACGCTTGTAGGAAGAGGAGAAACTCATTTCTTCACGTGGGTGTTCTCTGAAGCACAAAATGTTACATTTAAATGTAAGTATTTTATTAATCAATGTGACACTTCAATGAGTTTCTCTTTTTCAATGACTGTGTATTTTCCACAGGCTGACAGAAACGTGCTAACGTAGCTGAACGGTGACTATTGATGATGTCTAAAAATGAAGACACTATTTTTTCAAAATCTCTCCGCTTGGATGGCTAAATGTAGGGATAGGGAGAAGCAGTAAGGGCAGGGAAGCAATCTGGATTCAGCCTAAAACTGTCTCTATGCAAGCCACAGTTTTCACTGCTAATGTGTATTACTACATTTGCAAGTTGAAAACTCAGGACATTGCAAAGAATCTTAACAGATTTAGTACTGTTAATCAAGTGTAAGATCTGTGATGAAATTAATTTTGGAGCCAAAACTAAACATGTCAATAGAACAATAAAAATTCACTTCATTTTAAAAATGTTTGACTAATACCAGACAAACAATGGTGAGGCTTTAGGGCAAGACACTCTTAAATATCTACTGCTTCAGCCCAGTGAAAAGACGAACAAACCAAACAACCACAGTTTCCAAAGCTCCTGCAGTTTCCGGTCTCCACTCTGCTTTAAAGAAAATAAACAAGTAGTGAGGGTCTTTTTATACCTCCTCTATGCAGCCTTTTAAGGCTTGACTCCTATGAGGGTATTTTAAGGAGCTACAGATCTGTTCCTTGGTTGAATACATGTTTCTTTGTGGAGGTAGACATACTGCTGTAAGAACTGTGCCATTACTGCTTTATCTGAGGAATGCAAAAAGGGGCCAGGATGAGGGTCAGACCTGTCATTAGAAAGAGGCGCAGCAGGATCATGTGCAGATCCAGTGTGGTAGGAAGGACCAAACCCAGCAACAGTGACAAGTTCCCCAGATGGAAGAACAGGTGGTGGGACTGCTGCCACTGTTGACAGGTGGTAGTATTATGCTCCACAGACCCCACTGGCATGGATGAGGGGAATATCGGCACCACAGTGGCCATGACTGTAGACAGTTGTGTGGGAGAGGACATCCTTAGTGCCTTGGTGAGAGCTGCAGAAGAGGGAAAAATTTGAGTCCAGAAACAAAAATGTCAGAGCTAGTACCATCAAAACGTACGTAATCTCATATTTTTAACCCAGTCATCCAAACTGATGTTTTCAATAGACACTAAACCTGGTTAAAGACTAAGCAAATAGACCTTTACACCAGCATAAAGATCAACATAAGCAATTTATCTATTAAGGAACTATACCATGCAAATAGGGCTGTTGAAAGTTGATTAGTCAACTATTATTGTTTACATAATATAATATGCCATTTTTTCCCCAAAAGGTGATAGCATTGGTTCCGACTATGGAGGTTCATGTCATGTATGGTAGCACTAGTGCTCAGCATCTGCTGCATTCACTGAAATCAAACATTTACATGTATAGTTCATGAATCTCAATTTCACTTTATGAAATATGAAAAGCCTAAGGTCCTACAGTAGGTATATGCAGAACAAAAAAAGCCATAATTGGCTAACAAGAGAAAGAGTTCCTGATCCTGCACTAAATCATTGTCTAAACTTCCCATAAAAATAATAAGCATAAATATTTTACACTGGCCATGAAATAAATAAATGTCATTGAATGTTTACATTTGCTTTCAAAGGAAATTTTAATATCCTAATGCCACATTTATTTAAACATGTATTTATTGATGTCCAGTTTTATTTATTTAATGCCAATTTTAAATAATGAATGAAAGTTTTATTTATTTATTTCATATCAAAAATATTTATTTTAATTTGTCTCTTTTAGGCCACATTGGACGATAAAAAAAATTAATGTGTCATCAAATGTTTAAGTGTTTTTATAATGGCAATTTTAATATTTTAATGCCACATATATTCAAAAATGTATTTATTGATTTCCAATTTGAAATAATTAATGACACTTTTAGTTGATTATTTCGTCGTGTATATGTTTCTTTAATATTGTTACGCTACCAGGACTTTGTTATGATAAAGGGTTCTGGCCCCCCTTTCACACTAGGTGGGCGGTGCACGATCCTTCCCCTTGGGTTCTGCTGCCAGGTCCATTTGCGTCCCCTCCGAGGACCGACCAATAATCAGTCATCAGTCATGTTGAGCTCTACATGAGATTTTTATGATCACCTTTGTAATTTTAATGTAATAATAAGGAAATGAAATGTTTGTTATTTTTGTTTGTTTTGTAATTTATTAAAAAAAAATTTAAAGAAAAAAACGCATGTAAGAAAAGTAAACAATAATGTACCATAGTGGCAACATTTCAAGCTGTATTCAGGTCTTCTTCAGGCTTAAACAGCATGCTTTAAAGTTTGTTTTTGAAAAAGAAAATGAGGAGTGAAGAATAAAAAGGTTAGGGTTAGCCTTCAAAAAATAGTGAGCAAGTTCACCAAATGGCAGACTCCTTGTCCTTTGTTTTTTTATACATCGGAGTAACAGATAAGCGGACCTCCCCGACCGCTCGGTTGCAGTACTTTTTTATGTAAAGGAATATCCATGAGATCAAAGATGCTATTAGTAAATAACATCTTTTTAAAAAAAGATCTCAATGCTTGATGTATAAGTATACTCGTGTTTTGAAGTACTTTATATATGTTTTATTAAAATATCTTCATTCATTTTCCAAACTGCTGTAGTTTATAAAAATATATATTATGTAAAACTTTTCAAAGAATAAAATTGTAGCTTTAATCTAGTTATTCTGCCTTTTTTTTTTCTTTTTACTGATCCAAAGCATGACTCTAAACCCTGACACATTCTGAACCATAAGGTTTGTGATCTGTTACACCCCTAGCGGATACGATGACGTCTAAGTTGACGTCATGACGTGGGCGACACCCACAAGGAGTGAAAGGCAATGCCTCGGAAATCTAGGACTCTTACTTCCAGGTTGGAAAAGAGGTCAGGAAAATGACTAATATTTCTTAAAAGCAGTTGTTTTGTGTGCCAAATGTATCATATACATGGATATTGCTTACCATAAAAGGCTTAAGAGTAGCATGGTGTAGGCCGGTTAACCAGTCTTTTTTTAACCAGTCTGCCGCGGCACACTAGTGTGTCGTGAGAGACGGTCAGGTGTACTGTGGGAAATTACAAACTTTCACTGATATAAAAACATTTACCATCGCAGGATATCAGCTATTCATCCAAACAATGAGTAGTTAGGGATACACACGTGGACAAAATTGTTGTTACCCCTCAGTTAAAGAAGGAAAAACCCACAATTCTCACTGAAATCACTTGAAACTTACAAAAGTAACAATAAATAAAAATATATTTAAAATGAAATAATCCAAATCAGCCATCACTTTTGAATTGCTGATTAACATAATTATTTAAAAAAAACAAACTAATGAAACAGGCCTGGACAAAAATGATGGTACCCATAACTTAATATTTTGTTGCACAACCTTTTGAGGCAATCACTGCAATGAAGCGATTTCTGTATTTGTCAATGAGCGTTCTGCAGCTGTCAACAGGTATTTTGGCCCACTCCTCATGAGCAAACTGCTCCAGTTGTCTCAGGTTTGATGGGTGTCTTCTCCAAATGGCATGTTTCAGCTCCTTCCACAGATGTTCAATGGGATTCAGATCTGGGCTCATGGAAGGCCACTTTAGAATAGTCCAACGCTTTTCTCTCAGCCATTCTTGGGGGTTTTTGGCTGTGTGTTTTGGATCGTTGTCCTGTTGGAAGACCCGTGACCTGCGACTGAGACCAAGCTTTCTGACACAAGGCAGCACATTTCTCTCCAGAATGCCTTGATAGTCTACAGATTTCATTGGACCTTGCACACATTCAAGACACCCTGTGCCAGATGCAGCAAAGCAGCCCCAAAACATGACTGAGCCTCCTCCATGTTTCACCGTAGGGACAGTGTTCTTTTCTTCGTATGCTTGGTTTTTGAGTCTATGAACATAGAGTTGATGTGCCTTACCAAAAAGCTCCAGTTTGGTCTCATCTGTCCAAAGGACATTCTCCCAGAAGCTTTGGGGCTTGTCAACATGCATTTTTGCAAATTCCAGTCTGGCTTTTTTAGGATTGTTTTTCAGCAGTGGTGTCCTCCTTGGTCGTCTCCCATGAAGTCCACTTTGGCTCAAACAACGACGAATGGTGCGATCTGACACTGTTGTACCTTGGCCTTGGAGTTCACCTTTAATTTCTTTGGAGGTTGTTCTGGGCTCTTTGGATACAATTCCAACGATCCGTCTCTTCAATTTGTCATCAATTTTCCTCTTGCGGCCACGTCCAGAGAGGTTGGCTACTGTCCCGTGGGTCTTGAACTTCTGAATAATATGAGCCACTGTTGTCACAGGAAGTTCAAGCTGTTTAGAGATGGTCTTATAGCCTTTACCTTTAAGATGTTTATCTATCATTTGTTTTCGGATGTCCCGGGACAATTCTCTCCTTGGCTTTCTGTTGTCCATGTTCAGTGTGGTACACACCTTTTCACCAAACAGCAGAGTGACTACTTGTCTCCCTTTAAATAGGCAGACTGACTGATTATGAGTTTGGTAACACCTGTGATGTCAATTAAAGGACACACCTGAGTTAATCATGTCAGTCTGGTCAAATAGTTTTCAATATTTTATAGAGGTACCATCATTTTTGTCCAGGCCTGTTTCATTAGTTAGTTTTTTTTAAATAATTCTGTTAATCAGCAATTCAAAAGTGATGGCTGATTTTGATGATTTAATTTCAATCAATTTTTATTTACTGTTACTTTTGTAAGTTTCAAGTGATTTCAGTGAGAATTGTGGGTTTTTCCTTTTTTAACTGAGGGGTACCAACAATTTTGTCCACGTGTGTATTTATTTTTCTTTGTGTTTATTTGATTCTATCAGACACTTTGATTAGAATGATGGTGCCGCGATTTAGCCACCCGCAGCTTTGGACGATAGCTGTTTTTGGAAGAATCCTGCCCATTTACCCGTATCCACCCATCATTCTTGCAGGCTAAATAATATGTTATCAGTCTGACCAATAAGAAATGGTCAACCTCCACACTTCCTTGTTTTGATAAAGTCTCTCAGTTCCAGCAAAAAAAAAAAAAAAAAAAAAAGAAACAGCGGGATCCGCGGATCTCGTGTTAAACCATAGAAAAAGCCCAGAAATGTGAGTTTGTCCGGCATCAGTGCCAGTTTTTGCACATCTGCCAAGGGGCATTGGGTTAAAGTAACAGTGTCTCTGCTCTACAGTGACGCTACTATGTAAAATGTCTTAAAGCACAATGACCGCAAACATCAGTCTAGTAACAGTCTTCAGATTTTTTGGTTGAAATCAGAGCTAAGCACTTTAATTCTTCTTCAAAGTTTGTATATTATTAACCGTCAGACATCCCAGTGTTTGGTTCAAGTTAAGTTTAAATACAAGTTAGAACAAAATAAAAGAATCAGGGTTAAGGTTAAGTGGCCAACAGACACATTTAAAGTTTATTCACCCAAAAAGATCTAAAACGTTTTTGTTAAAGTCACATTTTGAATAAAACAAAAGAAAAACGAATAAATCTTCAATATGTTTACTTTTTGTGCTACTATTAAACATAAACATGAATAAAATGTTGGCCTTTTTTGTGTTAAAGTTATCAAGAATGTTGTGCATAAGCATATAGTTGTTCAGAAACTACAAACATTTATATATATATATATATATATATATATATATAAAACAATAAATCACTATTTGGAAAGAATAGATTGTTGTTTTATTTTGTTTTTTGTGAGGTTACATAAAATATATAAACTGGAGGAAAAAACAATTACCTGGACAAATATTTAACTAATTTAAAATTATTATTGAAAACTGTCACAACTTTTATTACAATTTTAAGGAAAAACAGCTGCAACTTTTTCCAGCTTTTTCTTCCTCAATTATTACAAAAAAGCTTGCAAGATCGTGAAGTGACTGCACATAGGCAGTCCACAGACTGCAGAGTTTCTCCTTTTTTACATTTTCGGATTCTGGTGTTCCACAGGATTTTTGTCAAGGAAAACGTGTACTTTGGTTCAAAAAATGTTTAAAAAAAAAAAGCTTTAAAAAAAGAAAACCCTTCAAACAGTATAGGAAAGATCTTGTTAGCTCCAAATTGACTTCATCGACAAAATTCTTAAAGTGCACTCACACGGAATACATTGGAGGCGCCCAATTTCAATTTAAAGTCAGTGATTTAGACTTGAGGTTCTACAGCATCAACTGACCGGCTGGTCGGCATGAAAGTCTGGGAACGGCGTTAATGGAGCGGCTGCAGCAGCTGGCTAGAGTTAAAAAAAACTGAACTCTGGGAGCGTCTCCTAAACCAATCAGGGCTCAACTTCGGGCGACGACGATTTCAGCGACAGCGGGGAGAAAACATCCAATATGGTGGATCGGTCCATAGTTCTCCTGAACTTCCGTTCACTTTCCTAACCCGTTGGATACCTTTCTGGGCAGCGGGGTTTCCAGATCCCTTCCCGGTTACTGTTGGGTGAAGCAGGGTACACTCTAGAGCAGGGGTCTAAAACTCAATTGATTTTGGGTTTAAGTTTAAGGTGAAGAGCTTTTTGTACAAGTATGTGCTCCAAATTTTGAATCTTTGCAAAAATAATTAACTGTTTTTCTTTGATTTTGTCTTTGTTGTTACTTTTCAAACATTTTAACTCTGGTCTCAAGTTATTTAGAGTAGCCAGTCACTCACTCCTATATTTTTATAGTAGAATTCAAACTGTGGTCGGTAAACGAACGGTGCTGGTCATTAGAGATCAGAACAAGAGTCAGACATATCTGAGATCAAAGAAAGGTTGATGTTAATCCCGTTTTTACGTGCGACCAGCTCAGACACTGATGGAACTTCATCTTCATCCACACACTGCTGCATTACCGGCACATATTTTAAGGGCTGGTTCATCCTTCCAAGTGACTCGCATCACAGTGGTCTCATGGATATCAGAACGGAATAACTCCACTCCAGTCGCTGCAGAATGTGACACCTGCTGATGACATCACCTGCCACTGGAATTTTACGCCTGCAGTACAATCACGGGCAGATCGCGTCATTTAATTTAAATTCATTTCAGCGATTAAAGTACGCGACTATGGAGGAAACTCTGTCCAGAAACATGTCTTTTAAACAAAAAAGGATGAAAACGTATTGGAAAACCAAACCACATACACAGAGAGACAGATAGAATATAGAGCAAGTTACTGCATTGATATGTCTAATATTTCAGATTTTGCAGCACTCCAGAATGCAATTCAGCCAGTTCTTATTTTTATTGTTTTGCCTTTGTATTCCCTCCTCTGTTTAGTGGAGGAACACATCACTCCTCCTCTAAACATTCTGCACAGAGGAGGACGATGTTCCTCATGTTAAGAATGAACACTGGAGTTGATCATGTCAGTTGAAAAGTGTAAACATCACTCAGAGTTTTATTGCAGTCAAAGCGGTCAGTCCACTAAAACCAGTGAAATACAAGCAGGACTTAAACCAGCAGGAATTATCTGCAGCTGACCCATCCTTCAGCTGCAGACAGTCCTGAAACCATAATCCTAACCTTAACCTTTCCTCCCAGCCTAAATAAATAAAGAAGTTCAACACTGGCTGCACATATGGAGAGAATGACATGCAAATAGACACTTGCTAAAAATAAAATTAAGGAACTCATTAATGCGGTTTGGGGAGGGGAGTGTGGCGTAAGTTTGAGACCTCTGCTTTACTTGGTCTAAAATATGTACCAATGATCATTAGATTAATGTAATTACATGTTCTAATGTTAATCAATGTTTATTAAATATTAGTTACCTAATGTGTGAATCAATAACATTTACGGAAAAAATGTTAGAATTTCTCTCAGATGATCTAATTTTTTGTTACTAGAAAACATGATTTCCAATGTGTAAGGATGATCTCTGGATTACTATAAAACTGTATTCTATTGATCATCAGTGAGTATTACATAACTGTTACATGATGTGTGATTCATGTTACTGTTTACTTTAGTTATGAGATTATCTTTTTTGAGAATAATCAATGAGTACTCAGTTATGCTAAATGAAAAATCTGCAGCAGATCTGATCAGAACCGGATTATGAAATGAATTAACTATGTAGGGGTGGGATTATTTAAATTAGCTTCTTCCCACTGCTTTTCAAGCAATCAAGCAAGCTCTACTAGACTTCAGTTATTAATCACTATACTTAATGAATAGTATAAATATGACTTAAGTGCGTTGTTTTTGTTTGTTTTCATTGCTTTTTTGTTTTTTTCCTTTTCTTTTTCTGTCAATCAATGCATTTCATTGTCTCAGTAATGAGATTAATAATTATGTGTGATTATTTTGGTGGAGAGTCTAAGTTATGCTTGAAATAAACCAATCAAATCAATCAAACACAGGTCTGCGTGAGGTGATAGAGGATGACCTGTAAAACAAGAGTATACCATTCAATGCCTAGAATTTTGCACCAAAGTCACTTTACTTAAATTCAAAATCCACAAATAGTAAGAACACTAATCTTTTTGAGGAAATAGTACATGACCTTTTTAAGCAGGGATTGACTGATATTGCACTGAATTTCTGCACAAAATTGATATAAGTTAACTAAAATCTGTCAAAAAAAAGAAAGGAAGAAAAGAAAAGAAACTTTTGATAAGTGAACTAAAACATCTTTAAAAACGAATGAATAAAAAAGTTATGCAGTAAAAGTACAGGTATATTTGAGAGGATATAGTAAAGGACTAGTCAAACAAGGATTTGGAAGTTTTCCCTGGAATCTTGCACCAAAGTCACCTTCTCTAACCTCAAAAATGACAACTTTCACTAGGAAACAACATATTATTAACTGACAAATAGTACAAAAATGTATTGAAAGTACACAGTTCTGCTATAGGATAGTTTTTGCTTTTGCACTTCTACTGTAGTTATATTTAGAACAGATCAGATGTTTTCATGTGAAACGAGTTTAATGCTCTGCCATAAGTCATGTAATACAGGCGCACAGCATTTCTCAAGCGCGGCTGGTTAACGACGGTTGAGCGAACAGCGGCTTACTGGACCGCAGAATATAAATGTGGAGCTCGGATTTTATAGCTCTGTGCAAAAGCTCTATACTTTTGCAACCACTTCTGATCTAAAGAGAAAGACACGATGCAGGCCTCTGCGTGCGTGCGTGCGTGCGTGCGTGGTAAAAATAGACAGGACTGGAACCAAACAAAAGGTGAGGAACCGTGGAGTCTTACCGGCGGAGCAGCGCCTGGCGGAATCTGCTTCTGCTCTGTAGAGGACTGTGCGCTTGCGGGTGGACCTTGCGATGTGTTCGTCGCACATTCCGGTCAGCTGACAGGCTGACACCTAAACGCGGAGCAGAGCCGGGGGGGGCGGCTAAATGACCTTTTCTGGTCTGTATGCTGCTCCGAGTATGTTCTATGATGAGGATTCATCTTCACCAACAGTTCCCGTCTGGCTGTGTGTGTGCGCCACCGTGCGTGTGGGCCTTCCCCACCAAAACTTTGCCTTTTTTTTGGCATAGGCTACTTCTGCTGTGTGGTTGACAGAACATTCTGACCTTTCAGTGCTGGAATCACATTTCTATATTTAGGTCTTGAGGCTCCACTTCTAGCTGATGAATGTATCCATTGGACGACACATCTAGAATCTTTTAAGTCTCACTCCAACCATATTTTTTCTTTTGTAAAATTGTTCCCAGTAGTCTTTTGACTGTGTCTTATGCGTTTTTTAGCCAAATCAAAAGGCCTTTGCTCTTTTAAAGGCATATTTTCTGCACAGTGGCATTATTATGGATCAACTCACAAAAACTATCTAAAACAATCAAACTCCTCAAAGCTTTTCATTTGATCTTTAATTTGCAGACCACTATCTTAAATTTCAATGTTATTTCTCTTTTTTTGTTATTTCATTGCATTGTTTTATGTTAGCTTGACTATATAACATGAAGGCATTGTTACACTTTTTTATACTTTTTTTTTTGCGTTGTACTTGAAAATAAATTTATATTTGTGTAATAGAATTTGTTTATTGCATTGTATTTTCAATTATTTCAATAAAAATACCATTCGGGACTGTTGGCTTGGAGCAACGCCTCCCCTTCCATGTCACTACGACGTCTGTCTGTGCACATGCTTACAGCCCCAAGTTAGCATTAGCGGCGCAAAAATAATGACGAGCAATATTGGATCAGTACAGCAGTACAATTTAGAGCCGGGAGGCCAGCTCGGATGAAGACAATGAATGCATGCATGGGGATGGAGGAGCGGAGAGGTAAGAGAGGCTTTGGCACACCCATTTCAGTAACTGTCACTAGTCTGAGATTTTTCAAGCATCTGGTTTTCTGCTGAAACACAATTTAAATTAAAAAAAATACCAGAAACACAGTTTTATTTGTAAATTATTTTCTATAGGTCTTCTATAATGAGAAAAATGAAAAACAAAACATGTTAAAAACACCAAAAAAACAATTTTCATTGGAGTGGGGCTTTAACCTGAACAGACCTTCTCTGGTAATGCTACTTTAATACCTGTCATATCTCATATCAGAGTTGTATAAAGTGCAAGGATTTGAGGCTTTATGCCAGCAATTAGTACCTTAAACATTTTGAAAGATACTTTGACTACAAAAATCATTAGACAAAACTTTAAATTTGTTGATTGTTAAAATCCTGTTGAGTCCAGTTATCTATAAATTATATGCCAATAATAACCTATTTAAAACTGACTTCTTGACAAGTTCTTTTTCTAAACTTTCTCTGTCAGTAACATCAGGCTTATGTTATTTATCATCCACAGCCGTCTTTATTTGTGTTAATGATCCTCCGTGTGTACAAGTGTCTGTTCTCTGTTTTTCAGGGTAAGGTCACAGTAACATTGGTGGTGTTGGACCCGATATGCAGAAGACCATGCTTAGTGGCACAAACTTAAACATTTATTGAATAAACTAAAATAGACAAAAATCATTGAGAAATAAAAAATGTAACAAAACTGGCCAGAAAACAAGACACTTACACAGGGTGAGGACACTGTCCATGTGACAAGGAGACAACTCAACACAAAATATCACTGAAAAAAAAACAACCCAAAGTGCACAGTCCTCATACCAATTTTTTAAAATCAATGACAATAAAGACAATTCTACTTGAAATAAAAATAATTATATATCTCAACGGCAACATTCACATTTAGTTACGATTTTGAATATCATGTGGTCAAGAATCTCTAAATTCACAAAGCTGTGCTCCTCCACCTCCACAGAGATTCCTCCTATGAACTAACGTTTGTTATGAAATGTTACCAATGTTCTGTTTTTTTTTTTTTTGCACATTTTTACAACAATGCAGGAGGATTTGAACAAAAAGGAAACTTCTTTGTGATGTGATTTTTGGGTTTTTATTTCTTGAATCTTACATGCAGAGAGAAAGACATTTTATTTTACACAAAAAATTTAACCAAAGCCAAAATGTACATTTACTAAAAAGCACTTCATGTCAGGCTCCTGCAATGTTTAGGTCAAGTTTTTCAACCAAAAACAGCTGATCTTAAGCTGGAACCAAATACCAGATTGTATCGCATCCTGATAACGTTTGTTTCTTCTCAGGCACCAGAAAGACAAAGATCTCAGAGTTTTTTGGACTATGAAGCCCCCCTCAAAAACAACAATTTTCTTAGGGAAAAGACTAACAAACATTGAGATTGTGAACAAGAATATTTTCCTTTGTGGCATGTAAGAGGAGAGATGATGTGGATTTGTACTGGAACTACACTAATCTGAAGTCCATACTGGTACAGTAACAACACAATGCTTTTGGTTTTCAAGTTATTATTGCAAAAGGTTTCTAAATGTTAAAAATGTTTTTTTTCTACAAAAAAAGCGTGTGAGGAACATAATTTGTTACTTTTGTTTTCTAACGGTTCACCATTTCCAATGGCAGCAATTGAAAGTAATGTCTGATGATTTGTCCTGACTGTTAACATACCATTTATGTGTTGAGTTTGGTACATTTTTACTAGCTCCATTTCAAGCAAACCAGAACAGCAGGGAATTCTCACAGGTATTCTCCCACTCTGTACGTTCACTGTTGGTCTACTGCCTTCACGGAAACAAAGTCAAGGCCAGACAGACTAAACCTTTTTTAAGCCAAAGCTATCCCATAATTCAATGCTGCCAGAGCCCAAGTCTTTTACATTATTTTAATTTATTTTTTGTTTTTATTAAAGTTCTTCTTTTCATCTCTGTGTTTGCTGAAAAGGATTGCATTTTCACTTTTGTTAAACGCTGTACAATGACTACAAAGTTCATTCTTTCAGATCTAAACAAGAATGAATCCAAAACATACAACAAACCTCATGTAGTTTTAATTATCTCGTCAAAGTCCAAATCTCACCCTGGTTCTTCTGATGTGAGGACCCCTCACAAACTACAAGATTCTTTAGAACCATGAGAACCTTTAAAGCATCATGCAGGAAACGTACTATTTTTTCTGCACTATAAGGTGCGCCACATTATAAGGTGCAGTTTGAATTAGAGGGTCTATTTCTGTACTTAACTCATCCAGAAGGCGCACGCTATCATAAGGAGCAAAAAAGGTAATAGAAGGAAAACAGTGAGTTTTGTTTAATTTTTCCACTAGTTAACAATCCACTCAAATCCTTTTTTCCATCAATTTTCTCCCGCAAGTTCATCACAGTCCCCATCATTAGTGTTTGAATTGAACAGCTGCTCAATTTTGGAATCAAAATCTCATCTTTGTCAGAGTCTCTCATTGCCAGGCAGTTGTTCAGCAATGAAAAACACCTGAACAGCTGATCTTTAGCAAAAACTCAGACAACAGTTAAAGTAAAGGGCTTTGCCCAGATGTCCACAGTACATTCACATGTGGAGGCATAACCAAGCTGGTGCTGCCTCCCAGCCTCAGTAAAAGTGTGCTCCCACAAACAAAGACGAGCGCTCTATTCCGCTTTTCCTCCGGTGGCACCAGGGACATTTCTTTTAAGGCCTGAAGGTGTCCTCATGAAGTGATAGAAAACTAATTCAGCTGGGCTGAATCTGAGTGACTCATGCAGCAAACAGATGAGAAAAAGTGCGTAAAGTTTGACCGGATCTTTGTGCGGCACGCAGCTATGCATGTGGGGAGTGCAGACTTTCCGGTGCGCTCAAAATTAGACGCATTGTAGGCGTCACCTGCGCTAGAGAAAACCAGTTGATTTCAGGTCATGATATAGTAACATAATCACCTCCTGACTGAACATTGCTGTCAGATAAGTGTTGCAATCACAACATGGCTCAGGTCTGGGGTAGAGAAGATGGGGGTCGCAACATAAAGAAAGATTGGACACAAGAGAAGTCAAATGAACACAGTTTGTTAAATTAAAAAAAACTGTGTCCTGGAATATAAAAAGGAAAATAATTCAAGTGCTGGTTTAAAACAAAATGATGAACCAAAGGGAACTGGAACCTTGGCCAAACAAAAGGTCAGGGAGACAGCTGACCCAGCCATGCTGACCGTTGGAGTCAGCAGCTCCCTGCTAAGGGCTGCCTAATCAAAACTACCTGTAACAGAAAAAAGAAACAAAGCCTGCAAACTAAGACTACCAAGGTCCCAAACCCAAATTAAAATAACATAACCCAACAGTATAAGACTGTTGAGGCAAAACCAAACCAAACCAAACCAAACCCAGTGCGCTCTGCCTCCTGCTCTGCCTCCTGCTCTGCCCTATGCCTTCTTGTGGTGTGGCCTCTGGTGTCTTAAATACCAGGCAGGTGCTGATCAGGACAATTGGCTTCACTTGCCGGGTGAGCAGAATGAAACGATGTGGGGGCAGCAGCAGGAGGACGTAACACAAGTCTACCGTGGATTTTTGGGACTGTGCACTCATAATGGCACAGGCTGGGTAAAGAATGGCTCTGAAATGCTGTGCCGATCTTTATGTTTAGGTTGCTCATGATATGGTATAACTTTACCGCCAGCCACATTGTTTTCCAGGAGCACAGTTTACTGGAATCACTGTTTGTGACCTACATGTGTCCCTCAAATTGTGCACAACGCGCTCATCTGTGCACTCGGCAGTCCAGTGTCAGCAAGAAATGGTCCGACAGTCAATTGAGTAGAGGGTTTCCCAAAGTCACACAAAGATATTTTTACAGATATTGGATTGTAGTACACAAAAAATGGGATTTTTTTGAAAATATTTAGCCTTTTAGATGCACTTCTTCCTTCCACAACTTGCAGTTACTTTATTTTCTGCACCATAGACGTAAACTTAAATGGATAAGAATGTGGAGTTGATGGAGGCGGATTATCAGTTATTGAGGAATCTCTTAATGTTGAGAGAGGATCTAAAGATAATGAAATTGATTTGTTGAAAGCTTTACGACATGTTTCAGGTGTTTAGTAAACTTTCTGAATATCAGGCTGGTAGCAGCAGGTGATCCGTTTACAGAATCTAATGATTGTTCTCAGGCTGTTCATCTGTCTCAGTATCTGCATCTTCCACAGCAATCACTGGCTGGTGGCAGAAAGTTGGCAGGCGAAGATCATAGCGTTGTCCGTTTCCATTGACGGCCTTGTCGCTAAGCAAGTACAGCTTTTCTGCAATGTCATTGCGAACCACCAAAGCGAAGATCCGAGCAATATACCGATGTTTGGCAAAAAGTAGGTAGAGCTTCTTCCTCCGCCAGGACACATAGTGACAGTTCTCATCAGCATGCAAGGTCACCTAAGGAGATAATAGACGTGATCCATGAGAGTACTGTTAGAAAGAGTTCCCCACCGATCAGCTGCTGGAGAATCAAAGCAGTGTTTGCATAGCTGTGTCCAGACATTCAGAGGAGAGTCTGACCTTCTCTTTAGAACTTACCCCTCACTAACCATTCATAAATCTGAGTTTTGGCTAACCTGCAGAACTCTTCATATAGACCTGGGATATCCAATCCTAATCCGCAAAGGTAATTGTTCTGAGCGTTTTCCCTGCCCCACTCTTGTAGCTGATCACATGAATCATATTTGTCAAGCCAAGAAGCTGCAGGAATGTTTTAGAAAAGAAGCAAGATAGCTTCTTATAGGATGGATACTACTTTCTTATCTCATATGACCTTTCAAGTAAGGACGGCTTTTTATAGAAGAACAAGACTTTGGCTTAGATCTCTTGAAACCAACTAAGGTGGTGAGCATGTGTTCTTTCAGTCCAGCAAAAACTGAGCGGTGATGAACAAGTTAGAGAATACCTGGAAGACCCCTTCCTCTGAGGGCCTCAGAGAATCCCACTCCGGAGAATCCAGGAACTGGAAAGGGTATATGTAATGCAGGAACTCTCCCTTAACTGTTACTCGAACTCTGTAGGAAGACATAGAGAGTTTCCATAAGCTCTAAAGACAGACTTAACCCTGCATGACAAAGAACAGCACACAAGTATTTCTGCAGCAGAGGAAGCAGCTTGCTTTTTCAGAGCAGTCAGGATGCAGCCATTTTCATCACCATTTCTAAGACATTTAGATGTCATGAAGCTGCTTCAATCTAAAGATAATTTCTAACACATCCGAAAAGACTTCTCCACCCTGGTAAAAAGAAAGGAAAACAAAGTCTACAAAGTACAAATATCTTGTACTTTAGACAAGTACAAGTTTAACAAAGTACTGACATCTGATTTAATTGGATTTCTGTTCCAAAACTTGAATTTCTAATGGTTTCAGAACAGAGCTCAGTATTTGTAGCAGAGGTATCAGACTGTCTGACAGCAGACTAGTTCTGTACTCATGCTAGAATCCTTGAAGGATCTTAGAAGTGTGCAAATCTGGCCTACATGTGTTAGACCTGAACAAAGAATTTCAACATGTCACTCATGACATTTTGATATCTAGAGAGACTAGGATAAGTGACCACTTCTGGCAGTCATCACGTTCCTAAAAAAGCAATGATTAACAGGATGGTTAAAACTAAAAATTGGTTCCACCAGGGTTGGCCTCGGTCCCAAATTTTGTTCAGTACCTTTATGGACTGAATGTACATGGATGGATGGATTTCACAGCACTCTGCAGCACTCTGCTCTCTAAATCTGCTGTGTGCTGCATCTTTTTGAAGTTTTTTTTTTATTATTCTTGTTTAGGTGAGTTATCCTGGGATTGACTGAAGAATACAAATACATGGGAAACTGCTGAGAAGGAAAAAACCTTTGTAATCTTGTTAATCTTTTTTGACGACAGTTTGAACTTTTTCTCCTCAAAGAAAGTGAAGAAACCAGATGGAAATTTAAATACCTCACAAACATATCCAGCAGTGAAAAATGAAGCAAAACTGAGATCAAGATGATACTATACAGTCTCTTAGAGCAGTGTTTGGATTTCAAAGCACTGACTGCATTAGTGCTTCAACAAAAAACAACTGCCTTTTCATATTAAAACACCTCATATGGCCTGTAGGGGCCAAAAGTACACCGTTCTGTTCTCAGTCTGCTGGGTTGGATGTCTTTCTTTTTCCCTTATTTGCAGCAATCATCCCTCACCAATCACTCCATCATTCAACTGAGTTACACATCATACTGTAGCTCTGCTTCTACTGCTTCTGCTCCAAACTGTTCCCACAAGGTTGGGATCATGGAATTGTCCAAATTGTTTTGGTGTCCTGAAGCATTCAGAGTTCCTTTCACTGGAACTAATGGGCCATGCCCAAGTCCCCACACCATAATTCCTCCTTCACTAAATTTTACACTCTGCACAATGTAGTCTGAAATGTACTGTTCTCCTGACAAACTCCAAATCGAGACTCGTCAAATGACTGGTTGTGTTTCTGATTGTGGAGTGAATGAGCCTATGTGTTTCTTATATCAGCATCTTTTTTTAACAGAGCAGACACTTATTGTCTTGAGGAAAAATGTAAAATGTATAGCAGTTTGATTGGACTCCAAAAAACAAACAAAAAAAAATGTGAATGCAACATTTAGTTTTACATAAGCATGTCTGTTAAGAAAATGATTTGTCTTGGTCTTTAATATAAAACTGTCCCCATTAATTTAGTGTCAAAAATAGCCATACATATATTTGCCAGTAAGATAACAGGGAAATGCTGTTACCTTACTGCTGTGTTTACGACAAAGACAAGTAGTGCATTATCTGTGCTGCTGTTTGGAGCTGTGGTCGCAAGGTCTCTGGTGCCTGTCGTGGCGGCAATCCCCAAACCCGGTGGTGGACACCGGATGCCGTCAAGCTGAAGAAGGAGTCATATCAGGTCTGATTGGCTTGTGGGACTCCAGAAGCAGCTAACAAGTATCGGCAGTCTAAGCTAGCTGCTGCCCGGGCTATGGTAGAGGCAAAAACTCGATCTTGGAAGGAGTTTGGTGAGGCCATGGAGAAGGACTATCGGTTGGCCTCAAAGAGGTTCTGGCAAACCGTCTGGCGCCTCAGGAGGCAGAAGCTGTTTTCTGCAGGCACCGTTTTAAGTTCAATTGGGAAGCTGCTGACTTCAACTGGGGACATTGTTGGGCGGTGGAAGGAATACTTCAAGGATCTCCTCATTCCCACACCTTTTCTTGAGGAAGCAGAGACTGAGAGCCTTGGGGTGGGACTGTCCATCACCCAAGCTGAAGTCAGTGAGGTAGCCAACAAGCTGCTAAGTGGCAAGGCACCGAGAGTGGATGAGTTCTGCCCTGAGTACCTCAAGTCTCTGGATGCTGTGGGAGTGTCTTGGTTAACACATCTCTGCAGCATCGCATGGCAGTCGGTAACTGTACCACTGGACTGGCAGACAGGGGTGGTGGTTCCCCTTTTTAAGAAGGGGGACCGGAGGGTGTGTTCCAACTACCGGGGAATCACACTCCTCAGCCTCCCTGGGAAAGTCTATGCCAGCCAGGGTACTGGAGAGGAGAGTCCGGCCAATAGTCGAACCTCAGATCCAAGAACAACGGTGCAGTTTCCGTCCTAGTCGTGGAACTGTGGACCAGCTCTACACCCTCTGTAAAGTGCTGAAGGGATTTGTGGGAATTCGCTCATCCTGTCCACATGTGTTTTGTGGATTTGGAAAAGGCGTTTGACTGTGTCCCCCTTGGTGTTCTGTGGAGGGTGCTCTGGGAGTATGGGGTCCAGGGAGCCTTACTCAGGGCTGTCTGGTCTCTGTATGACCAGAGCAAGAGCTTGGTCTGCATAGCCGGCAGTAAGTCAGGCCTGTTCCCAGTGCATGTTGGACTCCGGCAGGGCTTCCCTTTATCACCGGCAAAGGGATAAAGACTGTTCATAGTCTTTATGGACAGAATTTCTAGGTGCAGCCAGAGGCTGGAGGGGATCTGATTTGGGAACCACAGGATTTCCTCTCTGCTCTTTACAGATGATGTTGTCCTGTTGGCTTCATCGAGCCAGGACCTTCAGCATACATTGAAACGATGTGCAGCTAAGTGTGAAGCTGCTCGGATGAGGGTAAGCACTGCTAAGTCTGAGGCCATGGTTCTCGACCAGAGAAAGGTGGTTTATCCTCTCAGGGTGGATGGAGTGCTCCTTTTCCCAGGATGAGGTGTTTAAATATCTTGGGATCTTGTTCACCAGTGAGGGAAGATCAGAGCGTGAGATCGACAGGCGGATTGGTGCTGCGTCCACCGTCATGCAGTTGCTGTACCGGTCTCTTGTGGTGAAGAGAGAGCTGAGCCAAAAAGCAAAGCTCTCAATTTACGCTCCAATACTCACCTATGGTCATGAGCTCTGGGTCTTGACCGAAAGCACAAGGTCCCGTATACAAGCGGCTGAAAGGAGCTGGACTCTCACTTAGAGATAGGAGGAGAAGCTCCGTCACCCGGGAGGAGCTCGGAGTAGAGCCGCTACCTCTCCACATTGAGTGGAGCCAGTTGAGGTGGCTCGGGCATCTGGTCTGGATGCCTCCTGGACGCCTCCCCGGAGAGGTGTTCCGGGCATGTCCCACTGGGAGGAGGCCCCTGGGAAGACCCAGGTCACACTGGAGAGACTATGTCTACTGACTGGCCTGGGAACACCATGGGGTCCCCCCAGAGGAGCTGGAGGAAGTGGCCGGAGAGAAGGAAGTCTGGGCATCTTTACTTAAACTGCTGCCCCCGCAACCCGATCCCGGATGAGTGGAAGAAAATGGATGGATGGATGTAGTACTCAAAAAAGAAATGCCAAATGTCTAGCAGTAAGTATATCAGTGAAAGAAATGTTCAAAGTTGGATGGAATAATAAGACTGCAAGATTCATCATTTCTGTATAAAAAAAAATGGAAAATGTTTCCAACGCACTGCATAAAGATCAGACGAAACAAAGATTTCACTCAATGATATGAAGTCGCATCACAGCTGATTGAATGGTTTGAACTTTTGAATGCTAGATGACATAAGGAGATACCCCACTGGCCTAAATTTAACAAGGTCCCAATTGAATCTAGAATTAAGTCCAAAATCCTCCTGATGACCTATAAGGCCGTAAATGGTATGATCCCCCCTACAGACAGAACACTTCACTCACAAAATGCAGGACTGCTTGTGGTTCCTAGAATCTCTAAAAGCACAGTTGGAGGTAGAGCCTTTAGCCACCAAGCTCCTGTTTTATGGAATAAGCTCCCATCTCACGTAAGAGAGGCTGACACAGTTTCTACATTAGGCTTAAAACATTCCTCTTTGGACAGGTTTTCTCTGGGGACTCCGGTTTCCTCCCACCATCCACAAACATGCTTCATAGCTTAATTAGTCTCTCTAAACTGTCCCTAGATGTGGATGCAAGTGTGCATGGGTGTGTGATTGTGGCCCCTGCAACAGACTGGTGACCTGTCTAGGGGTGTCCTCTGCCTTCGCCCATGAGTGGCCAGGTTAGGCTCTAAGGGACAAAACGGGTATAGAAAATGAATGAATGAATAAAAGGCTTTTGGTCCGGAGAGGACCGGGTCTACCTGCCCGTAAGTAGCACAGACAGCTTGTCGATGGAGGTTTTTCCCTCCACAGCGAAGCAGTGGTCCTTCTCAAGTATGTGCGCATCCGAGTCGCTGCAGGCTATGATCTCACCGAAGTTCGCGAGGGACACCCCAAGCCGGCGGAAAACATAGTCGTAGAGCCTCCGCAGGTCCCCACTGAAGTTCAGGCTCCTCAGCCGGAACGCGACCAGTACTGTCTGCCCAAGACACGTGCATGACAGTGCCAGGTTCCACAGGAGCGACTCGACCGTGCACGGGTCAGACCAGGACTCCATAGAACTGCACAAGAAACCGAGAGTCAGCAAGGTAAACAAATAAAGGCACCCGTAAGAGCCGCTGCCGCCTGTGAAGCCGAGAAAGAGGAGGATGTGCGCCAGGTGAAAAACGGGGCCTTCTGTGTGAGACCCCCATGCTTTACACAGCGGGTGGCTGTGTAAGGATGCGTGCTCCTGTGTCAAGTTTAGAGCTGCAAAGTCGGGAGGCTCCATGACAGTGTGTACTTGCAACTGAGGAGAGTGGCTCTGTCTGCGGGCTTATGTAAGCAGAGGAGCCGCTTACAGGGAGCACCCTCCTTAAATTTCCTCTCTCTCTTGTCCTTTTATCGTCCGTCCATGGTAAATTGCTGATCACCATCGCTGTCCAGAATGAACCATGTTCTTTCTGGACAAAACAGTGGTGGAGAACTGATGGTATGGGTTTATTCCAATAGATGTAACTGTGTCATTGGTGTTCTATTTTGTGAATTAATCTAAGATTCAGACTAGGTGACAAGAGTTCCTGCATGACTGATGATCAAGTTCTACAGGGAGGTTTCTGTCAGAGAGCTTCCCTCCTTTGATCTGTACCACAGAACTTTTTTTCTGACTTCAGTTAAGGCACAGAAAAAAATGTGTCTGATTGCTGAGATCATGTTCCTTTTGAGCAATCTGCAGCTGTTCATTCTGCAGTTGCTGTTTTTACTTTTGTCACTCTGTGAACTTCTGCTGCACTTGGGTTTATTTAAAGGTATTGAAACTTAAGGCTAAAGCACTACCCTTAGTCATACGTGGGGTTCAAATTTCATTTGCTGTTCCAAGCAGTTTCACTTATAGACAGGTGGAAGCACTAAAGGATGTTTTGTATTTCTACTTAAACTTATTCAGCCTTTCAAACCGTGTGAATTCCAACTTCATACAAGTCTCAAAAAAGAGAGTTTGTAAAAAAATTGATGTGACCAAAAGGGGAAGACATTTTGAGAGGCGTTTCTGACACAGTCAGAAACAGAACATACAATAGTCAGAGGAGTCATGGATGGTGAAGAAACACCCACCAGATAAAAATAATGATGTCAAGAATACACTGACACACTTTCAAAACAAAACCCAGTCTTTGTTTCATTTATTGACAAATCACTATGAAACTGTAGGCTTTCTAAAAACAGGAACACAAAAATAGTGGGGAACACAACAACTTTTCAATTAATTGTGAAAAAGCTTTAAAAAATCGGACTATGCTATGTTTTGTAGATATGTACAAATCTTTCTTCCCATTGTGTTAACCAAATATATGTAATGTGCTCCTTTCTCAGCAACAATGAAAGTTATGCATGATATATTTGAGGTCAGTCTTTCTTAATATTCCTAATTATTTTTGACTCTCTCTAAAAACTTAAACATACAAAACATTAACATTGTTGTCTATCACTCTATGTAAACCAGGTGTTTAAATGTTGAACATAGAAACACATCACAAAACAATCAGAATTTTAACAAAAACTATCATTATTGCTGTGATGTCAGAAAAAAAGCAAATGTGAACTGATTCTTTGGAAAGTGGTTCCTCCTTTTTACTTGCTGTATCTGGTATATGTTTGGAGAAAATGTGGACTTAAATGTATCTTTTTATAGTTTGGACAGTTCAGCTACGGAATAACAGACTAAAACTGTGCTGTTTATTTGTCTTATGGGATTACTACATAATTACTTGTATAATTGAGCTCTCTTGTAAAGAAATGGAGAGTGGGTTGGCATGCAGTTTGTGTGTCAGCAGAGGGTTGGGGGTGGGGGCCGGCATGACTTCCCTCTTTCTAATTAGGGTTGGAGAAGCAGAGTTATCGGTGTTAGCGGTAATTCATTATAAAGTAATCAGTTACTGTAATTGTTGGAATTCAGGAGGTCAACCTAAGCAGAGCAACACGCAGGTTAGATTCAAAGTGTTTATTAGAGAGGTGCATGAAGTCTTTATGCTGCCCATTTTCCAAATTTCTTTTTCAGTTTCCAAACTGGGATTTCCGCCCAGTGTTTTTGAGATCTCCAGTGACATAAGAAATATGTGGAGGGTAACTGAGCGCATGAATTCACCAGATTGGCTGAGGAATCACCAATGCAGAAGGTGTGGGAGCTGACAATCCACTGGTGGTTGATGACTGACGTAGAGCAGCTTAACTCAACAATGAGATGAGATGAGCGTTCCAGAGACTCCACATTCAAAAAAACAGGCAGAAAACTCCAAAAAGGGACCGGTTGAAACTTGTAATCACAGCCAAAAAAGGGTCAAAAACATAAAAAAGAATAAAGATGTTAAAACTATGACTGGCTGGAATGTGAACTGACTCAACGGACTGGCAGTAGAAGTGAAATTGAGAACCATAAATAGTGTGAACGAAGCCTGAGCACACTGAGGAATTTCAGCACAGCAGAATGAAATTACATTGGAGGGAAAGGAAAGGTGGGGGTGAACTGAACCATGGCAGTATTTCATTACTTTAGCTAGTAATGGAGTAATGTAACAAATTACAGTTCAAATTTCTGTAATTAAATTAAGATTACTACTCTACAGAAACCCTTATTACTTCATTACTCACATTTTGGTATAGTGAAACCATCTGTGACTAATAAAACAAATGATTTTGTGTAAAAGTTGGCTCTGACATTGTCTCTTGGTAAATGAAACAAAATGAAACAAAACCAATACTAATAAAAAGCAGAGTTGGAGATTGGTCAAAGTAAGATGAGACCATAAATATGGATGAATATTAGATAGGGGAAATAATATAATAATTTTTGGAAAACAAAGGCAAAAATATATCAGTCAAGTGCAAGTTTTGTCCTGGAGATGAACTGTTCTCTACTACTCTAGTGTCAATTAGCAACCTGACACTTTTGTGTCAGGTGTCAGTGCTATAATGTACATTTTCTCATGTTCTTCTGATGAAATTATTGAGGTGATGCTGAAACAAACCTGATTTCCCTCTGAAGAGTTTTTCTTTTGTGGATTTCATGAGTGTATCTTGTTTGTGCTAGTGGAAAAAAAGCCAAGTAATGAGTAGTGAATTACTTTTTAAAATGTTATCCAGTAACTAAAGTAAAGGAATTGATTACTCTTTAAAAGAAATTTACCTAACATTGGATATGTTGGATGTGTATGAAAATTCACATGAATTTATATGAGCACAAGTGTGTATTTGGAATGTCCTGCATGTGAACAGGGTTCTAAAAAGAGTTGTCACAATCCCACTTATAACATGGTCATTTTGAATATTTAGTGGATTTTTAATAGTTTATTTTTGCTATTTCTTTGGTTTAGATCACTTTTTCACAAAAGGCAGACTATTTGATACCCTCAAAAATTAAGTGTAAAAAAACAGAAATTTAACATGATTCTTTCCGTTTGGACTCGTAAGCTCAATTTTTAACAATATACAGTGAATGTTGAGCAAGAATGACCATATGTGCTTTTGTGTATATCCTGTGTGCAAAAATCATGTTCTCAGCCTAAAAAGTTCAGAAGCGTAAAAAAAGAACAGCTATTTTTTCATATTTCTTTTAATTTGGACTTGTAAACTTACTTTTTAACCCTTGTACTTTCCAAGGAAACAAAAAATGTGTGTGTGTGTTTGGGGGGGGTCACACTTTAAAAACGCGTATCCCCCCTTAAGATCCAATCCCCCACTATGGAAGCGAGTGTGACTCATATTTCAAAATAAAAGCCAATGTAATAAAGCAAATGCGTTTTTTCATTTTCACAACATAGCTGCATTGGTGACTGAAAAATAAAGTGAAAACTCAATTCTCCAAATGGATTTTTTTTCTCCTTCAGAACTGCTCATTCTGTAACTTAATTAAAATGATAAAGAAAAAAGCATTTGAAATTTCATTAAAAAAAAAAAAAAGTTCTCTAGTAAATTTGTACCACAATTGAATCAGAAATATCAAATTTGAAAATTAAAATGGATTAACAGAAATGCTTTTTCATTTTTAAACTGTAACTGCATATATCTGTCTTTTAAATAAGATGAAAAATCAATCCTCCAAACTGTGTTTTTGTTTTCTACTTCAACATCGCTCATTTTGTGATGCAGTTAAAGTGACAAAACCAATGAAGATTGCTTTTTCCTTTTCAAATCTCGCAGCGTGAAATGTGTTTCGGTAAAGCGTATACTTCTTTGCAAAAGCGAAGCAGATATTTTATCTTATTAAGCCTATTAGATATTTCATCTCAAAAGTTGTTCTCACAGCAATGTTGACCGCAGTGGGCGTGGTCAGCAACATTTAGTTTGGGTCCTTCCTACTGCTGGGAAGGTTGAGAGGTCCATAGATTTTTCTTCCATTTGTTTTTATTTTTTTCTAACATTTTCTTTTATAATCCACCAAACGTCTTCAGATGTTTCCCAGTGATTTTTGGAAAATACTTCTGGCATTCTGGCATTCTATATCTAGGGATTTTATTTACATAAGAGCATCAGGACATTGTGATGGGAACAATTCTATCCACTTAGAAAAGCATTTTACCCAACAACCTTCTGTCGTTCAAATTTGTTTGGCTCTATGAAATCCATATGTATTTGTTAAAAAGCACACTGATCAGGATGGAATTTTTGTCTTAATTTTCCCTGTGAATTATGAAACAACTCCCAAAGAAAATGTAGAAGCCGTGCAGTTTCCTGAATCACGTTTCAGGGAAGTAAAAAGCAAAAGTGGCTTCAAGACAGTGTTGTTTGTCCTTAACACAAAACCTTGGTGCTGATTACAGACAGTTTCTATGATTTCTGGCAGACTTAATCTAACTTTTTCATCTTTGGTTGTAGTTAGGAAAAGAAAAAGTCTAAAGGTTTCCTTGTTGATTTTCCTTTTTTTCATTTGGACGAATCAAACCAAAAATTCAAAACACTAAAACCGATAAATCATTAAAAAAACATGCATCATCCATTCCAACCTAGTCTTTGATTCATAACATCAACCCAGCATCTTTCACTTGAAAGTTTAAATACTTCACTCCCCTCCAGCGTTGATCAAAAACCTCCATTTTCATATTAAGAGAGCCAGTCATTTTTTCTATAACATAAACTTGTTTTAGCTTACTTTTCCATTCATTTATTGTTGGTGATTTGATGATTTTCTAGTTTAAAGTTGTTCTTTTTCTAGCAATAAGTAGTACAAATATTTTTTCAATTCCCTCCTTGACATTAATCCAATAGTCTTTAATCACAGGACAGTCCCAAAATATGAGTGTTTGATCTCCAGATTGTCCACATTGTCGCCAGCCCAGGGACTGACGATTGTTTTAAATCTCAAGATCACCAGACAGAAATAGAAATATATTTATATATAAAGTCAAATTTTCTCCATTACTGGCTGTTAACACTTTCATGAATGTTTTCACATAATGTCAGGTTTTGCTTCAGGGACCCAAAATACAACAAACTCAGGAGTGCAAGAAAACCAGGTTTATTAAAGCTTTAGGTTTGGATGTTTCCCCCTAAGCTTTGGAGATAAACGGCAGATCTATGCTAGACAGAGACAGGAGAGGGTTTATGATGGCGACATGACTTGAAGCAGGGAAGGCCAAAACTGAAGGGAGGCTTACTGAGGTGATGAGAGATGACTGCAGGGAAGAAGAGGAGCGGAGTCCTCCGTACAGCAAGGAAGGTGTGGCTCCAGGTAGAGGTGATAGGGGAAGAAAATGAACTCCAAGAGGGTGTGGCAAAACTCAGGATCCTGGGGCTTAGGTCAACACAAAATCACCAGAGATCTCTGGGAAGGTTTCCAAAAAGGAGAAGGTGCGCGGACTGTGATGGCAGCATACCCTGCCACACCCACAACAAAATGGTGGTAACCCCTCTGCACAACACATTGATATTTTCTCCCACATATTTTACATTTGCAGTTACACTCATAAATGAGCACACATTGGTTTGAGTTAAAATATACATTTATTTTTTGCTTATTTGTAACATCTATTTTTTTTTGGTTTATTTATCTTGGTTTGTTAATTTCACCTGTTTTGAGTTGCCAGTGCAGAGGGTGTGCTGGTTGCTACAGGTGTGGTTGAGGTTCTGCTCCTGGAGCTGTGCTGTGAGACCTGGCCAAAGGGGGAAATGAAGCCACCACAGCTCTCAAATGCTTGAGCCAGGGAATTGGGCAGGCGCCATCTCAGAAGCCTCCAAGGGGGAGAAATCATGGACTCCTTTAACGGTGATTTACTTTCTTTCAGTTTATTGCTATTTATTTGTTCTAACTTTGTACTTCTGTTTTGTTCTTTCTTTCCACTGAAAAAAAACACGTTTTGTGTTTAGTTTTGTCTGTAGTCTTTTGTTAAATGTTGTTAGTCCCCCCCATGTTTGTCTCGTGGTCTGATCACCCACTATATATGTTCCCCTGTTGTGTCTTTGGTCAGTTTGTTTCTGTTACTTGGTCTGGTCAGTTGGTTAAGTTAAAGTTCAGTTTGTTACCTCAGTTAATTCTGTTCTTTTGACCTCTATTATGGGCCCAATTTGTAAATTTTAAAGAAAAATTTAAACTTTCATTTTGATAACTCTTCTGTTGTCCTCTTTGGCTGCTTGATCCCCCACACGGACTTACAAGGCTTTGGAAGATGTAAGTATTGTAGGTTGTATTCTGTGCCAGTCTTTTGTAGAAATGTTGTAAACTTACAAAGCACTTTTCTACCTTCATTGAAGGTACCAAAGCGGTTGCAGTCACTGACCCTTTCACACGCTGCCAACCTTCCATCAGAGGTAGTGTAGGTAATGTGGGGTACAGTGTCTTGCTCAAGGACACTTCAACACATGGGCGGGCAAGGCGGGAATCGAACCTGCAATCATTCAATCACAGGCTGACTGCCCTTTCCACTGCGCCACGGCCGTCTCTTCTAGTTGGTATGTTTTTCTAGTGGTTATATTTCTACCGCTCTATGTAGTTTGGAGCTTTGGTAATTATTTCCTTTTCCTTGTGGTTTGCAATATAATTTCTAATTTGTAAATATCTGTAGAAATCTGTTGAAGGGAGACCTTACTGTCCTTGCAACTGGGAGAAAGATTTAACATGTTGGCAAATGTTTTATAATATTCCCCTGACAATCCATCTGAGACAGGACATTTATTGTTTTTAGTTGTGTGAATGCTGAGTCAGCATTAAAACTTTTAAGCTTTTAAACATGTTCTTTTTTACACTGCTTTGACATGTTTACTGTTTTATTAGCATCATTCACACTCATTTAGCTGATTTTACATTTAGCAAAGTTTTTTAAACTAATATGGGATTTAGCTAATACTGTATTTTTGTAACCTGCTAATTGTTTAATTAGACCTTTTTCCAGTTTTTTAGGCTAATATTGAGTTTAGCCAATATTCTATCATTATGCTGGCTGTTTGGGCTAATTTAAACATTTTAATCTAGACAATTTAATCAAAAACTGTTAAACTGTCATTCAGGAGGACATGCATTGGTTTCAGTTAAGAAGGATCAAGAATGATGGAGGAAAAAGACTTGAATCTATTTCAACGGGACCAGACATCAGTTCATGTGCTTCATAAAAGAATAATGTTTAAAGAATAATCCCAATCATTAACATTTCAAGTCATAGTTTGAGGTTCTTCTTTTTTCCCTCTGTCTCATGAAAGGCTTTAGTTTGACTGTAATCTGTAAAAAATACTCTAACATTCTAAATAACCTTGTTTTTCTCTTTGTCCCCTTTAGTTTTTCTAGAACACAGTAATCAGACTCTCAAAGCTGACAGAAGTGAGAGCTGATAGCAGTCAGTTTTGCCTACAAATGTGTTTACTTGAGAAACTGTCTCTTTATGTAGGGTCTGCGCTGCACACTTGCTTCCTTAGCTGTTTGATTTGTTCAGAGTTTACTTCTTATTTACTACCAGACTGTTGTAACAGTACTGAGGTCATGAAATGACCTTTACAGTCAACCATTTGAACAAGCGTTATTGTAGTCAGGCAGGGCTCGGGCTACACTGGATATTCAAAGTTTGATTTTACAAAACGCCTCTTGCGTCTATTCAAATTCATTTGAAACAGAAATGTTTTATTTTGTTTATTACATTGGAGCCGTCAGCGGCTCCAGTGTGAACTTTGCACTTCTGCATAGTTTGGTGTCCATGGGCTGCATTAATTAGTCAGACCCAAAAATAACATTTGTTTCCTAGTATGGATTAAGGAGCCTCTAAAACTGCAGCTTTCCTTTGATCTAAAACAGTTTTCTCTTTGCACAAGAATTATGTCTCAAGCAACATCTTTCTGCCACAACTATAGTTTGTAATTGTTTACCAAATATCTCAACAAAGCCAACGTCTTTATCATAGGTTTTCATTGTCAGGAGAGGCAACCAAAACATCCAAAGTTTGAATCTGGATTCTTGTGTTGTAAACTGCAAACCATGTCTGCCTTTTTGACCTCAAATTGTTTTCTAGCTTTTGTTCTCCCAGACAAAAAATCTCCTGCATATTTAAGAAAGATTCTTCTACTGGTTTATCAGCCTCCCAAAACCATTCAACATCTTCAGCTTTTTCTTCTGTACTTTCTTTTCACTCTCATCACTTCCTCTTTTCTAAACACAATTTCACTCACAACTATCATTTGAAGTTTATTTTCTTTTTCTTCTTTACTCATTTCATCCGCAAACTCTGCTGCCCCTTTTATGTCCAGCAGGGGTGTAGGTCACTTATTTACCACTAAGTGTCTTATTTTCCTTATCTCCTTTGGCTCTGCTTCCTCACAGAAGGGGTTCTCTGATTCTCCAGCTCTCTTTCACTTCATTTTGTGAATCAGCTTGACCTGACTGCTGGAATGTACCTCTTTGCCTTTATCTTTTATATTTATTTATCATTGTTATATTTTATTATTTATTTATTCATTTATGCATTTATTCATTCATTCATTCATTCATTCATCTTCTATACCATTTTGTCCGTGAGAGGCAGAAGCCACAAACACACACGCATGCACACTCACATCCACACCGAGAGACGATTCAGTGACAATTTTTTTTTACCACATAAGACAGTACATGGAAATAGACATAAGCGAGAACAGGCAAACAAAAAAAGGTAACAAACTCCATGAATCCCGACAATACAAACAGAACAAAACAAAACAAAAAAAAAAAAAAAAAAACACAAGTTGGATACATCAAAGTGTTTCATGATTCAGTAACAATGCAGAGGGAGACTTAACATAAATGGGCAGTACAGTGAATAAATGAAATATAATAACTACACTTCTAGATAAACGCTCTTGTCAGTATGACAGAAATAGTCACATTAATATAAACAAGGAATGGTCTCCAAGTTTGATCAAAAATATCAGTTTTTGAATGTGAGAGACAAGTCAGGCGGTCCAGAGGGATGTACTCCATTATTATCCTCTGCCATCCTGAAATTGAGGGAGTTTTGTCCGAAATCCAGTTCTGAAGGATATTTTTTTCTCGCACAGAATGCCAGAATATTGTAAAGCTTTTTATGATACATGTTAGTAATCCGACAGCTGGGGAGGCCAAGAACCAGAGAAACTGGGTCGAACTTGAAGTCCTCTTTCAGGATTTTTCGCATTTCAAGCAAAACATTGCTCCAGTACTTCTGTATCTTAGTACAGGACCAAAAATAATGAGTGAGAATTTGGCTGGATGTTGAGCAGTCCCTCTCGGCCTGTCCTCTAAGTAATCTTCTTTTTATCAAAAAGCTAATATGTATTAAAAAACTTTGCAGCAACCCAGTCATAGTCAGTGCAGTTAGAGCATGGAGATTAATACAACAAATGGAGGGCAGACCGGGGTCTACCTCGGCTCTTACCCCAATCACTGGTAATCCTGACTTCCTTCCTGGCACTTTGAACGTGGCCTTCCAAAACTGGTCAGCTAAGGGAATCTGTTCTTTGGGAGATTTATTTAATGGCCCCACCCTTATGTCTTTCAACTAAATTATTGAGAAATATGATATATCAAGGAACGATTTGTTCAAGTATTTTCAGATCAGAGACTTTATTTCCAAAGACACTTCACTGCTGGCTGACGTGAGGGTCACACAGATGGAGAAACTGGTGCTTCTCCGTCAGGGGGACGCCTCCATGAGAATCTTTTATGCCGCCCTGAGGAACTGTTCTAATGCTAGCTCCCGGGCACAGGTTGAGGGAGTCTGGGAGAGGGAACTTGGGGTCGCAATGACTGAAGAGATGTGGGAAGATATTTGGGATAATGCAAGGAAAATAACAGCGTGTAACAGGACAAGAGCAATACAACTAATGACACTACATCGAGCACATGTTGCCCCAAGCCGCCTCTCCAGATTCAGAAAGGATATCTCTCCACTCTGCTTTAAGTGTAAAACGGAGATAGACGATCTCACTCAGTGACAAATGAACCTATGAGGCATGTTTTTGGATGGTGGAAGCTGGAGTCCCCGGAGAAAACCCACACATGCACGAGCACATGCACGGGGAGAACGTGCAAACTCCACACAGGAAAGTCTCCCATTGGTGATGCTGTTTCAAGTCCCCCAGCCGGGACCGGGAAGGCTTTCTTGCTGTGACGCAAGAGCACTGATCACTGCACCACTGTGCAGCCATCTTTTTATTTTATTTCTCCCATCTGAACGGAGCAGATTTTCATCAAGATTATTCATTCAGTTGTTTGCCAACCTTTTTCCCTAAGCTCCTCAACCTTCTGTTCAACCGCTTTATGTATCTGCATTTATCTCCTCCTCTCGTACATTAACACACTCACGGTCCATGTGCTGCCTGCGCTATCAGTCTGCTCGAGCACGAGTCTCGATCTCTGCTTCTTCCCTTCTTTCTGAAGGAAAGGCACTGTACAAATAAAGTTTGAAGTTCTTCGAATGCAGCTTTTTTTCTGTGCTCTAGTCTCCTTTTTTCTTCCTTCCTTCTGTGTTGCTCTGGCTCATTCAAGTAATATCCGGCACTCTCTCTCCAGTCCTCCAAAACCTTCATTTTGTTCAGGGCAACATTGAGCTACATGTCCTATATGAGTTATAATGTCATTTGTAGCCTGTTCTTTCCGTGACCTTGACCTCTTCCAAATCCACATGCTGTCTCATTTCCCTTTCATTAAATGTTTCCACAACTTTTTTTCCGTCTTTTTACTCTTTACCACCTTTTTCCAATCACGAGTTTGTGCATATCCTACATGTTTTTTTTTTTTTAGATTTTGCTGTTATAGCTTCTTGCAACTGGGTTAAACTGGGCTGTTAATCTACCATTAAGGTTATGATTTTTTAATCCAATCATCTAGGTGTTAGTTTTTTCTGGATCTATTTTTTTTCAATACTTTCCATTCCTTACACTGGAGGGCTTCCTGTGGTTTTAGGCTTTACTTTGTTTTATTTTCTCATTTTATTTCATTTATTTATGACTTTCTGGTTTCTTGTAAAGTTTGTTGCTTATTTCTTTTATAGCTCTAACACCTTGGGTGTTCTATGACCTGGTTGGTGTCTAAGTGAGACAGCAATAATATCCAATAGTGGTAATCCTCAAGCTTCTACTCTTTCGAGCAGAGGATTCTTAGCCTCTGCATCCAAAACTGGTTGCTGTTTCTGTTCTCACCCTTTGGTATGACAGAAATATCTAGTGGTATTGTCAGTCCATTCAGACTCCAGTCACACTTTTTCAAACACTCTTGCTTCCAGAATTTTGCTTATACTAATCAGCCTCTATCTAGGACCTCGTTGTCCTGTACTCAAAACACAGGGGCAAAGGGTGGGTTACAGAAGTTGGAAAATGACTACAGGGGAGTGAGTGTAGAATCATAACACAACAGGCAATAAGATGCTGGAAGTTTATAATCATCCAGTCAAGTGTGAATGTTGGCTAAAAATACGTGGGGTTTGTCCACATACTCGGTTGTTACAAACATACCTGCTGGCTCAAGAATCTTCACAAACTTGTCAGTTCACACGCACACTTGTGCATACAAACCAACACATGTAAAGCACCTCATTCCATCACGCTAACCAACTGTGCAAAGGTGAGCCGACACCTGTGCTCAGGTGAATATTTATGTTAAACTGAGGTGGATGATGGAATGTAAATAAAAAAAAAAAAAGGGAAAACGGGAAAAGTTCAGTTCTAGAAAAATGTTATTTTTAAAGGAACAAGTGTTTTAAAAAGATCCTCTGTGCTCCATTGCTCTTGCGTGGTTTGAATCTCATCGTGGCGCAGGACTGCTGATGTCATGAAACGTATTAAAGTTTTGAAGGTTTTGTCTAGTACCTCACACACATACATGCTGTAAACGTTGTTTTGGTGGAACGTAAAACTTTTGTGAGGGTCGCTTAGTCAAACCTCCTCCTTCATCCACCTCGCGGCTCTCTACTTCCTGTTGGAGGTTTGGCGTTTTTCCGGCTGTGAGGAGGGACTCTCCAATGACTCATGGCTGCAGTGTGCGTTTTGGGGGAGAAACTCTGGAGAGAATTACTCCTATATGTTCGTGCGTAATACTTGATTTGTACATCTCATTTACACACAAATCTCATGTCAGACTCTTTTCATGTCTCCCAGATTTGTGCTTAAGTGATGTTTAAAGGCTGCTACAATCATTTTCCCACTTTCTTAAACAGATATGCTGGATAATTAATACAAAAAGTCTAAATAAGCATTTTTAAAACACTTGTCCTTTTGAAAATGAACATTCCTCTCTGCAGGGCGCCTCTTTCCTGAGCAGGTAACCCTCCTGGGTTACGTCCCCGCTCTGGACTGATCTCCCAGCGGAGGTTCTCCACGCCAAACGAGACCCCACAGAGCGGAGATGGTTGATCAGCCCACCGACCCGCTCTGATCTGCTTACAATGGTCCAGCGGACAGCGGCACCTGCTGTCCCCGTGACTGGTGACCAGCGCTCGGGAAAGAGGCGCTGCTGTCCCGCTGACTCATCGCATGTTTCGCGGCAGAAGCGGAGCCTCCCTACAGCGGAGCAGCTGCACCAGTTCCTTCCACACACAGGAGGCGAAGCGAGACGTTTAGTTTCCCCCTAAAAACACACACTGCAGTCACGGAGAATTGGAGAGTCCAGCGTCAGAGCCAGAAACCAGCAATCCTCCACGAGGAAGGAGGCTGCAACACGGAGTTCCAGAGAAGGAAATGTGGGCGCCAAACAAAACCTTCAAAACGTGAATACATTCCGAAGTTTTATGAGATGAAGAGTCCTGCTTTTATATTCTCTCTATGCCGCTAAAAAAGATCACAAAAGTTCCCGTCACTGAAGCCTCCATAAGGTTTAAACCAGACCAGAGAACAGGGGCAGAGATTATGAGTTAGCCACGCCCACTGACTTTGATGGGCAGTTTGACGTAATGAAATGTTGTGACCCAGATCATGAAATGTGGCATTAAATCATGAAATAAACAAATGTCATTAAATCATCAAAAATGAATTTTAATAAAATATTGAAACATTTAATGACACTTTTATATACACACGTGGACAAAATTGTTGGTACCCCTCAGTTAAAGAAGGAAAAACCCACAATTCTCATGGAAATCACTTGAAACTTACAAAAGTAACAATAAATAAAAATGTATTGAAAATTAAATAATCTAAATCAGCCATCACTTTTGAAAGCCCCACGCTGGCAAAGGTAAGAAAAAACAAACGTTTTGAAAAGTTTCTTTGCAAAGAAAAGAGCCAGATAGCAAAAGTTAGATAACAAAACAAAAATAGATAACAAAAGAAAATCCCTTGACTTCAAAGAAAAAGATATGTGCATTTATGCCTTAGTTACAACTGTCCTTACAGATGGATACAGGCTGTCTATGGGTGAAATATAGGCAAACCCTTACAAGAGACACAGGTAGCACACACAATTTCAGGATATTAGAGTGCTCAGTTTAGCAAAACTTTTCATGTACATCTTTGTCTACAGGCATGCTGCAGGCAACAGATTGTTTTGAACTCTTACACAACATGCAAAGGGAAGGGGGAAGTAGTTAAGACACATGCACACCATACATGTTCTTTGTCTGTACTGCTTAAGGGACTGTTACTGCTGTTCAAGTGAAAAATGTGTGCTCCTTGTGTGCAACCTGACGGTTAGAAATGAGAAAATAAGAGCATAGTTTGTGTGAACAGCCTACAACCGTCTTACAAGCACATACCTATCACATGCACACATCGTGCGTGCAGCATTTCCATGTGGTCAGTTTATTATACAGTTTTTGCACCCTACTCATGACTAGGCAAGGCAAGTTTCTTTGTTTCACACATTTCATGTACAAAGACAATTCAAAGTGCTTTACAAAAACATGAAAGAAAACAATAAATGGTGTGATCATTACAATAACATCTAAAGAAAGTTAAAAAGAAGTGAATTTAAATCAAGCATAGATAAACTGCAGATTTAAACTTTTGAATCCAGATGAATCAAATGCAGCTGAGAACAGCTGGGTTTTTAACCTGGATTTAAATTTACTGAGTCTTTCATCTGATCTAAGGCAGATCTTTACTGTTTATGGGTTGAAACTGAGCCATGGGGTTAATTTTGGTTTCCAGTGGATAAAGTTATATATAGATATATAAAATAATCTAAGATAAAAATGGCTTTTTTTTTTAGTATTTCTTTATTCAAATTGTGTGGGATCAGGAGCAGACAAAGACCCACGGTTTGAAAAGCTTGGGTTTGTGACGCAGCAAATGCCATGGACGGGCCAATGTCTCCCTTCTCTGCTCCAAATCAGATGCATCCACTTCCAGATAAATAGATCCACCAACATCTTCACTTTCCTTGTCTGTTCCAAACTGCACAGCTTGATAGCTCCAGTATTGCTTGCGTTTTTTGTTTTTGTTTTTTTTGCAACACTCGCGTTAGCTTGGGCTTGTGAGGTGTTATAAGCTAGCAGGAGAAATAGTAATTAAAGTCCTGATGGGAAATGACCAGAGCTAACTTCCACGCCAACAGACCTATCAACAACTATGGGTCAAATTTCTAGTTAGCTCCTGCTGTGCTGCTAAAAATGTATTTAACAACTATCTATATACACACGTGGACAAAATTGTTGGTACCCCTCAGTTAAAGAAGGAAAAACCCACAATTCTCACTGAAATCACTTGAAACTTACAAAAGTAACAATAAATAAAAATTTATTGAATATTAAATAATCAAAATCAGCCATCACTTTTGAATTGCTGATTAACATCATTATTAAAAAAAACAAACTAATGAAACAGGCCTGGACAAAAATGATGGTACCTCTGTAAAATATTGAAAACTATTTGACCAGACTGACATGATTAACTCAGGTGTGTCCTTTAATTGACATCACAGGTGTTACCAAACTCATAATCAGTCAGTCTGCCTATTTAAAGGGAGACAAGTAGTCACTCTGCTGTTTGGTGAAAAGGTGTGTACCACACTGAACATGGACAACAGAAAGCCAAGGAGAGAATTGTCCCAGGACATCCGAAAACAAATGATAGATAAACATCTTAAAGGTAAAGGCGATAAGACCATCTCTAAACAGCTTGAACTTCCTGTGACAACAGTGGCTCATATTATTCAGAAGTTCAAGACCCACGGGACAGTAGCCAACCTCTCTGGACGTGGCCGCAAGAGGAAAATTGATGACAAATTGAAGAGACGGATCGTTGGAATTGTATCCAAAGAGCCCAGAACAACCTCCAAAGAAATTAAAGGTGAACTCCAAGGCCAAGGTCCATCAGTGTCAGATCGCACCATTCGTCGTTGTTTGAGCCAAAGTGGACTTCATGGGAGACGACCAACATCTGTGGAAGGAGCTGAAACATCCATTTGGAGAAGACACCCATCAAACCTGAGACAACTGGAGCAGTTTATTCATGAGGAGTGGGCCAAAAGTGATTTCTGTGAGAATTGTGGGTTTTTCCTTCTTTAACTGAGGGGTACCAACAATTTCTTCCACGTGTGTATAATGACGCATGTTTTTTGTTTGTTTGTTTGTTTTAATTTTGGTTAAAATTGCATAATCATGCTTAAAAGACCACTGGGAACTATTTGAAAATAGATCTTTAAGATGTGGCTACTTCTGCCTTTGACCATCCACCCAGCAACTCAAAAATCCAAGGTATCTGTACGGGTTAAACCCAATATGTAGTATTCTATTAGGGAAAAAAAGGTATGCAATTCCCTTTAATGAATTAAAATAAATCAGAAAGTACTTCTGCAAATCAGACCCTTGGTTTTATTGAATCTTAATTTTCTATTTAAAAAATCCACAGACCTTTCCAAACATTTTGCACTAGAGTTACACTAGTTGTGAAAACCATTTTGTTGTGGAAAAATAGATTTTCTGACAACCAAACGAAACAGCATTTCAATGCAAACTTTAGCCAATGTCTGACATTAAACCAGTCTGTTACTTGAAAAAAACATCAATATAGAAAACAATATTCAGAAAACTGCACAGTGGTGTAGTGGTTAGCATTCTCATCTCACAGTGAGAGCATCCTGATTCACTTCCTGGCTGGTTCCTGTCTGTATGGAGTTTCCATGTTCTCCCTGTGCACGTGTGGATTTTCTCCAGATTCACTCCTGCTTCCTTCCGCAATCTTAAAACACGCTTCATAAATTGATCGATTGTTATAAATTATCCCTAGACGTGACTGTGAGTGGTTGTCCCTGAGTTGCCTGATGACAGACTGGCAATTTATCCAGGTTGTCCTCTGCCTTCACCTGTCAGTTGCTGGGATAGGCTCCAGTATCCCTATGATTCCAAATGAGATGAAGTGGATTTAGAAGGTGGATGAAAAAAAAAATCAGTCTGGAGATATTAGATTATTTCACTACATCTGTCATCATTCAAAGAGTACTGCACACATTGAATGATGGTATTCTGTGTGATGTTTGTGCTTGGCGTTGAAAGCTTCGTCGTTGCACCTCAACACTGATCAAAGGACTGAAAAGATTGTAATGTGTGAACAAATAATCTGCTATCCATCATGTCCATTACCAAGCCACGACTGTTTAAACAAATGTTTCTGTAGTTTCTTCTGGGAGTTTTGGGTTGCATTTGAGAGGGTTTTAAAGTGATAGATCCATGTCGAACAGAAACGAGTCTTTCCTTCAACCCACTGTTGTTCATATTATAATGCAGTATATTCCATTTTCCCTGGAGCTAAACACAACATGTTCTTCTCCCTCCAAATCTTTTTCCTAATCTAGAATAATTTGTTTCTCTCTGTTTCTTCTCTGAATCTTTGTTCACATGGCATCAAGTTTCCAGAATTGTCGTTTAAAATAGTATAAAGGCCTTCACAACTCCTAATGTATTTTTTTCTCTGACCACATTTCTTCTTTGCCTTTTGGCTGCTCCCTTTAGTGGTCTCCACAGCAAATCATCTGCCTTCATCTAACCCTCTCTCCTGCATCCTGCTTCATTCACCCCAACTAGACTCAGGGAAGATATTCTTGTATTTCTGACAGTGGAATAAAAATGTGGAATTCATCAGGCATTAAGGGACGTTGAAACCCATGATTTTTTTTTTTCTACCTTGGCTCATGTATTGTAAAACAGACTTTTTTTTTAACTCACTCACTCTCAGCAAGATTCCAGTTTTCAAGGAGACAGCATTGTTGTTACTTTAAATGCCCATCAAAACAGTATCACAGTGCCGCTTGAATGCAGCCTTTGACTTCTGCACAACCATCAGGCACTTTCTGAGTATTAGCTTTGATAGGGGAATTTCCTTCTCAGGTTCTCTGATCAAATCACTTTCTGTACTTTGCACTGACTTAGTTTTAGAGATGCACACACGTTGCAGAAGAAATGTCCTTTACCATTGTGAATCTACACAAGCAGCTGAATGTGTGCAGGTCGTGGCTGGTGTCAAAACAGGATGTGTGCTCAGTAATGGACATTGATCTAAGTAGACAATCCAGTGGGACTGGACCATTGAAACCACTAAGAGGATGTGTGCATGCCCCTCCACCACCCCACACAAACACTGCTGTTGTCTGCTTGACTACTGCCTAAAAGGGAAAGTCTGCATGTTTGATCATGTTTCTGCACTGAGGTTGTGTCTCTGCTATTCTTTTTTACTTAAACAGAAAAACTGAAAATATTTTAGGCTCCTCATGGGGAGGGGGAATGAACACAGCATAGCTGAGCTGCTCTCAGTCTGTGCTCTTCAGATCCTCAGGCTGAGAGACGAATGCAACTCTGAGTGTCAGGCAGGCTATGGGAGGAGCCTGAAGATATTTGCCGAAAGGGAGCAGCCCATACTGGGGTGGTACCAATTTTCTTTTGAGCTGTTTTGAACAGGAAGCAGAGCAGCTGGAGCAGCTCTTTGTTGTTATTTTTTGCTCTGTTTTGTTACAGAAACTTTGAAAACCATCATGGATAACTTCAAAATTGTCCTACAATTTCTTATGGACAAAAAGGCAACCATTGGTTATGGCGTGATGGCCCTCCTGACTGTAGGTGGAGAACGCATTTTTACCATGGTTTCATTTCAGTGTCCTTGCAATTATGAGCAGAACCTTGCTTATGGACTCACGTTTCTGCTGGGACCAGCACTGGTCTTGTTAGTCCTTAGTTTTTTGGCCAGCATGAAGTTCTGGAGGCTGTACACTGGCTGCTGCCTCAAGCCCCAGAAGCTTTGTCCTCGAGGAAACTGCCTTGGTTGTTTTAGAGTGTTGTTAGGGATTTTCACAGATGCTTGTGTAGCTCCTATTATGTGGTTGTCTGTTGCCTTGCTCAATGGCACTTTTTATGAGTGTGCCATCAGTGGCATGAATGACAAGCTGGTGGTGGATCTCTTTTGCAATAACAAGACCATGACATGCCGGAAGGAGCTTGCACGAGTGCCCTGTAGTCGGTCCAAGCTGTCCAGCAATGAGCAAGCAGAGCTGCTGCTGATGTTCAGGGCGCAGTCTCAGGTAAGAAGCAGCGCTGTTGTTTGTGCATCGTCTGATAAACTTTACACCAGTGATTGCCAGCCTATGGACACAACGGTTTAATGTTATCAGGAATGCACCATGTAAGATGGGTTACAAACGTATGTGTTAGCAGTTTCTTTGTTCATTGTTTGAAACAGTCCAGAAGAGTCTGCTTCTCACCTCTGAAAACATGTATATGAAATTTAATTATGTAGAGGTTTGATATTTGCTTGCTACAAACCACCTGACTCCTACATAGAGACTGTAATGTGCTTATTTCTTAGAAAAACTGCATGACTGGCTTATTTTATGTGTCAGATTATCCAGAAGAAAATGCAGACATGCAGGTTTCACTAAAAATGTAAAAGTTCACCTTTTTGATATTTTCTTCATTAGACCATGACTGACTCTGTCTGTCACTGTTGCAGATATTGGGATGGAGTATCATCATAATAGCTGCTTTTGTCTGCCTGGTTGGTACCTGCTACAAAAACTGTCGCTCTGAAGTCAGCTACCTGCAGCTCACATTCTGGAGGCGCTACCGAGAGAAAGAGAGGCATCACTTTGATGAGTTAACTGCAGAGTATGCCAACAAGCTGGCTACAAGAAACCTGCAGAGCTTCTTTGAGCAGAAAAAGCCTGATACTATGCCTCTTCCAGATTATAAGGCATGGGAGGAGATCTCTGCATACTACAATTTTTCCAGAAAAGAAGAGTGTTACAGCATCCTGCAGCGCTATGTGGAGAAGGGTGACAAGGAATTCACACCTGAGATGAGGCCTGTTTTGGACATAGAGAATGAAATAGAGATGAGCTAAACTGCACTTTGTCAGAGTGACAACAGGCATCCAGCAGCAGAAGGACACGCCTCATGAATGTTGCTGAACAGAGACAAAGCTCCAAGTTGCATGAATGTTGAAAGATTCTGGACAGTTTACCTGGAACAAAAAAATGATTAAATTTGTGCTTATAGAATTACAAAATATTTCAGTTTCACAAAAAGTTGTTGAGTCATTTTTTGTTGTCTTGCTCCATATGTAGCAGTCATCAAAGAGCAGTCATAAGACAAAAATAACTAGGCTGCACAATGAAAAGGCATGTGTCCAGAATTACAAGGAAAAGGCAGGAGGAAGTTAAGAAAGTTTATATAATATTGCATAAGGATCACAACACCACAGTAGATTCTTGTACAAATAAAAACCCCAAAGCTGTAGCCACACCTCATAAATGCAACTTCCCTGAATAAAGCATACATCAAAATATCCTAATTATGGGACAAAATCTAAAATAAAAAGCTTAACTGTTGCATTGTTGACCACAAAGAGGAAGTGATGTAATGTTCACGCATGCAGGGACCGATCAGGTAGCCGTTACCAGAGGTGGGATCAAGTCATTGTTTTGCAAGTCACAAGTAAGTCTTAAGTCTTTGTCCTCAAGTCAGAGACAAGTCCCAAGTCAAGACTAACAAGTCTCAAGTTGAGTCACAAGTCCTACTATTGAATGTAAAATTATTAAAACAACCATGTGTGCTTTTAGGAACTGTACTTTTTGATCAACATTTTACAAGCACCTGAAGATAGAAGAGAATCAAGATAAAATATGGATATGAAATCCTCTCACCACAGACCAGTTTGTGGGTGATGAGACACAGATTTACAAGAAAATGAACCGAGATTTATTTACTGATATCATATCTCGTATCAGCATCTTTGTATAAACATACAGATACATATTGGACTGAGGAAGAATACAAGAAAATAAATTCATAGAATAAAACAATTTTAAAAAATCATAAAAATTGTATTTCAGAAATATAATTAGATGCACAAATCCACTTTGTATGAAACGTTATTTGTAATCTGTAACATTACAGAGCTGAAAAAGCCCCCCACCCTCACTCACCCCCCTCGTGAGATCGCTGCATCTTGACAAGAATCATTATAATATTTTAGGATGTTGTTGTTATGATTTCATTTAAAAATGAATCACCTGGAAGCAGAATTGGAGAAAAAAGTCAATTTTCTGTCAGTCTTATCCACTTTTGTAAATCTGTCCTTGTTTTCTCAGAATGTTTGCTTTTGACTTTACAGTTAGATGATTCTAAAAACCAGTTCATTTCATTTATGAATGACTGATGCAATTCAGTTTTCTAAAAAAAAAAAGTCATTCTCTTCAGCTGGTTCATTCCCAAAGAAAATGGTAAAACAATTTGGTTTTTGTTAAATATTTTCATTTGTAATTGTTTTTAAAGAAAGTCAAAGCAGGGAGAAAATCAGAGATTCAATTCTTTAGGCCGTATCGCCCAGCCCATGAGGATGAAAGAGGAGAAGAAGAGATGACTGACTGCAGAAATTTAAATAGTTTGGATCATTTCTGATGCCAACTTGGCAAAGACAAAGGTCATGTCAGCAGGTTTTTTTTAAACATATATGTCATTTCAACAATATTGTTTCTGTGAAGAGAGAAGCGCTGGATGAGACCAAGAACAGGGAAAGACAAACATGGATGAGAGAAAAGATAATCACTGATGCAGCTCAATGACCAGTGGAGGAGATCAGTAGAGTCAGCATCAAATGTGATTGTCTGAGGTAAGAACAGAATTTAAATGTCCAAAGTGGGAGAATTTCTTCCTAGACAGCGTTCTATGTTGATAACCATTTTTCTCCATAAATCCTGTGTTGTTAAAGTCAAAACAGGGAAACAACACAAACTCACAAAACATCACCCATCATTATGACAGTACTGATGGTAGAATAAAACTCACAAGTAATATTCCTCTAAAAAATGTAGTGTTGAGGAAAAAAGTGAACTCTGAATCAAGAAAAAAATGGAATCTGTCATCTGCTTAAAGGGTCTGTTTATTCAAGAATAAATTCAGAAGATCTTCATTTCAGAACCGATCATCAGAGCCCAAATGTAGTTAAACCAGTTAGATGAAAGAAGCCCCCGAAATTCTGTTCAGTCCCATTTTATAAATCAGAGGGTGTACCTAAAACATTGCACAACCACTCTCATTGCAATAGACACACATGTGATTCTGGCAAATTCTACCAGAGGAACCATTCGCCCCCACCAGCCGCTCCAAAAACAGATTTGTTATCGGTTTTCCAGGTCTCTTTGTTTATAACACTTCTCAAGAAATCTGGCTCTGTGGTCTGGATGCGAAACATGTTTTTACCAAAAAAGGAATGGAGAACATTTCGCAGGCAGTTTCCTGGTCAAACTGGATGAAAAATCATGGGTTATCAATCATGGGTTAGATCAGGTTATAACTCGAGATGTTGTTTTATCAGGCTCCCAAGGAAAGTAAGGAGCAAATCTATTCCTCACTGTAGGGATCCCCTCCTATGCACACACACACACACACACACACACACACACACACACACACACACATATATATATATATATATATATATATATATATATATATATTGTAGGCTATAATTCGCCGATTATGCCTAAGTGTGTGTTCAAAAATCGAGGTCTGGAACGATTTTGAGGTTTTCCACCAAAAGATTTATTCCTGACACCAAAATATCTAATACATGAATTTAGGGTCTCCAGCTCTCCCTAGGAACCCATCTAACAGATGCTTTTCTCCGTGCACGAAGAATGGAGACATCCTATTTCCCTTTGACCCAGAGATTTATACACAATATGCAAAAAGAAGGTTAGATCAAAATAAGAGGTTGGATCTTCTCCCTGGAGATGCATTTTCCCACCGTTGGCCTTTTCCCATCCTTTCGCAGGTGCCTCTGTTCCTCGTTAACTCCTTATCAGCTCTCCTTTCACTCCCGCCTGCAGACATTTGTTTCAAAGAAGCATAATCCCTATATGAACTAACCTTGTATGCTGTGAGAAACTATCCTATCATTCATTCACACAATCATAAAAATGTCTGCAAAGTTTAAACCATGAAAAACCCTTTTTGTTTAAGTATTTAATGTCTACCAAGTTTATCACTTTTAACACTAAACGTGCATACTGGTTAATACTGAATTACTATGACACACACATAAGTATTTGTTTATTTAGACTTTTTTTCTTCATTCCCCCTCTTGGCCTCCGAAGGAGGCCACATTTAAGCTGTAACTGCAAAAATGGTTATGACAGTGCTGCAAAACGGTTAAAATGTCACACAAAAACACTTCTAGTAAAACAGGGTTAAAATAAACTTTCTGTCATGGGTGGAATCAACATCTGCGCAAGTTAAACTTCCTCTCAGCAAAGATTTATTTGGAGCTCTTAACCTTCTATTTTCAACACCCAAATGAACTTACCATGTTAGGAATTTTGCTTTATTTGTTAGTAACACTCAATAAATGCATTTAAAAGGACCCAAAAGTTAATCATACGTCAAACATGTCGGCCAAGAGCATGTTAAGAGCAATCCTGTCCTGGAAGGTCATCAGTGAGTCTGCATCCAGCTTTTCTTTCATAGATTCAAAGTCTGCGTGTATATAATAATTTAGTCTTTTATGTTATAATGTACATAATGAATTCTGTCAACATTCTTGGAGAGTTTAACATACAATTGATTCTTACCACACCACCACCATGTCCACATGGCTCTGAGGGGAAAAATTAGTCACGTGCACAACATCAGAACACCAAGATTGATATACCTGTCCTACTTTATGAGCTCCACCTGTGGAAATGTTAACACAAGAAAAATTGCCAGTAGCCTAAATTGCCAGAAATTGCCAGCCTATCAAAAAATAGGTTTTCTTTTCAACGCCGGAACCAAAGGATACACTCTGTTCCATCTGGTGCAGTTGGAGTTCTGTGGATTGGTGTTATTCATTAAATCAACAACACAATCTGACTCCAGGGGTCCTGGGACCACCTTAAGTAGTTGGCGGCCTTTTCTGCTAAACCAACTGTCCACATCCTCATTTTGCACGCTTACCACCAGTTCTCCCATCCTTTCCCAGTCGTCCCTGTACCTTCCCGAAATCCCTTCAAAGTGGTTAATAGAATTTTAAAAATGGTGCTAGTACTTTGTGGTTTTGTTACTCTTACCCCTTGGTCGTATGCCCACAGCCTGATTCCTGGTACTCCAGACCAGCCCACCACCATCTCTTTGGCTGCTTCACACGTGTCTCGCCTGTGTCTAATAAATTGTTTTATATTGGCGTGTGTGTGTGGTTACCTTCATCTGGGTGGGTCTCATTACAGTGGGTTCAGTTTGTCCATGGGGCTTCTTCAAACATTAAAATCAAAACAACAAAAATTGCAAGCAATCCAAAGAAAATTCCCAATGCTGCCCTCCCCCTCTTGGACCTGGGGAATCCCAGGTTCTCCAATCAGAGGGCATGGTGGGGGTAAAAAGCGGTTAAACAATAAGGAAACAGTAAATAAATTAAATAGAAGATTTGAAGAGAAAAATGAATAAATGAATGAAAAAAGAAAAAAAAGTCACTTTTTGTCCTCTGCAGGTCTTGGCATGAAAAAGTGAAATAAGTGAAGCTATAAACACAAGTGAACGGTTCTGGATCCTTTGTTGGGTCATTGTAGGCAGTATCTGCTACCTGTGAAGAGATGGTCTGGAAGTGGCACCTCCTGCAGGGGTGGATGGCAGCTGCAGGACCTGGCATCAGGCGACCTGTCAAGAGCTTATACGGAGAGAAACCTGTGGTTCGGTTCAGACTCTGTCTAACACTTAAAAGAGCCAATGGGAAAGCCTGAACCAATTTCATTTTGCTGGATACACACATTTTAGCCAGATTTTTCCTTTAAATTTCTATGCATGTGTTCAATTTTACCCTGGCCCCAGCTTTTGAAGATATGAGTTTTGAAGTAGGCGCCATTGTCAGACCTGATTAAGGCTGGGACACAATAAATTGGAATATAAAGATTAACCAAGGATTTCATTACTGAGGTAGAGTCTTCGCGTGCGCATGGATAGGCGTCTGGCCATCCAGTGCAACAATCACCAATAGAAACCTCTTACCATAGGCTGTGTCCAGCATGTCTGTGTAATCAATGGAAATCTCTGCCAACAACATCCATCAGTAAATACGTTTCTTCCTATCACTAAAAGTTCTGTCTGTAAGTCAAATCTGGCTTTTGTGTCGTCTGACCCTGTATTTATATAATACCCTGAATTCACACCAATATTTCTCACCTTTTGTTCCAATACAATCTGCTATATTTATACCTTGATGAGTATCGGTATATTGAATGTGAGGTGCTGTGAGTTCCTTTATCATTCTGGTCTGTCTGAGTGTTGATAGGGTGAATGCAGTGGAGGCCACATATGCTAAAATGGAGTGTTCTGTCAAAATGATGAGTGGATGCCCCATGATGATGTGTGCTGTTTTCTTAATTAGTGTTGCTAATCCCACTGCGTACAGTGAATCTAAAGTAGCACTGCAATATATGAACACCTTTCTGACTGTCTGAGGTTTGAGATGTTTCAAAATGGAAGATCTGTGTTCCGCTGACATTGCAGAACCTTGGGCAGAAACAGTGCTTCCTTGGAAAATGACAGACTTTCTGCAGCACTGCAGCTTTTTCATGGATATTTTGAAGCCACAGATCCATAATCTTCTCAGAAATATGGACGATGCCTGTAAACACGTCTCTGCTGTAGGTGTTACCAAAAGCAGGTTTTCAACGTACTGTACCAACATACGGCCTTCAGGAAGAATCACAGTTTCTAATATTGTCTTTAAAGCCTGATTGAAAATGCCTGGACTACACTTAAACCCTTGTGGTAGTCTTTGGTACTGCAACTTGCAACCCTTATATTAAAAAGCAAAATATTTCCTGCTTTCAGGTGCCAAAGGGAGACAGAAAAAAGCATTTGCCAGATCCATAACAGTGAACCATTTATAGTTTGGGCCCAGTGAGGTCAAAATGCAATAAGGATCAGGAACTGGGAAAAATTGTGTCTTTGTAGCTTCATTAAGTCTCTTCCATACGTCATTGGCTTCTTTTGGCCAGGAGTACTGTTTTCTATATAAAGGTTGTCGTTCATCTAAGTCTAAAATAAAATATTTACAAAAACCAACGTCAAAAGGACCTTTAGACCGGAGACCTTCTGGTAAATGGTCCAGCATAACTTTAGCCATGTCATGATCTGAATGTTCACGCCCATGGTCACATGTTAATACTTTATGTTCTAAAATACCAAAGTCTTTCGCGGTTACATTTATTCTATAAGCTTTACTGGAAGGAGAATACTGGACCTGTGGGACATCCGAGCTGAACCAGTCTTTGTAGAGCGCTAAGATGTTTCACCGTTGGACCGAACTCCCTAGCTTCTTTCCCTGGAGCTAAGGCCAAAGAAATGTGAGGCACAGCCGTGTCCTCCATTTTATACCATGTTAATTGTTCATCAGTTAATTTACAGTGAGTTGCTACCCCCTCTTCACCTATGTACATGTGGGTAGACATAACATGCCATTCAGACTCCTCAATTTCCCTAAACAGTTCCCTGTACACTTCATCACCTTCTCTATCATAATACAGAGTACAATGCAGAGGGTCAATGGGAGGATGGTATGGAGCCAGAGATTGTATCCCAGGCTTCCACGCCTGGAAGACAGAATGAACCCCAGTCTGTTTTGTCAGGTTCCAAAAGAGCCCAATAGATGTCAGCGGAAGGCTCAGGAAGCGGTTGTACAGGATACACCAACCATTGTCCTTGTGTATACTTGGACAGTTCATCTCATGTCCATTAGGGAACCTGATGTGTAATCCCTCGGGTCCACACAGAATAGTCACATTGGTCTTTTGCAAATGGTCTCTGCCCAGTAAGTTCACTTGCATCCCAGGTGAGTGGATGTAAGGATGTCTGAGTGTCTGTCCAGCAAACGTGTGATGAAAGGCCGTGTTTGCCACCATAGTATTGACCAGCTTGTTTCTTCAGAGCATGATTAACATGCCTCTGAAATCTGTCTTGTGGCCTCAGAAACAGATCTGGGTTTTGCTCGAGTTTGTCCTTTACAGGCCCAGGAAGCCCCACCAGCAAAGCTGTTCTAAAAATTAATTCTGTTTCTGGGGATTTGGAGGGATGTTTACCTGTTTGAGATGTCCAAAGGTTAGCGCAATCTGAATAATGTGTCACTGGGTCCAAACTTGGTTTCCATGGCAACACTTAAGGTGCTGCATTCAAAGGTCTCGGGAAGAATTCCTGAATAGTATCATTAAGCTGAGGGCCCACCTGTCCCAACGACATACCATTAGGATACGCAGAGGTCCCAGCCACAGTCTTAATCTGTGCAGCCTCATATGAGGAAAAGCAGGATCCCATTGCCTGTCTTATGTCCCCCAAAGCCAGCTGTTGTCCTGCCATGACTGAGAGTAATTTATTCAGCCAGGTCTGTCCTCCCAGACACATCCTAGGAAGTTGGTCAATCAGGACCCGCAAATCACGAATCCTCAGAGTTCATACCCCTGTAATCTGTTATCCCATGTTACCCTCATTGGCCTTTGTGTGGTATGTGTGATCTTAAATGATATGGGTGTCGTGGGATGGGATGTGATCCTGCTCTGCGTTTATCTTTTGTGGTTTTCTTAACTTCACAGTGTAATCCTGCCTGTAAAAGAGCTGTGTTTCCCTGTACTGACCAAGCATCTGCAGATTCACATTCACTTTTTGAGCCACTGTGTGTCCTACTCTTCCAGGGCCTCCATTCCTGTTCTCCTTGTAACCTTTTTAGCAAAACTCTTTCTAGTCTTTGATCTCTTTTTTCTCTCTTTCTTGTTTTAACTCAGTTCACGTGCAATGAGCTGTGGCAAATCCATTCCTCCTGCATTTCCCATCTCAGTCGTGTGCATATGTCCTGAGCTGTCATTCTCTGCTCTACGTCTGCTCACCACCCCTCCCTCTGCACTAGATGTGTGTGTGTTGTCACTCCTGTGATGATCAACCTTAGCTAGAGAGAAGCGCGGCGGCCCCTCCTGTATATGTGTGTGTCTGTGGTTGTACTCGGTGACACAGCAGCCTGCCCCCCCCCTGAGGATGGGCTCGGCGACCCTCCTCTTCTTCCTAGGGTAGCAGTCAAAATCTGCCAATTAAATATTTATCTCTTTCTGACGTTTCACTTCTATCTCTCCTCCTCTGGTAGACACACCCACTGTCCACGCGTTCCCAGCAGGAATGCTCGGACACGAGCTCTGCAACCTCTCCTTCTCATGCAACCTTTTTCTTTCTGTACTCTTTTGCTGTTCTGAATATCTTTTCTGTGCTGATCTGACTCTTTGAATCAATCTCCGACACATGTCAACTCTTCCTGCTTCCTATGCTTTATCCATTTTCTTCGGCATTTTTCGTCTAGTTCCCCATTTTTTTTTATCTTTCATTTTCTTCCTCAGATTCTTCACTGTTTTCAACTCTTTATTCACAAGCCTGTAAAAACTTAGTCAAGCCGACCTTAGTGCCAACCTCCTTTCGCTGTCTCCTTACTCTGTCCTATGTTCACTTTCTTAAGTTTCTTCAACTTGTCTTTTACTCTTTTTTTTTTTGTCTTCAACATCTGTTGTTCCAACACCATATACATTACATCAGGAAAGAGGATGGAGCTGCAGTCTCCACACTCTTTGCACTCTCGATCAGATTAACCTTGCATTCTTACTGCACACACTCAACACACTCAGTCACTCTTATTAAAATTATTCATTTACTGTCCAATTAGAATTGTATAATGTTGCCTTCCAATTTTGTTATCTAATTTTGATTGAAAATTAACTTTTAACTTTTCAAATTTAGGGGTTGGATTAAACCTTGTTCTTCAGACCTCGTTCTTCTTTACTTTAACCTTTACCGTTGCGCGCTTCGGAATTAAAATCCAGGTCTTACGCAGGACTTCTGGAGTTTTAATCTTTTATCCTAAATCTGAAGGTGCCAACTTTCCCTCTCGTAGGGTAAAGTTTCACCTAACCCTCCCCAAAGAGTGCCGACTCTATCTCTCGTGGGACTCGAGTTTCACTCTTCCACCCCAAAGGGATCGCCGTCCCTTTTGCCTTAACATCTGTTTTTGGGGGACCCGAACTCCCCAAGGTATACAGAAACCTCACAGTGTTTCACCGCGTCCGGCTAAACGTCAGTCTACGACGGGTCACTACGGTGGGACCGCATCCCCTGTTTTACCTTTACCTTTACTTTTCCTTTACTTTTCCTTAAAACACAAAATCTCCAAAAATACTAAATAGCCACACCTTCTCTGTTCTCAATTTGCTTCAAATTTAACGTTGCCAATAGCAGATATTTGATGCATCCAAACAGGTTTCTGCTTACCTTTCTGGTGAGGCGCCTCAGAGTAAACCTTCAAACAGAGAGACGGACAAGCCAAAGCAGCGCCCTTCCCCAAAACTCCATTCCCTCGATCATATCGGGGTCACCAGAACTGTAGGCTATAATTCGCCGATTATGCCTAAGTGTGTGTTCAAAAATCGAGGTCTGGAACGATTTTGAGGTTTTCCACCAAAAGATTTATTCCTGACACCAAAATATCTGATACATGTGTTTAGGGTCTCCAGCTGTCCTTAGGAAAGCATCTAGCGGATGCTCTTCTCCGTGCACGAAGAATGGAGACACCCTTTTTCCCTTTGACCCAGAGTTTTATACACAATATGCAAAAAGAAGGTTGGATCAAAATAAGAGGTTGGATCTTCTCCCTGTAGATGTATTTTCCACAGTCGGTCTTGTCCCTTTCCCAGGCACCTCTGTTCCTCGTTAACTCCTTATCAGCTCTCCGTTCACTCCCGCCTGCACACATTTGTTTCAAAGAAGCATAATCCCTAAATGAACTAACCTTGTATGCTGTGAGAAACTATCCTATCATTCATTCACACAATCATAAAAATGTCTGCAAAGTTTAAACCATGAAAAACCCTTTTGTTTAAGTATTTAATATCTACCAAGTTTATCACTTTTAACACTAAACGTTCATACTAATTATACTGAATTATTATGACACACACATAAGTATTTGTTTATATATATATATATATATATATATATATATATATATATATATATATATATATATATATATATATATATACATATATATATATGTATTAGGGATGTAAAGATGGGAATGGGTATGTATCAATAAATCAATATAGTAATGAGAAAAATTGCACTATTGGTGGTTGAAGACCATAGATACGAACACGATTCAGTTGGTAAAAAGGTGTAAAACCGATCTGGAAAGTAAACATCCAATTTTTGCTCACTTCCCATCTTCCTGTTGTGTTTTCTGTCTCTGCCTTGCTTATGTGATGTAAGCAAGAAGACGGCCAATCACAAGCTAGCTTCTACCCAGTCAACTTAATTACAATTGGTCGAAGTTGAACTGCTGTGATAGGTCTAGATTAAGAATAGGGGAAAATGGACAAAAACACAATCTACAGCGTACCAGTTAATCTGCAGTCAAAAGTCTAGAAGTAATTTGGATTTCTGAAAAATGATGAAGGTACCCTGGATAAATTGGCTGTGGAGCACAAAATATGCAAAGCCAGTTTGAAGTACGCTGAAAGTACAACAAACCTCGCTCTTCATTGACGAACACAGCATGGAATTGAAACGGAGTCAAAAGGGAAAAACGTGGATCTCCCCGAGGCAAGTGTTGCCTTGGTCAGCAGCTTCTTTCAGAGTGTACTAGTTAACACTTCCAGCTGTTCAAAAGCAATAACTGAAACTATAGGCTATTTCATCTGCAAAGATATAGCGTTGTTGATAATATGGGGTTTAGACAAATGATACAGATTTTAGAACCAAAGTACACATTTCCAAGTCGCAGGATTTTAGTGAAAAATTTATTCCTGAGCTTCATGAGAAGGACAATAGTGACATGTCAGAATCTCTGTCTACTGCTGAATGAGTGGCTTTAGCAACAAATGCGTGGACTTTGCATGCAACTCTTTCCTACGCTATAATAACTGTGCATTACATTTCTCCAGACTGGTCAATGAAAAATCGCGTCCTTTAAACATGTGTTTAACGAGACAGACTGGAAACAATATTGGAGCCCTACTGAGAGATGCCTGAAAGAATTGAAGATTAAAAACAAAAATCCTGTACTTGTGACAGACAATGCTCGAAAAATGATAACAGCAGCTCAAGAGCCTGACATGAACCCTCATGTTACATGCATTGCACACACCGTGTCAGTCCAATGAGACGGCTAAAGCTGTGATATTGGGCTTTATAAAAAACTGAATTGTAACTTTTTTTCATCACAGCCCAAAAGCCAATGACATACTATGCCAGAACCAGCTGCTGCTTGGTTTGCCATCACACAAGCTCATCCAGGATGTTTGCACATGCTGGAATAAAGAGAGGTGAGAAGGGGTGATGATGTCAAACTTTGACAGGAAAAGACCTTGCTGGAATTGAGGCAATTGTAAAACGTATGGAACCGGTCAACAGTGCTCCTGTGTGAGGAAGACAACCCACTCTCTCCATGGCGGCTCTTGTTCAGGCAAAACTGAGGAAGCACTTTAGACCACTTCATGGTGAACTGCACATCATCACAGAAATGAAGGTCAAGCTCCTGGAAGACTTTAATTAAAGGTGAGAATTGTTCTATGAATTTTGTGATTAATATTATTTTTATGGGGAAATACTTTTGAAATAAATGTTAATATGTTATCAGTTTTTTCAGGTACCAAGGACTTCAAGACACACTGCATGTTGCCAGTGCTTAAGACCCGCACTTCAAAATGTCATGAAGATGACAAAACCAGAGACCAGTATTGCAGTATTCAGTGAGGCATAAACCCTACATGAAAAAGTAAGCTGCTATTTTTGTTTTTGACAAGAAAGGTCCCCCATTGGTGACACTGTTTCAAGTCCTTGAGCCAGGACTTGAACCGGGAAGCTTCTTGCTGTGAGGCGCTAACCACTGCGCCACCATGCAGCCTGTTTCATCAATTTGTTTTTAATGTAACATCTGATTTTTGCTATTTTAATTATATTCAAAGGTCACAACATCTGTTGACAGAAGGTCTGTCTGTTTTTTTCAGGAAGCTTTTTTTGATTTGTTAAAAGCCTGGTTCTTTGGAGAAGAAACAAAGCTGGACTCTGAACCCTTTAGATCACCATTACCTGTACGCCTAAAATCAAAGCAGTGCTTCACCAAAAGAGCAGCTTTTGATTCTTCATTCAAGCAGCTGAATTTTTGTTATTTCATCAGTTAAAGATTTTTGAACATTTCAGATCACCATTGCTTGTATGTATGCTTTTAATATAACAAGAACATTCTCTTGCTTAAAGGTTTATTTAAAGAATGCTGATTTCAGAGACATTCCCATCATCAGACAAACCTTTTTGTCTTGGTTTTCAGATTCTTTTATTTGGCATGTGATACATTTTCTTCATGTGGCTTGTCTTACCAACATGTAAAAGTGACTGTTATGTTGTTTTTTGTCTTTAATCTTTAAGTGTTTGAAGTGAAGACGGTTGTCTGTTGATTTTCCTTAATATGAAGATACAGTGAAATATAAGCAAGTTAAAAATGAAAATTTGATATAAACACAAATGTGACAAATCAACACATGCTGAAAACAAAAACTGCTGCTTAACAAACATTTCAGTTTTGGAAGATTTTGCCAAACAATTGAACCATATGATAAAAGTGTCACAAAAGAAACCATATTTTGTTTCACAATTTAAAGAAACCATTACTTAGATGGGCTGACTTGAAGCTTCTGCTGTCTTCACTGTCTTTATTTTTGAATTAACTGCAGAATCATAAAGCCATCACTACAAATAGGTCCTCTGTCAACCTACTACTCTCCTGAAGTGTTCTTCAAGTGATGATGGGGAACTGGTTCTTCAAAGACATTGTCCTCCATCTCCTCCTCTATCCGCTTCATTTTAGCAGATGACTTGGCAACAGGTGACTTTTCTGGAATTAACAAAGAAGATCAAAGGAAATCAAACCACAAAAACTCAAAGATGAAACACTGTGAGGAACAACAATACATGAATCTGTGTGTGTATCTGTTCCCCTCCCCATCACCAGTGCACATGGTGATGCATGGACAGATTCCAAAAGTCCTGGAAAGGTTTCCAAAATGTAAAAGAAGACCTTAGCAGAAATGCAGCTCCTCTGAAAGCAAAGCAGTGCTTCACCACAAAAGCAGTTTCAAATCTAAACATATTCCAAACATTATAAAAATGTATAATTTTTATTAACAAATTTTCAAGAGCAAAAGAAAGTCAGATTTTAGGATCGTAACATTTCCATGTCTTCATGTCTTCCATGACCTGCACTGGGATAACTCGCAGTCAAGTGTAAAGCAGCTTATTCAGAAACGAGGAGAAGAATGGAGCATGAAGATTGACAAATGGATAGGTGCTGAGCCAAAAGACCAAGCTCACATGACCATACCCACAGCTATGGTCATGTGCTTTGGGTCATGACTGAAAGGATAAAATTCTTGATACAAGCAGCTGAAAAGAGTTTCCTTTACAGTATGGCTTGGCACTCATAGGAGATAGGGTTAGAAGCTCAATCACCTAAAAGGAGCAGAGCAGCTCCTCCTCCACTAATAGAACGCTCAATTAAAGGTATAAAGGCATGCATGCTTGACTCAAAAAGCTTGCAATGCATTCATTGGCTGCTGTCATTTTTCTGAGGCTATTTTTATTATGTTATTAATGATAAGAGCCCTTAGAAAAAAAGTGGCATTAAAGCTGGTCACTCATCCTTCAGAACGATAAATGGCTTATATTTATAAAGAGCTTTCCTACCTTCACTGAAGGCCCAAAGCGCTTTATAGTCACGGTCCCATTCACACATACACACACTGATGTCGGCTCTGCTGCTGAACACTGGCGCCAACCTTCCATCAGAGGTTCAATTTCTTGCCCAAGAACACTTTGACACATAGGCAGGCAAGGCGGGAATCAAACCTGCAATTCTTTGATCAGAGGTCGACTGCCCTTTCCACTGCACCACAGCTGCCCCGATAATACAGATAAGATAGGTTAAGATAAGACAGTAAATTTTATGTAGTGAAATAGCAAAGCAGCAAACAACTCTGCAACTATTAGAGATGAACCAGACAACGCTTATCTAGTGGGACAACTGCAGCTTGAAAGGGTGAGACGTTTCTGTGCATCTGCAGCTACAGCAAGGCCAGTTTCTGCTCAACCATTGCAACCTGCAAGAACACATTAACATTTCTTTCCACATGAGCAGCCCAACAGATATAATCTGTCCAAAAATAGACATAGACAAAGACTACGTTGTGGCTTTTATAACCTTCATGGAGCATGACGAAGTTGAACATTCAGGAGTAAGATCCACAATCAGTCAAGGCTTGTCACTGTCCAAAACCAGCAGCACCACAGCTATAATCCACACCAGGAAGGATGCCACTAATAGTAAGGGCCTGGTCACACCGCCCGAACTTTGCTGGAACGTACCTGGAGCGGCGCCGAAGGCTTATAAAGGCTTAGCCCCTCCCACAGGCCAATTAACCAAACATTTATTTAAACAAATTCATGCCTTTAAACCTGGGAAATCAATAATACATCATCCAAAAAGTAGAAACAATGAAACATTTTTTTTAACTTGTGAAATACAGGACCTAGTATGAAACAAAATCAAATAGACAGAAGAAAGAAAAAAAAAGAAAAAAACTTTCAACTCAGACATATGTGTCCTGTTTCTTATGTATTTAATGATTTGTACAAATGCTCTGGCTCTGGTTTTAATGTTGTGGCCTTGATGATGAGTAGAACTCTATTTAAAACTAAATGTGCACCCTTAGAATTAAACACAATTGGGGCTATGATGTTGTGAATGATTTGTTTGCTTATGTGTGCATGTGTCTGGTGCAAACTATAAATCAAAGGACTAGGAGATGACAGGGGAAAGAAGGAAACACAAACTGTGGCTGGTGTTCAGGTGCTGTCCTGCAACCTCTGACGCTGCTTCTGCACACTGTGGAAACAAAAAGTGCTTTACATAAAAGCAAAAACAGAGACTGAGAACTGCAGCTGTAAGGAAACAGTCTAGCTCGGTACTGCTGTGCAGAAACGGTATTACGGGGATCCATCTATTGCAGAGACTAGCTCAACCACTGCGGTCATCGCAGCACCGTCCGCCCTGCACAGGGCAGAGCACACTCTGTGGAGCGGTACTCCAGCCGCCCCAAAGTGAACAGGCGCCACACCTGCAGGCACAGCCAGTAGAACCCCAGAACGAAGGATCGCCGTGAGGAAGCCCTTGAGTTAACGAATACCTAAATAAATAATTGAAACATATACTTCAATCATGTTAATATAATCATAGAAACATGGTTAGTATAGTAAAACAATAATTGTGTATATAAAATAACTATAAAGTAAAAAAAAAAAAAAAGAAAAGATCAAATTAAATCATTCCAAAACTCATTAAAAAGCCAGATTAAAAAGGTGGGTCTTGAGCCTCTTCTTAAAAAACTTCTGCAGCCCTGAGGTTCTCTGGCAGGCTGGTCCAGAAACGAGGATCATAATGGTGGAACAAAGCCTCACAATGAGTTTTGGTCTTCACCTTAGGAACAAATAAGAGGCTGGTGCCGTCGGACCTCGGGGCTACGAGGGTTCAAATCTTAAAAAGAGGTCACTTAAATAAGAAGATCCAGGACCATTGAAACATTTATCAACCATTAAAAGAACTTTAAAATCAATCCTGAAACGCACAGGGAGCTAACGCAGAGATTTTCAATTGGGTGTAATGTGTTCCCGCCCCATGATCCTTGTCAGAACTCCTGCTGCTGAGTTCTGTTATAGTTCTGTAATAGTCAGACAATACCCCCTCAAACCGGATGCTCGAGATGGGATAAGACCAGTCATCCACAACATGCTAAAGGCAGGAATCCTTCTTCAAGATGACACCGCGGAATGCAACACGCCCATATCCCCTGTTAAGAAAGCAGACTCCAACTTGTGGAGACTAGTTCAAGATCTCAGACAAGTCAACGCAGCGGTAAAGTCAAGGGCCCCATGTGTACCAGACCCACACACACTATTGAACGAACTGATGCCAGAACAGAAGTTCTTCACTGTTATAGACCTCAGTAACGCATTTTTCTCCATCCCATTGCACCCAACAGCAAGAGGGTGGTTTGGATTCACCTTTGAGGGTGTGAAATACACATATACAAGACTGCCACAAGGGTTCTGTGACAGCCCGACCATATTTTCTGCGGAAATGATCAGATGTGTCAACCTGCATCCCCATGCATTAACCACCCAAATTTTAATCTATGTGGACGACATCTTAATCGCCAGCCCAACAGCTGAAGAAAATACAGAACAATCGTTACCACTGTTCAATTATCTAGCAGACACTGGAAACAAAGCTTTGCTTCCAAAGTTGCAGTTCTTTCAAACGGAAGTAACATTCTTGGGCCACAGACTGTCACATCAAGGAAGGAAACTCACAGATGAAAGAAGGAAAACTGTTCAAAACGCCCCAAAACCAACGACAAAAAGACAAATGATGATGTTTTTGGGACTCACCAATTACTGTCGCAGCTGGATACCAAACTACGCTACAATCACCCAACCACTTCAAACTCTCATCTAGGGACAAGAAATGGAATTCAAAGCCACCATTACGAGGACCCCATAGGCGGAAGAAGCGTTTGCCATGCTAAAACAGCAAATTTGCCGATCCGGACTACTAGCTCTTCCTGACTATGGCAAACCATTCATCCAGACTGCGGACTGCAGAGATGGATTCATGACCTCCGTGTTACTACAGGAATATGGACAAAAAACCTGTGGGCTTCTACTCAAAGAAACTGGACCCGGTTGCCTCAGCTCTGCCACCATGTGTCCAAGCAGTGTGTGCAGCTGCAATGGCAAGCATCAGCTGAAATAGTCCTATTCCATCCATTGACCCTAAAGGTCAATCATGTAGTCGACATTCTGCTAACCCAAACCAAGATGTCTTTTCTTTTACCAGCAAGACACCTTCACAGCCACTCTTTTGTCGCAACCAAATCTCACCATCAAAAGATGTAACACACTCAATCCTGCTACATTATTACCGACGGAGATCCACACAGCTGCACTGGCAGAACGGAAACTTGCTGTAAACCACGTCCCGACCTTAAAGATACTCCACTTCCGACTGGAAAAGAAGTTTATGTGGACGGATCCTCCTCAAAAACACCTGATGGGAAAAACAACACAAGCTGTTGTCTCAGAAAAAGATATCCTGAAAGCAGATAAGCTCCCTTGTAATTGGTCCGCTCAAGCTGCAGAAATAGTTGCATTGACTGAGGCGTGCAAACTGTTCAAGGACCAAGAAGTTACCATCTACACTGACAGCCAGTATCCGCATTCCACACTCCACATTTTCGCCGCCCAGTGGGACAGACGGGGAATACAAACATCTACAGGAAAATCCGTTCAACATGCTAAATCACTCATGGAACTCCTACAAGCCGTAATGCTCCCACGACAGATTGCTGTGTGTAAATGCAGAGCACACACTAAAGACACAGATCCCATCTCCAGAGGGAATAGCAGAGCAGACAAAGCAGCCAAAGAAGCTGCTCTAGGTCACACTCACACAGTCACAGTCTCAGGTGGTACCAGCCAAGACCAAGACAAAGACAAAGGCCAAGAGAACATCAGCCCCAAAACCCAATCTCAACACAAATCCTCAAAGACATGCAGGATAACGTTACGCCACACGAGAAACACCAATGGCAGGAAGCAGGAGCAACTGCAAACCAAGACGGACTCTATTGCATCAACACCAAACATTGCCTTCCAAGAAGCCTGTTTCAAACCGTAGCTAAATTGAGTCATGGGCGCAGCCATGTCTCAACAGAGGGGATGATATCTATAGTACAACAACACTTCCATATTACCAATGGTTTAAATACCTACTTTAAACATTTTTGTAGGAGCTGTATTACATGCTGTAAACATAACATTCAAGGCAACATTAGACCAAAAAGAGGTCAAAGTCCAAAAGGTACTTATCCATTTGAAATAATTCACATGGACTTTATCGAACTAAACAGGAGTAGTCCACATAAGTACTGTTTAGTGATAGTGGACTCCTTCTCATAATGGGTAGATTTTCCCAGCAAAGAAACCAGATGTTTTGACAGTGGCAAAAGCAATATGCAAAAATATTATTCCAGATCACGGTATCCCAAAAATAATATGGAGCGACAATAGTTCTCATTTTGTGAACCAAATCATTGACCTAATGGCTAAACATTTAGGAATCACCCTTAAAGAGAGAAAGGTTAGTAGAACGGACGAATGGGACGATCAAACTTAGGTTGAAAAAGACCATGGAAGAGATGGGCAAACCATAGGCGGAATGTTTGACGTTAGTTAAAACTTACATGAGGATCGTCCCAACGCCAATGGTCGTAACTCCATTCAAACTGGTTCACGGGAGACCTTTCGTCCTCCCACTAACTGAATTATCAATAACTTCAGAAACAGAGGGAGATTTAGATCCAATCACCAAATGGATGCGTGAACTGTTTAAACAGAAAGAAGTTGTGAGTGCAAATGATCTGCTGAGTTTCCCTCTCACCCAACAGGAACTCCTGAAACCTGGTGATTTGGTGTTGATCAAAGTGATCAAAAGGAAGACCTGGTCCAGCCCACGGTGGAATGGGCCTTACAAAGTATTGGTAACAACACCTACAACAATACAAGTGCAAGAGAGGGACACCTGGATTCATCAATCACATTGCAAAAAGGTCATACCTCTGTCTTGTACCCATGTGTAAACGTATAATAACCAATATGATGCTTGTGCAGAACAATTATGTTGCCTTACGTCAGTTTGATGAACAATGTGACTCTGGGGAAAATGCAACCATTGAAGAGGATGATCATGACGTTGATGAAGACTCCTATAAACTATCGCGCCTCTCATATAAACCACATGTGTCAGGTGCTGAAGACCTGGACACCATCGGTGATGACATGCTGTCCTCCACCTGTTGGCCGGATTGGATCGTCCAAGACCTTCCTGACTCGTTTTATGTTTAATGACTTCTCCGATTTTTTCTGTTGACGTGTTGAACCTTTATTGTTATATGTTGAGTTCCCAGGATTTCCAGGTCATGAGACTGTCGTCCCAAGCGGGAGGCAATAGAGGAATTTTTCCTGGAACGGCAAGGTTTTCGCCTCTATCTGGTAATCCACCCTGTTAGTGGAGAAGACGAGTTTTAAGGAAAATCTGTACTCAGGTCCTTTCAACACAGATGCTTTAAGCCCACAACAGGGGGGAAACGTAAGATAAATTTGTTTTTTATACTTATGTGTTTGTGTGCTTAAAACATGACTGACCCATAAGGGTGTCTTTTTACTTTTAGACCTTGTGACGTATGACTGCCAAATCTGCCTAGCAACAATGTGCTCAATAAAAGGCTGCGATCGGGGAGGGGTGCTAAGAGAGTGCATCTGAGGGCAGACAAACACCCAGAAGGTCTCTCCCGATCGCGGTCGTAAAAACTATTTCCAGTCTCCAGTCTAATTGTTCTCCGTTGTTCTTAGGTTTTAAGATAACAAGTATTTTAGATCTGACAGGGAACAGAGAAAACAAACAAGAACTGCTCAGACTGAATAAATCAACAAGACTTTGGGGTGAGTATATATACACAGTGTTGGGATGATGATATGAAACAGCTGGTGAGGACATGAGTTAGAGAGAGGTGACTGATGGGAGCTGAAGTAAGACAGGAACAAAGGAGCTCAGTACTCTAGTGAGGGCTCCCTCTGATGGTGGAGCTGGACGACTGAATCCTGACAACAATAATCTAAAGGACTAAAAATAAAAGTATCAGCACCTCTGTGCTGACAAGAGAGAGGAATGGACAGACTCTGGACATTTTTTTAAGATGATAAAATCCTGTCTTGATGACATTTTTTAAAATGAGGGATGAAATTCAGTTCAGAGTCAAAAAGTTCACCCAAGATTCTCACACAGGGAGAAGGCTTAAAATTCCGTAACTTTGGTAAAACCTTCTCTCTTTTCTTCAGGACCGATGATTAAAACTTCAATTTAGTCCTGATTGAGCTGTAAGAAGTTCTCTGCCATCCACGACTTTATATCTAAATACAGTTAAAAAGAGTGTTTACAGGTGAACGGTCATCAGGAGACACAATGATGTAAAGCTGTGTATCATCAGCATAGCTGTGAAAGTCAACACCATGACTCCTGATGACATCCCCAAGAGGCAACATGTATAAGTTAAAGAGGATAGGACCTAAGATTGGAGGAGAATGTATCCATACGTACATAAAAATGTCGATCTGTGTGATAAGAATGGAACCAGTTAAGAACAGTTCCTGAGAGGCCAACCCGACTCCTAAGTTTGTTTAATAAAATCTGATATCGAAGGCGACAGTAAGACCCAGCAGCACCAGAAGGAAAAGTTTCTGCATGTCAGAGTTATTTCTGAGGTCGTCTCAGTACTGTGATTTGTCCTAAAACCAGATTGACATTTTTCGAAAATATTATGTTATTTAAAAAATCCTGCAACTGAGTAAAAACTATTTTTTCAATAATTTGATCTATAAATAGTAAGTTTGATTCAGGTCTATAATCATCCATAATATTTAGATCCAGGTTATTTTCCAGGTCATTAACAGATTTCTTGGATAAAAGCAGTATCTATAATGCATTTCGGTCAGGGTTTTGTAAACATCACCCAGTACCTCAGGGATCTGTTCTGGGCCCTGTTCTGCTTTACATGACCCTCCTCGGAAAGATTATCCAGGGGTTCAGCAATGTCTCCTACCACTTCTTTGCTGATGACATCCAGCTATACTGCTCTTTTAAGCCTTCTGAGATACACAAGCTGAGCCTGATTCAGATTAAACAACAGCTCAGTAAAAACTCTGCACCTAAATCCAGAGAAAACAGAAACACTAGTCGTTGCTCCTGAGGAAGCCATACCAAGGATTAAACAGCATTTGGTCCTCTTGGTCAGGCTGTCAAACTTGCCAAAGAAGCTTGGGAGTCATTTTTGACAAAAATATGTCGCTGGTGCAGCACTCCAAACAGCTGGTAAAGAACTGTTTCTTCAAGTTGAGGAATATTTCTTCACAAAAGTGTCATATGAAGATCTCGAACTTCTTATTCATTCCTTCGCATCTGCGCGGCTAGACTACTGTAATAGTATGTTTTTGTATCTAGATAAGAAGGAGTTGTCTCGTCTGCAGTTGATCCAAAACTCTGCTGCGATGATCTTGACCTGCACTAACAGAAGAGCTCACATCTCCCTATCCTCAAAGCCCCCGGTTACTTATCACTTCTGTTAGAAAAACGGGCAGCTGGTTCCACTTGCAGCAGGTTTATTAAGCAAAGTCAGACAGGAAGCAACCAGGCTGAACTATAAGTCCACAGAGCTAAGTCAGAGTCCAGGATCAGGCAGAAGGTCCGGGCAGGCAGCGAGGAGCAGGGTCAGGTAACAGGTGGTCAAAACAGACAGAATGCTTGGAATGCTGGCAGAATGACACCAGCAATATTTTGCACCAAATGTGTATCTGAGCTGTGCTTAAATGTCTTGATGGCTGATGACATGATGAGGACCAGGTGTGGAGATGACTGCAGTCAGTATTCAGGCGATGGGGCCCTGCCCTGGGGAGACTGAACGGTACGGGAACGGTTGTTTCACCAATTGGGGGTCAGTTTGGCAGCTTTCCCCAGCCTGACCTTCTTCTTCAAACAACCACTTCTTAGGATGATGGGGGGGTTGGCTTGTGATGCACCTCGATGAAGCTCTCAGCTCATATCTGATTGCTCAGCTGTTGAACAGGACAAGTTAAAAAAACTGTGGACTCAAACACATTCCTTTGGGAGGTGGGCAGTACACGGGGAGAGATGTAAAAGATAACGGTACATAATCTAAGATCTTTTGTCATCCGTTTGCAGGACATACAATCAGCGTCTGATAATAGGGATAACAGGATAATAGGGTTTTCATGTTGATGACCGTAGTCACTGTCTAGGAAATGCTTTCTCAGATTTACTAGATAATGTTGGTTTCACACAAAATGTAAAGGAACACATTCACTGTCACAAGCACACCCTGGACCTTGTTTTAACTCATGGTATAGAGATCAGCTGAGTGTACTCCCTCATAACCCCACACTCTCAGATCACTTTCTAATCACCTTTCAGTTTGTTCTAGAGAATTCCACCGCTCCAATAAATAAAGAACAGCTCAGAAGAACATTGACTGACCGTTCTGTTTCTGAATTTAAACTTACAGTCCAACCAATATTTAGTAACATGCTGAGCAAACAGTCTGAGAGCAGCTCCCATAGTTTCAGTCCCAGAAAAAATATATATATTTGTTAATGACTTCATGGAGGCCCTCAGGAGAACACTTGATTGATTGATTTGATTGATTGATTTGATTATTTCAAGCATAAGTTGGACGATACACGAAAATAATTTCACAAAATGATCAAACTCATTATTAAGACAATGAAATGCATTGATTGAGAGGAAGAAAGAAAAGGAAAAAAACAAAAAAGAAACCAATGAAAAATGAACAAACAAAAACAACGCACTTAAGTCATATTTGTAACATACGTTAAGTCTAGTGATTAATAACTGAAGTCTAGTAGAGCTTGATTCATGGCTTGAAAAGGAGTGGGAAGAAGCGAACTTCTATAATCCCACCCCTACATAGTTACTTCATTTCATAGTCTGGCATAGTTTTCATAATTCGGTTCTGATCAGAAACATTATTGATTCACACTTTAGATAATCAATATGTAATAAACATTGATTATCATTAGAACACTAATTACATTGATCTAGTAATCATTGGTACATATTTCCAGATCAAGTAAAAAAATCGGTAGTTCATCAGTAGATTGTAATTACCTTTCAAGTAACATTTTAGTGATCATTATTGCACATTACACGATTTAATAATCATAGTGATTAAAAAAATTATTTCAGCACATTCCAGTTCACATGTCCACATATTTGAAATGATTCAAACACCAGTTGATCTTTAACTCTTCTTATCTTCATATTGTGAGATTAGAGTTTCTTTGTACATTTTCTTGAATTTTTGGATGTTGGAACATTGTTTGAGCTCATTACTGAACCCGTTCCATAGTTTAGAGCCGCACACAGACACACAGAAACTTTTTTTTGTGGTTCTTATCAATTTGATCTTGAAGTTCCTACATCCCCTCAGTTTATAACCTCCTTCATTTTCTAAGAACTGTTTTTGAATATTCAATGGTAATGTTTTTCCACTGGCTCTATATAGAATTTGGGCGGTGCAAAAATCAACAAGGTCATACAGTTTTAAAAGTCTGGATTTATGACATACTTTTTTTCTCTTGACCTTTGTTTTGAGAATTTTTTATACAGGTTATTTTTCATTTTACAGGCATTTTGTAGACCAGTTGTTAACCAAGGACATTTTTGTAAATGTGTACTTGAATTGATGAATTGGACAGTTTTTGTTATAGAGTGAGCTAAATATTTCTAAAAAACATTCCTAAGTGGCGTTCACATCTTTCTCTCTGTACACAGAGTTCCAGTTCTGTCTGGATAAGTGATTATTAAAGGAGGTCATTGTTTTTTCATCTCTTAACCTTTTGTAAACTGGTTCTTTTATTAGTTTCTTTGTTGCCACGTTGATATCAAATAGTGTGAAACCTGGTAAATGATCAGTTATGTCACATATCATGAGTCCACTCATATGAGTGTTTTCTATATTATTAGTAAATATATTATCAATCAGAGCAGCTCTGTGAGCAGTAATTCTGCTGGTCTTGTTACGGTTGGATAGAAACTCATTCTGTACATTCTACTGATAAAGTCATCTGCTGCTTTATGTTTGCTGGGGTTTATCAGATCTATATGATTAGTAAATATATTATCAATCAGAGCAGCTCTGTGAGCAGTAATTCTGCTGGTCTTGTTACGGTTGGATAGAAACTCATCCTGTACATTCTGATGATAAAGTCATCTGCTGCTTTATGTTTGCTGGGGTTTATCAGATCTATATTCAGATCTCCACACATAAAGAAAGTTTTGTTATGTTGAGAGTGAAACATCTTTTCCATCCAGTCACTGAACACTTCTAGGCTTGACCCTGGTGACCTGTATATACAGCTTATTATGACATTCTTCCCTGATTCATTACAGATTTGGATTGTAAGACATTCCAGTATTCCATCCACTGCAACTGACATTTGATCAATTACTGTAAACTTCATATTTTTCAGCACAAAGATTGCAACTCCTCCTCCTTTTTTATTTACTCTGTTCACACAATAAAGTTAATAGTTTTCCAATTCAAAATCAGTGTCTTTGTTGCAGCTGAACCAAGATTCTGATTTGGTTCTGATGTTAAAGGAACATCCCAGATTCTGTAGATGATCCTTGCTGTCTCCAAAGTTAGTGTCCATGCTTCTGCTGTTAAAGTGGATGATTGACAGTCTTCCTTCAGGGTTAACAGAGTTTTTAACGTCATCTATGCTGTCATATTTGCAGTTCAGTGTAACAGTGGAAAAGAACTGATCAGGGTGGATGTCATCTTGCAGGTTGTTATCATTATCACTGAATATGTTAAGGTCAGGTTGCTCACAGTTCAGATCTTTCTGAAAGTTGTGGTGACAGTTGACTGTTGAAGAAAATGTGTTGTTTTTAGAAGCCATGTTTGTAGAGTTTCACTCGTCACCTGAAGAGTCCAACATCTTCTCTCATCTCTTGTTCAGACTGTAGTGGGTAGAAACTTGTCCAGCTCCTCCAGGCTCCTGATAACGATGACCTTGGCTTGCTCAGGAGAAGCGTTAAGTTTAACGTAGATTCTGCAGTCCCTTACCCAGGTGCTTGGAATCTTTCCTTGCCGTTTCAGAAAGCGTGCTCTTCGGGTGATGACAGCATTATGTTTAATGAGATTCTCATTCATGGAAACGTTGGTTCCCTTTAGAAATCTTCCTTGCTTCAATAAAGATGTTTTGTGTTTCTGATTCACAAACCTCCTTGGAAGCGGGCGGCAGACCTCGATGTGGTTTGTGTCCAGAGAAATTCCTTTGGACTTTAGGAAATCTTCCACCTGTTTCTCCACAGAGCTGATCTCCTGCTCGTCAGAGTCGTCGCCGTTCCCTGCGGTCCATGCATGCGCATATGACCGGGGTTTGATCTTCAATCCAGTGATTATCACATCATTAATCCTGGAATTCTGCTCCTGGTCATCCATTCGTTTTTCCATGTTATCCATTCGGTTGACAGTCTGTTCATGGTGAGCTCGGAGCCGTCTCCCCTCCTCCAGTGCGCTCAAGATTTGCTCTTGCTGGATCTTCATGGATCTTATTTCTTCCAACAGAAAATCAAGGAACTTCCTGATATCCTCCGAGTCGTCTGTCATGTTCCCTTAAACAAGTAACCCGTAAGTTAGAAAGAGAATGGCGCCGATCCGACTCAGAGCAGTCTATGAATAACTGGAAATATAGCCTTTTAAATTATAAAAAATCTCTGCGTAAAGCCAGAACCCAATACTATTCAGCTTAGAGAGTAATAAAATAAACCTTTCGTCAAACTCATTTTGACAGGTGACCTTTGACCCCAAAGCCATAAATCATAATATTTGACTGACAGATTAAGCATAATAAATATAAATTTGATATGAAATATATTCATAAATGATATGTAAATATAACAATCAATCATAATTTTGATAGATGAATGAAGTATAATTTAATTCATGCAAATTTGATATTAAAATGATAAATGACGTTGTAGTATAAAGTAAAATAAAAGAATGCAATGTTATAAAAATCCCCCCCCCCCCCCCCCCCCCCCCCCCCCCCCCCCCCCCCCCCCCCCCCCCCCCCCCCCCCCCCCCCCCCCCCCCCCCCCCCCCCCCCCCCCCCCCCCCCCCCCTCATGAAAAATGTTGAAGAAAAAAAAAAAAAAAAAAAAAATGTATATCACAGACTTATAATGTAAAAAAGCGTAAAAAAAAAAAAAAAAAAAAAAAAAAAAAAAAAAAAAAAAAAAAAAAAAAAAAAAAAAAAAAGAATGCAATGTTATAAAAAAACACACACACACACACACACACACACACGCTGCACAGACCCCGGGAAAGAAAAACAAAGTTCCACCTAAGTGCAGTCATAAGATCTGTTCCGACGTGCAGGAAAACATAAGAGGCCATCAAGACGCGCTAAAACCCTTCGCTTTTGTAGTTTAAGACAGACAGAGTTTACCTTAGATGCAATAGCGTTGATAACCCCAATAAAGTGTCGGACGTTCAGGAAAAGACAAAACATAAAAGACAATCGTGATGCTTAATAACCCTCGCTTCTGCGGAATATGACAGACAGACATCCTCATCCTAGGTGCAATGAAAATGATAAAACCTGATAAAATCTTTCGAACGCCGGAAAAGACTAAACATGAGAGGCAATCGAGCTGCTTTAACAAACCATCGGATGTCGGTATAAGACAGACAGAGTTTACCTTCGGTCAAATCGATCAGCATTCGGACGCACGCGCTCAGACGTCGCCGATTTCCAAACATGTCAGCGGGCCCCGGAACAAAGAAATTGGGTGAGAAACTAACTTTTAACTCTAACTCTTTTATTAATAAAAAGAATTAACAAAAGCTTCACATTCTCTGTTTTTTAATTTATTCTTGTAGAATCACAAACACGCGTTGATGTTCATACAAGATTTTCGCAGGAATTCATAAGCGGTAAGCCGAGACGTTCTTGTTATATTCTTGAAAACAACGTGATTTACGTTTTTAACGCTGTTTTTTTTTTCAAAATTACAGATTTTTTCGGTCCGATTCAGCCTGAATTGGGTGAGTTTCCCCCCTTTAATCCACGTAATCTATAGAAAACTTTTTAAATTGATTTTACATTTTTTAATATACCATTCGTACGCTCTTCTCACACATACAGAATTGCTGGAAAGTGAGGCTCGAGCGGAAAACAATCAGGTTGTGATTGACGGCTCTACGAACGCCTCACGTTCGGCGGCGGAACTTCAAAAATCAGGATTGGTGCAACCCGAGCCCGTTCCGACAGGACCGTGCGTCGAAGCATCTTCCCAGACTGCCCAGCATACATTTTCACACAGTCCGGCCGGCCGTCAGTGGGTTTTCAGCCCGTCAAATTCACCACCGAACCGAATCAACCCGCAAACGGTCAGGCCCACCGAACCGACGCGGACGAGCGTCTTTCAACGTCGAGGAACGGGCAGCGCCGTGCATTACCGGCGCGTGCCAAGAAGTCGCCAAAGACCCATCACAGCCCCGAGAGAAAGACGGGAACGAGGCTCCGGAGTCAGAGGTTAGCTTCCAGCTAACACGCGGTTACGAGGCGCTGCTGTTTTGAATTTGACACTCGTTTTTCTCCCTGTTAGATTTTCAGGACCCGAGGGACGTTGAGCCAGAAGGAAGACGTTTCTACCTCATCTGTCGACTGATCCAGCTCACCGAGTCCTTTCTGGAAAAAGTGTGACTGTTTTGAATTTGTGGTGATTTCATAAATGTGGTTGGAAAAAACACACAGACCAGTTTTTTATTCCTTTAAAACGTTCAGGGTGTGACTTTTGAAAAATGTGTGATTCAACGAGCGAGCAAAGCTTGAGGGTTCTGAATGAATTAATAAGTTCTGATCTGAATGAAGATGCGCATTCATCGGCTCCTGCTTATGTTTTAGAAGATGTGATGTTTGAGTCAGACCAAGATTCTCTCGATGGGTTGAATTTTCCCCCCGATTTAGACGCTATTTCAGAACGGCGTGAGCAGCGGCCTTTACAGACGCCTTCCCCTGTGAATTTTGAAATTTGTCCCGAAATGTCTCCCCCTGCTCAGACGGTTCCGACAGAAAATGAGGAACCAGAATTTGCTCTGACGCCTATAGAAAATGCATTACGCCGGCTGCAGGAAGAGGATCCAAATTCTCCAGATTCCTCCGCGCATTCAATCCCGTCAGATCTTTTGGAAATGTTGCAAAATTGTTGTGAAGGTGAAGAACCCCCACACAGCGGATCCTGGACGCCGCTGCGCTCACCGCAAACGTCAGCGGACCGTGGTGAAACCCAACCCGCTCGGACAGAAAGTGTTTTCAGCCCCTTAAGAAGGGCTCTGGACCGGCTGCAGCAGCCTGTTTCACAGGCCGCAGAACTACAAGACGGTCGAGGAATGCCGACAGAGCCTCCAGCTGACGCGGCTGGGGAGGGGGAGGAGGAGGAGAGCGACGACGTCACCACCCCGACGTCGGCTGCGTCAACGTCACACGCTCCAGAGGATCCCGCCACGCCCCCTGCGAGGTCTCACGCTGCGGAGAGCGCCTCATCAGCGCGGGACACACCCTCAGGTCAGGTGCGGCGCGTGCCACGCGGTCGCTTTAACAACGTTGAAATAAGAAGGGTTTTTAACGTGCCCTCTCTCGACGGCACGCCCGACTTAGCCCAGTTTTACACTGACGTGGTCGGCGTTCTAGCCGAGTTAGCAGAGACGGTCGGCGCTGACGCTGAACGGGGTGACGTAGTGCAGTTGGAGCTCGTAGGCCGAGATGTTCGTTCTCACACCAGCGTAAGAATAGATGAAACTGTAGACACGCGAGCCATACAGCAGGCCTTTGAGGAGCTGCTGGAGAGAGCCATTCAGTCTAACGCCAGCATAGCCTCAGACGCAGAATTGGAATTGATTGTACAAATTGTTCACAATCCGAGAGGGGGGGCTAAACGTAAAATTGAAGAATCTTTGGACGTTGAGATATTGGCTAAGAAGAAAAGGCATCTTTATGACCCGGGCGTTAGAAACGATAAATTGTGTTTTGCCATCGGCCTGGCTCACCTGCTGCATCCTGAATGCACGGATGCGCAGGTCGAGGTCAAAGCTCGTGAGTTGCAACGTTTAGCCGGTTTGAATGAGCAGACGCCCGTCACTTTTAGCGACGTGCACAAATTTGAGAGCTTTTTAAAACGCAAAATCGTGATCTTCTACAAAAACCCAGGGCAGAAGCCAATTTCTCACTTTGAGACGGCGTTTCCGGACAGATCCGCTCCGTTGTTTTTATTTCTGATTAAAAATCATTACTACGGTGTAAAAAATCTGAAAGGTTTAATGGGTTGGTCCTACGTCTGCAACTTTTGCTATAAACCTTACACGAATCCGCACTTTCACCGCTGCGCGGGTCATTGCTCAACCTGTAATGACCCTCTGTGTTTGAACACTGATTTATTTTGGATAGAGTGTTCAGACTGTCATAAAAGCTGTCGCTCGCAGAGCTGCTTTGAGAGGCATAAACAGCCCAGAGCAGGCCCAAATTCCCCAGCATCTGCGACTCCTACAAGAGGTGCAAAAAGTGTAAAAAAACACATTACATCCCCTTGAGCGGGGCTGCCGGGAGTCACGAATGCGCCCCTTTAAAATGCAAAATATGCAAAGAGAAAATAGAGGGGAGTTTTAAAGAGCACTTGTGTTACATCCAGCCTTTGCCCCCTGCGCAGAAACATAACGAGAAGCTCATCTTTTACGATTTTGAGACGTTTCCTGACAAAAACAACGAGCACGTGCCCTTTCTCGTCTGCACCAAAGCTTTGCAAGGTGAGCCCTGGTGGTTTTACGGCGTTGACTGTGCCAAAGAATTTGTTCTCCATTTCAGAAAAGCCAAATTCCGGGGCTCTGTGTTGATAGCGCACAATTCGAAAGGATTCGACAGCTATCTGCTCCTCAAAGCTATGACGGAGCTGGGTTTAACACCCAAAATCCTCATGACCGGAGGTAAAATTTTATGTCTGAAAGATGAGGATTGTGATTTGACGTTCATCGATTCTCTGTCATTTCTGACCATGAAATTATCCGACATGCCAAACGCGCTGGGTTTTCAAAACAGATGCAAGGGTTATTTCCCTCACGGTTTTAGCTCGGAGGAGCGGTTAAACTACGTCGGACCCCACCCACACCCTTCAGACTACGGATATGACAACATGACAGACGGTCAGCGAGACGATTTTCTCAAATGGTACAACGAGGCGAGCAAAAAAGTCTTCCATTTTAAGAATGAGGCTTTGCTTTACTGCAGAAATGATGTGGAAATTCTGGCTGAGGCCTGCGTGAGGTTCAGAAGCCAATTCCTGAAAGATTGTAACGTTGACCCCTTCAGTTGCGTCACCATAGCATCCGCTTGCATGAAAGTTTTCAGAACCAATTTTTTGAAACCTAAATCTCTGGCTATACCACCCGCAGACGACTACAGAGGCGTGAGCAAAAGCTTCTCACACGCTTCTATTCAGTGGCTAGAGTTCGAAGCGAGCAGACGGAAGGTCTTCATTCAACACGCGCTAAACCAGGGGGAGCGTCAAATTGGGCCTTATTTCGCAGACGGCTATCTGGAGCGCGGTGGAGAAAAATTTGCCTTTGAATTTTTAGGTTGTTTTTTTCACGGTTGCCCCACATGTTTCAGGCCTCAAGATAAATGCCCGCTAAGAGACGTGACGTTTGAGCAGCTGCACGCCGACGCTCAGGAGAAACTCCAGAAGCTGCGCAGCGTTTATGGCGTTAGCACCGTGGTCATATGGGAGCACGAATGGGACGAAATGAAAAACAATAACGCGGAGGTGAAACATTTTCTGGAAGCGTTTGAAGCTCCAGACCCTCTGAAACCACGCGACTCTTTGTATGGAGGCAGAACGTGCCCCATCAAGCTGCGTTACACAGCTGCTGAAAACGAAGCCGTTCATTACGTGGACGTGACTTCTCTGTACCCTTACGTGAACGCCACCTCGGCTTACCCTCTGGGTCACCCAACCATCATTTACGAAAATTTTGACGCTCCTCAAAATTACTTTGGCTTAATTAAAGCCAAGGTCTTTCCCCCGAGAGGCCTCCTGCATCCTGTTCTGCCGTACAGAACTTTGGGGAAAAAGCTCATTTTCACCCTTTGCAGGACGTGCGCTGAAATGAACAATCAGGGCAGCGAGTGTTGTCACGACGACGAGGCCAGAGCATTGACGGGGGTGTGGGTAACCGTCGAGCTCAACAAAGCTTTGGAGAAGGGGTACGTGCTTTGTAGAATTTTTGAAGTGTGGCATTTTCAAAATAAAAGCGATTCAGTCTTTACCGCGTACATGAACACCTTTCTCAAAGGTAAGCAGGAAGCGTCAGGATATCCTCCGAACGCCGCAGACCAGGAGAGTCATAAAAAATACATTCGCGACTATGAACTGAAGCAGGGTATTAAACTGGATGCTGAAAATATCCGCTTTAACCCCGCTCGCCGACAGGTTTCAAAATTATGTCTGAACAGTTTGTGGGGCAAATTCGGACAAAGAATAAATCTTCTGCAGACCGCCTTGGTGAACGACCCCGAGGAATTTTTTCGTTTGATGTTTTCAGGGATGTGCGAGGTGGAATATTTTGCGTTTCTGAACGACGCCACAGCCCTCGTTCAGTGGAAATGCAACAAAAAATGCCTCACCCCGCCGGGAAATTCAAACAACGTGTACGTGGCTTCTTTCACAACGGCGTACGCCCGTCTAAAGCTGTACGGTTATCTCGAACGTTTGCAAGATAGGATTTTGGACATGGATACGGACAGTCGGATTTATTCTGTGAGAGAGGGTCAGCCCCTCCTTGAACTCGGCCCGTACGTAGGTGATCTGACGGACGAGTTGAACGGTGACGTCATTCAGGAATTTGCGGCTGCCGGCCCAAAGAGTTACGCTTATCAGACGAGGTATCGTAAAAAAACGGTCCTCCGTGTCAAGGGCATCACTCAGACGCGAGAATGCAGCGAACACGTTCATTTTGACAGCGTCAAGGGGCTGGTGGAAGGTTTTTTGCAGGGTTCAAGAGGTCAGACGCTGCAGACGCCCCAGCGAATCATCAGAAGAGATAAAAAGGGGTTTCTTCTGAAAAACTCTGTATTTTCCAAGCGGTTTCAGGTGGTGTTTGATAAAAGACGTCTCTTTGAAGACGGGACCACTTTACCTTTTGGTTATTGACTGCAACTAGAAAAAAGTCACACCCTTGAAATGGAGGTCAATTATGATTGCAGAATTAAGGGTCCATTTTCATGTCTGGTTGTAGGACCCAGCGGATGTGGAAAGACATATTTTGTAAAGAGTGTTTGGAAACGTGTGAATATGTTTTGGATTTTGTACCGGAGAATCTTGTGTGGATTTATAATCAACATCAACCTCTGTATTCTGATCTGATGAAAATGAATAAAAACATTAAATTTGTCGAAGGATTACCCGATTCTTTTGAAGACCCCGAGCTGTTCCCACCTCATCAAAATCACCTGGTCGTTTTGGACGACGTGATGTTTCAAGCGGCCGATCACCAAGACGTAGTGAAAATATTTACGCAGTACAGACATCACAGAAACATGAGCGTTTTTATGCTGACTCAGAACATATTTCACAAGGGAAAATACAGCCGAACCATCGGGTTAAACAGTAATTATACGGTTTTGTTCAAAAACCCCAGAGATAAATTACAAATTAATATTTTGGCGCATCAGGCTTTTCCGACGCAGAAGGCCTTCTTTTTAGAAGCCTTTGAAAACGCTACTCTGGAGCCTCACGGTTATTTAATGGTCGATCTCACACCCACATGCCCAGAACATTTGAGACTGCGGACGGGGATCCTCCCTCATCAAAGACCCGCCGTTTATTTGCCCAAAAAGTCCTAAAAGACCGAGGCCTCTCATGTCAGCGCGGATAAAAAGAAACGTGCCTTTACTCCAGGCTTTGTATCATGCTGCGCCGAAGAAGCGTAAAGACATTCTCAAACACTGCTCTAAGGATTTCATCCAAGCTCTGTGCGAGATTGCTCTTAATCTGCTGAAGGGGAATATACCCTTATCTTCGGAACAATTTAAAAAGCTCAAAAAGAGGAGGAAATTTATCCGCTCGTTGGCCGATAAAAAGAAGAGTTTAAAAAACAAACACGACCTCTTAATAAAACAGAGCGGAGGGTCTTTCCTGCCCCTCCTGCTCGGAGTGATCCCTTCCGCCATTGAGTTACTTTTAGGGCTGGGAAAGTCCTTTCGAAAGTAATCTTTAGGTAAACGGTGGGAAAATGAGAAACGCGCAGAAAATGTACTTGGTTTCTCCTCAGCAGCTCCGCAGCGGTACTCATTTTGAACCCTCCGTCAGATTAGAGGCCGCGGATGATTTAGACGGAAACATGAGAACCGAGCTAAACGATCGTAGCCTGACCTCTTATGAGAAAATTAAGAAGTACGCGGAATTACTGCGACGCTATCTGTCTCTGGTGAAACAAGAGGAAAAGGAGAGGCCCGTGCATGTAAGGTCACACGTGGGTCTGCAGCCGCAGGAGCAGCGTGAGCAGCTGCAGCCGCAGGAGCAGGATCTGCAGCAGGAGCGGGAAAGGAGGGGTGATGCGGGGCGTGACGCTCCCTCGGCTTCATCCTTTGATGATAAACGGCAAAAGGACGGTTCGGAGGTTGAACAAATTTTAATTAGTCTACCCCCGCGCGATCGGAAGAACGCAAAGTACATTTTGAGTAAAATATCACCGGGCGGTGATGGTTGGAATTCAAAAGGCGAATTTGTTTACGGAGGTAAACCAGTGAACGGATCGCATATGATAGATTTATTGAAATACTTATCCCGACCTTACAAAAAATCGTCATCAACCCCACCTACGGGTTGGCGTGCATTTTTAAGCACGCTCTCTGAACTGAACATCCCAGCTTCTATGGTGACCAACCCTCACGTTCGAGCTCATTACAACCGAGTGAAAACAGGGGGAGATGATTTCTTCCCGTCCCAAGCCGAGCTCTTCTCATCGGATCGGGGTACGGAACAACTGAGACCAAAAGCCAAGCGTCTTAAAAAAAAAATCATTATGTCTCCACGCTGGCTCCATATGTGATTGAAAAAATGCTCAGAGTCTGTCTTTTTTGCGTCAATAAATTGTTTATTCAACCATTTTACGCGTACAGTCTCTTCTTTAACACACAGTCCGTCTTAATGACGGATAAAAACTTTTAATATTCCAGTCTACAACACCCCTGTTTAAGAGCGGAACAGATTCTATTTCTACAACAATGTTTATATTTTTTCACATAGTCAAACACCATAAAATCATGTTTTATCACATCATCGCCTACGTATTGATTTAAGACTTGATTAAAACTCAACCCGCACCCGTGCTGATGAAGATAAAAAACGCAGTGATGCCCGCAAACGGCCGATAGGACGTGTTAAAGCTGACGCCTATGGTACAAAATTTTGTTTGAGCGCTTCTCCAAAAACTCGAGAATGGGTTTAGGGTAAAACTCCGGCGAGCATCCGTAAGAATCAAAAAACGTGGCGACCCCTCCCTTCTCCAAGGTCAAACCCAACCAATGCTGACCGGGCCGATTAGCGGGGTCTGTATTGACGACAAAAAAAGCAGGGAGGTCAAAAGAGCGAGTCAAAAGCGCCAGCTGATCGCAGGCCCACACTCCGCAGAAAACGTCATCGCCCAGCAGATGGTGCAAAATGTTTTCCAGCTGATGAGAATCCATTTTTTGTTTTTAATAATAGTCCACGAGAACCTGTCTTTTGGAGTTGATTTCCAGCACAGAATCGAAACAGGCGTACACTATAAGGGTGGATGTGTGTTGGAGCGGTTCCCGGAAGCGCATTTCCAGCCTCAGAGAACCGGAGGAGACGGTCGACAGGGCGTCGCAGTCCTCTGCCGGGGTCAGATTAAACGCAAACAGGGTATAACCGGCGGCAAAGGCTCGACGGTCAATACACAGCGGTAAATCCTTCAGGTGTCTTCCTGTGGCGCTAAAGAGGTTGTAAAACTCTCTGACGGACTGACCGGCGTTAAATTGATGCTGGAAAGCTTTAGCGGGGATCTGACGACCGTCCTGAGAGAGCGCTAAATATTCCACATTGTTGTGTGTAAAGTTGAAGGGGTTTAAATCTCGCTCACCGGTGAAGGCAGAGTGGTGAACCATCCCTAACACGACGGTTTTAGGTAATGTACCCAGAAAGAGATTTTCTTGGTTGCAGATTCTTGAGTTTTCAGGAATGGAGTATGTTTTTACGCTGACGCGGGTGAGAGGGTAAAGAGCGTTGCCTTTTAATAACGCGGCCTCGTGTCCTAACCGTACCGCCGGGGATACGGCTACTTTCTTCACAAACAGAGAGGCTCCTAACACACACAGTTTAAACGTGGAGTTTGCTGCCCCCATGAGGCAGAAAGCGTCTGAAGCCCTGGTCAGCTTTATTCTTAGATCTACAGAGTTTAACAAAAGTCTCTCACAAAAAAACAGGTCAGCGTGTAAAGGACCCATCAGTTGAACTTCTCTAGAATTATTGGTGAACTCTGCCCTGGTATTTAGCCCCTTGTTAGGTCCGTTAACCGTGACGATGGAGTTCATGCCCCCCGGGGTGTCTTTGTAAAACAGACCGGCGCTAAACTGACTCTTGAGGGTGTCTTCTGAATAGTTTAGCAGCGTTTCGATCATGGCTCTGTAGGGATGAGTAGCGCTGGATTGTGAAATCAAACGATCTCCTAAAATCACATCGCACTGGCTGAAGATTGTGTTTAAAGGGTAATTAATGAGCGCGACCTGCGCGTCGTTCTGTAAATCTGAGCCGTCCGCATTACACACTTTTAACCTCAGATAAAGCAGCGTGTCGTTCAGATCCAGGATAGATCGCCGTCCCCAGGAATGAAAAATTCCAGGGGACCCGTTTCAGTGATGGCGGTCACCGGAGCTACTTCGGAGTAGGTTTTATCCTCCAGGGACAGCTGCGTCATGGGTGCTGAGAAAAGATCCAATTCACCCAACGTACACTCGGTGGACTTTTGGTGCAACAGAGCCATCTCAATCGCTCTAAAAGATGTCGGCGGAGCGGCTGTGCTTCTTCCTCCTCTTAACATTGGCTACTGATTTCTTCTTTTTGCGACCCCCTCTTTTATGGCCTAGGGCTGAGACAGAGCGCTCCCCCGGCGGTCGGTTTTTGGGTCTACGTGACAGCACCATGAGCCCTCCGGACCCCTCCTGTCTATCCGAATTAATTTTTGACACGGTTTTCTTAAACGGGCCCGTGGCTAGATCCCCCGCCGCAGCTTTAAGGTGCGGTTTAAAGACTGAAACGCCGTAATTCAGAAGAGGTTTAGCAAAACGGAAAAGTCTGCTAAAAATCGATCCTAGCCCTCTACCGTACATCACCTGCGCCCCGTGAAAACCCGATATTCCCCCTCCTCCTCCGCCCACTTGACTGTCATAATAATGCACAAAGCGGCGGGGGTCTCCGATTAGAGTCATGATTGTTTTTTTTCCCTTAGCCTCTGTCACCCCCTGCAGACACGTCTGTAGGCTCGCCGCTACTGAGTGAGGTTATCCAAAACGTCTCGTTTTATGCTCTGGGTCTGAAGTGAAGCGTCAACACGCACTTTCCGTATGTAAAATCCACCGTTTGGTTCTGATCATTTTTTATTTCAACCTTAACGTTTTCAATGTGTCTTTTAGCCAGAGGTAAATAGTACGCGGGGTTAAAACGCTGCGTGATGATATCTCCGTATTCCCCCTGAACATCAACGGTTCTTAACAGCGGTGCATACACGTCTCCGACCATCTGGGGCGCTACAATATCGGTGTAGCAGAATAAATGATAAAATCCCCCTCTCACATCCGCCGGAAAAGGAGCTGTTTTTTGCTCAAATTGAAACCACTCCCCCGGTTTCATCCCCATAATGCGCGCTAAAGACGAGTGAAAACGTAATTGAGTCTTTCCTGAGGTTTCAAAATCAAAACGCATCTGAATGTCGTTGTAACCCAAAAAGATATCGGATTTAATTTTTCTAAAAAATCCGTTCAGCTCCTTCCTGATCATACCGACGGTACGATAGCAACCCTCTCTGATCCGGTGTGTGACCCTTCATGCAGAAACTCTGTGATCTTCAGCGAAGGTTCAGGTTTCTGACGCCATTCGAAATAGGCGTCCTCGTGCGGTACGTTGTAAAAAGTGTGCGGATAAGTTATTTCCGTCAGAGCCACCTCCCATTCTTGATCAAAATCCAGGTGGCTGGGTAAGTCCACACGGAAGCTCGAGCTCTTGTTTTCCTTAAAAACGTCTAAACTGGCGTTAGAAGGCAGTGTGATGTAAAAACCGTCTTTACCTAAAACCCTCATGGTGAGAAATAGAAACGGATGAGGGGGGGCGCGGTTATTTAAAGTTTTTTTAATTCAGAGGCCTTGATCCAGCTGTTAAATTTCTCAGGCCAGTTTTTCCAACGAACCAGGATCATCTTCTCTCCATTTAAGGTGCGCCTGCCTATAATTTTTTCAACGTGATACGTCCGGTCTCTGCTCAGCTTGACCTTCTGCATCTCGGCCTCGTAAAATGAGCCTTCTATGGGCTCGTGGTCCAAATCTTGAAGTTTATAAACGGGCGGTGTACGGTGTAGAACCCCGGCCACGGTAAAGACCTCGTCTGTAAAACTCTGCTCGTACTTTTTATCAAATTTTCCTCTCAGTTTTGAGATTCTTACAAAGTCTCCCTTTTTGAACTTCATTTTCAGTTTTTTATGACGTTGTGGAAAAGAACCGTAGAGATTTCTAAACACCTGAGGCACATTTTCGGACGTCACATCGTCCGGGGCCATTTTTATGGTTTTGTGAAAACTTTTATTGTAACCCTTCAACAAATCCTGCAGGACGTCGACGTAACGCCTGGTGTTGTTGGCTGTAAAGAATCTCCACATTCTAGTCTTTAACGTTCGATTAAATCTCTCGATCACCGACGCTTTTAAATCGCTGGCTGTTGCAAAATGCACAATTCCGTGCTTTTTCATCAACGTTTTAAAACTCTTGTTAAAAAATTCCTTGCCCGAGTCCGTTTGAATTTTTTCAGGAATCCGACTTTCTTTGAAAATGGATTCAAAAGCTTTTGTTACCTCGTTGGCCGTTTTTTTCTTCAGAACACGCGCGTAGGCCTTTTTTGAAAAAACATCTATGACGGTCAGTAAATAATTATTTCCGTCGTTGTCGCCCGCTAAAGCTTGCATGTCGCACAGATCCGCTTGAAATTGGTTTAAGGGTCTCGCGACAAACACTGTTCCTAGGGAAACGTATTCTGACCGGTTTATGCAGAGTGTAAGTGTCCTGCTCCGACAAAAAGTCTTTCACGTCCGTCGATGAGACGTTTTTCCCCGTTTCTTCCTGCAAGGCTCTGCGTAATCTCTCTGGACCTCCGAGACCTCCGGGATGGGCGGGGTCGTAATAGGCTTTTTGCAGGACTTGTTTTTCCACCATGATGTTGCTACAACCTCTCAGAAAAAATAGAGACTGAGGCCTTTGACTCTGATGAGAAGCTATTTATTACATGCAGGCATCGCTAACATACAGAGGTGATTACTATACAAAAAATGGTTACACTTTTTTTCCGATTAAAAATCAAAAAGCAGTAAACTTTATTCTAGTCAGGTCACACACTTAAAAACAAAGAGGGTTACATAATAAAAATCAAAAGCGGAGATAAAAGCAGAAAACTTCATTCTAGTCGGGTCACACACTTTAAAAAACAAAACAGAACCGAACCTCGAGCTTGCTAGATAAAAGGTTCTACAATCGGGTATATAAAACCAGAGAGTCTCTCTGGGGAATTTCACCTTTCCATATTTTCACCGCATCCTCCATCTCTACACAATCAACATCGTTGTTGTCAATCATCCGATCGTACAAGGTCTCAAATATATTTCTTTCAGCACCCCGGGCTCCGTTTCTCAGTTCGAGGAGCAGAGCGTTAGTCGCTCCTTGGATTCTCATATCATCAGTCTTAAGATTTTGCCCAGACAGGAGGGTCTTGACGGCGGGCATATATCCGGGAGTTTGCAGCTTCTTCATCAGAGCTAAATAGTTGTTTGAAATAAAGCCGTCTTCCATCGGGAAAAAGCAGGGATGATTTGTCTGGCTCGGATGGTCCACTCGGCAGCCGAAGCACTCTTCTTTACGTAGATCATTCAAGCAGCTCGTGAGGAAACGGAGTATGGCTGACTTTACGGTTTTGATGAAACGAGATACGATCATCCCGTCAATTTCATCCGCTTCAGGATCGGCCTTCTCTCCATCCGTTTGGGGGGGCCCGGCTGCCTCTACAGATTCATCTTCCTTTACAACCCCGCTAGGATGCTCGGACGGGTGGTGGTCCGCTTCTATAACGTCGTCAAAAGGTTCTACCCGTCGGTTGTGTGGAATGTGGTCCTGCAGCAGCGAGGGTGAATTCTCAGCGTCCTGAGAAGTTTCAACTTCTTCTTCTTTGTAGAAGTTCTGGGTAGGTTCCCACTCATCCGTCGCCGCATCTTGGTCCCACCCCGGCACCACGGCAGAGAGGTCCTGAGACGGTTCAAACCCCTCGAGACCCGGAGGTGTTCCGGAAGAAGACAACATGTCGGGGTCGATCGGTGAGGGCGGAGGTGTTGGCGGCGTCCAGACGGTTGTAAGGCGTCTCTGACCCCGAGGCATGTCCGTCTTTGTAGGCTTTGTTGGTCGGCGGTGTGCTGGCGTGCGTTTCAATCTCCCGCCGTGTCGCTCGCTTTTTAAACACAAAGTGGGTAGGGCTCACTCTAAGGGGTGTGTCTATTCTAAGAGGTGGGGGTTGGGGTTGGTCGTTGGATGGGGATGGGTTGGGTTAAAATTTCAGAGACCTCCTCACAATCAACGTTTCAACCCAGTCACGACAACGATGGTAGAGCTCCGTGATTTCAGGCTCCGCCTCCCGCATCTTTTCCACCCAAAAGTTGAACGGGATCTCCATGACGGGTCGGTACACCCCGCAGCTGGAGTTGAAGCTTTCCAAAACGAAAAAGGCCTCACCCTCGCCGTCCTCCTCGGACCACTGCTTGCTGATTTTAAAAAACCAGCTGTCGCTCGTAGAAGACTTTGTTTGCCAGACTGCGCTAAAAGTTGTTCCGGACTCTGGAATTTCTTTAGGCTCGACGGGGGCTGTCTCGACCCCCTCCTCCAAAGTCGCCTCATTCACTTCCGCCCTCTCCTCCTCGTCGTCGTCATCCATTTTTGTCTGCTTCGAAGCCGGAGGGCTGAACGCCTCATCTTCGCTTTCATCGTCGGAATCGTCTTGTTTCAACATCACGTGTTTGACCACTGACCAGTCGTTGGCTGTTAACGCGGCGGCTAACAGCAGGCAACCGGAGGGATTCTCACCGTCTCTTTGATACATCCATAGCTCACCCGTCTCGTAAATGAAGACGTAGCCAAAAAATCCAGTTCGTCCGGACTCTTGGAAAAACCATTCTCTCTGAAGATCTCCTTTGGGCGGGGCCTGAAAGCGGCAGAGATACTTTATCTGCTTCTTGGGAGCCGACGGAGTCGTCGTTTCTTCATGGACAATCTTGACGACGGAGATTGGGGTTTTGCAAATGACCGGTGACCCCTCTCGCGGTTCAAAAGAAGATGGTTTCACCTGAAACTTATCCATGGTAAGTCTTTTTTAAAAAAAAAGGAAAAATTTGTCGTTCTTTGACTACAGCCCGGTCCTACTACTATCATGTCCGATCGTGTTATCCTTTTAAACACAATCTTAACTTCACTCCGCCCATAGGGTGGGTCTGTGGTGGGTTTAGGGGGGTGTTTGGGGGGAGCCGTCAGTTTGACGAAAAGTCTGTCCAATGGCTGATGAGAAGGAGGCGGGATGTTGGTGGCTAGCGCGCTAGGCTTGAGGTATGACGGGTTGAAATACAAAATCCCTCGGCGCTGCTTTAACATTTTTTTTCGCCGTAAGGTGAATGGGCCGCGCGCTCGTACGCTTTTCTTGTCAGGGCACTTATGAAAGTCTGTGAAAGACTAGCTAAACATCTTTTTGGGGGTTTAAATTATTTATTTTATTTCTTTCTTCCAAAACAGTTTTCCTAAACTAACGCTTTTCTCATCAGGGCACTTATGGAAGTCTGTGAAAGACTAGCTAAACATCTTTTTGGGGCTTTAAATTATTTATTTTATTTCTTTCTTCCAAAACAGTTTTCCTCCACTTGAAAAGCAGGAGGGGGTGCGGGGTGTGTGTGTGTGGGGGGGGGGGGGGGGGGGGTGTTGGGGGGGGGTGTTGGAGGGGGAGGGGTGGAGGGAGGTGAGTGTGTGTGTGTGGGGGGGGGGGGGGGGGGATAAACATTTTAATAAACATTGCATTCTTTTATTTTACTTAAACCTACAACGTCATTTATCATTTTAATATCAAATTTGCATGAATTAAATTATACTTCATTCATCTATCAAAATTATGATTTATTGTTATATTTACATATCATTTATGAATGTATTTCATATCAAATTTATATTTATTATGCTTAATCTGTCAGTCAAATATTATGATTTATGGCTTTGGGGTCAAAGGTCACCTGAGTTTGACGAAAGGTGTATTTTATTACTCTCTCAGCTTTAATAGCACAGAATGGAAATAATCTGAGATTTCTTTTTAGTACTTTAGCCATACTGACTAACAGTCACAGCTCAGTGGAACCACATATTCCTGCTACTCTCAGCTCTGGGGAATTTCTTTCATTCTTCGATTGTCAAATCCTAAATATTAGAAAAAAACTGAATAAAGTTATCCCTACTATCAGCCCAGAGCAGGTTAAAACGGTAGAAACAAAGGCATCTATGTGCAATTTTAAAATCTATACAATATTGGTGTCAAAACGTTTAGCACATATAGGATTTTCACGATTGCACTGACAATTTTAAGTTAGGCTAGCATTTTAGCAACAAAAAAGCTTTTTTTTGGTAATTTGACATATACTAAGGTTCTTCGGGCCAATTCAAGTTAGGCTAATATCTTAGCAACGTGTTAGCATTTTAATTCCCAATTGCCATATATTGAGGTTTTTGGGATTAAATCTAAGCTAAGCTAATATTTTAGCAACAAGTTAACTTTTTTTTAGCTAATTTTGGCATGTAATTAGATTTTTTGGCTAATTCTGATTTAAGCTAATATTTTAGCAACATGCTAACTTTTTTCACTAATTTGGCATATATTGAACTTTTCTTGGCTAATTCTGAGTTAAACTAATATTTTAACAACATGCTAAATTCCTTTTGCTAATTTGACATATTATGAGGTTTTTTGGACTAATTCTGAGTTAAGTTAACATTTTAACAACATGCTAACTTTGGCACACACTGAAGGCCAAAATTTGTTGATTTTGCCTAAATGCGTGTTCAATAATCGAGGTCCTAAAACCACATATAGTTCTCCACCAAAAAGTTTATTCCTAACATGTAAGTGTTAATGACAGAGCTCTGGGTGTTCAAAAATATCCATGTCTGCTACCATCAGCCCCAGGCACGGTGAAGACTCCCTCTGACCCTTGACCCACCAATTTAAACATAATGGTTATGAATATTCAAAACAGTAGGCTGGGTCTTCATCTCCAATTGGTCCTTCGTGCCTCCCTCCTCACATTGAGTTCCTTTTCCCCAGATGAACTGGCCTCCTAACTACCCCCCATCTCTGTTGGTCCTTCTCCTGATGTTTTTTTTTTTTCCAGTTGACAGTTCTGCTCCTCTGCAGCAGCTGAAATGCAGCTCCAACACCAGTTCTCATCAAAGAGCAGCTCAGGTCTATAAAATAATTTCAATCTCTGTGGAAAAATCATAATCATACCATATACTATGCCAACTACAAATGTATTCAAACTTTTAATCACTAAACATTTCAAATGAATAAAGCAAATCAGATTATGTTATGTTTTATTGAACTGCAAACTGCTTCTCTTCTGCAATACTACTTGGGCTAATTCCGAGTTAAATTAATATTTTAGCACCATGCAAACTTCTTTCAATAATTTGGCATATTATTAGGTTTTTTGGGCTGCAGTGAAGTTATGCTAGTATTTCAGCAACGTGCTAGCTTTTTTGGCTAATTTAGCATTTCTTCGATGCTGAAAGTCTCTGCCCACTCAAGGACCTCAATGTTCATGATGAAGTTACTCCAGTGGATGCCAAGGATGGTACGGAGACAGCGTTGATGGAATCGCTCAAGAAATTGCAGGTGGCTACGGTAGGTAACCCATGACTCTGAGCTGAACAGGAGGGTGGTTAGGACAACAGCTCTGTAGAGACTGATCTTGTTGTCTTTTTTAGGTGATTGTTGTTCCACACGCGTTTGTACAGTCGGCCGAAGGCGCTGTTTGCCTTTGTTAGTCTGCTGTCGATCTCCTTGTCAATATTTGCATCTGATGTGATGGTGCTCCCTAAGTAGATAAACTGATGCACTGTTTTGAGTTCAGTCGCACCATTGCTGTTGTGAGGGGGGTGGTATTCCTCCTTGCGTGCCAACTTATGAACGTCTGTCTTCTTCAGACTGACCTCTAGTCTAAAGAGCTGAACAAAGCAGGTTATGATCTGCTGCAGTGCACTCTTGGTGTGGGCTATGTGGGCTGCATCGTCAGCACAGAGAAGCTCCCGGATCAGTTGTTCCAAAGTCTTGGTTATGGGCCTGAAGTCTGAGGTTGAACAGACTGCCATCAAGGTGATACCTGATGTAGATACCATCCTCATCATCAAGGTTTTCTGTTGTCTGCTTGAGCATCATACTGAAGAATATGGTGAGGAGGGTCGGTGCCAGAAGCCCTTCTTCACGCTGTCGATGATGGGGAAGGACTCTGAGAGGTCGGAGTTGAGTCTGACCTGGTCGTACTGGTCTTCGTAGAGCTGGATGACCAAATTCAGGAACTTTAGAGGGCAGCCGAGATGCTCCATGATCTGCCACATTCCTTTCCTGCTCACCGTGTCTAAGGCCTTGGTCAGATCAACAAAGGTGATGTACAGTCTCTTGTTCTGTTCACAGCATTTCTCTTGGAGATGCTGGAGTACAAACACCATGTTGGTGGTGCCTCTATTGGATTAAAAACCACACTGGCTCTCTGGAAGAATATCTTCTGCAATGGATGGGACCAGCCTGTTTAGAAGGAGTCTTGCTAGGATTTTGCCCGAAATGGACAGAAGGATTCTCCCCAATAGTTTGAGCAATCAGATTTTTCCCCTTTGTTCTTGTATAGGGTGATGATGACTGCATCTCTGAGGTGTTGAGGTAATATTCCTTGCTCCCAGCAACAGACAAAAAGTTTGTGAAGTTTGGTGCGTAGTGCTGGACCTCCTTGTTTCCAAATCTCTGGTGGGATGCCATCAATTCCTGCTGCCTTTCCACTCTTGAGATGTTCTATGGCTCGGATGGTTTCATAAACGCTAGGCAGATTATCAAGTTCTGCTTTCACTGGTTGCTGTGGAATTTGGAGAATTGCTGAGTCATGCACAGTGCGATCAGTGCTGAAGAGTTCCTGGAAGTGCTCTGATCAGCGGTTTAGTATGGAGTTTTTGCATGTGAGGAGTGACTGTCCATCTGAACTGTGCAAAGAACTCTGGACCTGGTGAGTGTGTCCGTACAGTGCTTTAAGAGTGTAGAAACCCTTGTAGCCGTCGGAGTCTGCACAAAGCTGAGTTTTCTGAGCAAGCTTTGTCCACCAGTCATTCTGGATCACTCTAAGCCTGCACTGGAGAATGCTGCAAGTGAGACAGAAGGCAGCTTTCTTCTCAGAACAAGGTGGCTGTGCTAGGTCAACTTGGTGAGCAGATCTGTTCTTTGCTAGCAATTCTTGGATTTCCTGATTGTTTTCATCAAACCAGTCTTTTTTTTGTGGCAAAACCAATGACTTCCTGTGTTGTCTGTAAGATGACAGTTTTCAGATGGTTCCATAGTGCTTCAGGGTCATGGGTCAGGCTGATCTTCTGGATCTTCAAGTTTAGACTTAAGGGTTGCCTGGAAGCTGTTTTTGACTTCAGGAGACTGAAGATTTCTAATTTTGTATTTCTTTCTGGAGCCCCCTCCTTTCTATTTTTCAGACTGTGTTTCTGTTGGAAAACTGTATTCGTTATGATGAATTGCTGTTCAGAACAGAACTCCCGCAGTAGACACCCGTTGTTGCATTTTCCAACGCCATGTTAGCCAATAACTGCGTTCCAGGCTTCTGAATCCTGGCCAACTCTGGCATTGAAGTCTCCAAGGACAGTCAAATGACTTGCGTCACATGACTTGCATTGCGACACGGCACTGAGAGAGGGAAAATTGAAAATGCGATAAAATTTATCTTTACATAAAGCTAATACATCGCAGATCCTTTATTTTCTTCCATCAGAAAATATATTATTCTAATTTACCAGCTTTACGCTGGAGGAGCTGACGGATCTTGAGAGCTCTATCCACGGATATTTTAACAAGTTTAACATGGATCCCGATGCCGCCGCAGCAGCTGAGTGGCAAAAATCAAACAAAAGGAAGAAGACTTCATCTACGGATACGAGCGATCTTCCAACTACTGAAATAGAGGTTAGTATTCTAGACTCTATTAATAGGAAACTGGATCTCCTGGTAACTTTACACAGCGAGATTAAAGATCTGCGAGCAAGCCTCGAGTTTGCTTACGGTCACATTGAAGAACTCGAGCAAGCTAACACGTCACTCCAAACCACCGTTAAAGGTCTCGAAGAAAAAATGGACAGTGCTATTAAAGAGAACAAAACGATGAAGGAAACGATACTAGATCTACAGACAAGAAGCATGAGAGAGAATATCATAATTACCGGAATTCCTGAAAACCAATCGGAAAACTCGGAAGAAGTCGTTAAAGACTTCATGAAAACACAACTTAAACTCCCAGCTGAGACTGTAAATCGTATCGGGTTCGATCGCGTTCACAGACTAGGAAGACCTAATAATAAATAATCCCGCCCCTTAGTCGCTAAAGTAGAGCGATATAAAGATAAACTGACCATCAAGAGTCGTGGAAGAGAGCTGAAAGGAACGAATTATGGAATTAATGATCAATTTCCTCGAGAAATGAATGAATGAAGCAAAGTTCTCTATCCGATCATGAAAGAACAGAGAAAAAGCAATAAAAGAGCCTACATAATAGTGGACAAACTTTTTATTGAGGGGCAGTTGTACCTAGATGCTAATAGCACCCCGTGGCTATTCTAACTTCAAAAGCGCTGTAAAATAATAGTATTTTATGTATATGCGCATAACGATACGCAGGTAAAAATATAGGGAAGAGGTTTATAAAAAATTAAATAAAAAATTAAGGTAATCTCTTTCTCAGTGCCACCATCACAACATGCACTTGTATGCACTGCACCTGGTTTACCATCCGGCATGGACATCACACTTGTTTTCTCCTTTCTTTATCTTTTTTATTATATGTTTTCTTTTCTTCTTTTACTGAATCTCGAAACACACACACACACATTAACACCCCTCAAATATATACACACAGATGTGCACGCAACACCAAGACCAGAGTCGTCTATAGTGCTTCATGACATTAAAATTAAGAAGTACAATGCAACCACTTAAAATCATTTCATGGAATGTGCGCAGATTCAGAACTCTTGAAAAAAGAAATAAAATCATAAACCTCAGAGCAGATATCTGCTTCTTACAAGAAACACATGTTACAGAAAAGGAACTCTCAAACATCAAACTGGAACAATTTGAACAAGTCTTCGCTTCCACATATAATAGCAGACAGAGAGGGGTATCAATACTCATCAATAAAAATATACCTTCTACGCATAAATCAACAGTAACAGATCCAGATGGAAGATTTATTCAAATTAATCTCTCCATCAACCAAATTGTCTTCACCTTGGTCAATATTTACGGACCAAATAATGACGAGCCTTCCTTCTTTCATAACTTATTTTCATCAATAGAAGATTCAACAAATCTAATTATAGCAGGAGATTTTAACACTACCATTAATTTAAAGCTAGACCGCTCAAATCCACAATCTTATAGAAATTGCCAAACAACTGAAACCATTAAAGAATACATGAAAGACTACGGACTTGGCGACAGTTGGAGAATAAGGAACCCTTCAGCTAGAGAATATACTTATTATTCCTCCGTCCACCAGTCTTTTTCTAGAATTGATTTCTTCCTCATCAGCAACTCTCTTTCATAATATGTAACTGAAACTTCAATCCATCCAATTCTAATCAGCGACCACGCCCCCATCTCCCTCACACTTACATTTCAGATGCAATCTAAACCCAGCAAGAGATGGTGCTTCAACACATCACTTCTGCAGGATACAGAATTTGATGAGCTCATAAAAAAGGAGTGGTTGTTTTTTCTGGAGATGAATGACCTCCCAAACACCTCACCATCGTTATTATGGGAAACAGGCAAAGCTTACATTAGAGGGAAAATAATAGCATATGCAACAAACCGTAAAAAACAACAACAAAGAATAGAAACAGATTTAGAACCAAAGATGAAAGAACTGAGCATAGGTTATGCTGCAAACCCATGTGAAGAAACTAAAAACAAACTTGATAACTTAAAACTACAATATGAAAGCATTATATACAATAAAATACAATTTCTTATACAACAACTTAAATATGAAAATTATGAATACAGTAATAAAACTGGAAATTTTTTAGCAAATCAGCTGCAGCGTACAAAAGAAAAGTCAACTATCTCTTCCATCACTAATTCCATCACTAATTCCTTAGGAGAGGTAACTCAGAACCCACAGGAAATAAATGATGTATCTAAGAACTTCTACAGGCACTTATACAGACAAGACCAGCACCCCAAACAATCAGAAATAGATTATTTTTTCAAAAACTTAGAGCTCCCCAAGTTATCAAAGGAACAAGCAAATAAGTTAGACAACCCACTAACTCTTGAGGAACTCCATAAAGCCCTGGAGGAAATGCCAAATAACAAATCTCCAGGACCGGATGGATTTCCCCCAGAGTTTTACAAACACTTCTGGGGAACGTTATCACCACTTTATCACAAAGCCGTTGCTGAAATCCATGCCACCTCAGTAATTCCCCCACAATTGAATACTGCAGCTATGACAGTCATCCTAAAACCCGATAAAGATTCAACTCTCCCATTTAGTTATCGCCCCCTTTCATTAATAAATACAGACTTAAAAATAATTACTAAAGCGTTAGCCACAAGAATAGAAATAGTAACCCCAACGTTAATCCACCCAGACCAAACTGGCTTCATTAAAAATAGAAATATATCAGATAGCACCAGGAGACTTTTTAATTTGATCTATATTGCTCAAAAAAGACAAACAAAATCAATAATTGTGTCCCTAGATGCAGAAAGGGCATTTGATAAAGTGAACTGGACTTTTTTATTTAGTACTCTTCAAAAATTTGGATTTGGAAGCTCATTCATCCACTGGATTAAAACGCTGTACACATCCCCTCTGGCCACCGTCATCACAAACGGAATTTCTTCACAAAGATTTGCACTTCAGCGAGGGACCAGACAAGGATGCTCACTCCCTCCGTCACTCTTTGCTATTTTTATTGAACCACTTGCAGCAGCAATACGACAAAACCCTCAAATTTAAGGGATTCGAGACACAACATCACAACACAAAATAAGCCTTTATGCTGATGACGTATTACTATATCTAGAGGATCCAATTAAATCTGTACAAGAGACTTTGAATACCATTAACAATTTTTCAAAAATTTCAAATTATACCATTAATTGGCAAAAATGCCAAACCACTTTCAGACGGGGCATGGGACTCTGCAACTCAAAAAGACTCTCTGCCACTCAGCACTGGTAATATTAAATACCTGGGTGTCAATGTTTCTTCCAGACTATCAGAATTATTCAATCTAAATTACATCCCTCTACTCAATAAAATAGCACAAGATTTAAAACGATGGACCAACCTTCCACTTTCATTAATGGGTCGAATAGCCACAGTCAAAATGAAAATATTGCCACAAATGAACTGCTTATTCTCAGTACTTCCAGTTACCCCCACCGATAAATGGCTCAGTTCAATTAACTCATTAGTGACAAAGTTCTATTGGAAAAACCAGAAGCCCAGGATTAGCCTAGCAACACTGCAAAAACAGAGATCACAGGGAGGCCTAGAAGCCCCTAATTTTCTATATTATTACCTATCGACTCAAATGCAGTATTTAATTAAATGGATCCAAACAGAAAACCACAGCTCATGGAAAAACCTGGAGCAAAACCAATGCAAGGGTATCCCTATTTCTGACTTACCATTTCTTCCAACATCGATAAAGAAGATGCCTCTTTTTGAAAACCCCACAATCAACTCAACTATGAAAGCCTGGTGGAAGACAATAAAGATTACAAAATCTTCAAATTCTTTAACACCATGCCAATTAACTCCAATCTGGCACAATCCTGATTTCCTGATATGTAAGAAACCCATTTATTTCCCATCATGGCAACAGAAAGGTATCACTCATCTCCATCATCTCTTGACTAACGGCCACTTTATATCATTTGATTTGTTAGTTCAGAGATTTGGTATTGAAAAACAACAGTTTCTACATTATCAACAACTAAAATCTGCAATCAAATCCAAAGTAGAGATCAACTGTGACTTATTGGAACCTTCACCATTTATTGAAGAAATTAAAATAAATCTCAAAGGCAAAAAAACTGGCATCTAGAATCTACAAACTTATATCCAGTAGCGACACGGAACTAGCCCTCCCAATAACCAAATGGAATAACGACTTAACAACCCCTCTTAACCCCAACCTTTGGACAGACATCTGCAATAATATATTCTCTATGACAAAAAACACAAACCTACAACTTATTCAGTATAAAGTAATACACAGGGCTCATATCACACAACGGACAATGTTTAAAATGGGCCTAGTTAACACAGATATCTGCCCCCAGTGCACCCTGGGAAACACAGATGATTATTATCATGCCACATGGTCCTGCCCTCCTGTCTATAGCTTCTGGTCAACAGTGACAGAAAAACTATCTACAATTTTGAGTTGTAGAGTCCCTTTATCTCCGTCGTTATGTTTAGTTGGTAACTCTCAAGAACTTGACAATCTCCCAGTTAAATATAGAAATTCAGTCTTAATTTCTCTAACTATCGTCAAGAAAGTAATTCTCCTTAACTGGAAATCGAAAACCTGTTTACACACCAGTCATTGGATAAACCTCATAATAGAATATATATCACTAGAAAAAATAACATTTATTAATAAAAGCAAATTAGCAGCTTTTACTGATATGTGGAACCCTTTTCTAGCTCATTTTAAAATAAAATGAAGTACTGGGCCTGAATCTCCACACATTCCATCATATTCAGAACAGCTTTACGATACATTCGAATTGAGAAATTGATAAACCTCTGGTCTATCACCGCAGGTAATGGAGTCACTTTAGATGACCTCCCTAACCCGAAGGTGCCATGTGCCTGCTCAGCTGCTGAGGGTGCGGGTTGCCATCGGTGGTGGTCCCTTGCGTCCCCAGACTGGTAGTTTGAGGGGCGCTGGAGCACTGGTGGTGCACTGCTGCATGCCACCTGGCCCCGGGGCGTCGGTTTGGGGTGGGCCGGGACTGCCCCTGCTCCTTTCTTCTTCTGCCATCGGTCGGGGGGTGGGGGGTGCCCGCCTGCCCTGGGGGTGGGGCCTCGGTGGGTGGGGCCTGACCTGGGGTTGGCTTTGGGGCCGGGCTGTGCTGGCCTTCTGGTCCTTCGGGTCGCTGACGCTCTTTTTGGGGGGGCTGGGGGCTGGGACCGGCGGAGGTGACCTTCTGGTGGCTGTCGCAGCTCCCTACCTGGACTGCTGCCCCTCGGACTGTCCGGTGGGTCCCTGGGCTGCGGCCCCTGTGGCTGCATGGGGCTCTGCCCTTATCTTACCGGTGGGACAGGGGGGAGGAGTCCCAATAACTCCCTCCTTCCCCTTCCCAGGCTAAGCTCCTGCCAATCCTTTTTTAAATACACATCACTGGACATGAGCACAACCACACAGAGACACTTATCACCTCACCACATTCACACACAGGACCAGAGGTGCCAGGCTTGGCTGGGGGCACATAAGGGACGAGAGGTGGCGGGGCAGAAGTGCGCTGCCACCTCTCCATACCACCCCTACGGTCGAGAGGCGGCGGGCAGGAGTGCGCTTGGGGGGGCGGTGTGGCGGACGGCCTGGGGGGCTTCTGCCACTTGGCCTCTCGGGGCTCTCCCTCTTGGAGGGATGGTGGCCCGGGCTGCTGGGGGGGCAGCGCGGAGCGGCCCTGGACTCTATCCTGCGGGTCTGTCTCCTCCGCTCGGCCTCCTGCTGTCGGGGTGAGGTGGGGCGCGTCCCTCTCCCTGGGCTGAGTGGTGGGGAGGATGATTGGGGTGGGGTGGGTCTTCGGCCCTACCCATCACTGACTCTCGGTGCTGCTGTATCGGTCCGGCCGACCTCTGGCCCCCGTGGCTCCTGAGCTGCTTTCTCGCTCTGCCGTCATGGGCGACGTGGGTGGCCTTCGGCCGCGCGTCCTGTTACCTGCTGGGGCTGGACGGGTATATGGTTACTGGGGGGGGGGGTTTCGAACACTTGGGGAGGGCTGCTGCCCTGCACCGACCCAACACACTGGCACCAGCGGTAATACAGCTTGAAATGTGATTGTTATCATGAGCAGCTGTCCAGCTGGTGTGGAAGGTCAACATCACTGCTTGCTGTGGTTCCTTAACTCTGAATCTCTCAGCTCCTGGTCATTTTGGGGTGTTACATCCAACACAACAACATGATGTCATCCACACTACACCACACACACACACACACACACACACACACACACACACACACCATTGAATAATCAATAACACACAACAACCAACACTACCTTCTTGTTTCCTCTCTTTGCACTTTACTGTTTGTGTTTGTTAGTCCTCTTTGACAGAGTTCAAGCTTAACAAAGTTAAATAACAAACTGTTGGGAGGATTGGTGTGGGACACTATCACCTTCACTTTCACTTATGCACAGGGGATAACTTTAGAAAAATGTAAAAAAAAAAAAAAGGCGCCATGTTCTTGTAGGCTGCCTTCATCTGGAAAACGCACTTTTCTTAGGGCAACAATGTCAATATTTAGCCTAGATAGTTCATGTGTGATGAGGGCGGAGCGCCGCTCTGGACAATTACTGTCAGCCATGTTAAGCATGGTTCTGATGTTCTAACATGCCAGTTTTAGTCCTGTCGAACCCTTTGAGGTGGGTTCTAACCTTTCCTTCTTTGACCTTTTCTGACCGCATTTTGAAGATGTGTCTCCATGTGGAGCAAGCAGTGCTATCCCTGAAGAGGACTGCTTGGTCGTTCAGATTGAGCCAGAAGATCCTGTCATCTATAAGTCAACATCAAGCGACCAATATCCTGAACCACCTGCATGCAGGTTTGGGACTGCAGCTTCCAGTGACATATTTCACCTGCTGTTTTCGCCCCGACGGTCGTGAACATGGAGATGTCCTTTGTGCCTGCCCAGTGGAGCTTTTCGGTGGAGTGCAGTGTGCGCAGCACTGGCCCCACCCTTTACACCTGCGGTTCATCTGTCATGGCCTAGCAAGCTGGGAAGGTGACAATGAGATCCTCAGGTTGTAGGCTTTATTTCGGACTGGCCTTGTCCTAGCCTCTGGCTCAAAAACCTACCCCGGAGGCACGGGGGATTTGCGATCCAAGTGGACCTTCTCCTAGACGGACTGCCTGACAAGGCCAACGAGCTCCGTCTGCCCGAGTTTGAAATCAAAGTTGTCTCTCTCTTAGACGGACTGCATTACGAGGCTGACGAGCTCCATCTACCCGTAGACCTGATATTAGGGCTGGGTGATAAAACAAAAACTACCATTATCGTGATATAGTCTTTTCGATATTAAAATAAGCCTAACACAATAGACTTTTATTTTGAAAGGTCCAAAATTAACACTCACCAGTTGCAAGCATTTTCTCCTCTTTGGCAAATAAAAGTTAGATGATTTGTCACTGATTTGTCATTCTTCTCTCCTACAATCTGTATGCAGGTAAACAAACGCGATGCAAGACACAGCACTCCACCTCTGCCGTCACTTCACCTGTGCAGCATTTAGTTTGGCTGATGAAACAGCAGAATATGTGACAATTTATAACAGGATCCAGTCAGAACTGGAGGATAAAGCTGCTTCACTTAAAGCAGCAACAGGCAGAATGATAAAATGTGTTGATTTGGAGAAAGCGCTGTTGTTACATATTAACACTATTATGCTAGCTTGTTAGCTGCCAATGCTATGATGCTAACTAGCAGTTCTGTGAGTCCTGTGCGATAGACCGATTAAAATTCAGACACTATTTTCATGGACAGACCCTTAAGACGCGGCGGATAAATACAACAAGATGAATTCATAGGACATTCATAAAAACTGTATTTTCTAAATAATTATAGAAGTGATTCCACGGTTTTAGCAGCGTCTCTGTAGCATAACAGTCTGTGTTACATTGAAAACTGTGACCTGTCAGATGTTGTGCTCAATCCTCTCGTCTCCTTAAAGGTGCAGCTTTAATTTCATTGACAAGATTCCACAGAATGATGAATTGGAATTTCCAGCTTCTTAAAACCATGATGAAGATTTGGAAGATGTTGATGTTCATCTTGAAGCAATATTTTTTTTATAATAATAATCATAACTGCCAGTTCTGTAGAGGATCAAATGAATAGTTAAAAAAATGAGTGATAACAAGTTCTCCAAAATCATTTTTGATAGTAGAATATGTATGCCAACTTCCATAAAATCAAGGGCTACTTGAAACAAAGCTTCAGTATAATTGCAGTCTCAGAAACATGGTTTAACAGTGACTGGGGAATGGACTTTGTCATTAAAGGTTATGAAGTCCTTTATAAAAGCAGGAAACTGAAAGATGGAGGTGGTGTTGTCCTGTATGAGGATACAAGCCTGAAATATATGGTGGTAGACACGTGGACAAAATTGTTGGTACCCCTCAGTTAAAGAAGGAAAAACCCACAATTCTCACTGAAATCACTTGAAACTTACAAAAGTAACAATAAATACAAATTTAGTGAAAATTAAATAATCAAAATCAGCCATCACTTTTGAATTGCTGATTAACATAATTATTTAAAAAAACAAACTAATGAAACAGGCCTGGACAAAAATGATGGTACCCATAACTTAATATTTTGTTGCACAACCTTTTGAGGCAATCACTGCAATGAAGCGATTTCTGTATTTGTCAATGAGCGTTCTGCAGCTGTCAACAGGTATTTTGGCCCACTCCTCATGAGCAAACTGCTCCAGTTGTCTCAGGTTTGATGGGTGTCTTCTCCAAATGGCATGTTTCAGCTCCTTCCACAGATGTTCAAGGATTCAGATCTGGGCTCATGGAAGGCCACTTTAGAATAGTCCAACGCTTTTCTCTCAGCCATTCTTGGGGGTTTTTGGCTGTGTGTTTTGGATCGTTGTCCTGTTGGAAGACCCATGACCTGCGACTGAGACCAAGCTTTCTGACACAAGGCAGCACATTTCTCTCCAGAATGCCTTGATAGTCTACAGATTTCATTGTACCTTGCACACATTCAAGACACCTTGTGCCAGATGCAGCAAAGCAGCCCCAAAACATGACTGAGCCTCCTCCATGTTTCACCGTAGGGACAGTGTTCTTTTCTTCGTATGCTTGGTTTTTGAGTCTATGAACATAGAGTTGATGTGTCTTACCAAAAAGCTCCAGTTTGGTCTCATCTGTCCAAAGGACATTCTCCCAGAAGCTTTGGGGCTTGTCAACATGCATTTTTGCAAATTCCAGTCTGGCTTTTTTAGGATTGTTTTTCAGCAGTGGTGTCCTCCTTGGTCATCTCCCATGAAGTCCACTTTGGCTCAAACAACGACGAATGGTGCGATCTGACACTGATGTACCTTGGCCTTGGAGTTCACCTTTCATTTCTTTGGAGGTTGTTCTGGGCTCTTTGGATACAATTCTAACGATCCGTCTCTTCAATTTGTCATCAATTTTCCTCTTGCGGCCACGTCCAGAGAGGTTGGCTGCTGTCCCGTGGGTCTTGAACTTCTGAATAAGAGGAGCCACTGTTGTCACAGGAAGTTCCAGCTGTTTAGAGATGGTCTTATAGCCTTTACCTTTAAGATGTTTATCTATCATTTGTTTTCGGATGTCCTGGGACAATTCTCTCCTTGGCTTTCTGTTGTCCATGTTCAGTGTGGTTCACACCTTTTCACCAAACAGCAGAGTGACTACTTGTCTCCCTTTAAATAGGCAGACTGACTGATTATGAGTTTGGTAACACCTGTGATGTCAATTAAAGGACACACCTGAGTTAATCATGTCAGTCTGGTCAAATAGTTTTCAATCTTTTATAGAGGTACCATCATTTTTGTCCAGGCCTGTTTCATTAGTTTGTTTTTTTTTAATAATTCTGTTAATCAGCAATTCAAAAGTGATGGCTGATTTTGATTATTTAATTTTCAATAAATTTTTATTTATTGTTACTTTTGTAAGTTTCAAGTGATTTCAGTGAGAATTGTGGGTTTTTCCTTCTTTAACTGAGGGGTATCAACAATTTTGTCCACGTGTGTATATCATTTAACAGTCGTGATGAGCAAAGTTTTTGATCCATTCATCCATCCATCCATCTTCTTCCACTTATCTGAGACTGGGTCACGGGGGCAGCAGTCTACGCAGAGATATCCAGACTTCCCGCTCCCAGAGTCGTTCCCAGGCCAGCCGAGAGACATAGTCTCTCCAGCGTGTCCTGGGTCTTCCCCGGGGCCTCTTCCCAGTGAGACATGCCTGGAACACCTCCCTAGGGAGGCGTCCAGGGGGCATCCGAACCAAATGCCCAAGCCACCTCAACTGGCTCCTCTCGATGTGGACGAGAAGCGTCTACTCCGAGCTCCTCCCGGGTGACCGAGCTTCTCACCCTATCTCTGAGTGAGCGCCCAGCTACCCTACGAAGGAAGCTCATTTCAGCCGATCCAGAGCCCATGACCATAGGTGAGTATTGGAGCATAGATCAACCGGTAAATTGAGAGCCTTGCTTTCTGGCTTAGCTCTCTCTTCACCACGACGGACCGGTACAGCAACAGCATGACGGTGGACGCAGCACCAATCCGTCTGTCAATCTCACGCTCCGATCTTTCCTCACTCGTGAACAAAACCCCAAGATACTTAAACTCCTCCACCTGGGGAAGGAGCACTCCACCCACCCAAAGAGGGCAAACCACCTTTCTCCGGTCGAGAACCATGGCCTCAGACTTAGCGGTGCTGATCCTCATCCCAGCCGCTTCACACTTGGCTGCAAACCGTTCCAATGCAGGCTGGATGTCCTGACTCGATGAAGCCAACAGGACAACATCATCTGCAAAGAGCAGAGGGGAAATCATGTGGTCCCCAAACCAGACCCCCTCTGGTCCCTGGCTGCGCCTAGAAATTCTGACCATAAAGACTATGAACAGAACCGGTAAACAGGTTCTCAAAGTGTTTGAATGCATTGCTATTGAAATTATAATGGAGAAAAAGAAACACATGACAGTAGCTTTCTTATACAGGGCCATTGGTTCTGACATGAATACTTTAAATACTTGGATAATGTAAAATCTCACTAATAGGTTGAGGAAAGAAAATATTTTCAGAGTACTCAAGGCACACACTTCTAAAAAGAGCTTTTGTACTGTAAATCAACATATGGAGTTAAGTTATGGAACTGTCTAAATGATGAGCTGAAATTGACCAAAAATATGAACCATTTTAAGCAAAAGATGAAATAAGATAAAAAATACTTTATTTAGGTGAGATGCTGTGAGTATCGCGAGAATCGACGAGACGTGTGTGGTGAGTCAAGTTGACGACGCGAAAGTGGTTGAACAAACATTTCCGCCTGCTTTTCTCTTTCCGCCATATAAGTAATAATTATAACAATTTTTATTAAACCTTTAAAAAGATTATGAAGTCCTTGACAGCCTGGAGGACCATGAGAGCTTCATAGACAAGTGTTATAATACACGCACAGGACTCACAGACGCACTATAGAAGCATTACTTAGCATAACTCTCTTTCAGTCAGTGTAGTCATGTCCAGTCTGAACATCTTTAGCAGGAATGTGCATGGACTTGGCTCTGGGCCAAAGAGGCTAAAAGTTTTCAACCATCTGAATGATCTAAAAGCAGATCTAGTTTTACTGCAGGAGATCCACTTATCCAGATAAGCTGATCATCTCCTGTGCTGCTCACAATTCCCGTCCATCTACTCAGCTAGTTACAACTCCAAACAAAGAGGAGTTGCTATTTTAATTAATAAAAATATGACATTTACCCATAAGGACACAATTGTTGATCCAGAAGGCAGATTTGTAATTATTAACATATCTGTTCAGAATAAAGACTTCTATATAGCCAGTATCTATGGTCCCAATGCTGATGAATCCTCCTTCTTTCACAGATTCTTCACCTCACTCTCGGTTCACGCTGACTCCACAATAATTATAGGAGGAGACCTCAACTTGGTCCTTGATCCTGAACTTGACAGACTCAGCACAGCAGGACACCAGCACACATGGCGATCTGCAAGTATTTTGAAGCAGTACATGGATGAGTTAGGTCTCTGTGATGCTTGGCGCTCATGTCGTCTGAACACTAAAACGCTTCACTTTCTTTTCTCCAGTTCACTACCACAGTCTCGTTTAGACTACTTATTAGTCAGTAATTCTCTTTTAAAAGATATCACGGATCCCAACATTCATCCAATTATCATTAGTGATCATGCACCAGTTTCTGTAAATATTTCTAGAGATATACCCAAACCTTCAGGCTTAACCTGGAGGTTTAACACTTCTCTGTTAAAAGATCAAGAGTTCATTCAGTTCTTTAAAAAAGAGTGGACAACCTTCTTAGAATTTAATGATACTCCTGATATTTCACCATGTGTTCTTTGGGAAACAGCAAAAGCAGTGATGAGAGGAAAAATAATCTCTTATTCAACAAATAAAAAACACAAAGAGAAAGCAGATTTATTAGAAATAGAAAATAAAATCAAAGATCTAGAGGCTGCTTATGTTGCTTCTGCACAAGAACACATTCTGGGAGATCTGAAAAATTTAAAGCTTCAGTTAAATGACATCAATAAACAAACACAATTCTAAATAAGAAAATACGACTTGAAAATTTTGAAAACTTCTACAAATCTGGTAAATTTATAGCTAATCAGCTTAAAATTAATAAAGAAAAATCAACAATTACATCTATTATGGACCACACAGGAAATGTCACTCATGACCCGGTTAAAATCAATAAAACGTTTAAAGATTTTTATAAAAACTTGTACACATCACAGGTCAATCCATCAGAGCAAAGTATGAACTCATTTCTTAATAATGTAACTCTACCCAGATTAAAAATGTAACTCTACCCAGATTAAAAATGTAACTCTACCCAGATTAAATGAGGATCAAAGCACATCATTTTTGTCCAGGCCTGTTTCATTAGTTTTTTTTTTTTAAATAATGATGTTAATCAGCAATTCAAAAGTGATGGCTGATTTTGATTATCTTATTTTCAATACATTTTTATTTATTGTTACTTTTGTAAGTTTCAAGTGATTTCAGTGAGAATTGTGGGTTTTTCCTTCTTTAACTGAGGGGTACCAACAATTTTGTCCACGTGTGTATCTGCTCCTCAAGGCTATGACGGAGCTGGGTTTAACACCCAAAATCCTCATGACCGGAGGTAAAATTTTATGTCTGAAAAATGAGGATTGTGGTTTGACGTTCATCGCTTCTATGTCATTTCTGACCATGAAATTATGTGACATGCCGAACGCGCTGGGTTTTCAAAACACATGCAAGGGTTATTTCCCTCACGGCTTTAGCTCGGAGGAGCGATTAAATTATGTCGGACCCCACCCACCCCCTTCGAGCTACGGTCTTCCATTTTAGAATGAGGCTTTGCTTTACTGCAGAAATGATGTGGAAATTCTGGCTGAGGCCTGCGTGAGGTTCAGAAGCCAATTCCTGAAAGATTGTAACGTTGACCCCTTCAGCTGCGTTACTATAGCTTCCGCGTGCATGAAAGTTATCCGAACCAATTTTTTAAAACCTAAATCTCTGGCTATACCACCCGCAGACGACTACAGAGGCGTGAGCAAAAGCTTCTCACACGCTTCTATTCAGTGGCTAGAGTTCGAAGCGAGCAGACGGAAGGTCTTCATTCAGCACGCGGTAAACCAGGGGGAGCGTCAAATTGGGCCTTATTTCGCAGACGGCTATCTGGAGCGCGGTGGAGAAAAATTTGCCTTTGAATTTTTAGGTTGTTTTTTTCACGGTTGCCCCACATGTTTCAGGCCTGAAGATAAATGCCCGCTAAGAGACGTGACGTTTGAGCAGCTGCACGGCGACGCTCAGGAGAAACTCCAGAAGCTGCGCAGCGTTTATGGCGTTAGCACCGTGGTCATATGGGAGCACGAATGGGACGAAATGAAAAACAATAACGCGGAGGTGAAACATTTTCTTGAAGCTTTTGAAGCGCCAGAGCCTCTGAAACCACTCTTTGTACGGTGGCAGAACGTGCCCCATCAAGCTGCGTTACACAGCCGCTGCAAACAAAGTCGTTCATTACGTGGACGTGACTTCTCTGTACCCTTACGTGAACGCCACCTCGGCTTACCCTCTGGGTCACCCCACCATCATTTACGAAAATTTTGACGCTCCTCAAAATTACTTTGGCTTAATTAAAGCCAAGGTCTTTCCCCCGAGAGGGCTCCTGCATCCTGTTCTGCCGTACAGAACTTTGGGGAAAAAGCTCATTTTCACCCTTTGCAGGACGTGCGCTGAAATGAACAATCAGGACAGAGAGTGTTGTCATGACAACGAGGCTAGAGCATTGACGGGGGTGTGGGTAACCGTCAAGCTCAACAAAGCTTTGGAGAAGGGGTACGTGCTTTGTAGAATTTTTGAAGTGTGGCATTTTCAAAATAAAAGCGATTCAGTCTTTACCGCGTACATGAACACCTTTCTCAAAGGTAAGCAGGAAGCGTCAGGATATCCTCCGAACGCCGCAGACCAGGAGAGTCGTGAAAAATACATGCGAGACTATGAACTGAAGCAGGGTATTAAACTGGATGCTGAAAATATCCGCTTTAACCCCGCTCGCCGACAGGTTTAAAAATTATGTCTGAACAGTTTGTGGGGCAAATTCGGACAAAGAATAAATCTTCTGCAGACCGCCTTGGTGAACGACCCCGAGGAATTTTTTCGTTTGATGTTTTCAGGGATGTGCGAGGTGGAATATTTTGCGTTTCTGAACGACGCCACAGCCCTTGTTCAGTGGAAATGCAACAAAAAATGCCTCACCCCGCCGGGAAATTCAAACAACGTGTACGTGGCTTCTTTCACAACGGCGTACGCCCGTCTGAAGCTGTACGGTTATCTCGAACGTCTGCAAGATAGGATTTTGTACATGGATACGGACAGTCTGATTTATTCTGTGAGAGAGGATCAGCCCCTCCTTGAACTCGGCCCCTACTTGGGCGATCTGACGGATGAGCTGAACGGGGACGTCATTCAGGAATTCGCGCCAGCCGGTCCAAAGAGTGGGTTTAGGGTAAAACTCCGGTGAGCATGCGTAAGAATCAAAAAACGTGGCGACCCCTCCCTTCTCCAAGGTCAAACCCAACCAATGCTGACCGGGCCGATTAGCGGGAACTGTGTTGACGACAAAAAAAGCAGGGAGGTCAAAAGAGCGAGTCAAAAGCTGATCGCAGGCCCACACTCCGCAGAAAACGTCATCGCCCAGCAGATGGTGCTAAATGTTTTCCAGCTGATGAGAATCCATTTTTTTTTTTTAATAATAGTCCACGAGAACCTGTCTTTTGGAGTTGATTTCCAGCACAGAATCGAAACAGGCGTACACTATAAGGGTGGATGTGTGTTGGAGCGGTTCCCGGAAGCGCATTTCTAGCCTCAGAGAACCGGAGGAGACGGTCGACAGGGCGTCGCAGTCCTCCGCCGGGGTCAGATTAAACGCAAAAAGGGTATAAGCGGAAGCAAAGGCTCGACGGTCAATACACAGCGGTAAATCCTTCAGGTGTCTTCCTGTGGCGCTAAAGAGGTTGTAAAACTCTCTGACGGACTGACCGGCGTTAAATTGATGCTGGAAAGCTTTAGCGGGGATCTGACGACCGTCCTGAGAGAGAGCTAAATATTCCACATTGTTGTGTGTAAAGTTGAAGGGGTTTAAATCTCGCTCACCGGTGAAGGCAGAGTGGTGAACCATCCCTAACACGACGGTTTTAGGTAATGTACCCAGAAAGAGATTTTCTTGGTTGCAGATTCTAGAGTTTTCAGGAATGGAGTATGTTTTTACGCTGACGCGGGTGAGAGGGTAAAGAGCGTTGCCTTTTAATAACGCGGCCTCGTGTCCTAACCGTACCGCCGGGGATACGGCTACTTTCTTCACAAACAGAGAGGCTCCTAACACACACAGTTTAAACGTGGAGTTTGCTGCCCCCATGAGGCAGAAAGCGTCTGAAGCCCTGGTCAGCTTTATTCTTAGATCTACAGAGTTTAACAAAAGTCTCTCACAAAAAAACAGGTCAGCGTGTAAAGGACCCATCAGTTGAACTTCTCTAGAATTATTGGTGAACTCTGCCCTGGTATTTAGCCCCTTGTTAGGTCCGTTAACCGTGACGATGGAGTTCATGCCCGGGGTGTCTTTGTAAAACAGACCGGCGCTAAACTGACTCTTGAGGGTGTCTTCTGAATAGTTTTGCAGCGTTTCGATCATGGCTCTGTAGGGATGAGTAGCGCTGGATTGTGAAATCAAACGATCTCCTAAAATCACATCGCACTGGCTGAAGATTGTGTTTAAAGGGTAATTAATGAGCGCGACCTGCGCGTCGTTCTGTAAATCTGAGCCGTCCGCATTACACACTTTTAACCTCAGATAAAGCAGCGTGTCGTTCAGATCCAGATAGCGGTCGCCGTCTCCAGGAATGAAAAATTCCAGGGGACCCGTTTCAGTGATGGCGGTCACCGGAGCTACTTCGGAGTAGGTTTTATCCTCCAGGGACAGCTGCGTCATGGGTGCTGAGAAAAGATCCAATTCACCCAACGTACACTCGGTGGACTTTTGGTGCAACAGAGCCATCTCAATCGCTCTAAAAGATGTCGGCGGAGCGGCTGTGCTTCTTCCTCCTCTTAACATTGGCTACTGATTTCTTCTTTTTGCGACCCCCTCTTTTATGGCCTAGGGCTGAGACAGAGCGCTCCCCCGGCGGTCGGTTTTTGGGTCTACGTGACAGCACCATGAGCCCTCCGGACCCCTCCTGTCTATCCGAATTAATTTTTGACACGGTTTCCTTAAACGGGCCCGTGGCTAGATCCCCCGCCGCAGCTTTAAGGTGCGGTTTAAAGACTGAAACGCCGTAATTCAGAAGAGGTTTAGCAAAACGGAAAAGTCTGCTAAAAATCGATCCTAGCCCTCTACCGTACATCACCTGCGCCCCGTGAAAACCCGATATTCCCCCTCCTCCTCCGCCCACTTGACTGTCATAATAATGCACAAAGCGGCGGGGGTCTCCGATTAGAGTCATGATTGTTTTTTTTCCCTTAGCCTCTGTCACCCCCTGCAGACACGTCTGTAGGCTCGCCGCTACTGAGTGAGGTTATCCAAAACGTCTCGTTTTATGCTCTGGGTCTGAAGTGAAGCGTCAACACGCACTTTCCGTATGTAAAATCCACCGTTTGGTTCTGATCATTTTTTATTTCAACCTTAACGTTTTCAATGTGTCTTTTAGCCAGAGGTAAATAGTACGCGGGGTTAAAACGCTGCGTGATGATATCTCCGTATTCCCCCTGAACGTCAACGGTTCTTAACAGGGGTGCATACACGTCTCCGACCATCTGGGGCGCTACAATATCGGTGTAGCAGAATAAATGATAAAATCCCCCTCTCACATCCGCCGGAAAAGGAGCTGTTTTTTGCTCAAATTGAAACCACTCCCCCGGTTTCATCCCCATAATGCGTGCTAAAGACGAGTGAAAACGTAATTGAGTCCTTCCTGAGGTTTCAAAATCAAAACGCATCTGAATGTCGTTGTAACCCAAAAAGATATCGGATTTAATTTTTCTAAAAAATCCGTTCAGCTCCTTCCTGATCATACCGACGGTACGATAGCAACCCTCTCTGATCCGGTGTGTGACCCTTCATGCAGAAACTCTGTGATCTTCAGCGAAGGTTCAGGTTTCTGACGCCATTCGAAATAGGCGTCCTCGTGCGGTACGTTGTAAAAAGTGTGCGGATAAGTTATATCCGTCAGAGCCACCTCCCATTCTTGATCAAAATCCAGGTGGCTGGGTAAGTCCACACGGAAGCTCGAGCTCTTGTTTTCCTTAAAAACGTCTAAACTGGCGTTAGAAGGCAGTGTGATGTAAAAACCGTCTTTACCTAAAACCCTCATGGTGAGAAATAGAAACGGATGAGGGGGGGCGCGGTTATTTAAAGTTTTTTTAATTCAGAGGCCTTGATCCAGCTGTTAAATTTCTCAGGCCAGTTTTTCCAACGAACCAGGATCATCTTTTCTCCATTTAAGGTGCGCCTGCCTATAATTTTTTCAACGTGATACGTCCGGTCTCTGCTCAGCTTGACCTTCTGCATCTCGGCCTCGTAAAATGAGCCTTCTATGGGCTCGTGGTCCAAATCTTGAAGTTTATAAACGGGCGGTGTACGGTGTAGAACCCCGGCCACGGTAAAGACCTCGTCTGTAAAACTCTGCTCGTACTTTTTATCAAATTTTCCTCTCAGTTTTGAGATTCTTACAAAGTCTCCCTTTTTGAACTTCATTTTCAGTTTTTTATGACGTTGTGGAAAAGAACCGTAGAGATTTCTAAACACCTGAGCACAGGCGTCAGCTCACATTTGCACCTTCAAATAGTGTGCGTGTCAGAATGTAATGCTTTACATGTGTTGGTTGGTATGCACAAGTGTGCGTGTAAACTGGTTGTGGACAAGTTTGTGAACACTCTTGGAGCCGGCAGGTATGTTTGTAACAGCTGAGTGTGTGGACAGGCCCCGCCCACTTTAGACCAACACTCACTATTGTAATGGGTATAGGCTCCAGCATTTTGTTGCATGTAGATTTACAACTCTACCTTCTTTTTCCATTAATCATCCTCTTAAATCTATAATCCACACCCCCACCCCCTTTCCCCCTTTCTTTTTCCGTCCGGTCCAACAAAAAGAACACAAACAAAATTAATATTAATACAGTTTCGTTTAAATTACAAAAGGGGCTTATGCCAACATACATTTTGTGTTCACTATCATTTATAACCCCCGATTGTGAGAGTAAAATCTGTCCAATGCAAGAGGCTCTCAGCTCATATCTATTTGCTCAGCTGTTGGAGAAGACAAGTTAGAAAAAAAAAATACTTTATTGATCCCAGCTTGGGAAATTTGTAAAATCACAACATGTTTAATCCTCAGTAAAAAAGTAATGTATTCATATGGTCACTGTTTGTAGATGCTTGTTTATATGAATGACTTAATGTGTATTGTTTATTATTGGTGAGGATGACAGGGGTTGGGGTTGAGGTCCCAGTGGAAAAAATTACGGGCAGGAAAGGTATAAGAATGATAAATCTGGTATGTTTGTATATATGTACGTGTTTGTGTGAAGATTTTTGATTGTGGGTACATATTTCATGGTAACTAAAGGTATTTAATCTAAGTGTATTATGTAGATTTTATTGTATAAACTCAAGGCATTAGTTTAGGGGTAGAATTATTTTATACAGTTTTAACACTTTCCTACTCCTTTCCGAACAATATTTTTACGTAAAAAATTTTTATAATATAAATAGATTTTTTTATTTTGTTATATCGTCTTGTTGCTTTATTTTTGTTTTTCTCTATGTATTGTTTGAAATATTTTTTTAGTTAAATGATATATAATGAAAATAACCAAAAACATAATACAGTTTTCAGGCATTTTTTGGTTATGATTTTTAATAAAATGTGATCACCTGGAGGCAGAATTACGAAATTTCAGCTCAGTGCAATGAAAAATGAGGGACCTTTAGTTTTTTAAAGAAATACATTTCTTAAAACATTGGCTGGTTGCAAAGAATCCTCACATAACCTAAAAGACTTTCAGTTTGCTGCTGCTCCCTGTCCTCCACTTTGTGTTAGCAAATATTGCTTGTTCTTTCTCTCCCTCATAGAGACACACACACACACACACACACACACAGCTCTGCATCTTTATTCTCAGTAAATCCACCCATCTGATGCTCCACAGCAGCAGCATTCAACAGCAGCCATTTGGAGAGAGGATTTCAGTTAACAGCTCCTGTGGGGTGAGTCATTCATTGTTTCTGTCTTAAAAATAATGTTAAATATTGTGTGATCATCCACAATAATTTTGGTTTATTTTCTTAAATTCACTCATTTAAAAACCTAATTACACCTTAATGTCTGTATTTTTGTACCTTGATCTTTTCATGCAAGCACATATCACAAACTTTTTATGACTGATTCCTCTGTCAGAGAGAAATGTCTTCATCTTGGTATTAACTTGTTATTCTACTATATCACATCATAAATCCTGTCAGCTGAAGCAGCATGATCTAATTTCATAAATGGCAGCTGCTGACACAGTGGGGAAACCAGCTTGTAGCTCTGACTCAAAAAAGACAACACACTCGACTTAAAGATTCAGGCAGTCGTGGCTTTTGTCCTTCACAAACAGATTTTCAGCCCTTTAGTGGTAGTGCCATGCTTCAGCTTTTCTTGCTGTTACTGTTTGCAGCTAAATGTGTGGGAATAATTTGCTGGTGCAGGTACAGCTTTGATCAGACACGGCCTCTCTCTGAGCTAAACGCTGTGGCGCATAGACCTGGCAACTCTTGCAGTCAATCTGGGTGTGCTGTTCCTTTCTCATTGTTTAGTTACAATTACAGCAGAGAAGATAAGCTAAAGGCAGTGTGTGTCTCATCGTGGGTGACAGCCTTTTTGTGGAAGCCATGTTTTGTATTTCTCTCACCAAGTCCGAGCTAGTGAGCATTTTATTATCAGCAGCCCTGACTAAAAGCAGAAACTGTGAAATCTCAACCTTCAAAGAGAGATGCTATGCCTTTCTCTGTGCAGAATATTGTTGTTTGAGTTCATTTTCTTTGGAAAAACTGTACACATGAAATATGATGCAACAACAGATCTGACAGGGTCTATACTGTATGTCAGAAAAAGATTTAAGTGTATTTCGATAAGAGATGAGATAATAAATATTTCTCCCAAATTACACGAGAAACAAAAAATAACACAGCAGAGGCTGGTGCTGCAAACAGCTCCAACTTACTTCCGGTGGCTCCATGACTCAAGTCTCGTGGGTCGCGAAACACGAGATTTGACTCACGACACAGATCTGAGTCAGAGTGCCATTTTATTCCGTGAAAATGAGCATCGTAGCACCTTCTGACATGGTGGACTCATTTTGTCCCATAATATGATCCTCTAGCTCTCAGTAGAGAGTTTTGTTAACAAAATGAGCAGATATAAAGGAACACCTTTCTCCGTACAGAAAGGTCCGTCGTTGGTGATGCTGTTTAGGGTTCCCCAGCCAGGACTGGAACCGGGGGCCTTCTTGCTGTGAGGCAAGAGTTGGAACAACTGCACCACCATGTAGCCCCAGCTCAATAGGACATGTTACATTTTTTTGACTAATTTGGCATCAACTGTGTTTTGTTTTAGTTGATGCCATATTAGTAAAAAAAAGCAAACATATGGCCAAAATATTTGCTAAACTTGCATTTTAAAAAAACTGCCAAATGTTATCTTTTAAATGCAAGTTTAAAAAAAACACGTTACAATGTGACTTAAGTGCGTTGTTTTTGTTTGTTTGTTTTTCATTGGTTTCTTTTTTGTTATTGTTTTTTTCCCTTTTCTTTCTTTCCTCTCAATCTATGCTTTTCATTGTCTTGATAATGAGTTTGATAATTTTGTGAGTATTTTCGTGTATTATCCAACTTCTGCTTGAAATAAACAAATCAATCAATCAATCATTTTTTAAAAAACTGTAAAAAGTTCAATACTCTCATTTAAACTGAATTTAGTTAAGACATGAGCCATTAAGTGGATCTGTTTTGGATTTAAAGTTCCATTAGTTGTCATCTTCCTGAGTGAAATTTGTTCCCGACACCTGACTTATCCTTTGAGCTGCAGACACAGCCATCCGCAGGAAGAATTTGGTAGATTACTTCCTGATCCAATGCCTTCCCATTGAGCATCAGGCAAGCAGGCACTGGGACCCATCTTTAGAATATTTGGCATGGCTCTACCTGGATTTGAACTCATAACCTTCCAGTTTGAAGGTGGAACCTGCACCACAGGCCCACTGAGCTGGTCTTGCAAGCAAACAGTGACAAAGGAACATTAGTTTGTCTTTGAAAGAGTCAAAGAACTGTGGAACCGATCCTGCAGTGTGTGTGTGTGTGAAAGAGTGCTGCGGTCGCCATGGAAACGGCTCCTCACAGAGGAAGAGGAGGAGGGCAGAAGCTTTGCTTTTTCAAAGTAACAGCTTTGACGTGGCTCAAACAAATGCTCATATCTTGAAACCATTTATCTCTGCATAAAAATGAAAACACTGTCAGAATCCAGAGAGGATGGACTACAACTAGTGAGATTATCATGTTTTTAGGATCAGGAGTTCAGGAGTAATTGCAAGTTAAAAACAAGGAGTAAACAAGAACCTTCTCTGAAAAACTGTATTGCCAATGAGAGAAATGATCATCTTTTTCTGATATTTGGGGCTGCTGTGAGAAAACTATGTCTCACTGTTTTCAAAGTTGTAATATCTTAAAGCCACAAAATGAGGCCTATGTTTTGATGCAATTCAATGTTATTTTTACTGTCCAACGTTACAACCATAGTTCAATGGCATAACCATAGCTCAACCACAATGAGCTTCACACCAGTATTTATAAAAATATAAACAATGGCTGGTTGCTAACATAAACTAAACAGACTAAGCTAAACTAGCATCCCTGCCCTTAGACCCTACTTTATCTGTGAAGAAAAACTCATAAAAAATCCTATCTTGGGTGAAACAAATAAGAAACCTCATGGATATCGACATGAAGGAGAGATCCTCTCCCAGGACGGACAGGTAATGTGCTAGAAATGTTAAATCATCTTATCTAACTCTACAACTACATAAAGGATAGGAAACTCCAAGGCCACATTTCTGCATGTTTTTCAACATACCATGCTCTGGCATGTACTAATTAGCTGGACACACCTGAACCGGGTAATCAGTCATGAGAAGGGCTTGGAAATCTGGAAATCATACAGACACTGCAGCCCTCGAGGTCTGGAGTTGCCTTTCCCTGCACTACATGTTTGAATAACAATTACACTAATATGTTTCTAATCCTAGAAATATTGCGTAGGTGAAAAATGCAGTTTTACAAGCCTGTGATATGTGAGCCTTAAATGATAAATCCTGGTCAAATAAAACCCCCAGGTTTCTAACTGTGAGATTGTAGGCTATATTTACACAATTTTTATTTACACCACCAAAGTCCAGCAGAGGCTGGCATTGCAAACATCTCTGACCTACTTCCGGTGGCTCCGCAACTCAAATCTTGTGGGTCATCATTCAGGTCTTGTGGGTCGCGACAAGCAAGATTTGACTCACGACCTACATCTGTGAGCTGTGACCAATGAGCCGGCTCACTGAAATATCATGCCATTCTATTCAGTGAAAATGAGCATTGGAGCACCTTTTGACATGGTGGACTCATTTTGTCCCATAATGTGATCCTCTAGCTCTCAGGAAAAGTAAGTTTTGTTTATAAAAGGAGCAGATATGAGGCTGAGCACTAGCTTCTGCCGTGAGCCAGACTTTGGGTCACAGCTCAAACTCTTGCACAAGATATCACATACCTGCAAGCAGACTACTACTCTGCTGTTGCTCTGCTACTGTGACAACTCACTCCGTTTTAAATAGTCTGATTTTTATTACTTATAAAATAAACATTAAAGTGCTAATATTTGATTAAATATGTATTTCCTTGTTGAGTGAACATCATATATACACGTGGACAAAATTGTTGTTACCCCTCAGTTAAAGAAGGAAAAACCCACAATTCTCACTGAAATCACTTGAAACTTACAAAAGTAACAATAAATAAAATTGATTGAAAATTAAATAATCAAAATCAGCCATCACTTTTGAATTGCTGATTAACATAATTATTTAAAAAAACAAACTAATGAAACAGGCCTGGACAAAAATGATGGTACCCATAACTTAATATTTTGTTGCACAACCTTTTGAGGCAATCACTGCAATGAAGCGATTTCTGTATTTGTCAATGAGCGTTCTGCAGCTGTCAACAGGTATTTTGGCCCACTCCTCATGAGCAAACTGCTCCAGTTGTCTCAGGTTTGATGGGTGTCTTCTCCAAATGGCATGTTTCAGCTCCTTCCACAGATGTTCAATGGGATTCAGATCTGGGCTCATGGAAGGCCACTTTAGAATAGTCCAACGCTTTTCTCTCAGCCATTCTTGGGGGTTTTTGGCTGTGTGTTTTGGATCGTTGTCCTGTTGGAAGACCCATGACCTGCGACTGAGACCAAGCTTTCTGACACAAGGCAGCACATTTCTCTCCAGAATGCCTTGATAGTCTACAGATTTCATTGTACCTTGCACACGTTCAAGACACCCTGTGCCAGATGCAGCAAAGCAGCCCCAAAACATGACTGAGCCTCCTCCATGTTTCACCGTAGGGACAGTGTTCTTTTCTTCGTATGCTTGGTTTTTGAGTCTATGAACATAGAGTTGATGTGCCTTACCAAAAAGCTCCAGTTTGGTCTCATCTGTCCAAAGGACATTCTCCCAGAAGCTTTGGGGCTTGTCAACATGCATTTTTGTAAATTCCAGTCTGGCTTTTTTAGGATTGTTTTTCAGCAGTGGTGTCCTCCTTGGTCGTCTCCATGAAGTCCACTTTGGCTCAAACAACGACGAATGGTGCGATCTGACTCTGATGTACCTTGGCCTTGGAGTTCACCTTTCATTTCTTTGGAGGTTGTTCTGGGCTCTTTGGATACAATTCCAACGATCCGTCTCTTCAATTTGTCATCAATAATCCTCTTGCGGCCACGTCCAGAGAGGTTGGCTACTGTCCCGTGGGTCTTGAACTTCTGAATAATATGAGCCACTGTTGTCACAGGAAGTTCAAGCTGTTTAGAGATGGTCTTATAGCCTTTACCTTTAAGATGTTTATCTATCATTTGTTTTCGGATGTCCTGGGACAATTCTCTCCTTGGCTTTCTGTTGTCCATGTTCAGTGTGGTACACACCTTTTCACCAAACAGCAGAGTGACTACTTGTCTCCCTTTAAATAGGCAGACTGACTGATTATGAGTTTGGTAACACCTGTGATGTCAATTAAAGGACACACCTGAGTTAATCATGTCAGTCTGGTCAAATAGTTTTCAATCTTTTATAGAGGTACCATCATTTTTGTCCAGGCCTGTTTCATTAGTTTGTTTTTTTTTAATAATTCTGTTAATCAGCAATTCAAAAGTGATGGCTGATTTTGATTATTTAATTTTCAATAATTTTTCATTTATTGTTACTTTTGTAAGTTTCAAGTGATTTCTGTGAGAATTGTGGGTTTTTCCTTCTTTAACTGAGGGGTACCAACAATTCTGTCCACGTGTGTAAGCGTTTATTATTCGAAAGGAATGGACAGAAACGAACAGCAACAAAGATAAAAGAAAGCTGCAGAAAGAAATGAGGATTAGATGGTGGCACGTGCAACACAGCATTCACACAACTAGCCTTTGGTTAACTCTGGCTTTTTTTAACCATGTTTAATCATTTGTTTCTTTAAAATAAACCAGTGTGTCAAGACTAGACCAAAAATGTACACTAACATTTTATACAATTCTTTCTTTATAAAAATGACAGTCTCTCACTCTTGTTTTCTGCTCAAGCCTGCATTGAGAATGGCCTGCAGATAGAGTTGCAACCATCTGAGAGAAGCACCGCCCCAATGGAAGTGACAGATAAAACAACTTCTGTGCATGAAGAGCAGCTGACCAACTCCACATGGGGCTCCTACCAACAGAACTACACCATTGCTCCTACCTCCCTAAAAGACAAGACAAGCACCCCTGCTGCTGCAGCATGCGAGCAGGTCCATATAGCTGTGGAGGTCTGTACCTCGGCATGTGAGCGTGTTTCAGGCATTTCAGATATCTTTGGAACAACTCCAACCACTGATGGGACTTTTGAGTTGCATCTCATTATGAGATATGAGACAGTAGTCTCATATCCCATAATGCCACTGCACGGCAACATTTCTGAAATTCAAAACACTGTTCTTTATGCCACATTTACTGGTGATTTATGTTACATTTTTCTTACCATGGATTAACACCAGTCAAAAATGTGTTCATAATCTTGATGCTCCAGCCGCGTGTGGGAGGAGCTACTGCCAAAGGTTTTCAGCCTTATGGCTACATGGAGCAGTGTCTGTATTTATCTCATTTCAATGCATGGAAGACACGGAGTAAGAGCAGTGACGCGCAGTGAAGGTTGTGGCTGCTGAGACACTGAGTCTTTCTGGGCGAGATTGACAAAACAAAGGACAAGCCCATACGGGTCATTCTAGAACTGGAGAACATTTTATATATCACCCATCGTATTTCACATTATCCACATCAAATTTTTCAAACGTAGTTTCTGACTAAATTTATGTCTTGAGGACAAATTTACACAAATAAGAGAAAAGAACGATTGAGTTTTAAAAATAACAAATCAGTCTGGAGTAACCCCTAAAATACTATTTTCAATTGTCCCCCTCCTAATGTTCGAATCAAATTTTAACATAATTAGTTTTAATTTAAAATAATTCGTTCAAATTAAACAATTTTTTTGCATTCGTTGTTTCATGAAAGCCCCTAACCGTCTGAACATTTGTTTCAATATACAAAATATTTCAAATACTAATTATCCATGGAGTAGATATACCTCAACATACACTCAACCCTGGTACCATAACCTTTGCTTTAAGCAGGACATTGTAACTATAATTGATGAATGTAGAAGAAAATCAGAAACGTGAAGATTTACTTTCCTTGAATTTAGAAGCCCAAATAAATCAAGCCATTCTCATTCACAACATATGCAGATGCGGACCGATACCGGTTCCAGATGCAGGATCAGTTTCCAGACTCTGTCGAGACATGGACCAGGCTTGAGTACCACTACTGGACGCGTCCCAAGGTTTGGTCCATGTCCGACAAAACGAAAGGATCCCTGATTTAATCAGAACAGCTGGCATGTCAAAACATGATGAGTAACCAAAGCATAAAAAGTGAAGCAGAGGGGTCCTTACCCATGTGTCAATATGGAATGACTTGGGAGTGAGAATGTTTTGAAAAACACACTGAGGTGAATGCTACAGAGTAACAGCATGACGTTAGATTTTTTTTTTGAGAAGTTTTGTCCATCTGTAAAAACCTTTCTCACTTGTAAAAATAAATTTACCTGTAAAAAAATGTTCTAAAATTACTGAAAAAAAAAAAAAAATAGTCTGACTGTAATTTTGCCTGGTATGTGCAGAAAAATTGTTTGTCTGTTAAAAAGATTTGTTCCTGTAACAGGAATTTTGTGTGTTTGTAAAACCATTTCATACACACGTGAACAAAATTGTTGGTACCCCTCAGTTAAAGAAGGAAAAACCCACAATTCTCACTGAAATCACTTGAAACTTACAAAAGTAACAATAAATAAAAATGTATTGAAAATTAAATAATCAAAATCAGCCATCACTTTTGAATTGCTGATTAACATAATTATTAAAAAAAACAAACTAATGAAACAGGCCTGGACAAAAATGATGGTACCTCTATAAAAGATTGAAAACTATTTGACCAGACTGACATGATGAACTCAGGTGTGTCCTTTAATTGACATCACAGGTGTTACCAAACTCATAATCAGTCTGTGCCCCCCACCCCCCCTCCCCCCGCGGTGCAGTGGGTGCGCACAGTGACAAAGAAACAGTAGACTTAAATAGGAACATGTGCTTTAAACTTAATAATGAACAGTTCTGACAATAGATTTGATCATCATTTCACTCAGTCATCTGACATTTTGGAGTATTGAAAAAAACAAACATACAAATAAAAAAATAAACATCATTGAGATCTCTTAATGTAGTGTGATGTCAGGAGTGGTGAAAAAAAAACAGTTTATTTTACTATTCTAAGATCATCACAATAAAAAAACTGAAATACAGGAACACAACGTAACCAACAATCTATTACTGATACTCAATAAAAAACTAATCAGATTACTGATTTGTGCAGCTACACACACACACACACACACAAACACACACCAGCACTGCTCCTCTTCTCTGTTTTCATGGAGGTTCTTGCATGAATCATGTGTTCACCACTTCTGTGAAAAGTGTTTGAGTGTTTGAGTTTTAATGTATTCGTTCCTGAAAGTCACACCTCTATGTAAACAGGAACGCTGTGGGAATCATCTGTTGAGATGAAGCCATATTTGAATCAGGACTCCTGGTTGTCTAATCTTTTATTTTGGTCTTGAAGTTGTATCCTGTTCTTATGTCTTTTCCTGCACTTATTCCATTTACAAAGAAAGATTCCACATACAAATGTTCTTGTGTTGCACGCCGCTGGACTGCTTTTAGCCTCAAGAACTAATAGCAGAGAAGACAATAAATGATCGTTCAGACATTTTGCTTCCCTGACCAAACTTCACAGCTTGAGTGATAGAAGGTGTAGCTGAGAGAATCAGGTTATTTTTCAAAATAAAAGATTTTCGGGTATCAAAACTAAATCATTTATTATTTCTTCTGCGGCCCAGTGGCAATTGATTTATGGACCGGTGCTGGTCTGTGGCCCGGTGGTTAGATACTGCTGTAGCATACATTCTGGGCATTTCTACTGCTGTCTCTCTGTTTATCCTGACCCCTAGCCTCTCTTGACTCCATGAATTTGTCCTGTCTTGGCCATGTCTGTCTGATTTCAATAATAAACCAGTTGCACATTACAGCTTCTTCGTCACATGATAATTCATGCCAGGACAAAGCAAAGAAAACTAAAAACAAAAACAAAAAAAATTCTTCAGTCAACACAAAGGAGACAAGATGAAATGGTGGGAGATATTCAAAATATTGTAATGAAAGTATGACATTGCAATAGAAAAAAAAATACATTCGATCATTGTTAGTTTCAGAAAATTCTCATAGTGTCTTCTGCCATTTCATCTTACCTCTCTTATGTAGAACAGTGGTCCCCCACTCTGGGCCAATGGTCCGGTACCAGTCTTTTGACCTCTTGGTAACAGACTTTTCAGCTTTCCAATGCTACAGCTTCTCCCCTGCCTCCGCCTGCCAGCCAGCCTCCTGGGGTTTGCGTAGCTGATTCTACGAGCTGATTGAGTCACTGATCATGTCACATGTCCAGCCAGAGATCAAATATATGAACATTGGCAACCTCGCCAATGTTCATATATTTGATGTCTGGCTGTGCCACGCCCGATACTCCAGTCACGCCAGTCTATACCATTGACTTGACATTAAAGCTGGCCGCTGCTGGCACGCGCACAGCGTTAAATGGGAACGCAGCTTTAGGCTTTTATATTTTTGGGGTTGCTAAGGGATTGCTTTGCCAAATCTTGCAGTTGCTATAGCAACCCCAAGCTACATCCTGGGGCCACCCTTGAATTAATTCCAAAAAATCTGTTTTGTGATGTCAGATGTAGCTAAGTGGAGATGGATTTGTGCTCTCAGAAAGTTTGCATGACCATGAAACAGTCTCTCTGGACTTGATTGAAGCTGTGAACACTTTTAATCTGTGTCAGCTTTTCATCCATTATTCCTTCATTGGTGCCTGCTTTTCTCTTCTGCAGGTTTTTCTCATTCTTGGCATCATTTCTCTGCTGGAGAACATCCTGGTGATCACATCTGTCGTAAAGAACAAGAACCTGCACTCCCCCATGTACTTTTTTGTCTGCAGGTGAGCAAGACACTTTATGAAACAGTTTTAAACTTTTGCATTGCTTACATAATTAAACAGTTAAAATAGTTAACTCTTTAAATGCACTTTAGAAATTAAGGAAACTTTGTTTAGGGTGTTAAATGTATATTCTATTCAATATTATGTGTCAGAAAAAGGTTTTAGCCAGCCTCAGGTCAGTTTTGTCCTATGAGTGAACAAGGCAATTGCTTAGGGCCCCCACACAACTAGGAGCCATTCAGTTGCATGTTCAACCTCTTGAGGAGAATTAAATGTCCGATTTTGCCTGCAGCTATTTCTTGAGTTTATTAAACCCCTTATGTTATTATTTATGAAAAACTGTTAGCTGTAAATACAGTAAAATGCAAAAATCTGTTGTGTCTCATCTTTTTTGGACCACACAAGTTAATGTAGCTGCAGCGCCCCCAAAATGTGGAATGTGCTGCTAACTAGCTAGAGCTAGCATCAGACACCGGTGTTGTAAAAAATATCATTGACAAAAACAGAGCTTTGTTTGGTTAATTTAGGATAAGAAATGCCATCTATGAAACGTTGTTGTGGAATAATTTGCCAACCCACAATTCATAGTTATTGTCCAAAATATGAAAATAAATTCTGGCAAGGTAAACTAGTTTTTTACTGCCTGTGGCAGAGAAAATCCAGAAAGTATCCAGAGCCATTTCTTCAGATTCTAACATGGCATGATGTTGTGATCTTTGTGAATGACAGAGCACCGATTCAGTGTAAGTTTTCTTCTTATTTTACAAATTCACAAAATCATTCTGGAAATATTCTAATAGGAATGTTTTTTTTTTTTTTTTGTGGCAGTGAATCATTTATCTTAATCAGCATAATTACGGCCCAAAGCAGGAGTCCCTGACCGCAAGCTGTTTTGAGTCAAAGTTTGACCCTTGTCACATACCTGAAAACCCACCAAAATTTGCATACACCAAGGGAAAAATGTGGGAAAATGATAGAATGCAAGTGGCAAGCTCGCAAAAGTGGCGTTCTCCTATTACTCACACATTGTTGACGGAATATTGTGAATATTTAATATGTTAAGCCCTGACTAGAGCTAGAAATATTATAAGATCGGATACGAACATATTAGGAATGTGGGCGTGGCTTGCAACTAAACTTGGTTGCTAAGGAAATCCTAAAGTTTACTTTTGCGGATTCTTCTTCAAAGTGCTTTTTACATCATTTTCTCACAGACAGCTCAGATCTGCTTTACAGAAAGTGAAAGGGGGGAGTCAGGTGTGGGTAGTGGTTTCTTAGTAGGTGAGTCAGGTCAAAGGTGGATTTTGTTACTAAGGAAATCCAAAAGTTTACTTCTTCTGATTCTTCTGAAACTGGGGTCAATCTATTTTGTATCATCAGACGACCAAAACATAAAATGGTTAATATGGAAATAAAACCAACAGAAAAGGCACCATTAAAAGGATAAAAAAAAAGTATGTTTACATCAATTTCTTACCTACATTTCAGACAAGCTGTCAGGTTTGACTACTGCAAAAGGAAAGAAAGACAAAGACATCAAAAGTTGCCAAACGTTTCCATTAACTATGAAATTGCGCAAATTGGATTTGCAATATAAAATTAATTTAATGAGAACACCACAAATTGGGAAAAAATTTGATTTATTGAAAAAAAAAGTGGTTTTTGGAGCATATCGAAATTGAAATGTTTTACAAAACTGCGATAGAAACACTTTTTTCAAATTAAATAAGTCACCTGAGCAACAGCCAGATACCATGCTTGGTTGACAGGAGATAAAATAAGCCAGGGAGGATGGGACGGCATGTTTGGACTTACGAGGGGACTGGATATTTTTTTACATTTAATTCGAGTCAGGGAGATCACAAATATTCCTGACTCAAAGTGGCATCGAAATGCCGCAAAAGCAGCAATGAAGGAACCGGGATTACACAAGCCTTTGCAAATTTTACGTTCAAAGTGGAAAGCTCTCAACCAGAAATGCATGGCAGAGGAGAGGAAGAAGGGAAAAGTAGTGCCAGTGGAAAGTGCCAAACCACCTTCAAGTATTTCTCCCAAATGGAAGAAATACTTGGACAAAGACCGATGGTGACATCTGTGACCACAGTTGTCAACAGCATGGAACAGAGGATTAACAAACTTACAAAAATAGGCTACACCAGGCTAAATGCTAACTTACAAAAAAACCTTTGCAAATGCTAGCTTTACTTATAGTGTCAAGCATGAGCCATTCTTTACAGTAGCTGTGAACGGTCCAGGATACCTTTTGGTTCCTTTTCTCGTCATAACAACATAATATATATTTGTTCTAAAATGCTGTGTTTATGCACTAATAATTCAAAAACTACGCAGTAAGAGTAGACAATCTTTGTAATGAGATAGCTTTGTTGTGTGCATTATTACAAAATTTGAGTAATGCATTGTTATGACAAATACGACGTTTTATTATGAAGACAGGAAGAAGCGACAATAGTACTTCATGCTTTGCTCTAAACCATGTAATGGGCGGAGCAAGACATTCCTACGGCGCGACTTGCTAAACCACGGCTGAGTTAGAGGCAGCAACAGAGCATACCCCACGCAGGCCCTTGGTCCATGAGACGGACAGACCGGTTTCTTAAAAGAAAAAAAAAACGTCCAGATTTGGTAGGTTTGGTTGGCTCAGTGTAGTTAATCACAGACGTGCAGTGACATTTGATTGGCTGTTCTGCATGTCAGTCAAATGACGTACTTCACAGTGGATGCTTGTTCATGCATTTTTTTTTTTTATTTGTTTATTTATTTTTAATGGCCCACAACCTACTTTCATTATTTGTCATTGTGAGCAACTCTGCTTAAAGACATATCATATAATTTACCTTTATTTTATTATGCAAATTGAAGGGTTTTATATTTGAAAACGTAACCAGAACTTCTCTGCTAATTCCATGTAAAAACAATCAAAAACAATCTTGATCACGTCTTGGTATGTCCTTATACCATTACCTTATATCTTTCAATAATGGCCAGTTTCTAATAGACACTGTCTGCAACAAAAGCAGGGTCTAACAGGTGTTAGTTGTAATAGACGCCGGTCAGGGCTCCTATAAGATCCCCCACCCCCCACCCCCCCAGCCACGTGCTGCGTGTTGCTTAGCCTCCAAAGCCAGCAATGGAGTTAGCTTGGCTTGGATGTCAGCTAATGCAGCTTTAAGTTCTGCCAGTTCAGCCTTTGGTGCCATGTTCAGCTCTCTGTATAGCAGAATATCTGCTGTTTAATATATATATATATATATATATATATATATATATATTAAAAAAAAAAACGCTCCAAAAAACGTCAGGAATCGAGAGCCGAAAAAAGACACGTCCGCTCTGTCCTGAACCGGAAACTGTTGTAAATTTAAATGAAATAATAAAAATTTGGAAAAAGAAACCAGAAAGAAATTTAAAACTTGAATTTGAAAAAGTATTCGCTGCAAACTGTTACCCAAAAAAATGAAAAGTTCTGATTCAGTACTTTAGTTATTGTGTTACTCTAAATTCAAGAGTGTGTTCACTTAAATACTATGGTATGATTGCATTATAGAGAGAAATGCAAAGACACTTTAATTTATGTTTGTTTTGTTAGAAAAGGAACAAAACACAAGACAGCCAATGTTATTCCCTTCAGCAAACTAAGAGATTACTGACATTCTGTCTAACCCCATTTGTATAGTTTTTCTTTTACTAAAGAACTTCAAATAAAAGTATGGAAAATAAATGTCATGATTATGATCTCTTGATTATGCAGAAACTGCAGATGCTTGATTGCAGATGAGTAACCTAAAAAGGCCTGAACAGATGATTCACCAGATTTCAACAGCCACCGCATCGGAGTAATTCTGGTGGTGCTCCTGAGGCTGTTGAGGACTTGTGTGGTGTTAGCAGCAGCTGCTGTCTTTTCTCCTCAAACTTTATGGAGAATCAACATGCGGCCACAATTTTTGGCATGAAATTGTGGTGTATGTCAGATGTTTTGGTCAATGCACTTCATCTGGTAGCTTTTAAATGTCCAAATGTGTGTTCCACCTTCAAATGACTCGTACTAAGATGTGCATTGAACAATGTTTGTGGTTCTGTCAGATTAGGACCGGATCCATATCCGGTCTAACTGTATCCTTTCATAATCCATGGCAGGAGAGGGTATGCAGGGTCACCAGCTAGGAGTAGAGAACTCCCTCAATTTCCATGCTTGCTTTTGGGTGTTTTTTGGGGTGTCCGTAAAACGTGGAAACATAGTAATCATAAACTCTCACCAAATACCACATCAGAAAGTAATAATTTTCTTAGTACTATGTTCGTAAATACAAATGACCCTGAATCCAGACCCAGAATTAAATGATGAGTAAGTAGGACAAGGCAGTGTCCAAATCAAGTGTGAAAAATAACTACACTTATGCCAAACCAGGACAAAACCAGGATAAAATAATAAACCAAACAAATTATGTTTTACTTCATAATAAGACAGGAAATGATAAATAAATAACTGCTCATAAATACCTGAACAGACAGGATGTTGCCAGAACTGCAGCATTATGTGCGCTTCTAGGAGAGCCCACACTAATGTCCGTTATCATCAGCTTGTCATCCACCACCGCCTGCAGAACTAATGTTGTCCAGGCTTTTCTGTTTACATAATCCCTATATCCATTCTTGGGTGCACGAATAGGGACATGTGACCCATCTATAGAGCCGTACATTTGTGATCCTCCTTCGTTGTACTTCTTCTGCATTGTGCAATCTGGTGCGCCTCATCTGAACAAACATCTCTGTCCTTACACCCTCCGGTGAGGAAAAACTCTAAAAAATCTAAAAAAAACTCTATCTTTTTTGGGGGGATTGGGGGGGTAGGGTGGGACTAAGAAACCTCAGGGTTTCCCACATGAAGGAGAGATTCTCAACCCCGGATGAACAGGTGATGCGCTAGAACTATTAAAGAAAAGTGAGCTTAATTCATTCTATAACTACATGGTTGAATGGTTGAGTATATGTCTAATAAAAAAGCACGTCTAGATAAACAGCTACAAGTTAAGAAAACAGCTAAATATTAAATAAACAAAGACATGTTTGAATAGTGTAGCAGATGGGCTTCATCCAGATGGAATTGTGGAAACAGCTGGAGTTGCTGGAAGAGCCAAATGCGAGAAGAGCAAAGGTGAGGTCACAGCCAAGGAGGTAATTAACTGCCATCCAAATCTTGATGTCACTAATGCAGGCATTAAGTTTCTCTAAGCGGCCATTCTGGTCGGGTTTAATGGATACAACTGTGTATCATCCGCATAACAGTGAACATTAATCCAGTGTTTCCTGATTATGTTTCCTAGAAGCAGCATGTAAAGCATAAACATGATGGGTCCTAGAACTGAGCCCTGTGGGACTCCGTGGCTAACTTGACTATAATGGGAGGAATGTCCATTTACTTGAACAAACTGGTACCTATCAGATAAATAGGATTTAAACCATTGAAGGGCAGATCCTCTGATCCCTATGTCATGCTCTAGTCTCTGGAGTAAGATGCTGTGGTCTATAGTGTCAAAGGCTGCACTAAGATTTAACAGGACCAGAATAAAGATGAGTCCCTTTTCTGTGGCCAGTAACAAGTCATTAGTGACTCTAACTAGTGCAGTTTCAGTGCTATGGTGAGGTCTGAACCCTGACTGGAAATCTTCAAAGAGGCTATTGTCCTGTAGGTGGCAGTATAGCTGTTTAACTACAATTCTTTCTAATATCTTTGAGATAAAGGGGAGATTTGATATTGGTCTATAGTTAGCCAGAATGCCAGGATCTAAACTGGGCTTTTTCAGAAGAGGTTTAACAACTGCATTTTTGAAAGACTGTGGCACATAACCTGTTTCTGTGGAAGTATTTATAATATGTAAAACTGATTCATTAATTGAGGGGAAGGTTTCTTAAAAAAGCTTAGTGGGGATTGGGTCTAAAAGACAAGTTGAGGTTTTGGAGGATGTAATAAGAGATGTAAATTCTGCTAGATCTACAGCAGTGAAGCAGTCTAATGTTACAGAGGTTTCTATAGATGCCTTTGTTTCTACTGTTTTAGCCTGCTCTGGGCTGATAGTAGGGATAACTTTGTTCAGCTTTTGTCTAATATTTAGGATTTTACAATTGAAGAATGAAAGAAAATTGAAAAGAAATTCCTCAGAGCAGAGAGTAGCAGGAATATGTGGTTCCACTGAGCTGTGACTGCTGGTCAGTCTGGCTATAGTACTAAAAACAAATCTTGGATTACTTCCATTATTAAATTATTAATTATTAATAATTATTATTAATAATAATAATTATTAAAGCTGAATAGTATTGGGTTCTAGCTTTACGCAGAGATTTTTTTATAGTTTAAAAGGCTATATTTCCAGTTATTCATAGACTGCTCTGAGCCGGATCTGCGCCATTCTCTTTCTAACTTACGGGTTACTTGTTTAAGGGAACGTGTTTCAGCGTTAAACCACAGTGATACTTGGTTTTGTCTAAATAGATTCAAAGGAGCGACAACATCTAGTGTTCTCCTGAGGGCCTCCATGGAGTCATCAACAAACTGATCATTTTTTTCTGGGACTGAAACTATGGGAGCTGCTCTCAGAGTGTTTGCTCAGCATGTTACTAAATATTGGTTGGACTGTAAGTTTAAATTCAGATACAGAACGGTCAGTCAATGTTCTTCTGAGCTGTTCTTTATTTATTGGAGCGGTGGAATTCTCTAGAACAAACTGAAAGATGATTAGAAAGTGATCTGAGGGATCACCTGAGGGAGCACACTCAGCTGATCTCTATTCCATGAGTTAAAACAAGGTCCAGGGTGTGCTTGTGACAGTGAGTGGGTTCTTTACATTTTGTGTGAAACCAACATTATCTAGTAAAGCTGAGAAAGCATTTCCTAGACAGTCACTACGGTCATCAACATGAATATTAAAATGTCCTACTATTATTATTTTATCAGAATCTAAAACAAAAGTTGATAGAAAGTCTGCAAACTCAGTTAAAAATTCAGAGTACGGGCCAGGAGGACGATAAATAATTATGAATGAAACAGATTTTGGAGTTTTCCTGTTTGAGTGATTTATAGACAATGTGATGTTTTCAAAGGAACTAGAAATGTGTTTGGCTTTAGTGTTAGGAAGTAAGCTAGACTGTGATATTACTGCTAACCCACCTCCTTTCCCAGAAATCCTGGATTTCTGATAGTTATTAAAATTAGGGGGGGTTGCTTCATTCAACCTAACATAGTCATCCTGTTGAAGCCAGGTTTCTGTTAGAGCTAGCAGGCTAAGTTTGTTATCATTCATTAACTCATTGACTAAAAGGGACTTAGAGGAAATGGATCTAATGTTTAGTAACACACATTTAATGACATCATGATTTTGCTTGTTGTTATTGAGAGTATTAGTAGCTTTTACTTTTAGATTGTTGGGTTTCACTCTCCTTTCAGTGCATAAGCTAAAGCTAGGAGCTGCTGGACTAACTATGTGTTGTTCTGGGGTTTGCTCTGACGCTAAAGGAACCCAGAGGAGAGTTTTAAACTGCTGCTCTGTGCCCAGAACCTGTCCCTGGGTTGTCAGGTTGTTCGGTTAATGCTCGCAGAAATGTTCTTAGAAAGAAGAGCGGCGCCGTCAAAAGTGGGATGAATGCCATCTCTACGCTTGAGGTCGGGCTTTCCCCAGAGCGCGCTCCAATTGTCTACAAAGCTAACGCCGTTTTGTGGGCACCATCTAGCTAACCAGCGGTTAAATGATGAAAAGCGGCTGTACATTTCATCACTGACTAGATTCAGGAGGGGACCAGAGAAAATAACAGTGTCCGACATCGACTTAGCAAGTTTACACACAAATTCAACGTTTAATTTAAGAACTTCTGATTGTCTCCGTCGGGCGTCATTACCGCCTGCGTGAATCACTCGACGGAACCTGGGTTTACTCTGAGCTAACATTCTAAGGTTTCCTTCTATGTCACCAACTCTGGCTTTCGGATAACACCTGACTATAGCTGTTGGGAGCTTCATGTGTCACGGGCGCTCAATGACAGGAGCAGCAAAGAACAAACACTGGTTACGCTCACCCAGAAACGACGTACTCCAGGGAATGTCATTAGGGATAGTTAATATAAGGGATTGCGCAAAAAAAGGTTGCACTCATGCGTCGTTTCACCTCACAGCCTGCGCCGTGATTTCAAGATAACAAGTAAAATACAGCAATTTTGAGGCCAAAAACTGTTATTTTTAAAATTTCTCAGAAAATTTAAAATCTCTTCCTTGAAAGCTTGCTGGCCACGAGGAGCAAGTTGTCGGCCCTTTGATGATCTGAACAAGATCAAATTCATCAGGTGTTATCTTAAGATTTTTATCATCCGAAATAACCTCACATTTTATATTGAAATCCTCGAAGATGACCAGTTTCCTGCTTTATACACTACACGAAGGTGCAGTGGATCATACCTGTGAGGTAAGAGTGATGCATGTAGCCTCCGCTGCTGCTAGGTTAGCTTCTCCACGCTTCCCGGTTGCCGGGCCCAGGTGGATGTCCCCGGATAAAAACAAGCATTTTGTGATGATAAATCTTGTGGTGAAAGATGATTTTATTACAGATGTAACCCTTCTGATTATTCTTGGAGGGAATCTGATGACTGACAATGCGTAACTGTTTATCTGTATATCTGTCCAGAGGAGAGACGGTGAATATATTGGTAGATGGATGGCAATTAAGATTCATATTTATTCAATGAAGCCTTTAGATTGTAGGGTTAAAATGAAAACAAATATGAAATGCATGAAAAAGACATTCCATTATGTTGGTTAACAGACAAAAATATGGTGTCAATAAACGTATAAACTACCAGGTTACACACACACACACTAAGCAATAAATAAAGCAAATATGACTTGCTGATGTTGTTTTACCTACAACATCAAGGTTTCTGTGTTTAGTTTAATTTGATCATGATGATTCAAATTTTAAAAATGTTTTTGAGGAACGCTTAACCTGAAAGGTGGTGAGTAAACGCCCTTCATTAGGTTTTAAGTATGTGTCAAATTGATAGAAACAGATCCTAGAGATCACAGTGTTCTTTTGAAATGAGCATCCTGGGCACATACACAGCAAAGAGGTATTATTTGCAATTTTGAACATGTTTTTGCTTTAAAAACTTTCATGAACCTTTCTGGCTGTTGCAGTCTGGCGGTGGCAGACATGCTGGTTAGTGTGTCCAATGCCTGGGAGACCATCATCATTTACCTGCTAAACAACAGACAGCTGGTGGTGGAGGAGCACTTTATCAGGCAGCTGGACAACATCTTTGACTCCATGATCTGTATCTCTGTTGTTGCATCCATGTGCAGCCTGCTGGCCATTGCTGTGGACAGGTGAAAAACCGGAACATGCACACAGTAGCTAAAATGAATTTGGTCATTTGATTATCTCTAAAAGAGTGGTATGTTGTTCCTTACTTATGAGATGTTAAACATAATCTCATACCAACTGAAATATAATCACCGGGGAGACCGTTGTCCCTTTAGTTTTGTTGTAAGTACAACCATGACTAAATTTTGTGGTCTTAAAAACATATAAAGGGCTGCAAAAGGTCTCAAATATAACTAATGTGCAGGGGTGCATAAAAAGTTAGTGTCCCATGACTTCTGTGTTGTATTCTGAACTCCTAGAACGGTGTGCGGAGAGAGAAGAACAGCTGCAGGTCTGGTGACAGTAAGCAGCAGAACACAAAAAGTAACAGTGGATCTAAAGGATGGGAATAGGATAAGGAGAGAATCAGATAGCTTAAGCAAACCAGAGAATCATTCAAGTGGCCCCGCAGTGCACACTGCCCTCCAGCAACCCTGGGCACCCTACAAGCATATCACCCTGGGTGCATGTCACTGCAAGAAAGAGCACCCCATGCTCCTGCAATGACCAACACTGTCCAGCCTGCCTCCCAACAGACTCTTTTCATGGCGACGTTAGACAAAATAGCAACATTGTTGCTACTGAGTAATGTTACTTCTGGTTTACTAGTTTAGACTGGCAAAGTTGACAGCTGAACCCTGTTTAACATAATTTTACATAAATAAAAGGTAACCTTACCAATAGTAACGGATAATGTTACTATGCTTATTTTATAAGTGTAATATCTAACTTCATTTGTTTTTAAGTGTTCAGCTGCCCATTCTGCCACACAGAGAAAAGAGTTTTCATGGAATGATGGCTCCAAAAGGTTGCCACCAGTAATTTTGAACAATCTGCACAAAACAACCAACCTAAATGTACATTAATTAGCATAAAAAGAGAACAAGAGTTGCCTTTCATCAAGACATTCATTTTCACTCTTGCAGAATGAGAAGGTAGGCATAGATCTCATTTAAGAAGAAATGTACTGTTATTTATTTGTGATTTGGCCTTTTCAACTAATTACTATCATAATATTATTGTCAAAAGACATCACAAACATTGCGTAGAGGACAAATGGAACAACACCTGCTCAGGAAACAAGCAAAATGTAAGATGAAGCAGCTGATAAGCAGAAGACGGACTTCTGTGCAGGGCCCTCAACTGGTCAATGTCTCTTTCATTAACAGCAATTAGATGTAGTGCAATCTTTTGCTGAAATTTTCTTTCAACATACCATTTTTACCAACAGGTATGTTACAATCTTCTATGCGCTGAGGTACCACAACATCATGACAGTGAGGAGAACGGGCTGCATTATTGGTGGAATTTGGACCTTCTGCACAGGATGTGGAATAGTCTTCATCATCTACTCCGAAACCACCCCTGTTATCATCTGCCTGGTCTCCATGTTCTTTGCCATGCTTCTTATTATGGCCTTCCTTTACAGCCACATGTTCATGCTGGCTCGTTCACATGTCAAAAGGATTGCTGCTCTTCCTGGTTACAACTCCATCCACCAGAGGGCCAGCATGAAAGGGGCCATTACACTCACCATTCTTCTGGGAATTTTCATTGTCTGCTGGGCACCCTTCTTCCTCCATCTGATCTTGATGATCTCTTGTCCACACAACCTGTACTGTGTGTGCTTCATGTCTCATTTCAATATGTACCTCATCCTCATTATGTGCAACGCAGTGATTGACCCGCTGATCTACGCCTTCAGGAGTCAGGAGATGAGGAAGACTTTTAAGGAGATAATCTGTTGTTATAGTTTGAGAAACATCTGTACCAACCTCTGCTCTGATCGGTAAGTACTAAGAAATGCCATGTTAGGAAGCATGTTGTTAACTTGACAGTATATACAATCGACACATTCACAGAGGACATTTGGTTCACGATGCTACACCATATTAATGCACCACATTACCAAAACTATTAGTTCGCCCATCCAAATGATCAGGAATCTTAATCACTTGGCCGTGCCACAAGTAAAATCAAGCCCTCAGACATTTGTGAAAGAACGGGTCGCTCTCAGGAGCTCAGTCAATTCCAGCGTGGAACTATCATAGGATGCCATCTGTGCAACAAATCCAGTGGTGAAATTTCCTCGCTCCTAATTATTCCTGTCAACTGTCAGCTCTATCAGAACAAAATGGAAGAGCTCGGAGAAACAGGAACGCAGCCACCAAGTGGTAGACCACACAGAGGGGTGAGTCTATGGGTTAGGAATGAAATGGCCTTTCAGTTCATATGTGAGTCAAGGCTGGTGAGACCATACCTTTGGTAGTATAGTGTACTCTGCTAGCTCCATCTGACCATTTGAAACTATGAGCCGTTTACGAGTCTCTCTCTGCTCTGATTCTCCTTGACACGTGTGCCTTTTTTTAATTGTGTCTATGAGTAATAATTAGGGCTATTGGCTCATTGTAATTGCACTTATTGGGAAAAAAAAACCTAGATTTTCCCATTCTCCTCATAAAGTTGGCAGAGACACCAAAGTCAGAAACAACTGAAACGCTGAAAAGACCATATTCAAGTATCAATTATCATTATTATATCAGTCAGTCAATTATCCTTCTTTAAAGAGTGTGGAGCTGCCTCATCTTTCAGCTTTAACCATAGAAATACTGTTTGAGGATCTTTTTTAAACTGATGCCAATTTCCTTGTAACTAAATCTATTTTTTGTGACATGCTCTAATCAAAAGGATAGTCAATCAAAAGAGAAAGGTACCTGTTCCATCCTCCCACTGTTTGAATGGCAAGAGTAAATCTTAATGTTGCATTATGACATTGTTGTATTACATGCTGCACTTTGTGAACACTCATGAACTTAAATGAAATGAACTGAAACAAAAGATAATTAAACTGTTAATCGTGTACAGTGAATTTGAATAAGGAAATGTACAATGTACAATTATGAAATATCAACTTCTGTAATTGCATTTTGCTATTTCCTATTGAGTATGAATTGCAAATGTTTTTTATTAGGTGAATTTAAGAGGTTACGTCAACGTTTTGCTTTCTTTTGACGAAGGAGAATTTTGTGACTTTCTTAGTATTGTTTTTACAGACCGGTTGTTTGACAGGTTGCTTGATGGGCTGCTCAATAAGTGCGCTGGACAAGGTTGTTTGACTGGGGAGTTCTACCATTTCCGGAAGGAGAAAGGATAAATCCTCTAAAGATGGCTAGCTAAAAAGGAGCCCCAATCTTGTTAGAAATCTACCTCTACACTGCCAGTGCCATAGGACTTTTCCAACACCCTACACATCCATAAAACGGATCTCCTCCTTATGAAGAGTTCTTTCCCAAAAGGAAGTTTATACAGACTCTTTCATAAGGTTCATCCCATCGACATCCTTTAAGAACTAACTTCAAACAACACAAACATCACTCTGGACTTGAAAGGTCAACTCTGTTTTGTATTTATATTTATTGTGGTTTCAGTGTTTATTGTAAATACACTTTGCATTGGAAACCAAATTAAGCCTTGTCTGTGATTATTTACATTCACAATCTTCCATGAGATGAACTGTGCTCGTCCAAACTATAACTTCTATGTGATTAATTCAGACCTGCGACATGCAGCTAAAAAGCACAGATACCACAACAGAAAGAAACAGCATCTGTGCACAGCAACAAATCATCAAGTGATGATCCTCCCTGGAACCATCTTGGTGCAAATCCAAAGGATAAATCATACAGCTCAAGAACTGGAGGAGACGGGAGGACAGACTCGACACAGAGAGCTGGAGTCTCTGATGAGGCCGACTGGCCTCCTCTTCCTACGAGACAGAGGATCTGTTCTACTGCTGTATGTGGAAGGATCACAGAGAAGAAAAGTCTGAATGGAGAGAAGAAACTGAAGAACACATTTGCTCCACTATCAGAATGACCCCAGATCTCTATCCAATGATCGTGCACTATAGGGCAGCAGGATAGGGACTCATAACCTGTCAAAAGGTGAAGAGTCAGTAAGAAAGCTGAAGGCTCTGAGACTCTGATTGTCGGTGATTCCACTGTAAAAGTGGGTCTGCAGCAGGAACACTAAAGTCATTTGCTTTCCCACAGACATGGTCAGTGACATGCAGGAAAGAATCCTGGAAACTGTGACCAAGTATCCAACTGTACAAAGTATTGTCATCCACACAGGGTCAAAAGATGTGTCCAAGCAAAAATCTGAAGTTCTAAAGCAAGACTTCACTGGACTGATCAGAAATGTGAGCTCTCTGAATGCAGCTGTTTTCATCAGTGGTCCCATCCCAACTATTCCAGGAGGAGAGGAAAGATTCAGCAGGATGTTGGCATTAAACAGGAGGCTTTCTGCGGCATGTTCTGACAACGGAGTCGGGGTTTACTATCTATGTCATGCCAAGACTGAGATAAACAAAGACTTATCTCAATGTCAAGGCCACACACAGACTGGATTCAGATTCAGAAACACATCAAAAATGTGAAAGACTCTTTCAGGTGTTCCCTGTAGAAAAACAGCTCCCAGCCCCCTCTCTGAGGCATCTGTTTGCAAAATGAATGGTTTTTTAAAGTCCAAACTATACAAAGTTTGGATCTCATTGAGTGACTTTTGAAGGTCTTTAAAGGCTGCTACTCTGTTTTTGCTCCATTGATGCTGTTTGGACACTTGGTTCCAGTCATAACTGTCACAGGAGCTGCCCTAATAGGGAAATGGGGTACAAAGGGTTGATACCTGCCATGGCCAAACATTATCTCAGTTCTTTTCACCCAGGGCTTTATTAGTATGTTTCCAATGACGTTGGATGAATGACGTTTCCAATGAGTTTCAGATTTAGCAAAGTCACACTTTGAGTTGGTCAGGCCAGCAGGCAGCAAACACTTCAGGACACATCCAGATATTTAATGTATTCTCCCCAGGTGTCACTTTAAACAATGGTGTCATCCAAATATTATGAAGTATATTAAGTATTTAAATACCTGAAATCAAAGCAGAACCTCATACTACCATCTTTTTTTGGAATCAGGACCATTGGGTGGCACCATTCACTCTAAGAGGGCTCAATAATTGCAAGGGACAGCATTTGGTTGACCTCCTCCTTCAGTGGGATCAGCAACCTCTCTAGTATTCTGGGGGGGGGGGGGGGGGGGGGGGGGGGGGGGGGGGGGGGGGGGTAGTGCATTGGGTGGGGTTCTAGCTTGGCTCGGGGGGTGGTCTTTTTGCGTGCTCTGGGGGGGCTCTGGCGGGGTCTGGGGGGAGCGGGCCAGGGGGAGGAGATGTTCATGGGTAAGAGTGGGGGTCCACCACCAGTATGGGACAGTATGGGACCCTTGAGGCTTCCTCTGGCCCGCTGGTACCTGACCAGGCAGCCACAGGGGTGGTGCTCGGGGGGGGTGGGGGGTTGCTTGGAGGCTGGCCCCCTCTTGGCTCCTCTCTCTTTTTGTGGGGTGGGGGGTGTGGGACCTGGGGGGGTTGGCTTTCGGGCGGTGGGGCCTCTGCCCTGGGGAGACTTGGGCCCAATGCTGGGGAGGGCGGGGGGACGGTTGTTTCACCATCGGGGGTCAGTCTGGTAGCTGTCCCCGACCTCCCTTCCTTCTTCATACGAACACTTATCAGTTTGGAGGGGGGGCGTTCTTGCGGAATACCTTGAGGGGCAGAGCCACTTGGCAGTGGTCCCCCTCTCCGCACAGTTTCGCCCCCTTCTCTTGGTTTTAAATGCACCTTAGACACGTAGAACCCTTGGTGGGGGGGTGCTAGGACATCACTGCCAGCAAGCAGGAGATGTCCTCCTAGTGCTCTACCCTCCAATTTTAACTGCACCGTAGACATTTAGGGCTCCTTGGCGAGAGGGTGATTGGACATCCCTGTAAGCAATCAGGAGATGTCCCCAGTGCCGTGCTCGCCAAATTTAACTGCAACCTTTATTACACACACCCTTCAACCACAAGAAACACACCTCAACACACACACACAAATACATTACACAAGGAAGGTGGGACCACTGATCTTCTGTCCCCTACCCCATCCCCGGTGGGGGGAACAGGACCTTCAGCAGCGGCAGCCTCGTCTCTTGGGTGTCGGCCTCCTGGGCCCGGCGGCCCCCTCCCCATGTGGTGGTCCTGCGGGCCCTGGTCTGGGTGCTTGGCCAGGCTGCCTGGCGGGCAGATCTCCTCCATTGACCCCACAGTATGGGTGCGGGGAGGGGCCCTGGTCGGTGCGCTGCTGCCTCGGCGGGGGTCTTGGTGTGGGGATGTCTGGGAGGTCTCCCTCCTTTTTTTTTTTCTTTTCATTCCTTCATCCACATCAGCTTAACATAAACATTCACCTGAGCACAGGCGTCAGCTCACATTTGCACCTTCAAATAGTGTGCGTGCCAGAATGTAATGCTTTACATGTGTTGGTTGGTATGCACAAGTGTGTGTATGAACTGGATGTGGAAAAGTTTGGGAACACTCTTGCAGCCGGCAGGTATGTTTGTAACAGCTGAGTGTGTGGACAGGCCCCGCCCACTTTAGACCAACATTCACTATTGTAATGGATATGGGCTCCAGCATTTTGTTACCTGTAGATTAACAACTCTAGTCATCCTCTTAAATCTCTAATCCACCTTCGTCGCCCCCCCCCCCCCCTCCCCCTTTCTTTCTCCGTCCGGTCCAACAAAAAGAACACAAACAAAATTAATATTAATAAAGTTCCGTTTAAATTACAAAAGGGGCTTATACCAACATACATTTTGTGTTCCCAATGATTTATAACCCCCGATTGTAAAAGTAAAATCTGTCTAATGCAAGAGGCTCTCAGCTCATATCTGTTTGCTCAGCTGTTGGACAGGACAAGTTTAAAAAAAAAAAAAAGAAAGCAAGTTAACAAAATACAATACATGTTATTAAATCCCAAGGGAATTATGGTAGCACAATACATACATTGTCTCCCTCCCATGTTTCCCTCAAAAGTGACAAAAGGCCTCTTACTTCATGACCATAAAGTAGTTGAAAAGGAGAAAACCCTGTTGATGCCTGTGGTGCCTCCCTATAAGCAAAAGGAGATGGGGTAGCCACCGGTCCCAATCACTGCCTATGTCTTTAGCATTTGTTTCAAAGTTTGATTGAACCTTTGAGTAAGGCCATCTGTCTGTAGAAGATACAGTGTTGTTCTTAAATGTTTGATCCCCAGCAGCTTTTAGACTTGTTTCAGTAGGTTTGATATGAATTTGGTTCCATGATTGGTTAGGATTTCCAGGGGAAAACCAACTCGATAAAAAAAATACTGCACAAGGGAGGAAGCAACAGATTTTTAGTTTATGAACTTCAGTGGAAACATATCTGTATATTTTGTGGCTTAATCCATAATAACAAGCATGCAACATTTACCTGCTTTGCTTTTTTCAAAAGGGCCAGCTATGTCCTTCCTCAGCCGCTCAAATCGAGTGCTTCTAATTGGTAAAGGTTGAAGTGGAGCTCTTGCAAGGGTTTTGATAGAAGACTTCTGGCACTGAAGGACACTTTTACAAAACAGGACAACAGAGTGCAAGCCAAGCCAAAAAAAAAGTTTCTTTAATTTGACAAGTGGTTTTGTGTTTCCCAAATGGCCAGCCCATGGGATCGAGTAGCACAGCGTCAATACCAAATCCCTCACTGTTTGTGGTTTAACTAAATGAGTTTGTGTCTCTTGCCAATGATGAGGCATGCCTTGGTCCAAAGAAAAGGTTTCAGCAGTGCAGAGGTCTGATCCAGTCTCGGGTGTTTTTTCCACCGCTCTCTGAAAAAGAGGTGCTAAAGTTTTGTCGTCATGTTGCAGGTCTACAAAATTCACAGGAATCTTAAAACCCAAAGCGGGCTCAGACTCAGGAATAAATTCTTTATGCAAAGCTGAGTGGCACAACTTTTCACACCTTTTCTGTCTGTGTGACTTATGAGGCTTCCTAGGTGCATTATCTATGTCAGCATTAAAGAATGGCCGTGCCTGGAGAGCTGAAGTGGATTCAGAATCTGCAGGTTTACCATGTTAATATTGACATAAATATATTATTTATCTCATTCATGGTCAGGTTTTTGCTGTTTATGTGTGTGATCTGATTCCTTCAAATTGATGGCAAGCTACCCACACTGAACCAAGTCTGACAATTGCATCTCTTTTAACATCCCAACCATTAGCAATAAAGCTCAACAGTTTGCCATCCCACCACAGCCAACATCTTTGAACTGCATGGACTTGGACAATTGCACTCAGCCTCCCTCCCCTCCAACTTGTATCTCTTGTCTTGTGTTCGAGTGTTGTTGTTTTTTTTTCCTGTCTTCTGTTATCTTCAATATTTTCATCTCGATCTGCTTGGTGTTTTCATTGATGCACCATGGGATTCTAACTCTACCAGCCACCGCTGCCCTCAACACACCCCTGACACCCCACCCCCACCCCCCACCCCTCAAGACTGGTCTGTGCTGTCTGTGAACAATATATGTTAAAAGGACTTTTTTCAAAATGTCAGCTTTTCTGTTGGTTTTATCTCCATAGCAACCATTTAATTTTTTGGTCACCTGATAATACCAAATCGACTGATGTAATTTTCAAAAGAATCATTAAAAGTAAACTTTTGAATTTCCTTAACAGCCAAGGTTATTTGCTAGCCACACCCACTTTTCTAATATGTTCATATCCAGTCTTATAATATTGTAGCGTCCCTCCCCACACTGAGGCACCGAGACTAATTCGTTCAGAAGGTTCTTTATTTTTGGGTTACTGTAGGCCGTAACCCACGCCGTACAGATCAGAAAACGAACTTAACAGCCCCGCTTCAACAAGCGTCTGCCCTCCCTCTTTGGGCACAGCCCTCCCCCTTCAACTTTTTCCCCAATAGCAGAAACCGATTCATCAAAACCCCCAAAACAGTTGAGTGGCAGAACAGGGGACCAATCAGCATCTCAGTCTGGTGAGTTCACTGAACTTCCGAACTCAAAACAGCACTCAAACAGCCGTGCAGCTGACTCAGTCCGCTACACTATCCCCCCCACCAAAAAACCCTCGCCCTCGAGGGGAAACAAAGTCTCTCAGATGACCCGGCGGACGGCGAGCTCTCTGTGGCCGTGCACACTCCGTAGGACAAGGAGCGGTGATCCCAGGAGACAAGGAGGTAACAGGTGGAGCGAGGAATGCAGTTCCCGTGGGGGAATTCTCATCCACAGGATGCACAACAGGTCTGTTTGGAGATCGCAATGAAATGCAAGAACCCGCTGTTGTTCCCTGCCTCTCCACTGCGGCTGTTTCTAACCTTGCAGCGCCTCTGTAGGGAGCCAACCTGTCTCGATGTAGTGCCACTTTTCTGTCCCTAGGGGGTAGTCGAACCCTGTACACCACCTCACCCAGCCTCTCCAATATCTCACAAGGGCCCACCCAGTCACTGTCCAGTTTTGTGCATCTGCCCTTCTTCCTTTGGGGATGGTAGACCCACACCAACTCACCCACTTGAAAGTGGCGCCCCCTCGTGTGCACATCATAATTTCTTTTTTGTCTTTGTCCAGCACCTAACAGCTTGCTTCGTGCAAAGTTGTGTGCCGACTCCAGCCGGTCTTGCAGCTTCTTTACATAGTCTGGCCCCGGGAGGTCCCCGGGCACACCTGGGGGTTTCCCCATTGCCATCTCTGCTGGTGTACGTATCTCCCTGCCTAGCATCAGTAAGGCAGGAGAACAGGAAGTTGAGTCTTGGGCTGCTGACCTGCAAGCCATGAGCAGCAGAGGTACATGGGTATCCCAGTCCCGCTGATGTTTATCTGCCACAATGGCCAGCTGCTCAGCCAATGTGCGGTTAAACCTTTCAACTAGCCCATCGCTCTGTGGATGTAGGGGGGTGGTACGGGTCTTGTGAGGACCCAGTTTTTCACACATAGATGCAAAAACTTTGGACTCAAAGTTTCTTCCTTGATCCGTGTGGATGACCTCTGGCACCCCAAGCCTACTAAACATCCCCTCCACTAGTGCATCCACCACAGTCTCTGCTTCTTGGTCAGGGAGGCAGTATGCTTCAGGCCACTTAGTGAAATAATCCATTGCAGTCAAAATGAAACGGTTCCCCTTCTCTGAGCGAGGAAAGGGGCCTAGGACATCAATTCCCACCCTCTCCATGGGACATCCTGCAGGAAACTGCTGAAGGGGAGCATGTGACTGACCCACTGGGCCCTTACGTGCCGTGCAGGGGTCACACCTTCTGCAGAATTCCTCCACGTCTCTGCGACTCTGGCCCCAGTAGAACCCTTGTCTGAGTCTGCGGAGAGTTTTGGAAACCCCAAAGTGTCCAGAGCCAGGGGCCCCATGCATAGCTTGAAGAACAGTAAGCCGCAGGCTTTTTGGCACAACCACCTGCCAACATATCTCACCCGCAGCTGGCTCCTTCCAGCCTCTCTGCAGCACACCATCACACAGACGGAAAGAGTGGAACAGGGACCACAGACCTTTAGTTGTTCGGGAGAGCATGGAGATTTCCTCCCATGACGGTCTTCGCTGTTCCTCAACCCATGAGAGAACATGCTTCACGTCAGCGTCTTCCTGCTGCTGACGTCGCCACTCTGCAGCATCCACTGTGGCGAATGTTGTGGGTCGAGTGCACAGTAAGGCACATTGCACATCTGATTTCAGCCACTCCCGTTCCTGGGCATCTCTCTTTTCACAATAGTGACAGTCCTCTGTGACACATGGCCGCCGCGACAGTGCGTCAGCATTCTGGTGTCGTGCTCCCGGCCTGTGCAAGACCTCAAAGTCAAAGGCCTGTAGTTCCTCGATCCAGCGTGCCAGCTGGCCTTCCGGCTCCTTAAAAGACATCAGCCACTGTAGAGCAGCATGATCAGTCCTGACAGTGAAACAAAGCCCCCCCAGATAATATCTGAAGTGTCTAATGGCACTGACCACAGCAAGCAGTTCCCTTCGAGTGGTGCAGTAGCGTTGTTCAGCCTTGTTAAAAGTCCGGCTGTAGTATGCAATCACTCTTTCCCCCTCTGGCGTTACCTGGGACAAAACTGCGCCACAGCCCACATTGCTGGCATCGGTGTCTAGCAGAAAGGGTAACGCAGGATCAGGTGGGAAGAGAACAGGTGCTTTGGTCAGAGCTTCCCTCAGCTGCACAAAAGCTGACTGACATTCCTCAGTCCATACAAAGTTTGCTCCCTTCTGTAGCAGGCGGAACAAGGGCGAAGCTATGCATGAAAATCCTTTCACAAACTTCCTGTAGTACGAGGCCAGACCCAGGAAACTCTTCAAGTGGTGTGCCGACATGGGTGTAGGCCAGTCTCGGACTGCTTGAACCTTGTCCTGCATGGTGGCGACCCCACCTCCTTGGAGTCTGTGTCCCAGAAAAGTGATCTCCTGCCGCATGAAGCAACACTTTTGGGGGTGTAGCTTCAGGCCTGCAGCTTTCACTCTCCGCAGCACTCGCCTGAGTGCTTCTAGAGCTGTGGTAAATGAAGGGCCGTGGGCCAGGATGTCATCCAGATACACTACACACTCTGAGCGAGGAATGTTCATTAGAATCTTGTCCATGAGTCTTTCAAATGTGGCAGGGGCATTGCAGAGGCCAAAAGGGAGGACCTTGAATTGCCAGAGGCCCCCAGCACAAACAAAAGCAGTTTTTGGTTTTGCTTCAGGAGCCAGGGGTACCTGCCAGTATCCGCTGCGAAGATCCAAAGAGGAGAACCAGGATGACGCTGCTACTGCATCTAGAGACTCATCGATGCGTGGGAGGGGGTATGGGTCTTTCTTGGTCACTTTGTTGAGAGCTCTAAAATCCACACAGAAACGCCATTCATTTTTGTTTTTCTTTGGCACCATGACGACTGCTGAAGCCCATGGGCTCGTGGAGGGCTCAATGAGGCCCGCCTGTTGCATCTCCAACAGGGCCTTTTCTGCCGCAGACTGTCAAGCTAAAGGGAGCCTTCGTGGTCTGGTTCTGATGGGCTGGGCGTCAGCTGTGTCAATGTCATGCTTGATGAGGTCAGTACGACCCATATCATCCTCTGACACAGAGAAACAATCTTTGAACTCACACAGAAGACTCCACAGCTGCTCTTGCTCATCAGGTGACAAACCTTCACAGTTCCTCTTCCACACTTCCCTCACCGCTGTAGTCTTTTCCGTGTCTGCAGGTGGTTTCCCCACAGATGGCTTGGGTGATCCTTCCGGATACACATTGAGGACAGGGCTCTTTCTCTCCTCTGAATCTGACATGGTTTTGTCAGTCACAGCCAGAGTGTGAACCACATGGGACCCTGATCCAGGAGAAATCTGGGTCATCTGGATAACATGTCCATCAGAAAATGTAATGGTTCCCCTCCCGGTATCAATAACACAGCCTTGGGCTCGCAAAAAATCGAGGCCTATTATGCATTCCTCCAAGTCAGCAACCCACACAGGCCAATTCACTCTCTTATTCCCCACCTCCAGAGTCACTACAGCCTCCCCCCCCATGGGAGTCTGTTCTCCGGTGACAGTCTGCAGCTTGACAGCAGTAGGAAGGATGGCTGTTTTATTCCTCACCACAGCAGGAGTAATTAATGTTGCAGACGAGCCCGTGTCCACCAGTGCGGAGCACGGCACCCCATTGACACTCATTGTTGTGAACCAGCAGTCACCAACCCAGGTTCGGCCCAAAGTCACCAGTCTCTCAGATCGGCCATCCTTGCCCCATACATGGTCAGCGTTAAATTTCTGCAGGCCCAATCGGGACGGTTCTTCAGGGTACCGCATTGTCCCGCTTATGCGGTCCCGTTCCCGTTTCCCTGGCTGTGAGGGCAGTCCCGAAGCAAGTGGCCAGGTTTCCCACAACCCCAGCAGGCTCTGGGTCGGCTCCAGTCCCTCTGGGGGCGGGCCTTGGAATCCTGGTCATTTCTCAGCGCCACAGCTCTCACTAGTTGAGTCAGTTCCTCCGCCCATGCAGGCCCCTTAGCGTCAGGCTCTGATACACTTGCAGCTCTCACCTTTGGAAAGGCCTCAGGATCCGCTCCGGATGGGTGTGTGCACAGCATCTCTCTCTCTCTGTGGCCAGCTCCAGAGCCTCCTGCAGAGACTTAGGATGTGCTAGTTGGGTTTGAACACGAAGGTCAACCGGTCTTAGCGCCTGCATAAAGTGGTCCCGGGCTAACTCTGCCTGAATGGCTGGGGGCATGTGAGCATAGATCCGGTGAACCAATTTTTCAATGTCAATAGCTAGATCTCTTAATTGCTCCCCGAGCGGCGGTGTCGACTGCACAGCTCCGAGCGAAGGAGGCTGACTGTGGAGCACTGTCCGAATCTCCTCTTCAACGTGCCCACTAAAGCATTGTAGTCGCACCTGTCCTGCGGTGTTAGCAGCAGTAAGCAGGACAGGGCATCACCTGTGAGGCACATGGCCAACTGCAGGGCTTTCTCCTCACTAGTCCAGCGTGCAGCGAGGGCCAACAGTTCAAATTGTGCCTGAAATGCTTCCCAGTCAACTTTGCCATCATATCTGGGTGTTTTCATTGATTGGGGGAGAGACTCATGTAGCCCGGCTGCTGGGGCCCTCACCGTTCCCGCCTTTGGGCGCGCATCCTTAGGTGCGGAAGCTTTGAAGCAACCCAGTCCAGCATCGGCAGCTAAGTTAGCGACCATTTGCTTCACCCGCTTTTTATGTTCTTTTTCCGTGTCGCTGTCCATCAGTCCGTGTGCTCCCCTCACCGCCTCAGTCTTGCCGCCAAAAGTATCGGCGGGAAACATGGTCCAGAGAGTCCGCAGACGAAGGTGGACGGTCCACGTAACGTGAGCGGCGGTCCAAGGCGACAAGTTCGGTCACTTCTGACACCAATTGTAGCGTCCCTCCCCACACTGAGGCACCGAGACTAATTCGTTCAGAAGGTTCTTTATTTTTGGGTTACTGTAGGCCGTAACCCACGCCGTACAGATCAGAAAACGAACTTAACAGCCCCGCTTCAACAAGCGTCTGCCCTCCCTCTTTGGGCACAGCCCTCCCCCTTCGACCTTTTCCCCAATAGCAGAAACCGATTCATCAAAACCCCCAAAACAGTTGAGTGGCAGAACAGGGGACCAATCAGCATCTCAGTCTGGTGAGTTCACTGAACTTCCGAACTCAAAACAGCACTCAAACAGCCGTGCAGCTGACTCAGTCCGCTACAATATTATAGCCAGCTCTAGTCACCTACTTGAAAATGCCAAATTCCAGATTTTGACACAAAATGGCCACCAAGCGATAGGTCATGTGGCCATCCCATAATAATTTCAAAACTTTGTTTGGATATCTCCAATACATATATAATGGTTTCGTTAAGAGAGTCAAGCTTTACTTTTCGTTTTTCGGAGTCAGCAGGTTTTTTTGCTATGTTGTTTCTTTGTTTTTTTTTTTTTTACTGCTTACTGCAGTCATAATGTATGTTAATTTGTTACATTCAGCTAAAGCTACCAAATGTATGGATACCCTTTTTTCCATATCCCGATAAAACATATTGAAGCTAGCTAAGACTGTAGCAGTAGCAAGCTCGTCATGTGCAAGACATTCAAAATCTACAACTTCTAATTCCAATATTTTTTCCACACTACCTTGCTAATGATGCCCGAGAAGTTACAAGACGATCAATGAAAATCAATATGGCGAGTAACTAACCCTAACCCTAACGTTTTAGTAATAATTGTTTTTGTCTCACTGATAGAAATTGAATTATTTAGAAAAAGTAATATGTCATCTGCACACAGACTAATTTGATGATTGACACTCTCTTATTGTTGCGGCCAAAGGTTCAATAAAAATAGCAAACAGAGAGGGGGAGAGTGGACAACCCTGCCTGGTCCCTCTACCAAGAACTTACCTGTCAGAAGTCTGTTTGTTGGTTCTCACTGATGCATTTGGGTTGTGATATAATATTTTAATCCAATCAATGAAGGATTCCCCAAACCCAAACTTATGGAGGGCAGCAATGAGGAACTTCCAGTTTACTCTGTCAAATGCTTTTCAGCATCCAATGAGAGTATGGTCATTTCCTGGTTTTTAATGGTGGCAAAATCTATTATGTTTACAAGTCTGCGGACATTATCACTTGAGTGTCTACCTTTAATGAATCCAGTTTGATCATGGTGAATTATATGAGGAGTGATTTTTTCTATTCTCTGTGGGAGTTCTTTGCAAATAATTTTTACGTCTGCGTTAATTAGAGAAATGGGGCGATAGCTTAAAGGAATTGTGGGATCTTTTTCTGGTTTAAGAAGGAGGATTATGTTCGCTGAATTCATGTGTGGTGGCAGTGATTGGCTTTCCTTGATAAAAGTAACCATTTTATAAAAAGTTTGTTCCAGCTGTTCCCAGAATTCCTTATAAAACTCAGCAGGAAAGCCATCAGGTCCTGGAGCTTTGTTGTTGGGCATCAGCAACAGAACTTCATGAAGTTCAGCCAATGAGAGCGGAGAGTCTAAGTTTGAGCTTTGATCCTCATTTAATCTGGGTAGAGTTACATTATTAAGAAATGAGTTCATACTTTGCTCTGATGGATTGACCTGTGATGTGTACAAGTTTTTATAAAAATCTTTAAATGTTTTATTAATTTTAACGGGGTCGTGACATTTCCTGTGTGGTCCATAATAGATGAAATTGTTGATTTTTCTTTATTAATTTTAAGATGATTAGTCTGCCACAACTTTCCTGTTGAACACTGACTTACACTTTCAGTAAAAAGTAAGCTCCTTTTGCCATTTTTTTGTAGCTAGATAGTCTTGGAAAATGGCCCGTCTGCTGCAGCACAACAGCATGAGTCAGCAGCAAAAGCTCATCTCTCTCAAAAAGCAGTTGTTCTATGCGCCAAAGCTAAGTTCTTGGTTCATTGTGAGTGCCTTTAAAGTCATCATCCATTTAGCGTTCTGTTGGTTCTGCAGATCAAAATGTTTAGGCATTTGTATTAAGACACATCCCCATGAAAATACTGATCCTGCATGTCCAGTTGATAGAATTTAAATATGAATCAAACTGTAAATGAAACTAGAAAAGAAAAAGAACACAAAATAAACTCGGACTGGTAAGGAGATTGTTGTGGTATTTGATTTTATTTATGTCTTTACTGTAAAGTAAAGGTCTCAGAGCAAAAAGAAAATGAAGTCAAATAACCTGAACAGTCAAATATACTGTGTGTAAAATTCAAGAGCACAGAAAATCTGCTAAATGAAACACAACAACGTACATCCGTTAGACCGGGGAAATGTAGGACACAATTAGAAGATACACGATATTGTGCATATAAAATGAAAGCGTTTCGTGAATCACCGTTAGCTTCATGGAGACGGTGTGTATTAGCCTGGGGGCGGTGCTGGCAGCGCAGACACTTCCTGGAAGCGGCTGTTCTCACTTGTCTATGTCACCTTGTGAGAACCTGCTCATTTTTATGGGTTGGGAGGAGCTGGTGCTCAGAGCACAGGTTTTTAGAGGAATACTCAGAGATGCATGAACAGAGTGGGGGTGTTTATAGTGAGGAATGAAAGAATTATAAAACACTTCAAAGCTCAAATAGTTGATTTAACATGGTATAGGCCCTTTTAGAGCTGTTTTATGCCAATGGGTTGAACTTCAATGTTTTCTTAAGAACACAACTTCCAGCTAGAACAAAGGAGCATCTTCCTGAAGGTATATCTGAGCTCAGCACTACGAAAGGCATAAATGGCAGGGTCGATGAGGGCATGGCTCATAATGAGCACCACATGCAGCTGGAACAGTGATCTGTAACACTCACAGTAAGGGTTCAAGGGACACACCATTATGATTATCAGATGGGTAAAAAATGGTGCCCAACACACCACAAAAGCTCCAAAAAGGATGGTGAGTGTCAGAGCTCCTCTCATGTTCCTGGCCCACTGCCGCTGACACCGACACTTGCCTTCACCACCAGGGGGGAAGGCTGCAATGCTCTTGGCATGGATGCGTGCCAACAGAAACATGTAGACATAGAGGAAGCAAATAATAGCCAGTGAAACAATGAAAAAGACAACAAAGCAGATCATGATGAACTTGAAGTCAAAGAACCTCACCATCAGCACAGCTGACACACCACATGTTGTCCAGATGAACACCAAAATACCTCCAGTTCGCTGCATTGTCATTATGTTGTGGTATCGCAATGCATGGAAGATGGTGATGTAGCTGAAGGACAAAAAGCAAATGATTTCATAGTCTAATACTGGCCGCAGCATGTCCAGTTTGTAACAAAAAGATGCTTCAAAAGTGTATCGGCCTCAGAATGCAGTCCTTTTAATCAAGACAAATCTGTTCTTCTTTGTCTCTTGCTTGTTGTCACAGTAAATTATGCACTATTCTGAATCCTCCTCTCTCACATCGACCAGCCTCATGTTGTCATTCACGACATAGAAAAATTCCTTTTTAGTCCTTTTGGCTGTTGTTCTGATGGCATCTCTGCATCCTTTTACTATTATCACTGTTCCTCCTCTCAACACGTCCAAATCATCTCTATCTGCTTCCCTGCATTTAACTCCATAACATCTACAAGGATCTGTTCTTCTGATGAATTCATCCTGGTCCTATCCATACTTGTCTCTTTCAAAGAAAACTTCAGCTTCTTCATCTCTGCCTCCTGTCTCTTCTCAGAGCGACTGCTTCTAAACCAACAACATGGCTGCTCTCACCACAGTCTTCTACACCTTTCCTTTCATTCTTAAAGACTCTCTTTGGTCACACATCACACCCAAAGCTTTCCTCCATCCGTTCTAACCTGCTTGCACACACCTCTTCACCTCTCTGCTACACTCACTGTTGTTCTAGGCTTGTCACTATCATAGTCGTCAGAAATTCCTGTCTGTGCATCACAGCAAACGAAAAGAGGCTCAAAGTTGCACTCGCTGCTGTCCCACTTCTACCTTCAACTCTTCTTCCACTTTCTCAAAGCAAATATTGGATCTGTGGTTCTCTTTGCTTGCATGAAAATATAGTTTTGTTCACAAATGTTTAATTCTGCCCTCGGCCTACAACTAGTGTTTCCACGCTTTATCACAGGTCAAATTTTGCCGTCTCGTTGTTTCGCGGATTCTTTTCAGTGCAACTTTGTATTCTTTTTTAACAGCACACTGTGTCCTGCATCCTGATTGGCTGTTAAATGTTGCTGGTTGTCTTCATCATCTTCAATGACTTCCTCACTTGAACGTATGTAATCTTTACTACTGCGTGCCCCATCTCTTCAACTCAGTTCTTTTCTGTTTCTATGAACTTTTGGAAGTTCCTCTTTCCATCACATTTGTGAAAGCTGTCAACATATTTTCATCAGTGTCCTTTTTCACACTAACCTGCTGCTCATTCTGCTATCATGCATCACCTGTACAGATCCATATCCTCCTCTGTGTCCATCTTGTTGTACAATTCCTCATACACCCGGTTTGGCTTTTACTACCTCTGCTTTCACGTGCTACATTTACCCTTCCTTCTGTCCTCTCAGTGCCCAATCTTTTCCTTTTAACACAATCTCGAGTGTCTTCATTCCACACCCAAGTCTCCTTATCTGCTTTCTTTTGTCTAGATGGCACACCAAGTATTTTCCTCCCAGTCTCGCTGATTACTCTGACAGTAACTGTGCAGTCATCTAGCAGAATCTATTGATTTAAGATGTCTAAAACAGACTAAGGTTCCTAAATGAAGGAAGAGCTTTTATGACAAAGGCTTGCACATACACATCTTCCACTTTCTTTGTTTAATCAACAGCTTACAAAAGAGCATCATAAATGTTCAAAAGTCTTTCCTGTTTACATACCGATCCACTGCAATGGCTAGGAAACTGAAAATGGAGCCAACAAATGACATGCAGAGCAGGGAGTCCATCATGTCGTCCAGCCTGGTCTCTGAGGGACCTCTCTTCTCTAACTGTCCCACATCAGCAAAAACTATCATCACGTTCTCCCAGGTTTTCGTCAAACTTGCAATGGTGTTAAAGGCAGCCAGACTGCAGATGAAGCAGTACATGGGCGAGTGCAGGTTTCTGTTCAGTGTGACGGCCAGCACAACCAGCAGGTTCTCAGCCAGGCTCACCATTCCAACCGTGAAGAAGAGGACGAAGGGGACCTTCACCTCTGGGCAGTCTGTCCGGTTCACAGAATTAGTATTCATGACTTCAAAGTTGGATCTGATGGAGCTAGATCAATACAGAAAAAAGACAATGTTTTTGAAAAATTAGAACACTTTGTGCAAACAAGAGTATCTTTGGCACTAATATCATGCTATTTATCAAATTTTTAAAAAATTATGAATTACCACCAGGTAAGAGTCATATTTAATAACACAGCTTATTTAATGATACAATATGCTTTCAAATAACTGGATAATTCTAAGCTTTAGTATCAACAACTCAAAACACATGGTTGTTCTCTTCCCACTCGTAACTCTTTACGGTGTTGCACTCACTGGCTTGTTTCTTTTGCCTGCCAGAGGCTTATGTCCCTGTGTTTTTTGGTCTGGCAGATGTGTAAACTTGTAAGCATTTTCTCTGGAAGGGGTGCAATTTTGATCCTCCGGTTTCTTGCTACTTCTGTAAAAACTACCCTCTTTTTTTATATTTATTTATGCATTTCATGGAGCTGAATGTGAATCTGTCAAAAATATTTAAAAATCTCTAATCACCACTCTGCCAATATTCTAACTCATGCTCATTAGGATGTGGAATCAGTGCCATTCATAGCCCAGCAACACAAACTCCTTACTACAAGAAAGTGACGCATTAGGAACAAATAGCCTCTGTGAGGAAAAGAAACAGGTTCATTTGTCTGTGTGCTTGTTTTTGTGTGTGCGCGGATGTATTTTGTGTGTTTAATATGTGTCTCCCCGCATCTGCATGTTTGTGTTTGTGTGCATCTGTGGTATGAAGTTGTGGATTTTCTGATGATCATAACAGCCGCTGTTGCTTGTGTGTTTTTCCCCAAGCACAGATTTTTTTTTTCTCTGAAGAAAAATGCAGATCGGCCATCAAAACATGTCAAACTAAACTCCATATTTATCTTTCTCATGTCTAACCAGAAAAACTTAACTGCCTCTCATATCTACTTTCTTTTGCTGCACAAATAAAGTAAATAAGAGGGAAACTGTTGCAATAGCTGTCTGTAAAGTGTCAATGTTTTCAATTATTTGGTATCAGTTGCCAAATAATGTTCTTTTGTATTTTTTATTTAATTTCAGTGCATGGATGTCTGTCCAGGAATCACAGAGGACGACTTTCTCTGAAGAAGCTATTCTAATGCTCTTATCTGCTGTATAAAAGGCTGTATTCCTGATAAAAATGGTTGTCTCAATGGAGTGTAATTTGTTGAACGAGAATGTTCACTGCTGAACATTCTCCTCCAAACATGCCGGAATTTCTTTTTCTGTTAGTTTTTAGCACTTCACTGTTGATTCTGCTGATCTCACAAATCACAACGTTCTTTACTCTAAAACCTTTACTTTAAAAAATTAGGTAAAACGTTATTTTTCAATGTACCTGCTGAATCCTTGGTTAGACGGTGTAAATATAGAAGATAAATCAGCCGTTCTTCCTCTGTAGTGAGCTACTAAATTATTCTTTCAAATTGTTTTCAAAAATCACATCTTTCTTCTGGAAAGCAGCTCTTGAAATACCTCGAAGGAACCTGTGTGGACCTGGAGCTTTCACTCATCTGATCAGGTTTAAATAAGCAGGAGTGGGGACTCTTATTTTAACCTTGGATGGCTGTCTAATCAAGGGTGCTCTCACGTTATTTTCCCTGTATCCTTGTTTCTGCTGTCTCCATTAATCCATCAGCTCAAGGATACTCATTTGTTTTTCATGTTTTCTTCTCTATATTGACGTTCCAGCTCACACTACTTTTTTTCGTCACATTTAGTTATATTACTTTAAAAATTGAGTCTCAAAAAATGATTTCCTTTGAAAATGCAAGTGTTCAATTGTGTCTGTGCATAAAGGTGCAGCACAAACATTTCTCAAGAAATCTTACATAAACACTTAGTGTGTAAATTTGAAGAAAAAACATTGCAAATAACATTATTAGGCTTTTAAAAAATTGAAAGTAAAACTGGCCGAGAAAAGTGTGTATTTTTAAGCAGCATTCACACTACACGCAATTTGCGTGGCCCATCTTTCGCTGCGCAGCCAGTTCTGTGCTCTCCACATGGCTAAAACTGTGTTCCCTAAGCTCGCCGTCCTGGCCACGTGTGGAGGGAGCTACCAGCTGATGTTTTTAGCCTGATCACTACATGAAGCCGTGTCTGTGTTCATCTCATTGACACTGCATGGAAGACACGGATGCTGTTGAGAGATCAGTTCCCTATTTTTCAAAGAGCTCTTCAAACACATCAGTGATCACGTCTCCATGTGGATCATGGGCCATTAAAATAAAATAAAGGAATATTTAAACTTCTACCCACAAAAATCAAAGTAAAATTCAGTCACCAAATTGCAAACACCCTTTTTCTGTAGCCGCTCTTGTGGCGACAGCAGTTTGTAAGGTGTTTGTATTTCAATTATTCTGGAAGTAATGGGTTTGAATACTGTTCTTTTTGTGTTTTATTTTTAAATACTTAGATGCATTTCATTAAGCTTAACTCTTCTAATATTATTGTGCATAGTTAATAAAGTTCTTGGGCTTAAATAATGACATTAACAATGTTCAATATCATACTTTTGTTCTTTTCACCTATCTATTGATCTTCTTTCTTCTTTTTTCTAAATTGGGCACCGGATGGTTTTGTTCTTTTCATTTTATTGCGCTCATGAACAGGTTAACATTGTCTGACACCAACTACCTCTGTAGCGTCACATCAACTCAGCCTCTGACTAAACCAATACTCCTTACAGTTTATTTGAGAGATTGGAATTGAGTTTTAAAATTACATTCAGTGAAAGTAATCTGTAATTTGGTGTGATGAATTAAAGTGGTTTAATTAGAAAGTAGTTTGAGCTTGAGATGGGTGTTAGACTGAAAAATGCTCCCAAATTACCAGTGTATGATTCACCCAGCCAGCCCCCTCTTGCATTTTTTTGACTTAGTATATTCCACAGTGTACCAAGAAGAGGGCACCAGATTGAGTGTGGTGCAGCAGAGGGCGCTGTTTGACATTTTAATTCACCTTCAGAAAACGAGAACAGGTGCACTCCACTTTTCATATTCTGTAGGATTTCTTTTTCCTCGTCCGTGCTTTTCACTGGAAAATGTTGCTCATATCAAAAACCGCAACTGCATCAAGTTAAGAAAAATCTCCTGTCAAACTCTTTAGCGGATGGGGGGCAAGCTGTTTTGACTTTTACCGTTTTTAATCTGGTTTTGAAAATTAAATGGATCAAATGATTTCTTGAGAAACCATTTAGTTTATGAAATATTTTCCAAAATTGTTAATTTGGTAATCTAGGAGATCTACATTTTTGACTGAAACACCCTTATTCTGTTGGAAGATCCCTGTCAGGTTACCCAATTTTCATCATCAAGTCCTGTTCTTACGTTCTTTTTTTTTTCTTCTTTCTTCTTTGTCATTTTTTCCTTTTTAAAATTTTGTCTGTGTTCTTTTTGTTGGACCGGATGAGAGTTGTCGCGTGGGGGGGGGGGGGGGGTCCCACTAAAATAAAGGGAAAAAGGGTAGATTGTAGAAGTTAGAGGATGACTACAGGGAAGGGAGAGTAGAATCATAAAACTAAAGGCAACAAAATAAATGCTGGAAGTTTATAATCATCTCAATCATGTGTGAGTGTTGGTCTAAAGTGGGCGGGGCCTGTCCACACACTCAGCTGTCACAAACATACCTGCTGGCTCCAAGAGTGTTCACAAACTTGTCCACATCCAGTTCACACGCACACTTGTGCATACCAACCAACACATGTAAAGCATTACATTCTGACACGCACACTATTTGAAGGTGCAAAGGTGAGCTGACGCCTGTGTTCAGGTGAATGTTTATGTTAAGATGAAGTGGATGATGGAATGCACAAAAAAGGAGGGAGAACCTCCTGCCATCCCCACACCAAGACCCCCGCCGAGGCAGTAGCGGCGACCAGGGACCCCCGTACCCATACTCTGGAACCAACGGAGGAGATCCACCGGCCTGGCAGCCCGGCCAAGCACCCAGACCAGGGCCCGCAGGACAGCCACACGGGCCCCCAACACCTGAGAGCAGTGAGGTACAAAAGCACAGAGTGCAAGGCCCAGCCCAGCCAGAAGAGCAGCCCTCGCACCGCGCCAGGGGGCCCAGCACGGGGCCTCACCCCCAAAAGCCAAGAGTCAAAATTTGACCCTTGCCACACTTTGCCACTTGCCACCATGATGTCATCGCTTTCTTTAAATAGACACAAGTACTGATTATTAAATGTATTTCCCTCTACTTGCTCCAGTAGTATATTAGTTGCAGTGACAGTGATGGTTTAAAGTCATTAGAAACATTATAGATGTGAATCAATCAGTGCTTTTTCCAGCTAAACTTCCGTAACCAGACAGGTTATTACCATAGCAGAATTGTTTTGATGATCAATATTTATAATAAAAGTAAGTAAAATGTTGGTAGTCGTTTACACACTTTTACCTTGTCAATTTTAGTTTTAGCTGTACATAAAAACACAATCTGAATATGTGATCTTACCCTCCACCTCCTTAGCATGTGGACTGGATTCTGGGGGGGATCTTTCCAGGACGAAACCTGAGCCACTTGACTCTGTCTCCTCAGCAAAAGTCTCCTGACTGCTGCTGCTGCTATCAAGACTTTTTTCCTGTTGCCTCTTTCTCAAAGGAGTTGCTCCCTGCTTTTTTTTTTTTGGTAGGAGTCACATTCTGGATCCTTTTGATCAGCTGTTTCTTCACAGATTCCTGACCCAAAAAAAAAAAGATATTGTTTAAAGATAGTATTACTCTAAAATAAACTAATAACTGATTCAGAATAACTCATATCATCCTACCCGCTCAGCTCCATTAGCTGCAGATTTGTCCTGCAGCATTGGGAAAACTCAATGAGATGTTTAGCCATCACTGTTATCTCTCGGTTGCATGGATATTGGAAGTTATCTCCTGAAGCTCTTTTGATTGCAATCGTGCTTGCAACTGTATTCCTTATTAAGCGACAGTGAAGTTCTTTTGAGAGCGTATAGTCTCCTTCTTGGCCAGCCTGCTGTTTTTCAAAATAGGTGGCTCTTGCCTGTTCAAGCTATGTGTCTGTGTACACAACATACTGAGGACTCAAAAGCTGTACAGTTCTGCTGATGCCATGTTGGTCTCCTGGGTTTGAAGATGGATTAATGATGGAGGAGGAAGAGGGGATTGACACAAAGGTTGGAACAGTAGGAGTAATGCTGGCATCGCAAAGTCCAGAGGAGGTGTCTGGTTGAACCTGGTCTGACTCTTCATCCTTAAATCTCACAGAAATTACAAGTGAATGGCAGTGCTCTAGAAACAATAAGAATAAAAGCATAATTATAAATGTCATTATTAAATAACTCCATAACATTAAAATTAATTATCACCTCATTTTCAACATGTGCAATTCTCCAAATGGCTCTCCTTCTGAAAAAGTGCTCTGGCCCCAGAAAGAGATCTCGCAAGTATTCTTTAGAAAGACTAGGAAGCATGTCTGTGGTGATATTGGCAGCTGGAAACACACACAACTATATTGTAAATATACAATATAATGTCCAAACACCTCTGAAACAGGAACACATCTCAAGTGTTCAAGTCTGCCTGCCATTTAAACCAAATGTATACATGATTTTACAATCTCAACAATGCTAACAACTGTTTTAAAAAAGTGGAGAATTTATCTCAGACATTAACTCGAACTTGAACAGGTACGTTGACGGTCACATGACGGTCACATGACTTGCGTCACATGACTTGCATCGGGACACGGCACTGAGAGAGGGAAAATTGAAAATGCGATAAAATGTATTGTAACGGTTTTGGAGCTAAGTCCAAGCAGCAGGAGACCTGCCTCCTTCTTTATGTTTAATGTAATCTGTAATGTCATCATTTGTGTTGCTGTACAAAAACTTAGGTCAAGCAGCGGGGGGCAAAAAGGAGAGAGAGAGAGGGGGGGGGCGGAGCCGACCTGATTATGCTCTCTGGTTTTTGAGTGCGTGCGCAGGCGGCGTCAGTTGTAGCGTTCAATGTTGTGTTTTAAAAAGACCGAATAAAGCAAAGCGTTCAACAATCTACGACTTCAGAGCCTCCTTTCAGCCATTACACTGGTGTCAGAAGTGATTCTGAACAGGAGACGGCTACTGTTGGATTGGTTGAAGGTACGCTCGTAAAAGCCGTTGGACCGGAGCTAGCGTGGAAGCATGGCCGTGCGGCGAAAGACGAAGGTGAAAGATGAGGTGAACCAAGACGTGGAGGAAGACGGCGCGTACGGCTGGTCTGAAGAGGCAGTCAGAGAGTTTAAGAGAGCTGCGTGTGAATCTAAAGACCGTGTGAGAGAAGCCGCGGTGAGAATGGCCGAAGAGGCGGGACTGACTCCCTCGGCATCGGCACGCGCCACTTTTACCCGCTCCAGAATCGGCGGACATGACTCAGACGTATGTGGGAATGTCAGCGTGGTCCCGACAACGGTTGTCTCGTCTGTCAAGATTCCCAAATACGCCGGCAGGTCAGATTGGGAAGCTTTTCTGGCCCAATTTGAGCTGTTGGCCGAAGCTGAAGGCTGGTCTTCCGAAAAGAAAGCTCTCCACCTAGCCCTTTCCCTCACCGATGATGCTTCGTCCTGTCTTCTTCTGCTGAGTCCTGCTGACAGACGTGATTATGGAGCCCTAGTGGGTGCTTTACAGAGGCGTTTTGGACAGTGTTCACAACCTGAGCTCCTGCGCAATGAACTGAGTAACCGGGTCAGGAAGTCCGGGGAGCCATTGCGGTTGTTGGCCAATGATGTGGAAAGTTTGACACGGCGGGCTTATGCTCACATGTCCCCTGACATTCAGAGTGAACTGGCCCGGGATCAGTTTATTAGAGCCCTCACACCCTCAGAGCTACGCATTCAGGTGCAACTGCTACATCCTCAGACCCTTCAGGCTGCCCTGGAGATGGCAGTTGAGAGGGAGAATGTGTGGGGTATACCTGTTGCTGTGAGATCAGGTTTTTATAAGGACCGTCCTGCCATGGGAGCGGTGGTGGGGGATCATCCGCTGGAGAAGCCGGCCTGGGCGAATGAAATGACGGAGCTGCTGAGAGCCATGTCAGTGCAGACAACTCGCCGTCCTCGCCTGGCCCCCAAGGCCTGCTGGGGGTGTGGCCAGCCTGGACATTTGATCAGAGATTGCCCAAACTCAGGCAGGCAACAGGGAAACGATTCAGGGTCTGCGTAACGGGGGATACGCAGACCCAGACTCCAGCTCCACCTGTGTCACCCCAACTACCCCTCTCACTTTCAACGGGAGGCATCACACCAACATCACAGCCGGGAAGGTTTGGCGCAGCTTTCCTCTGAAGCAGATGACATCACAACGTGGCAGCCGATCATCGCAGTGGGGCGTGCCAACGCGGAGGACTCGTGCTATGTTCCAGTTACAGTTGAAGGGGTGCCCTGTACAGCCTTGGTGGATACAGGGTCAACAGTGACTGTGGTGAGACCCGATGTGCTTCCAGTGGGAACCAGGCTAGAGCCCACTCTGGTGCGTCTGCGCACCGTTACAGGTGAGCTGGCTCCTATGAAAGGCAGGGGTGTGCTCTCTATGACTGTTGGAAACAAAGCAATTCGTCACACCGCTTGGATAGCGGAGGTGCAGGACCCCTGTATCCTAGGCCTAGATTTTTTGCGGGCGGCGGGCTGTCAGTTAGACCTGTTAAGAGGGACTGTGAGTTTTTATGAGGGGCCAGTGGTCAACTTGTTTTCAAGGTGTAGTGAAGATGGACGCCAAGACGGGCTGACAGCTCAGGCTGCAGACTTGGGTGCTGAAAACCCTCGCCTGGTGCTGTCCTTCACTGAGTCATCTTCTGGGAGTGACGATGGTTGTGTCACTCCAATCAGACATGGTGGCACATCGATCTCCCCTGCTGGACCTCAAGTGGTGGGGGAGAAGGTGGTGAATCTAATAAGGGAGATATGGAAAATGAACTGTAAAGATCTTGAACCACATCAGCAAGACCAGTTGTGGAAGTTGCTGTTAGAGTTTCAGGACTGTTTTTCCTTGAATGATGAAGAGGTGGGGCGGACTCAGCTAGTCCAACATGGAACTGACACAGGTGACGCACGGCCTATCAAGTGTCGTCCACGTCGCCTTCCACTGGCGCGACAACAGGTGTGTGACGAGGCGGTGGACAATATGCTGCAGGCAGATCTCATTGAACCTTCAGAGAGTCCGTGGGCTGCGGCTGTGGTCATGGTTCCAAAGAAGACGTCAGGCTGGCGGCTCTGCTCCGATTACAGACCGCTGAATTCTGTTACAAAAAAGGACTCATACCCTCTTCCTCGCATTGATGAGTCACTGGACCTGGTTTCAGGGTCCTCCTGGTTTTCATCCTTAGATCTTCGGAGCGGGTATTACCAGGTGCCTCTTGCCCTGAAGCCAGACCTAAAACGGCATTCTGTACTGGGCGGGGCTTGTGGCAGTTCAAGGTTCTTTGTTTTGGACTTTGTAATGCTCCGGCCACTTTTGCCAGGTTAATGGACAAAGTTCTAGCTGGAGTACCCCGTCAACAATGTCTGGTTTATCTGGATGACATCCTCGTGCATGGCAGCTCCTTCGAGGCAGCCTTGGGTTCCTTGCGGCTGGTGCTGTCAAGAATCAGGACTGCTGGCCTGAGGTTGCATCCCGACAAGTGTCATTTCATGCGGAGAGAGGTGCATTTTCTGGGACATACGGTGGGAGGAGATGGGATCGGCACCATGAAGGAGAAGGTGCAGGCGGTTACTGACTGGCCCACTCCAACCAATCAGAAACAGCTCAAGAGTTTTTTAGGCTTGGCGTCGTACTACCGTAAGTTTGTACGGGGTTTTGCCTGCACAGCGGCACCCTTGTTCCAGCTAATGCAAAAAGACAGGGACTTTATTTGGACCGAAGCATGCCAAGAGGCTTTCAGTTCCCTTCAACGTGCTCTGAGTGAAGCTCCAGTTTTGTCTCCCGCTGATCCCGCTCTACCCTTCATTTTAGATACAGATGCCAGCAATGTTGGGGTGGGTGGGGTGTTGTCCAGAGGGGGCCAGAAGGTGAGCGGGTGGTCGCATATTTCAGCCGGGCATTTAACAAACACGAGAGGCGGTATTGCGTCACCCGAAGGGAATTGTTAGCAGTGGTGTTGTGGATCAGACATTTCAAATACTATCTGTGTGGGTTGGGATTCACAGTGAGGACTGATCATTCTGCCCTGCAGTGGCTCATGACGTTCAGGGAGCCTGAAGGGCAAGTAGCAAGGTGGATTGAAGAGCTCCAGGCTTTTGACTTTAGGGTGGAGCATAGGGCGGGGGCACGGCACGCTAATGCGGATGCTCTCTCTCGCCGACCATGTGCAGCAGATGATTGTCGGTTTTGTGAGAAAAGGGAAACAAGAGAAAGAGAACTCATGGAGGAGGGAATGGGTTCCACAGAACAACCCGTTGTTGAGTGGGCATGCCGGGAGCTGCGGACTGTGGATGTGGCGGAGTGGAAGCAGCATCAGGAGCAGGATGTAGACCTGCGACCTGTTCTACAATGGGTTGTGTCTCAACAACGGCCACCGTGGGAGGAAGTGGCAGCATTGTCGGCCACAACTAAAGGGTTGTGGTCTAAGTTTGAGTCACTGCAGTTAGATCAGGGCATCTTGCAGCGGGCTTGGGTGGAGCCTGCAACAGGGGAAAAAAAGTGGCAGATTGTGGTTCCTATGGGCGTTCGAGTTGAGGTTCTGCAGGCCATGCACGGGGTGCCTGGGTCAGGACATTTTGGAGTCGCAAAGACTCTGCGCCGCCTCCACCAGGGCTTCTATTGGGACAATGTAGGAGAGATGTGGAGGTTTTTTGCCGGCAATGTGATCCCTGCACGGCTCGTAAGGGTCCTGTGGGCCAGTCTCATGCTCCACTGCAACAATTTCTGGTGGGAGGTCCGATGGAGAGGGTTGCGGTAGACATTGTTGGCCCTTTGCCACGCTCTACCAAAGGTAACCGGTATGTTCTCTCAGCCATGGATTATTTTACTCGGTGGCCAGAGGCATACGCTCTGCCTGATCAGGAGGCCGAAACTGTTGTGGATGCCCTACTGGAGGGTATGATTAGTCGTTTTGGTGTACCTGAGACCATACACTCTGACCAGGGCCGAAATTTTGAGTCCCGGTTGTTTGCCCTCATGTGTGATCGTCTTGGGGTGCGCAAGACTCGCACCACGCCCCTACGACCGCAGAGTGATGGTTTGGTGGAAAGGTTTCACCGCACATTGGGGCAGCAACTGGCTATCATCACAGCAAAACACCAAAAAGACTGGGATGACCATCTCCCCCTGGTGCTGATGGCGTGTCGGTCAGCAGTACAGGAGTCCACGTCCTGCACTCCTGCTCTGCTTATGTTGGGGAGGGAGCTCCGTACCCCAGCCATGGTGGCCTTTGGGCAACCACCTGATTCGGAAAACATAAGCTCAGGTCCTGAGTATGCTCGGAAACTTCAAGATCGCCTTGACTCTGCACATAGTTTTGCTCGGGAACAGCAACAGAGAGCAGGACGGAGACAAAAGCGCAATTATGATCTAAAAACACAAGGGAGACATTTTCTGGCGGGAGAACCAGTGTGGGTGTACAACCCCCAACGCAAGAAGGGACGCTGCCCAAAACTTGACAGTCAGTGGGTTGGTCCTTGCGAGGTCCTAGAGAGACTAGGTGAAGTTGTTTACAGGGTGCAGCTTCCATCCAAGCGGAGAAAGGTGATTCTTCACAGAGACAGACTGGCTCCTTATCGGGGGGTCTCTGCTGGGCCCACACAGTTAACGTCATCAGTCCTACCCTTGGAGGATTCTACTTCATTTCCACTTTCTGCCAGTCCTGTTGCCGCGGTTCCACTTCCAACAGCAACAACACCAGTCGTCTTGGCCCCAGTGCCTCAATTGGTTAGGCCTCAGAGACAGAGAAGAGTTCCCAGCCGACTCAGGGACTTCATTGGACCTTTTTAGTTGTTAGTGGTGAGACCTTTTGTTTAGAGGGCAAGAATGCGCCCTGGTCTCATTGGACGAGCTGGTAGTCTACCCGAACCTTTTCAAAAAAAAAAAAAAAAAAAAAAAAGTTGCTTTCTAGTTACTGACATAACGGTGTTTATAAATTCTGTTTTGTTGTTGACATGTTATAACATTGGTGTTTTGCTGCACGGTCCTGGGGTGTACTATTGTTTTTTTTTTAAGGTCCCTGTTCGGGCGCTCGGTGTCCCTCGAGGGCGAGGGACTTAGTGGTGGGGGGGTAGTGTAACGGTTTTGGAGCTAAGTCCAAGCAGCAGGAGACCTGCCTCCTTCTTTATGTTTAATGTAATCTGTAATGTCATCATTTGTGTTGCTGTACAAAAACTTAGGTCAAGCAGCGGGGGGGCAAAAAGGAGAGAGAGAGAGAGAGGGGGCGGAGCCGACCTGATTATGCTCTCTGGTTTTTGAGTGCGTGCGCAGGCGGCGTCAGTTGTAGCGTTCAATGTTGTGTTTTAAAAAGACCGAATAAAGCAAAGCGTTCAACAGTCTACGACTTCAGAGCCTCCTTTCAGCCATTACAGTATCTTTACATAAAGCTAATACATCGCAGATCCTTTATTTTCTTCCATCAGAAAATATATTATTCTAATTTACCAGCTTTACGCTGGAGGAGCTGACGGATCTTGAGAGCTCTATCGACGGATATTTTAACAAGTTTAACATGGATCCCGATGCCGCAGCTGAGTCGCAAAAATCAAACAAAAGGAAGAAGACTTCATCTACGGATACGAGCGATCTTCCAACTACTGAAATAGAGCGAGGTTAAGTTAGTTTCATTTTCGACATACAACACACATTCAGCGATAAACGGCAATATTTCTCCAGCGCCTTGACTAAAACTGCTCAAGACGTTTTTCCGAAGAGGTGCCTAAACAAACCTAATTTCACATGCTTCGTTGTCATTTTTCACGGCGCATGCAACGAGAAAACGATCACAAAAACCTTTTCCATGTAAGATCAGCGGCAGCGCCTTACGTGCACCGCTGCTGAAAACAAGGGGCCGTCTACAAAGTGCAAGCGTGAGGTGTTTTGTAAAAACTAAGAACGAGCCAGTGTCAGAGGAAAAGCAAATACTCATTGATTTGCAACAAAAAAAAAAGTATTTTTCTTTAAAAAAAAAAACATATTAACATAAAACTAACCAATCTTAAAAAAATATAAAGTGCAATTTTAAACATTTTTTAAACTCTTACTAGTCAAATGAAAATGTGCATTTATGGAACAACTTTTTATTGGCAAAATTAATTGATAATTTCTTTGTAAAAGTCAAAGCAATACAAAAATAGCCCCATTTAAAAGAGGAACAGAGTACACAACTTTCACAACCATTTGTTTTGGACTTGTGGTCTAATGTGGAAATGCACGCAAAAAGTAATCATCTTTTTGCAATAGCTTTTATTGTGAAAATCATTGCAGCATGCAAGTACCCTCATTCAACACAGGAAGACAGTGCACCACATTCACAACCATTTGTTTTGGCCCTAGTGGTCTAATGTGGAAATGCACGCAAAAAGTAATCATCTTTTTGCAATAGCTTTTATTCTGAAAATCATTGCAGCATGAAAGTACCCTCATTCAACACAGGAAGACAGTACGCAACTTTCACAACCATTTGTTTTCTGCTTCAGTGCTCAAAACTGTAATTTTGAACCTAAATTCAACCTTCTTTTTGCAATAGCTTTTATTGTGAAAATCATTGCAGCATGAAAGTACCCTCATTCAACACAGGAAGACAGTGCACAACTTTCACAACCATTTGTTTTCTGCTTCAGTGCTCAAAACTGTAATTTTGAACCTAAATTCAACCTTCTTTTTGCAATAGCTTTTATTGTGAAAATCATTGCAGCATGCAAGTACCCTCATTCAACACAGGAAGACAGTACGCAACTTTCACAACCATTTGTTTTCTGCTTCAGTGCTCAAAACTGTAATTTTGAACCTAAATTCAACCTTCTTTTTGCAATAGCTTTTATTGTGAAAATCATTGCAGCATGAAAATACCCTCATTCAACACAGGAAGACACTACGCAACTTTCACAACCATTTGTTTTCTGCTTCAGTGCTCAAAACTGTAATTTTAAACCAAAATTCAACCTTCTTTTTGCAATAGCTTTTATTGTGAAAATCATTGCAGCATGCAAGTACCCTCATTCAACACAGGAAGACAGTACGCAACTTTCACAACCATTTGTTTTGGCCCTAGTGGTCTAATGTGGTAATGCACGCAAAAAGTAATCATCTTTTTGCAATAGCTTTTATTGTGAAAATCATTGCAGCATGAAAGTACCCTCATTCAACACAGGAAGACAGTACGCAACTTTCACAACCATTTGTTTTCTGCTTCAGTGCTCAAAACTGTAATTTTGAACCTAAATTCAACCTTCTTTTTGCAATAGCTTTTATTGTGAAAATTATTGCAGCATGCAAGTACCCTCATTCAACACAGGAAGACAGTACGCAACTTTCACAACCATTTGTTTTCTGCTTCAGTGCTCAAAACTGTAATTTTGAACCTAAATTCAACCTTCTTTTTGCAATAGCTTTTATTGTGAAAATTATTGCAGCATGCAAGTACCCTCATTCAACACAGGAAGACAGTACGCAACTTTCACAACCATTTGCTTTCTGCTTCAGTGCTCAAAACTGTAATTTTGAACCTAAATTCAACCTTCTTTTTGCAATAGCTTTTATTGTGAAAATCATTGCAGCATGCAAGTACCCTCATTCAACACAGGAAGACAGTACGCAACTTTCACAACCATTTGTTTTGGCCCTAGTGGTCTAATGTGGAAATGCACGCAAAAAGTAATCATCTTTTTGCAATAGCTTTTATTGTGAAAATCATTGCAGCATGAAAGTACCCTCATTCAACACAGGAAGACAGTACGCAACTTTCACAACCATTTGTTTTCTGCTCAGTGCTAAACTGTAATTGAACCTAAATCAACCTTCTTTTTGCCTTAGCTTTTATTGTGAAAATTATTGCAGCATGCAAGTACCCTCATTCAACACAGGAAGACAGTACACAACTTTCACAACCATTTGTTTTCTGCTTCAGTGCTCAAAACTGTAATTTTGAACCTAAATTCAACCTTCTTTTTGCCTTAGCTTTTATTGTGAAAATTATTGCAGCATGCAAGTACCCTCATTCAACACAGGAAGACAGTACACAACTTTCACAACCATTTGTTTTCTGCTTCAGTGCTCAAAACTGTAATTTTGAACCTAAATTCAACCTTCTTTTTGCAATAGCTTTTATTCTGAAAATCATTGCAGCATGCAAGTACCCTCATTCAACACAGGAAGACAGTACGCAACTTTCACAACCATTTGTTTTGCCCTAGTGCTCTAATGTGGAAATGCACGCAAAAGTAATCATCTTTTTGCAATAGCTTTTATTGTGAAAATCATTGCAGCATGCAAGTACCCTCATTCAACACAGGAAGACAGTACGCAACTTTCACAACCATTTGTTTTGGCCCTAGTGGTCTAATGTGGAATGCACGCAAAAAGTAATCATCTTTTTGCAATAGCTTTTATTGTGCAAATCATTGCAGCATGAAAGTACCCTCATTCACACAGGAAGACAGTACGCAACTTTCACAACCATTTGTTTTCTGCTTCAGTGCTCAAAACTGTAATTAAACCAAATTCAACTTCTTTTTGCAATAGCTTTTATTGTGAAATCATTGCAGCATGCAAGTACCCTCATTCAACACAGGAAGACAGTACGCAACTTTCACAACCATTTGTTTTCTGCTTCAGTGCTCAAAACTGTAATTTTAAACCAAAATTCAACCTTCTTTTTGCAATAGCTTTTATTGTGAAATCATTGCAGCATGCAAGTACCCTCATTCAACACAGGAGACAGTACGCAACTTTCACAACCATTTGTTTTGGCTCAGTGGTCTAATTGTAATGAACCAAAAGTAATCATCTTTTTGCAATAGCTTTTATTGTGAAAATCATTGCAGCATGCAAGTACCCTCATTCAACACAGGAAGACAGTACGCAACTTCACAACCATTTGTTTCTGCTTCAGTGCTCAAACTGTAATTTTGAACCTAAATTCCACTCTTTTTGCAATAGCTTTTATTGTGAAATCATTGCAGCATGCAAGTACCCTCATTCAACACAGGAAGACAGTACGCAACTTTCACAACCATTTGTTTAGGCCCTAGTGGTCTAATGTGGTAATGCACGCAAAAAGTAATCATCTTTTGCAATAGCTTTATTGTGAAAATCATTGCAGCTGAAAGTACCCTCATTCATTACAGGAAGACAGTACGCAACTTTCACAACCATTTTTTTCTGGCTTCAAGTGCTCAAACTGTAATTGAACCTAAATCAACCTTCTTTTTGCAATAGCTTTTATTCTGAAATCATTGCAGCATGCAAAGTACCCTCATTCAACACAGGAAGACAGTACACAACTTTCACAACCATTTGTTTTCTGCTTCAGTGCTCAAAACTGTAATTTTTGAACCTAAATTCAACCTTCTTTTTACAATAGCTTTATATTGAAAATCATTGCAGCATGAAAATACCCTCATTCAACACAGGAAGACAGTACGCAACTTTCACAACCATTAGTTTTCTGCTTCAGTGCTCAAAACTGTAATTTTGAACCTAAATTCAACCTTCTTTTTGCAATAGCTTTTATTCTGAAAATCATTGCAGCATGCAAGTACCCTCATTCAACACAGGAAGACAGTACGCAACTTTCACAACCATTTGTTTCTGCTCAGTGCTCAAAACTGTAATTTTAAACCAAAATCAACCTTCTTTTGCAATAGCTTTTATTGTGAAAATCATTGCAGCATGAAGTACCCTCATTCAACACAGGAAGACAGTACGCAACTTTCACAACCATTTGTTTTGGCCCTAGTGTCAATGTGGAATGCACCAAAAAGTAATCATCTTTTTGCAATAGCTTTTATTGTGAAAATCATTGCAGCATGCAAGTACCCTCATTCAACACAGGAAGACAGTACGCAACTTTCACAACCATTTGTTTTGGCCCTAGTGGTCTAATGTGGTAATGCACGCAAAAAGTAATCATCTTTTTGCAATAGCTTTTATTGTGAAATCATTGCAGCATGCAAGTACCCTCATTCAACACAGGAAGACACTACGCAACTTTCACAACCATTTGTTTTCTGCTTCAGTGCTCAAAACTGTAATTTTGAACCTAAATTCAACCTCTTTTTGCAATAGCTTTTATTTGAAATCATTGCAGCATGCAAGTACCCTCATTCAACACAGGAAGACAGTAACGCAACTTTCACAACCATTTGTTTTGGCCCTAGTGCTCAAACTGTAATGCACCAAATTCACTTCTTTTGCAATAGCTTTTATTGTGAAAATCATTGCAGCATGCAAGTACCCTCATTCAACACAGGAAGACAGTACCAACTTTCACAACCATTTGTTTTTGCCAGTGCTCTAAATGTAATGCAACCAAAAAGTAATCATCTTTTTGCAATAGCTTTTATTGTGAAAATCATTGCAGCATGCAAGTACCCTCATTCAACACAGGAAGACAGTACGCAACTTTCACAACCATTTGTTTTGGCCTAGTGGTCAATGTGGAATGACGCAAAATAATCATCTTTTTGCAATAGCTTTTATGTGAAAATCATTGCAGCATGAAGTACCCTCATTCAACACAGGAAGACAGTACGCAACTTTCACAACCATTTTTTTTGGCTTCAGTGCTCAAAACTGTAATTGCAAACTAATTCATTCTTTTTGCAATAGCTTTTATTGTGAAAATCATTGCAGCATGAAGTACCCTCATTCAACACAGGAAGACAGTACGCAACTTTCACAACCATTTGTTTTCTGCTTCAGTGCTCAAACTGTAATTTTGAACCTAAATTCAACCTTCTTTTTTGCAATAGCTTTTATTCTGAAAATCATTGCAGCATGCAAGTACCCTCATTCAACACAGGAAGACAGTACGCAACTTTCACAACCATTTGTTTTGGCCCTAGGGTCAATGTGGAATGAACCAAATAATCATCTTTTTGCAATAGCTTTTATTGTGAAAATCATTGCAGCATGCAAGTACCCTCATTCAACACAGGAAGACAGTACGCAACTTTCACAACCATTTGTTTTCTGCTTCAGTGCTCAAAACTGTAATGAAACCTAAATTCAACTTCTTTTGCAATAGCTTTTATTGTGAAAATCATTGCAGCATGCAAGTACCCTCATCAACACAGGAAGACAGTACGCAACTTTCACAACCATTTGTTTTCTGCTTCAGTGCTCAAAACTGTAATTTTGAACCTAAATTCAACCTTCTTTTGCAATAGCTTTTATTCTGAAAATCATTGCAGCATGCAAGTACCCCATTCAACACAGGAAGACAGTACGCAACTTCACAACCATTGTTTTGCTAGTGCTCAGTGTAAAACCAAAAAGTAATCCA